>CM031625.1:9498483-9525983 GCA_018398815.1 Conus ventricosus | reverse complement strand
ATGGACCTTCACTTCGATGGACTGAAGCCTTCCTGATAATAGAACACAAGCTGTACCGGATAATGAATCATCAGACCACGTGCTTGTGATGAGCGGTGTTCCACAGGGTGTAGTTCTGGAACCCCTACTCTTCCGTGTTTTCTTGAATGATCTCCCAGAAATTCTTCACTCCAAAGCACGAACTGTTGGTTAGTTAGTGCATCGTCAACAGAGTAAGTCACAGGCATAAAGGGTTGCAGTCTTTCGCACGGCGATCTTAACACTTTGTGACAGTGGGGAAAAAGCGGGGAATGGAGTTTCATGCACAACAACGTAATGTGCTCTCCTGGGTAGATCAAGGAAATCAACTCTCTCTCTCTCGCTCTCTGATCTCTAACTGAATGGAGTTTAATGTTGGAGCGTTCAGTCAGCTTAAGTAAGTACCTTGGGGCTGATATTATCAAAGACCTCAAGTGGAAAATCAATATGGACCGGGAACCCCCCCAAAAAAAAACAACACCCCCCCCCCCCCAAAAAAAAAAAAAAAAAAAAAAAAAAAAACTCACTCCGATCACCAACTGAAGGGGTGCGCATTAGAGCATTCAGTCAGCTCTAAGTAAGTAGCTTGGGCGTGACTTTATCAAAGAACTCGAGTGGAAGATCAGTATGGACCGCCAAACCAAAACGATAAACAGCATGACAGGGTTCCTGAAGAGACATTTGAAGACTGCAAATGTAAAGATAAAGGCAGATGCTTATTTCAGCCTGCGTAAGACCGCATCTGGAATACTGGAGATCAGCATGGAATCCCCACTCTGGGAGCCAGTCCACCAGATCGAGCAAGTCCAGAGACGAACTGCACGGTATGACAGTTCTGCGACACCCATGCTACAAAAAAAAAAAAAAAAGAGAACTGCAATGGAATACTTTGGAGAACAGAAGAAACACACACACACACACACACACACACACACACACATGACATGCTCTTTAAAAGATAATCGATTACCTGGTCGACATTCAGCACATGCAGCACGTTCCTCTCAACTCTCAGCTCAATCCTCATGAACACAAACTGTCTTATCTCAGCAAAAGCGCACGTGTTCAAAATTCCCCCCAGGTTTCATATCACCTTGGTACCCCCATCAGGGTGGGTGGGGGGGGGGGGGGGGGCGGAATAGCTCAGTTGGTAGAGCGCCGGACTCGTAATCCAAGGGTTGCGGGTTCGAATCTCCGACGGACCGTTTCGGTACAGGAGGGATTTTTTCCCTCGGCGTTAACATTAGTTCTGACTCCATTTCCCATACAGTCCTTCGAATGAGACTATAAACCGAGGTTCCGTGTGTGAACGCACGCATAACATCTTGCACACACGTCAAATCCCATCACCAACTTTCGGAAGAGAAGGCCAGTTTGGCCGCTGGTATGGATGACACGTTACACATAGCATGCACCTTGCCCGAAGATGGAGTATGGCTGCCTTAATGGCGGGATAAAGAAAACGGCCATACACACAAAACTCCACTCCCTTTGTTGGGTAGATGGGATGAATACGTGCCCGTCCATATAGGAAGTGTCCGCAGGAATATCGGCCTGCGTACGCAGAAGAAGAAGAGGTACCCCTATCCAGCTTCTCTGGCCGAGTCTCCCAGCTTGGCGCACTCGTCCTCCCCTTTTAGTTTGCCCTAGGGTTGTTTGCTCAAGGAGGATTGTTGAAGGTTAGAGCTGTGCCTGTCGGGGGTTTATCCCCAGGGGCCACTACGTCAGCCGGTTTGGTCTGACGGGAGACCTGTAAAAGAGCAAGGATTTCCCCTTATGTTTTGTTTTGTGGATCTAACATGTTCGCTTCTTCTCATTTTCCATCCTGCGCCACGCATGGCTGGTCATATGCGGGTCATAAGTGATCGTGCGTCGTCACGATATGAAACTTTGAAAGTCTCTGTCTCTGTCTCTCTCTCTCTCTCTCTCTCTTCTTCTTCTTCTTCTTCTTCTTCCATAACCGAGTACACCAACACACATGCATACACTCACGCATTATGAAGTCTTATTTCTTGTTCATCAGTATTGCGACGGTAATTCGTAATATCTTCAGTTGCCGGCACCAGATTGAGATGTTATTTTTAGATCTATTATCATGGAGGCGATACCCACATTTACCCCCGTGTACTCTTTTGTTCGAGGTACACACACACAAAAAAAAGCAACTTCTCAAGCTCCATGTAACAGTGGGTATGCTACGTTGAGAATGTTGGTTTTCCGTACTTCACACACAGAAGGGTTTACGTGGGTGAATGTGGATACAGAGAGAGAGAGAGAGAGAGAGAGAGAGAGAGAGAGAAAGAGATGTGGCATTGTTGCAATAGGACCACTCTCCCTTTCCTGCCCCTGGGATAAAGGGAACCATTTTCGACACGATCTGATCGTGTCTTGTGAGCGAGTCGTGGAGAACTGATGCCAAGTCAGGCAAAGGAGAGTACCGATGATGTAGTCTTTGATGTGGACCCCCACCCACCCCCCTCTCCCACCCCTCCCCTTCCGTCCTCTATTCCTGATCGGGTTTGAATTTTCAAAATAGGAACAGATTTTCATTGATTCTTTTCAGAACGGGCGTGCCCTTTCGCTTTTGCGCCTTTTCTTTTCCTTTCCTTTTTTCTTGTTCTTTATGTCTTTCATTCTTTCTTTCTTCTTCTTTTTTGGAATCAAATACACGAAGCAGGAATTCTTCAAGGTGGTCTAGGGATACGAGGAGGGGGGTACGAAAAAGGAATCCTTCGGTGTTCTCTTTCACGGTGTAAAAGCAAAACAAACAAACAAAAAAAAAAAGACACAAAGAGTACCCTTTCTGGGACCAAGTGGAGGTAAACAAGCCACTGATTTTGATGGATCACGGTAAGAAACAAAACGGGTACTTTTCGGGGTTAAATTAACCTAAGCCATTGAACTCTCACGTCGTTCTCCGTTGCAGTTGTCTGGCGCACCTTCATTTCATGCTGTGGGACATTCGTCATTAGAAAAGATTTCCAAATCCCACCCCTGCCATTGACCCCCATCTTGAAACATCTTTTATATGGAATATCTGGAAAGTAAAGCAAGCTTTTGTGTGTTTACATAACCGTTTGGGGTTTGTAAGGTCGGTTTGTCGGGCCAGTTACGAAATACTCCCGAGTTATTTCGCTTGAATCGTCTTCTGATGATGATGGGCAAAACAAATCTGCGCGTCTGTGGATTTTTTGTTGTTGTTGTTGAAATGGCTGCACACCAAAATTGAATGCGCCAAGGCCTTGCTTAAGGAGTCGACTATTTATAGACGGGCGCAATTAGATTGTTTTGAGAATTTTAATTTTGTGTGAAAGTTGATTCTCCTTACTTTTTTTTTATGGCCATCAAGGTAGAGGTCAGGTGGTTCCAAGCAAAGATGGTGCAGCAAAGAATAGAACTATTTGGGGCTCTTGAAGCCGGCGCAAAGATAGGGTCACGGGTGAGTGTGAAGGCCTGAAATATGTGTCAACTAAGGAGAAAGTAACGTATTACTTTAGAGATTGTTTGTGTAGTTGCAAAGTAAGACGACTGCAGGCGGAAATCTAAACAAATCTTAAATAAATGTTAGCGAACCGCCCAAGAGAAACGAGGACAAACGAGTCACAAGACAAACTACGACGCGTTTCGACCTCTTCGGTCTTCTTCAGGCAAGACAAACAAATAGGACAACGAAAATGAACGAATTTGTTACTTAGCTTAGATCTCTTCACTCTTTTCAGCGCAAGGCAGGCAGACGTTGAATGGTTCTTTGTGATTTTATCGATGAAGACCCCCCCCCCCCCCCCCCCAAAAAAAAAGGGAAATAGTTGGAGAGTTGTTCTTTTGATCAAGTATCAGTTTAGCAGTAAATGCTGGCTGAAACTTATGGCTGGCCTCAAAACGCTTACATGGATTATATAGTGTTTTAGTGCAAAACGCTAATTGTGGCGTGTGGCCACAAGCAAGAAACTGCTGTGTTGTCCGAGAGGCCAGTAAATGAAGCGCAGCATCGTGTCAAACTTGGAACGTTTCAAAAGCCAAGACCGTTTGAAATTCTGTTTACCCACAACTCAAGACTGTTTGAAATTCTGTTTTCCCACAACTCAAGACTGTTTGAAATTCTGTTTTCCCACAACTCAAGACCGTTTGAAATTCTGTTTTCCCACAACTCAAGACTGTTTGAAATTCTGTTTTCTGACAACTGAAGACAGTTTGAAATTCTCTTTTCTGACAACTCAAGACTGTTTGAAATTCTGTTTTCTGACAACTCAAGACTGTTTGAAATTCTGTTTTCTGACAACTCAAGACTGAAATTATGTTTTCTGGCTATATCACGGTACGTACTCCTATACTTGAATTATTTCAGATAGTTTAATGGCACCTTTTAGTGAGGAAACTAGAGGGAAAGAAATCGTGTAATGGCACCAGAAAACCTGCAGGTAATGGGCGATGTAGTCGACCTGGTCTTGAAATGCCTTCAATTCATGCTGACCCGAATTTTTTGTTCTCTGGCCTCTACTGGTATGCAATACAATTTCTCCCAGCCCCCCCCCCCCCCCCCCCCCCCCCCCCATGGGAAGATACCAAGATTTCCATTTGAACCCCCTTCCCCCTGAAATGTAACTGATCCAGTGTGTGTGTGTGTGTGTGTGTGTGTGTGTGTGTGTGTGTGTGTGTGTGTGTGTGTGTGTTGTAACTTTTAACCTTGGCATTTTCTGAGCTATTTGTGTGTGTGAGTGACACTTTAATCTTGGCATTTTCTCAGCCATTTGAGGTGCTAGCATAACCAAACTTGTGACGATGCATGTTCTTAAGACCACTCCACGTCACCGGCATGAGGACGTCACGAAATGCCAATAGCCATAACTCTCCCATGACTATTTTCGAGTTGTTTACATTACTACAAAACTGATATTTTCTGAAAAAGGTTTTGGTCATGTATGATTTTCGCTTTTTTACATGATAAAAATTCATGCCAACCGATGTTATATGCAAATATTGTGACACATATCTAAGGACATTTCATCAAGGTCAGAACATGAAAGGGGGTTGGGTAGGATGGGGGGGGGGGGGGGGGGGGGGGGGGGGGGGGGGGGGGGGGGGGGGAGGAATTGAAGCTTATACTCATGAATGGTGGCGATGAAAAACAACCGGAATAAAGTTTAAATTCAATCTGACATATCTTACATGAAGAAAATGTGAAAAGCGACATGCGTTAGGCCAAATGTATGGTTTGGGGATGACAAATCAGCCGAAATCTGCATATCAACAAATCCTTAAATAGATAATTGTAAAGTGAGATCATTAGGATGAGAGTCATCCATATGACAGAAGATACGCAGGCAAACAAAAATTAACGCAAGTGTGTAGACGACAGATGATACTGAATTTTCATTTTAACAGTTGTTAAAACACCACTGTTTCAATGTCGTTTTGATGCACCCTAAGCATTTCCATTGAATTTCGACGTAAAAGGATGGACGTCTTTCTATAAAATGTTGATTTAATGATGGACATCTTTCCAAAAATTCATAAATCAGATAATGTACATTCTGAAAATTTAAGAGCAACCGTCTTTTCACCGAATTTGGAAACTGGATGTTGAGTTTCTTTGCACTGGGTTTATGAAAAGGGATGATGAATCTCTTTCCAGAGAGTTCGGGAATTTAAGAATAAACATCTACCCATCAAATTCTGAATTGGAAGGATGAATTGCATATTTAATTTACATCATTTTTTTTTTTTTTTTTTTTACTTCCCAAATTTTTGGTGTAAAGGATTTATATGACTGCTGCTTTCAACACCTCAAACCTCGACATTTCAGTGGAAATAGTTAGGTCTTCAATGTGCTTTCACATCTGACAGTCGGTGGACAGTGCTGAGCATGAACAAATATATTTATGAAACATTTTTTTTTTCTCCAGATTTGAAGACCAAGTTTACCAATTACGTACAATGGCAACAGAGGAACCAAACCTGCTCAATCTTCCCTCGAAGCTAATCATCAGAATATTCTCTTACCTACCAGTATCTGACCTCGTCCTTGGGGTGAGACCAACGTGTCAGCGATTCCGTCAGGTTTCCATGGTTTCGGAGCTCTGGAAGCACGTTGAAATAGTGAACGACGAGAACAACTGCGCACCTGACTTGTCACTAAATTTTCACTGCAAAATGCTCGACCAAAAGTGCATCGAGTCGGTGAGGGACGATGATGACCGTGAGGGTCAGGAGACGCAGGACAGCCCCGGAGGGGAAGACCTGACAGTGAGAACCGTGGCAACGTCTGTGGTAGAGAGAGGGTCAGTGTGGCCTGCCTGCTCTGTGACTGGCCAGATGGTTTACCCCAGGTTACAGAAGCTCACATTAAAGGGAACTGGCGAGCAATGGCATTTCCTGGTCCGATACAAGCAGCTGACTTTTCTTCACATACAACTACAGGATAAAGCGGAGACGCGCGAAATTTTTCGAAACTCTCAGAGACTTGACAAGCTTGAAGACGTTGGAGTTCCTGCTTATCGACGATTTCGAAAACCCGTCATCTTTGGGTGATGCTGAGTGCATCAAAGACTACTTTCGCACAGGGCCAAAGCTGAGGCGAATGTGTTTAGAGTTTAATGTGAGGGGTGAGATTATGAAGACTATTCTTGAGCATTGTTCAGAACTGACGGATCTTTTGGTCTGGAAGTCTGACTTCACCTCGGAAGTCTTCCAGACAGTTTGTGAAAATCCGAACCCGGTGCTGTCATCTCTGAGGATCATAAAACACCCAGCACTAGATGACGGATGTGTGGATGCCATTCCACACGCTTTTCCAAATCTGGAAAAACTGGAATTGCCTTTGAATCACCGGACAACAAACGAAGGCATGAGGCGTCTTCTGAAACGTTGCTCGCAGTTAACTGTGCTAGAACTGAACATGTCTGACCAGCCTGGTTGTGATAACATTGCAGAAAGTGCTTCCAATGAAATCGTACATGGGGAAGGCTTTGAACATGCAGCGCACGAAGATGATTCTGGTATTACAAATGATCCTCTCGACAGTGACATGGTTAAAGATGACCCTGATGATACAAATGAAGGCGATTCTGATGACGAGAAAGGTGAAGAAGGCATGGATGGTGCAGGTGCGAGTGTCGGTGGTGACACAGACCCCGACCCCGACAACCTTGAAGAATGTTCTGGAGACTTCTTACAGGAGCTTGCCTCCGATGAGAAGAGAGGGAAACTCCAGAAACTCCACCTGCACAACTTTCTCTTCTACGACGCAAACACTTTCAGCGCACTGTGTCGGAACCAGCCCAACCTGCGCGACGTCAGTCTGCTGCACTGTGGAACACGAGACGAGGACATCGTGGCTCTGGTGGAGAATTGTCGGCTGCTGCAGAGAGTGACCATAGAAAGCAGCGAAGCCAGCGCCAGGGCGGCGTGCGCTCTCTTGAACAATCTTCCCTGTCTGGTGGAGCTGACGTTCAACTACAACTCTGCAAACCTGGCAACGCCGGGTGGACGGCGGCTGTCCCGAAAGAGAACCAGTTCAGGAAAGCTCTGCGAGCTGAAGCAGAAGACAGGGCAGCGCAGGCTCAACTCTCTGTGTATCCGTTCCAGCTACCTGGACTTCACGCCCAGTGGAATAGCGGCACTGGGCAGCTTCTGTCCCAGCCTGGTGTTCCTCTACATCAACGAGAACGTCCTCCTGAATGACGACGGCTTCATGAATATTTTGAGGTGAGACTTTTCTTTAAAGCGGTGTGAGGAAACTGTTCCTCAAGAAGCCGGTTACCTTGTTTCACTTAGATCAAGGAATACGAGTCACTGAATACAGCTGGGTTTCAGTTCATGATTTAGAAACGACGCCACATGAAAAAAAAAATCATGGGAATAAGTACGAGGCTGTCAGGACCAGGATCCGAGTGAGTGCGTTGTGGGAGCCAGTGCTGGCCATGGTTGCATTGGGAGGAGGGGGTCAGGGAGTGGGGGTGGGGGTGAGAATGGTGGAGGTAGAATTCGCGTGAGATGTTAAAATGTGCATGCTGATGCTTGGCAGGGCTGGTGGGTGTTGTCCCTGCAACTGGTCTTGGCTTAAAAAATTCCAGTCAACGACAGACCTCACAACAACAGCAGCAGCAGCAACAACAACAACAAAGAGTGTCTGTGCTCTCATGGTGACTGGATTCTCGTAGCCCTGTAGTTGTTCTTGGCTGATCTTTGTACCAGGTTGGATGCAACACACTCAGAAAAGCGCTTTGGTTGGATGCAGCAGGGGTCGGAATAGCTCAGTTGGTAGAGTGCCGGACTCGTGATCCTGGGGTTGCGGGTTTGAATTTCGGTACAGGGGAATTTTTTCTCTCGGAGTTAACACTGGCTCTGACTCCATTCCCCATACAGTCCTTCGGATGAGATTATAAACCGAGGTTCCGTGTGTGAACGCACGCACAACATCTTGCACACACGTTAAATCCCATCACCAACTTTCGGAAGAGAAGGCCAGTTTGGCCGTTGGTATGGATGACACGTTACACATAGCACGCACCTTTCCCGAAGATGGAGTATGGCTGCCTTAATGGCGGGATAGAAAAAACGGCCATACACACAAACTCCACTGCCTGTCTATACAGGCAGTGTCCGCAGAGAGTATCAGCCTGCATACGCAAAAAGAAAGAAAAACGAAAGGATGCAGCCTTTGTCAGTCCTCTGTGATTTGATGAAGTGCTCTGATGGCAGGGCTGGAATCGACCTCCCAACCCCTTGGTGCCAGTAGGAAAGTGGTCTTGAGTCGGGTGAAGACACAGATTTATACAAATGGTGATTGTAGGAGAGTTTTGGTGACGGGACTAATCAGGCAGGGAGTCGCCGGATGAAATGACAACCAAGGTTTCACCTCCTTCTTCTGGTGTTTCTTGAAGGTGTATTTTAATGGGTTGCATGAAAATGATTTTTTTTTAAAAAACGACTTGTGATTTGACTTCAACGCGGTGACAGCCCTAGTATGGCCGTTTGTGGTCGGCTAGCTCAAAAACAACATTACCTCGCCTCTGTGTGTGTGTGTGTGTGTGTGTGTGGTTTTTGTCATTCACTTCAATGTAGGGGTGAGAAATCCAGTGGAATGGGTAGACCTCACGGCACGGCCAGGCCTCGACCGCCATAGAGACGTCAGTGGTTTAATTACCATGCCATGCATTGCTTGTGTTTGTAGCCTGTTGTTCAGGACAGCAATCTTCTTATGATCTGACCTGTTCAGGGTTTGGTCTTTCTTTATCTCGTGTGGGCTGGACAGCCCTGAAAAGGCCCTATGTGGTTGGTTGACTAGGCAGCGATCAGAAAAACTGTGAAACTACAAGCGTCCCGGTTGTACAAGAGAAGTGCATAGGATTTACTGTTTTTCGCCTTGGCTCAAGGCTGTGTCATGCCAACTAGAGCACCAAGGCTATATCAAAATGTTGTTATGCTCTGCATAGTTATGCGGGGATTGTCTTCAGTCGTGACAAGCTCCTAGCATAACATTATCAGTCTCCAGAATCCCTCGAAGTCGGAGTGTGGCTGCCCACGTGGCAGGGTAATCAAAAACGGTCACGCACGTCATGTTCTCATCCCTAGCTGATGCATTTGTACCTTAGAATTCAAGTGCTTTGGCTGTTCGGATGATCCCTGGAGTCTTTTAGCCAGGGTACAACAACAACAAACAACAATGGTTGTGTGACCAGTTCTTTGCATTATGAGGGGGTGGTGGTGGTAGTATTTGTTCTGTCTGCTTGCTTGCTTGTTTGTGTATGTCGGCAATTCTGCAGTGTCTTGGGACAGACTGAGCTGAAACTTAGTATGCACCTTACGGTTAGCAGACCTCCTGACAAAAAAAACCCAGACAATCCGTAGTTAATTGACAGGTGTCTGGTAATTAGTTGCCATTTGAGTTAAATGAATTTTAAGAATAATTCTTGGGGAGTCCGCCCAAAACAAGAACCAAGTTACAAGACCAAACACGACGCGTTTCGACCTCTTAGATCTTCAGGCAAGGTAATCAACGTTCAGGACAATGAAAACGAAGAACAAGCAATCGCTTATCTCCTCGTAGTCGGCGCAAGACGGGCATTGAATGAATGGCTGTTAGTCCCAAGACACCACATCTTGCGCCGAATGTGATAAGTGGCTGCTCGTTCTTCGGTTTCATTGCCCAGAACGTTGTTTATCTTGCCTGAAGAAGACCTAAGAGGTCGAAACGCGTCGTGTTCTGTCTTGCAACTTGTTTGTCCTTTTTTTTTTTGGGAGGGGGGGGGGGGGGGGGGGCGACTCGCAGAGAATTGTTCCTAAAATCTGTTTCAAGTTCCGCCGACTTGGAAACGAACCCAGCTGAATTCTTTTCTTGATCTTGTTCTTCTTCCTCTGTGCAGATGCTGCGCCGCCTTACAGGAGCTCAGGATAGAGTACTTCTGCTCCGACGACAGCGAGCGGGAAGCGGGCCAGCTGACGGACGACAGTCTGTCCCACCTCCTGACCCACGGCCGTGAACTCCGCACCGTCGCCTTGCCTCACTGCCCCTTGATGACCTGTCCGGCTCTGGCCAGGGTGATCGTCCGGGCCCCGCGTCTGGCTCGTTTCTACCTCGGTGTCTGCAGGATTCAAGACAGGGGGGATAACTCCAGCCGGAGGGACGAACCTCGGGTCAACGGGTTGATCAAGAGCGTGCAGCGGCAGTTGACGTCACTGAGAGGAGAGGAAAAGGCCGTGCGGTGCGTGTGGCCGGCCCCTTTAGACGGGGTGGAGGCACAAGTGGCGTTCTTCGTCCACAGGCTCCGAGCTCATCACAACAATGAAAGCTGGCTTTCCTTTTATCACCGTTGAAATCCAACCCCCAACCTTTAGTTTTTGTTTGTTTTGTTTGAGCGTGTGTCGCCCCTTTCCTTTTCAAATTGACTACTTTTTTTATTATTATTTTTTTCCCCCTCAGCTCCTCACAGCACTAAAAACCGGATTTCCGTTCACTACCGTTGAAATCCAACCCCCAACCTTTGGTTTTTGTTTGTTTTGTTTTCTCATTCTCATCACACAGCACTGAAAGTCGCATTTCCGTTCATTGCCGTTGAAATCAATCCCCAACCTTTAATCTTTTGTGCAAGTCGCCTTTTCCTTTCAAAATGTATTGATTTTTGTTTTGTTTTGTTTTGTTTTCTCAGCTCACCACAGCACTGAAAGCCGGATTTCCGTTCACGACCGTTGAAAATCGACCCCCAACCTTTGATTTTTGCGTAAGTCGCCCTTTCCCTATAAATATATTAACTCTTTTTTTTTCTTTATAACTGTACTCTCTATTTGTGGCTTTTTCTTCTTTTTTTTTTTAAAGTGATGACGTGCTAGTCCTGTTTTTGGTAGTCCCGGTATCTGTACATCCTGATTTCTCAACTGTTGTGCCAAGGGAAACTGTCGATGGGTATATCAGTTTTATATGAATTCAGTGTAGCAGCACAGACGGTGGATACAGCGTTGTGCTCACTCTCTCTCTCTCTCTCTTTTCCCCGTATAATATGCGTTTGCGTAGATGTGTGTTTGGGAGGGTGGGGTGGGGTGAGAGGGCGAGGGGGAAAAGAGGTAGATAACGTCAAATCGTTGAGGCAGGTCTTCACCTTCATTAAGAAGAATGTGTGAAGTGTTACAAGAAAAATTCAAAATTTTTAAAGTCTTAAGTTTAAGGTGGATACAACAAAACTTTGTGGGGTTGGGAAAGTGGAATTTTTTTGTCGCCGTATTTCTTTGACTGAAAGCATTCACAAAATTAATCAATTAATTGTTAAATCGTTCATTCATTCACATATTCATCCGTCAATGAATTAATAATCAGTTATCAATCTTTCGTTCATTCATTCATGAGTTCAATCACGCATTCAATCATGCATTCGTACATTCCTTCACTCATTTTTTCATTCATTCATTATCACCCACCTTAAAAAGTCGAACCGGGGAAGCAGTGTTTATAACTGGGATTATCAGAGTCCATGATCTTTTCTTTTTCTACATGGTTGTTCTTTTATTGTCCCTCCCCCCCCCCCCCCCCCCCCCCCCCCCCCCCTTTAATGTAGGCCTACAGACGGTTTCAGATCAATATTTTGGGTTTTAGCAACAAGAGCTGGTGCTTGTGTGGTAATCTTCATTTCATGCTTTTACTGTTTTGATTTTAATCTCGTTTTCACCTTGATAGGGCCTCACTGCTTTGACCAGTCATTTTGATTTATTTTTTAAGCAACGAACTGGAGCTTGTGTCTTGAACTCCATTTTACACCTTAACCGTTTAGATTTTAAACTCGTTTTCAGCCTTGACAGGAACTCACAAGCTGACAAGTCAATTTTGGTTTTTAGCAACGAACAGGAGTTTGTGTCTTAATCCGCATTCTATACTTTTATTGTTTTGCTTTTAACCTTGTTTTCACCCTTGATAGGGCCTCACTTGTTGACTATAAACAGTATGACTGGAACAGGATTTGAGGATGAGAAAATGGAACGGGATGGTGCTTGCCCTAAAGCCTCTCAAATACTTATTTGTTAAAAAAATCTTGTGGTGTGAGGTTTTATTTGGAGAGGGATCGAGTGGGGTGGGGATAGTTTCGGTATTGAAGAAGAACTTTTTTTAACCTTGATCTATGGATTTTTAAAAGTAATGTTTCATACCAATCTCTCTCTCTTCTGCTTAAAAAGTAATAAGATAAGATAATGTTGCTTATAGCCCAGCCGACCGCAAAGGGCCACATCAGGGCTGTTTAAAAAGTAATAAGATAGAATCAACCTTTTTTTTGTTAACGTTCACACTTCTTACGACGATACCCTGACATGAATTCATATATTTTGGAGAAATTCTTACATGCCTAATCATTCATATAACGCACATATTCAATATATATGCATGCCCTACAGGAAAATGTATTGCCATTCTCAGAGCATATCCACATAGCCTACTCTGTTAAAAATTTCTCGTATGGGCACAACATTAAAGAGAAAAACGTACGCAAAAGAAAACAAGTTTTGTGTGTGTGTGCGTGTGTGTGTGTGTGTGTGAGAGAGAGAGAGAGAGAGAGAGAGAGAGAGAGAGAGAGAGAGAGATCCTTTCTCCCTTCCTCACCAGATAAATGGTATGAAAGGCCTTCACCATCTTGATATTCATCCTCATTATTCATTATAACAGCGATTTATAGTCATAACTGCCATTACTCAATGTTCTAACGAATTTGTTGATGTGAACCGCTTCTGTTAAAAATTAAGGTGTTTCTAAAAATCAAAGTGTTTCACTTCCAGATAACATTTTTCGATTTCCAGCATTCAAGCCTAATCATTTGTAACGAGGGTTTTGTTTTACTTATTCTGCTCTTGTAAACGGAGGATTTTCCTTATAAAATTATAAGGTCGAGTACATCATCTTTTTTTTTATTTAACCAAGATGTTCAGTCTTCTTTTGAAGCCATCTTGTTTGTGCTCTGTGTGTGTGTGTGGTGTGTGTGTGTGTGTGTGTGCGTTTGCATGCGTTGTGTTTCATCTTCCCTGCCATCTAAGTGGCTAAATGAGGGGGGCCGGATAGCTCAGTTGGTAGAACGCCGGACTCGTGATCCTGGGGTTGCGGGTTCGAATTTCGGTATAGGGGGATTTTTCCCTCGGAGTTAACATTGGTTCTGGCTCCATTCCCCATATAGTCCTTCGAATGAGACTATAAACCGAGGTTCCGTGTGTGAACGCACGCATAACATCTTGCACACACGTAAAATCCCATCACCAACTTTCGGAAGAGAAGGCCAGTTTGGCCGTTGGTATGGATGACACGTGACACATAGCATGCACCTTCCCGAAGATGGAGTATGGCTGCCTTAATGGCGGGATAAAAAAGGGTCATACACACAAAACTCCACTGCCTGGCTATACAGGGAGTGTCCGCAGGAGTATCAGCCTGCGTACGCAGAAAGAAAGAAAGAAAGTGGCTAAATGGCATCGGGTCTCCTGCCACTTATTCCAGCCACTGCTGGGTTTGTCATTCTGCAGCCTCGGCACCAGCAAAAAGATGAACCACCGGATCACGTCGTCTGGAGTGTGACATGCATTTTGATTCAATTCCAAGACTCCCTTTGGGTATAGGGAAAAATAAGATACAGTCACAACCCACCTGCGGGAAATATATTAAGCCTGATTCCATAATAAATATACATGTGTGATGGTGTGGAGGGGTAAGGGGTGTGCAGGTGAAGACAGGCAGATGGTGAGAAGTGCAGGAACCAAGGGACAGCAGCCGGTCAAGAAGACGCAGTGGACGACATGGAGTTTTTCTTCTTTTATTTCTCTCCCATGGCTAGGAGCTCAAACCAGGAACGCAGCCTGGGAACTCTCTCGCTCTCAGCACTCGGCGCGCTGAGCGCGCCCTTTCTCTGCCTCTCACGCCAGTCGCTCACATCATGGAACTCTAGGGGAACTCTCTGCTCCATTCTCACACAACGCTCTACTTTTATAAGCATGTACCGGACCGCAAAGCCAGCGACACAGTGCCAGAGACGAAACAAGCCTCGTGAGGCCGGAACCAACGGAAATTTGTGTTTTCTATCGCGGCTTCAGTGTTGTCTGGCTCGCTGTCCGTTCAAACTATTAACACATATTTACTATCGAGGAAAACCTCAGAACACAAGGAATAAAATGCAGTAAGTCACATTTGACAATTTTGTTCCTGTACTAAATCATTGCCGATTAATGTCCCAGAGTGAAGCCACTTTTAACAAGCTTGCGTCATATTTTCCTTTATTTCGATGAAAAATACTAAACAGCGTGAAATAATTTTGTAATGAATAAAAAGCTGGCATCTCGCTCTTTTTATACATATAAATTTCATTTTCCGAGACAGTGTCTAAGTGGAGATTTCTGTTATTAAAAATTACTAGAAAACACAGCTGACTTTTCACTTCGTCGGACCGTCCAGCGCCTACTTTTGACACAATTTTCAACTGAAAAATACTCTGTTGAAACGGTCTGTTAAATAATAAATTCTACACATTTTCAGTTGTATTCATAACAGAAATGGAGTCATAAGCAAGATTTCGATCGGGAAGTCCGAATTTCGTAGAATGATAACTTGGATCAAAACTCCGACAATGAACGAAGAAGGCGACTTGATCAAGGGAACCGGCGTCGTCAGTCATTTCGTATAGTCGCAAGCCTGTGCGGAATAGATCCTAAGCATGCGATATACGAAATGAGAGCTCATGGACATTACTTTTAACATGCATCTTCAGATTCTTCGGTTTTCCTCTTACTTTTTGTAAAATCAAGAATTATTCAATGCTCATTCGACAGACAATTGAAAATGGCGCCAAGATTGCTCGTGCAAAATCCCAGTTTAGAGAAAATATGGGCTTCTCAGCCCAGTACAGTTGTAATGAATAAAATACATTTTAGTGACGTACATACAACTATGTAGGTTCTGAGGTATTCATGATTTAAAGAATTTACACAATAAAAAAAAAGAGATTCGACCAAGGGAGGTAAGGGAAAGATAACTCTTGAACAAAACATTTTCATCCACGAAAGGTAACCAAACGAAACACTATTAGCACCCGGCTACACATGCGTAAATACATACAAGTGCATACAGTTATATACGCACATATCTTTTTTTTCCAGGCAACAAGGCGCATTCTTTTTTTCATGGGGGTGCTTTGGGTGGATGTTTGGGTATTCTTGTTTCTCATCTTCTAGTCGAGCTAGACTAGAGTCACAAAATTTGGCACATTCCAAGTTTATGGCAATAACATTTTCTCCCACAAAAGTTTACATGAAAATATGCATTAGAAACATTTTTATCAAATATTGTCTGAACAAGTATAAAAAATAAACTACAGCCGTGTTTAGCCCCCATTTTCAAGTTAGATTTGAATGCAACTAATGTCTTATTTTGTTTTTAATTCTGTTACCATTTTGTGCATATAAATCATGAAATAAACCAATCAGTGCCTTTTGGAAATACTTTATGCATGACATTTCAAGCCTTTTTTTCCCATTGCAGGTAGGAAAATATAATGATGATATGATAAGAAGTATCAAAAGAAAAATACACTCTTTTTGACAGTTTATTTGCATTTAGCAGGGAATTTCACAAAAGTGTGCCAAGTTTTCGATCTGTAGCTCGTTTTTAGCCAAAGACACAAGGTAATCACATTCGTGGCATGCATAAAAACACAAGTTCTGAGAAAAGCAATTTCAAAGATTATGTTTATTTCTAAAACTTTACCCGCATGATAATGAAACTTCACCCATGAATGTTGTGAACAGCGTTGCATGTCATGTTCAAAGGCATCATAGGACACTGGAAATGTATCGGGAAAGGGCTGAAACGCCTTCAGAATTCACCGGACCCATCCACCAGTCCATCTTGCTCGTGCTGTTGTTAGCGTTCCCTGGGGCACATTTTCTTTGCTTTTTGTGGAGCTTTTTCTTTTTTGTCTGGAATGCCAATGTTCATGTCAGCATACATCCTCCGCACCTACTGCGCTGCCTCTTGCAGATGCTTGTCCGCTGCCCGCTTTACAATCAGAATCTCTTTGTTTTTTCAGAAAATACCAGGAGGTTTCACTCATGGGTGCAGGCATGCCCATAAGAGTAAAAAGTTTCTTGACCTGGGAAAATGACATACCACTGGCTGTAGCTGCAGCTACAATTCGTCTGTTGATGTCATATCCAGTGTGAATAGTGCCAGACTTCTTGGAGGTCCACTCTGCAGAGAGCTTTCCACATTCCATACAGTGAAGCTCCAGGAGACACGCTGAGCCGTGCCTGAACCCTTTGCCTCCTTCAAGGACGGTCAAGCGCTGAAACACATTTTTAGAAACTTTACAGCCTCATTTCGTTCTCAGAAAAATGACAGCGAACAAAAACACACAATACTGGTACAGTTTCCGGCACTGGCTGGACTGTAAAGTAAACATGCAACAGCAAAAGATATTGTTAAAATTTCTGCTATCAGCAACTGTGCATTTGACTTACTCTGAAAAAGATGTCATCATCACAAATAAAAACGGAAGGGGAAAAAAATCACCTTTATCTATCACTTTTGTATGCCATCAGCTTCATCACCAGTAATGTTAGAAACAGCAATCAACTATTTGATTTCTGAATGCATGTGACATCTAAACCTAACAACAATAACAACAAACATATGGCCTACGTATACACCACACACACTTTAATTTTAAATCTGAAAAGACATCGCACAAAGACAATGTTGTTTTATCTTTAATTTGTAGTCCAGTTTAGCATTTACTTTAAGATTATTTGCAGGTATGTTGTAGGGATGCTTTGAGGGACATTTATATGCACTTAGATAACCACATTATGCATACAGTGATACACGTACATAGTCAGACAATTATTCATCTCTCTCTCTCTCTCTAGTAATATCAAATATATGTGAACAGACATAAAACTGAAGTGCTACTGCTACTATTACTACTACTACTAGACACAAACACGTGCAGTATTAATAACATTTACCATTTCTTGCAAACATACCGGCAAACAGAGACTTTGCACACACACACACACACACACACACACACGCACGCACTCGAACACACACACACAGCCACACACACACACTGACAATGCACACAAACAAAACATGCACACATGTTCTTACTGGCTGCTGGCAGTTGGGGCAGAGAACGCCACTTTTAGTGACCAGTGACTGCAGGCAGCCAATGTTGACGATCACGTTCAGGTCAGCAGAGGCCGGAGTGTCAGTACTCTCAGCACCCTCTCCACAAATTCTTCTCCGTTATCGTCACTTTTATCATCTCTAGAATCATATCTTCGCTTCCTGGATTCGAAAAAGTCACTTTTCCGTTGGGATGCTACACTCGACAGTAAAACACTCGAGGTAGAAGAAGGCATAGCACCACCATCATCAACCGTAGATGTGTCGAAAACGTCTCGTGTCGTCGAAGCTGGGGACTCGGCAACTGAAAGTTTCTGAGGTGTATTGTTGCACTGAACTGCACCTTTCCTCTTCTTTCGCCGTTTTCCGAACTTGTGAAGAGTTCTATATTTCTTTCCAACGTGTTTTGGCATGATCAACCCAGATAAAAGGCTTTCTCTTGAAGAAATCACAATGAATAGTGAACTTTCTGAACAATAAAGCGTCCAACGAAAGTTACACGAACTAAGGCTCTAAGCCAATCGAAATTCAAGACTCGGTCACATGATGTAAACAACCAGTAAATATTTGGCAAGACAGTGGCTGGCTTTACGCTTCGCGGAGCCATGCCGGCGAATTTTTAAAAGAAATGTAGCCTAAGTTCCGCACAATCCAGACTAACAGATTACAGGACAAAACCACGATGTATTTCGACCTCTGGGGTCTTCTTCAGGCAAAACAAACAACGTGTAGGACAATGAAAACTTGCCAGCGAAGATATTTGCATATGAAGGAACTAGGTGGTAGGTGACCTAGAAAGAGAAAGAATCGGCTTAAAAAAATGAGTGGCTACACACTACAATTGGAGGTACCCAACATTTATGTCGGTGACAACGATTTTTGTGAATCGAATGCGGATTCTAAACAAAATTTATGGACAGTGACCTCACAAAATGAACAAAAACACTTATTTAGACAGTTGTAATGCAAAGGACTCACAAGGAGCGTTTCTCGAGACTTTATTCTCATAAAAAGTGTAAGAATCCCAAAGCATGTTAAAAAAAGATTTTGCAACAAAAATTCACCCTTCGAGCCCCCTTGAAGCGGAGAGATGAGGATGCATATTTGGTCGAAACGAGAGAGAAGGGTGGGGTGGGTGGGGGGGGGGGGGGGGGGAGTTCCACCGTAATTAGCAATGTGCAATTGAGGCTTCTCGTGTGTGCGTGTGCGTGTGTGTGTATGGTGACCCATTGGCTCCATGAGTCTAAAAACTATGTTAAAACTATATACAATGCTGCCTTGGTGGTTTATGGCAGAAGACCTAGTCTTGTAGAACAGCCTAGGCCTTGCTTGAATCTCTCCAGTGAAGGAGAGTCAGTGAGGCTGGCAGGAAGGTTGTTCCATTCCCTAATTGTCCGTGGGGAAAAAAAACTGGCATGAAGAACGGGGTGTCTAGTGTGTTCCTGGTGAAGTCTCTTCGCACCCCGGGTTCTAGAATCTGAATTTCTGAAGAATTTAGATGGCTCTATATCTACAAGGGTGTTCACAATGCGATAGAGCATGAGCAGGCGGTTGTTAGCTCTGCGTTGTTGTAGTGGTTCCCATTTCAAAGCGTCCAACATGCTTGTCACACATCCTGGGTCCGGTCGGCGTAGTTGTTGTAGACAAAGCGAGCTGCTCTGCGTTGCACTTGCTCCAGCGCTGCTATGTCTCCTTGGCCGGTCGGGTCCCAGACTGTGGATGCATACTCTACAACCGTGGCTGACTGTGGGCGTGCACTCTCTAAAGTTTCCCCTAAGGAAACCAACAGTTCTGTTTCCTTTGTTGACTGTGGCCTTGATGTGGTCTGACCAGGATAAATCATCACTGAAGTTGATGCCTAAGTACTTGCTGTTTGATGTAGCTTCCAAAACGTGATCATGGAGTTTGTAGTTGGTTTCCAAAATTTCTTTTGTTTTATTTGGAGAAATGCGGATGACATTTCACTTGCTCTGTGTGTGTGTGTGTGTGTGTGTGTGTGTGTGTGTGTGTGTGTGTGTGTGTGTGTGTGTGCGTGTGTGTTTTGCGCTTTTTTTTAGGGGGGGGGTGGATTGGGAACCCCGAGACGCCCTCTCCAATCCGCCCCTGATAGCCTATACTAGCGAAATGCTGGAAGTAAAATAAATATATTGATGAACAGTGAAACATCCATTGTTTCAATCTTTTCGAATAAGATTGTCGTCCTTTTAATCTTTCCTGTACAAAGCGAGACGACTGCAGGCGGAAATCTAAACAAATCTTAAATAAATGTTAGCGAACCGCCCAGAGAACGTGGACAAGCGAGTCACAAGACAAAACACAACGCGTTTCGACCTCTTAGGTCTTCGTCAGGTGATATATAAACGAATAAAACAACGAAAATTCACTTAGCTTTGATCGCTTCAGATCGCTTAGGGTTCAGCGCAAGGAAGAAGGCGTTCATTCCTGTACGAAAAGAACATTTCTCCCTTCTTTACCACCTACGTGTGCGTGCCCTCTTGTATTGTGATACAGCGTACACAATAATGGGATAGGAATTGCTCGTTTCAAAACAGACAATGTTTGAAATATTGCAAGGGAGGTAATTTGTGTTTAAGCTTGCATTCATTGAGAGTGACCCCACCTATCTCCTGGGACAGATGCTGCTGGTGGGCACGCCTAAAGCGATTTTGCCTCATCAATCATCTTAACTGTTCTGTCAGACGTAGAAATTTAAAAATATGAGTATAAAACGATGTAATGCAGATACTCAGTATCTTGATGGTTATCCTGGCGTGAGCTTCAAATCAAATATTTGACTCGAAAGATTTATTCGTCTTGAACCATGAAGTAAATTGAGAAAAGATAACTCTGTGTGGAAGGACAGGTGTAATCTTCTCCTGTCCCCCCCCCCCCCCCCCCCCCCCCCCGAAACGTGTCCATCATGTGGGTGTGCACACGCTTGCATCATTTTTACAAGAAAACTGGGAATATTGCGTTTCTCTGTAATCTAGCGAGGGTGTGTACATACACGAACATTTTTTTGTATGGAATTGTTTCTAATGAAGTATGGGTGTGCCCCCTTATAAAGAAAGGCTAAAACTCCGTTTTGTTTACTTATTATATCAAATAAGCAAATCATATTTGGACAGAAGATAATCACGCAAAAAAACAACAACAATAGTCATGACATTTCCATTACGAGAAATAATAAGTGTGCAAATTCTAGTCGTTTGAGAGCTGACATAGATTTCGTCATTCACACAGACAATCTTGAACTTTCATTGAGATCGTTCCTCCATTCCCATCCTCTTTCTCCCATTCATCTCACACTTACAGAGTTTCTCGAGTCCTCCAAGGTACTTCTATGGAATGAGTGACTTCTACGAATCCTTCTTTATGTACATTGGCTTAAGTTTACTACTTAGCCTACTTGTCCAAAACTCACTTCACGCAGAATGAAACTAAAAGCTAGTTTGATCCAGTCCCTACAAAAACGGCTTTTAAAAAAGGAGGAGGAGAAGGAGAATAAGACGAAGAAGAAGAAGAAGAGGAGGAGGAGGAAGAGGAAGAAGAAGAACAACAACAACAACAACAACAAGAAAGAAGAATAACAAGAACAACAACAACAACAACAAAAAGGAGAAGAAGAACAAAATGATGAAGATCAAGAAGTACAAGAGGAAGAAAACTAGACTAAGCAAGCAGGAGAAGAAAATGAAGAAGAAAGAAAAAGGAAGAAGAAGAAGAAAGAAAACCAGATTAAGTCAGCAAACAAACAAAGTCTTCCACATTTTTCATAAGCAAGCTTGAGAGAGGTTCAGCGTTAAAGTCTTGCCTTTAGGACTGTTGTGCTACTTGTGTTGTTCTAATTGTTCATTGTGCTGCTTTTCCCTCTGAATTAGCACGAACGTAGTAACAGCGGTCTTGAGTGCATATTTACTCATTCTTTTTCTCTAAACTATATCACACACACACACACACACACACACACACACACACACACACACACACACACACACATACATACACACACACACACACACCACCACCACCACCACCACCACCACCAACAAACACACACACACACACACACACACACACACACACACACACACACACACACACACACACCACAAACACACCACAAACACACACACACACACACACACACACACACACACACACACACACACACACACACACACACACACTTCAGTTCATGTCGTCATAGCCCGGCCGACTATGAAGGATCATTTGAAGGCTCACATAACAATCACAACAACAATAACAACAGCAGCAGTAGCAGCAGCAACAAGAACAACAGTTACAACAGCAAGAGTCAAAAAGCAATCTTCAAACATAACAAGTCGAATAAAGACGGTCCACATAACAATTAAGAGAGAAGCTACAGAAACTTTATGTACGTGAACATATCTCTCAATTGAAATCCTGCCCCGTCTCTTCTGGACACGAAATGACAGTTTGAAAAGTAGTCACCACCGATGCTGCGTGAACGGTTATTTCCTAACCAAAAGGAAGCCACAATGTGCGCACTGTCGGGAAGAAAAAGGGTGAGTTCTTTTGTCTTCATTTTTGATTCCAGGAATTAAAATCTTGTCTGATAGCAATAAGACATCAGATGGTATAAAATCTTTATAAAGGGTGAGTTCTTATAGCAACAGGAGATCAGATGGTATAAAATGTTTATAAAGGGTGAATTCTTCTAGCAATAGGAGATCAGATGGTATAAAATCTTTATAAAGGGCGAGTTCTTTTATCCCAAGAATTAAAATCTTGTCTGATAACAATAGGAGATCAGATGGTATATTAAAAAAATCTTTATAAAGGGTGAGTTCTCTTATCTTCATTTTCTATTTCAAGAGTTAAAATCTTGTCTAATAACAGTAGGAGATCAAACGGTAGGAAATCGTTATAAATCATCGAGGGGCCCGTAATTATGTTAGTCCTACGAGCAGAGGCTATGGGCTGGAGAAGATTGACCAAGCCCGTTTTCATAAATCAGTTACTCTTCCACTTCATAAATGTTTACAGGGATGATCTTGTCGATTGAAGTAAAAAACGAAAAATCCAAAACTGAATGGTGTGTGTGTGTGTGTGTGTGTGTGTGTGTGTGTGTGTGTGTGTTCAATGAGTCTCCCCTCCACATCCATCACTTCTTCCCTCCCCCCACCCCCACCCCCCCAAAAAAAAACCCCACAACCAAACAAACAAGAAATCGGTTATGTTGTTCCAGGACACCACGTCTTGGTATAAAGGAACCATTTTCAAAACAGTCCGGTCCCGTATAGTGAAGACGTTTGAGTGGTACTTTGTGAGATCACGTAAAGGCATACAGGTGGGGGGGGGGGGGGGGGGGGGGGGGGGGGGGGGGGGGGGGGGGGGGAGGGGGGGATGACGCAGAGTTCCGGATGGAATCTCCCCCTCCTCCCCTCCCCTCAATCCCCTTCCCCTCTACCCGTTCTCTCCTTTTTCCCCCTCATCTTCCCCTGCCATTCTTTTTTCCGACATGAATTTCCAATTTTTAACTGCGAATAGGAAATGTCCGTTGATTATTATGAGAAACATCGTGTGGGGGGGGGGGGGGGGGGGGGGGGGGGCGGGGGGAGGGAGGTGTTATTGATTTCTTCTTCCTCCTCCTCGTCTTCTTCTTCTTCTTCTTCTTCTTCTTCGAAGAAGAAGAAGAAGAAGAAGAAAGTTGTGACGATTTTCTGTGTTTCAGTCCATACCACACTGTATTTGTTGGGGAAGAACTGGGTCGAGAAAGATCACGGCTGAGAGGGAAGGGAGGGGGTAGGGGGGGGGGGGGGGGGGAGGAGGGATATAAGGAAATCCTTTAGGTTACAGTGTTTGCAGGGGGCAGCCAAACGGTCCCTTCCAAACCAAGACATAAAAGCAGGAGTTTCACCCTTCCTCCACGTATCGATGCATAACAGGATGTTCGGCGAGTCCTTCTATTCATCTTTTTTTCCTTGTCTGATATGAGTCGACAAAATCGTTATAAGTATCAAAAGCGGAATAAGCGTAGCCGTTGTGTTTATAGGCCTCTCGGTTGTTGGTGCTCACCACTGCTGTGTTGTATCAACATCACTTCAAATCAGCTCTGTTTACCATGTAAAGAGTTGGGTGTTTTCCCAATGTTTTCACGTCTGAGTTTTGATTTTCATCTTTGATTCGTGGGTGGATGCCTTTTTAACGTGTAGGGTCTTCTTCTTCTCTCTTTTTTTTCCATTGAATAATAAAAATTTCAGGATTAACGGTCTTCCTTTAAATTTTGAGTTTGAATGAATATATATTGTGGTCTTTTCCCACTGCACTTTGAAACTGAAACATGAAAATCTTTTCATCGGATATTCCTTCCGTTTTGGAGGAAATTATATGTTTTGACCACACACGGTATTTGTATGACTGTTTCAACCTTGACATTTGGGCGAAAAGGATGAACAGTTCTACATTTGAGTGTGTTTTTTCAGCTCTGCTGTGAGATTCATAGCACTGGGCCGCAGTATACATGACTTTGGACATGTACCTAAACCATGTCATGCATGCTTTCCGTGCAGACTTACTTCAAGTCCAAGCTTCACCACTTCCAATGGCGGCACGTGAAGCAGGTCTGCTCAGTCTTCCCACAGAGATGCTCATCAGAGTCTTCTCTCACCTGCTAGTCTGCGACCTTGTGCTTGGAGTCAGACCGACCTGTCAGTATTTCCATCGGCTTTCCAGGATGCCGGAGCTCTGGAAGCATGTTGGAATACGGCACACTGACTTCGATCCTGCATGTAGTGCGTCCGACAAGTTTTACAGCCACCTGATCCACCAAAAATGCCTCGCTGCGGCCAAAAGTGATGATGAAAGGGATGCAGGGAGGACACACTGCAGGTGAGAACTGTGGCACCTCGGTGGAAGAGAGAGGAGAGGTGTGGCCAGAATGCTCGGTCACTGGTCAGATCTTGTATCCCATGTTGCAAAACCTGACTCTCAAGAGACAGATACCGCAACTGGACTTCCTGCGCAAATACGACAATCTTCTTCATCTTCACATTCGATTAGAACGTAGAGAAAATGTGCAGGATTTTTTTTGACATTCTCCAAGGTTTCAAAAGACTGCAGGCACTGACATTCATACTTTTTCATAAGTCCTGTCGCAAGCCATCCAAACTTGTCACCGCAAAGCCATTATAGACTACTTCCAGTCCCGGGGCCTGAGCTGAGACAGATTCATCTGGAATTTCACGTGACTCGTGACATCGTAAGAACTATTCTTGAGCATTGTTCAGAGCTGGAAGACCTCTTCATCCTGAAATGTAGTCTCACGTCGGAAGTCTTCAAGACGTTTGTGAAAAACCCAGTGCGTCGCTGTCTTCTCTCAGACTTGCAGGCGACCGATCATTGGATGACAGGGTGCCATGGTACATGCTCTTCCAGCTCTGAAAACTCTGGAACTGATCGTCAATGGGAAGACAACAACGGAAGGCATGACACGTTTGCTCGGAGGATGTTCACATCTAACCAAGCTGCAACTCAGTACGGTTCAACGATACCATTCCGGTGATAACACAGATGACGACCGTTTCGGTGATGGTACAGATAAAGATGATATTGATGAGACAAATGAAGATGGTTCTAATCATGACGTAGGCACAGATGATTCTGATAACAGCGTTGACTGGGACCTGGAGTGGGACGTAAACAGACCTGGAAAGTGCCTTTTTCCTGCACGTTTCTTACAGGGACTGGCATGTGAGCAGACTGGAGGGAGTCTGAAAAGGCTTACGTTGTATAACTGTCTTTCCAATTGTGCCGTATTTTCACCGCCCTGTGTCAGAATCAGCCAAACCTGCGCGTTGTAAAACTTCGCCGCTGTAAGATAAACGACAGTGACGTCATAGCCATGGGGAAGCATTGCCCGCTGTTGAAGAACGTTGAATTGTTTGAATGTGGGAAAGTAAGCTCTCGTGCCATATCTGCTCTCATGAACAATCTTCACTGGCTCCTGGAGTTCAGATGCCATACGTATGTTGAAGACCTTGTAACGTCTAGCAAACAGCAGCCACCCAGAAAGAGAACCAGGTCGGGAACGCTATGCGAGCTGAAGAAGAAGAAGAAGACCATACACAGCGGACTCCAGTCTGTGATGATTCGTTCCTTCAATCTGGATTTCGCTTTAAACGGGAGAATGGCGTTTGGTGTTTCCTGCCCCAACCTTGTCTCTCTCACCATTGTGCAGAATGTATACTGAACAACATTAAAAACGCACCGTTTTGATTTGCCGATTTCCCATTTGGAAAAAATGTGTATTTGGATTTGGTATATTAACACAATTTTTAAGGGACACAGATTCACACTGCCTCGGTTTCTCCGCGCTTGCCAACGTTCGTGTGACGCCCACGTGCAACTCGCCCAAAACACTTTTTTTGCCACTGGGGCCGAGACTGAACGTAGCTCATCTGTTTCTTTGTCTCAAATGGTGAGTTTGAAGTCATGCCGACTGGAAAACGGTATCGGTTGTCATTCGACCAGGCGAAGTGGTCCGAAAAACAATGCCGCGACTGTCTATGCAAGAACGCGAGCGAGCCATTGGAATGTTTATGGTCGGTATGTCATCGAGAGAGACAGCCAGACAACTGAACTGCAGTCACTCAACAATTGTAAGGCTATCACAACGTTTGGCAGCAACTGGTTCCACCACTGATCGGCGCCGAATGGGCCAACCTCGTGTTACCACACCAGCGCAAGATCGATACATTCGACAGCTTCATCTTCGTAATCGATTCCTTACAGCAGCAGAAACATGTCGCCAGGTGGTTGGTCGACGGGGTCCAGTGTCTGGACAAACCGTTCGACGTCAATTGCAAGAATCAGGGCTCAATGCAAGACGCCCTCATGTTGGCCCAGTCCTCGCCCGTAGACACCGTCAGCAACGCCTGCAGTGGGCCAACCAGCATCTGCCATGGACACGACGTCAGTGGAGAGCTGTGCTGTTCTCTGACGAAAGTCGCTTCGCGTTATCTCATGCTGACGGGAGAATGAGAGTCTGGAGGCGTGTCTGGGAACGCTACGCCAACTGCTGCGTGTTTGAAGCCGATAGATGGGGAGGGGGCAGTCTGATGGTTTGGGGGGCATTCAGTCATGACTACCGGACATTTCTGTACTTTTTTGACAACCATGTGAATGCCAACACGTACCAGCAGGTGCTGCAGAACCACGTCGTCCCACTGTTTGGCCAGCACCCGGAGCTGCAGTTCTTCCAGCATGATAATGCACGACCCCACACCGCAAGAGCCACCGCTGCGTTTCTCCAGGCGAACAACATTGCGTGTTGCCCTGGCCATCTCTGTCCCTGACATGGCTCCCATTGAACACGTCTGGGATGAGCTGGGGCGTCTTGTGGACCGTGGAAGACGTCCACAGACTCTCGATCATTTGAGGCACGCACTGACCGAGGAGTGGGATGGACTGCCACAGGCGTTCTTGCACAACCTTGTCTACTCCATGAGGAGGCGCTGCCAAGCGTGCATCGGGGAAAATGGCGGACACACTCGGTATTAGAGCTCGCGGACGGACATGCTCGTCGTGGTGTACTTTTTGACAGGGACCCTAGTGAAGTCACCAGCTAATTTCAGATGAATTCGGCCATTCTTGTCAAGAACAGACATTTTGTTTAATTGAAAAATGGATGCGTAATCAAATATGCTTACTTTCATTAAATAATTCTGTACTACCAACGTTGTCTGGGTCTTTTGGCAAGCGGTGCGTTTTTAATGTTGCTCAGTATATATCTGGATGACAACTGCTTCGAAAGATTCTCAGGTGAGTTTTCAACGACATGACTTGTTACTTGAGC
>CM031625.1:9460983-9493483 GCA_018398815.1 Conus ventricosus | reverse complement strand
CAGATGGTATAAAATCTTTATAAAGGGTGAATTCTTTTTCTTCATGATCTATTCCAAGAATTAGAATCTTGTCTGGTAGCACTAGATCAGATGGTATAAAATCTTTATAAAGGGCGAGTTCTTTTATTTTCATTTTCTATTCAAGAATAAAAATTTTGTCTGGTAGCACTAGGAGATCAGATGGTATAAAATCTTTTTAAATCATCGAGTGACCTTTACTACAAAGCAGAGGCTATGGGTCGAAGAAGATAGACCAAGCCCGTTTTCATAAAATCTGTTACTTCCACTTCATTCATGTTTACTGATGTGACTTCGTCGACTGAAGTAAAAAAATAAATAAAATAAAATCCACAACTGTGTGTGTGTGTGTGAGTGTGTGTGTGTTGTGTGAGTGTGTGTGTGTGTGTGTGTGCGTGTGTGCGTGTGTGCGTGTGTGCGTGTGTGTGTGCGTGTTCAATTAGTCCCCCCTCCACACCCACCACTCACCATCTCCCCTCCCTACCTTCCATCCCCCCCCCCCAAACTAACAACAACAACACCACACACACAAAAAACCCAACAACAACAACAAAATCTTAAAATGTTAGCGAACCGCCCAGAGACACGTGGGCAAACGAGTCACAAGACAAAACACAATGCGTTTCGACCTCTTAGGTCTTCTTCAGGTGAGACATAAACGAATAAAACAACGAAATTCACTCGGCTTTGATCGCTTCAGATCGCTTCAGAGTTCAGCGCAAGGAAGAAGGCGTTGAACTCTGAAGCGATCAAAGCCGAGTGAATTTGCGTTGTTTTATTCGTTTATGTCTCACCTGAAGAAGACGAAACGCGTTGTGTTTTGTCTTGCGACTCGTTTGACCACGTTTCTCTGGGCAGTTCGCTAACATTTAAGATTTGTTTAGATTTCCGCCTGCAGTCGTCTCGCTTTGCAACAACAACAACAAAAAACCGGTTATGTTGCACTAGGATCACTCTGGTCTTCGGCATCAAGGAGTCATTTTGAAAGCAATCTGGTCCTGTGTCGTCAAGGTGTTTGAGCGATGCATTGAGAAATTCAGTGACAGCGTGCCAGGAGATGGTTATGCAGAGTTCTGCTGGTTAGGATCTCCCAACCTCCCCATCCATGCCCTTCCCCCTCCCCCCCCCCCCCCCCCCCTCCGCCCCTTCTCCCCTTTCCTCCCAGCCTCCCTGCCATTCCTATTGCCTACGTGGATTTCCAATTGTTACCTGCGATTAGGAAATGTCCTTTGATTATTATGAGAAACATCGTGTCCGGGGGGAGGGGGGGTGTTCATTTCTTCTTGCTGTTCTTGTTCTTGTTCTTGTTCTTCTTCTTCTTCCTCCTCCTCTTCTTCTTCTTCCTTTTCTTCTTCTTCTTCTTCCTCCTTTTCTTCTTCTTTCTCTTCTTTCTCCTCCTCCTCATCATCATCTTCTTCTTCTTCCTCTTCTTCTTCTTCTTCTTCTTCCTTTTTCTTCTTCTTCCACTTCTTTCTCCTCCTCCTCCTCTTCTTCTTCTTCATAGAAGTAACAAGAAGTTGTAACGTTCTTCTGTGTTTCATTCCATACCATACGATATTTGTTGGGGCAGATATGGGTCGAAAGAGATCGCGGCTGAGAGGGAAGGGAGGGGGGGGGGGTAGGAGCGGAGGGATACAAGGAAATCCTTTAGGTTACAGTGTTTGCAGGGGGGGGGGGGGGGGCAGCCAAACGGTCCCTTCCAAACCAAGACATAAAAGCCGGAGTTCACCCTTCCTCCACGTATCAATGTATAACAGGATGTTCGGCGAGTCCTTCTATCCATCTTTTTTTCCTTGTCTGATATGAATCGACAAAATCGTTATTAGTATCAAAAGCGGAATAAGCGTAGCCGTTGTGGTGCTCACCACTGCTGTGTTGTATCAACATCACTTGAAATCAGCTCTGTTTACCATGCAAAGAGTTGGGTGTTTTCCCCAATGTTTTCACCATGCAAAGAGTTGGGTGTTTTCCCAAATGTTTTCACGTCCGAGTTTTGATTTTCATCCTCGATTCGTGGGTGGGCGTCTTTTTTTTTTTTTTTAACGTATCCTAGACACGTGTAGGGTCTTCTTTTTTTCCCCATTGAATTATAAAAATTTCAGGATTAACGGTCTTCCCTTAAAATTTGGGTTTGAATGAATATTGTGGTCTCTTCCCAAGGCACCTTGAAGCTCAGCTACATGGTCACATTCTTGAACGTGGATTTTTCCCTCCTCACAGCTTCCTTGTGCCAACCTGAGGAAGCTCTTTTTTAAGTGTAAAAATATGTGTTGAAGAACATCTTGACGATGAACCTAAATATCATAGTGCTCAACTCCTTTTTAGGTTGGTTTGTTTTTGTTGTGTTTTGTGTGTGTGTGTGTGTGTGTGTGTGTGTGTGTGTGTGTGTGTGTGTGTGTGTGTGTGTGTGTGTGTGTGTGTGTGTGTCTATTTTGTTTGTTTTAATAGAAATAATCCTAACCATCTAATGGAAACATATGTTGTAAAGTTGCCATGATAGGTACATGAAGAATGATGTTACTGATAGTTTAAAAAAAAATTATTATTCATTTAAGTGTTCACACAGATTGGTTGGTTAGTCTTTTCCCCAGTGTTCAGAGTTTCAATGGGGAACGCTTGGTGAAGCCCGTCTTGCCTCCAAGCTAGGCACATCCAGGATATCTGACTTGTTGTTTCCATAACCTAGAGAGCGCCGAGGTTGGCTTCAGGATCATCAGTTATGCCTGTCTGATCTGTGGGTATAGACACATGAAGGGAGGTCATTCATAAGCAAAGTCTGTGCATTGTCTCCCCTTCCCCTCCCAGATGGAGTCAGCCGTGGTGACCAGGCAGCACCCCGTCCATGGACAGGGCTTTCATTAGGGCACATGTGTCACAACTACCTCTGTAACTGTGTCCATCGAAATCTGAACAAGTTCATTCGATCGAAGTCTGGACAAGTTCATTTGACCAGTGGCAGCATTGCTTTGGGGTTTTATCGAAAAGTTCACTTTCTGCTGCCCCCTTTCTGTTTCCCTTCACAGGAAGGTTGGATGGAAGAACATGGGCAATGTGCAGGAAGCTTACCTGACTTCATCAATTTCATGAGGAGTCCTTAAAATGCTCAATACTTCCACAGACTCCCTGAATAAACCAGTCGCAGGAAGACCCAACGCACACAACTTGTCACGCTTGTAAAATACAGACTGATGATTCGAAAGTGGGCATAAAACAGCTGGTGACATAGCAAGTAACTGTAACTTACAAGTCTTGTTGGGACTGACCCCCCCCCCCCCCCTCCTCTCTACATGAACTTTGAATGCTTCCATGGATGCTTGACCTGTATGTCTGTAACAAGATGGTAATGTTGTGACCGGTGCTCTGTACAGTGGCGTCTTCTGTGCAGAGAAACCTGGCACAGGGCAATCAGGGCTTCACTAAGCTGCTGTCTTTTTCCCTGAATGTCTCTCCCGTGTGTTTAGATCTTATTTAACTAGAATTGTTGATGTTTTGTATTACAACATCACCGGTTGAAGTGGATTGCCGTTCTTTGAAGTTCAACTCTGTGAGTTTGTCATTCACCCTTTTTGATTCCATCGGGATGATTAAAAAAATGACTCACTTTTTTTAATTCCATTTTTAAACATGTTTTTTCCCAAAAAGCTGAAAAAAATAAAAAGGAAAACAAAAATCGTGTTGTTTTCGTTTGCTTTTTTTTTCTTTTTCCCCTATGCAGTGAGAATAAAATGTTTCGTTGTCCATGCATCATGCAAATTATGGATTTTTTAAAAAAAAAGTAATTTTTACAGAAAGAGAAGAACGAGGGGCCCAAATCCAAAAAAGGTTGTGGGCTTAGATGAGCCTTATAAATAAACAGGTGCTTGGTCGGGCACACGTTTGTCAGTGTAGAAGTCCAGTAAACGTTTCCCCGTTACACTTACCAGCACCACTGAAAAAACCTTTGGGGTACAATGGAACACATTTGGTGAGTGAAAATAGTTTATCATCATGAGTTTTTTCTCCAAATGTAAAGGGAAAAGGCAGTGAAAAATTTTGTGAGGTTCCAGTTTTTGGAGCTCAGTATCCAACAACTGTAAAAGAAAAAAAATTTCGTTGCCGTTCCCCTCCCCCAAAAACGTAAAAGAAACAAAAATTTCGTCCCGTTCCGCCCCAACAACGTAAAAAAAACAGAATTCTGTGGGGCTTCCTCCCCCAACAACTGAAAAAAAAACGAATTCTTTGGGCCTTTCCCTCCCCCAACAACTGTAAAAGAAACAGAATTCTGTTCCGTTCCGTCCCAACAACTGTAAAAAAAAAGAATTCTTTTGGGCCGTTCCTCCCCCAACAACTGTAAAAAAAATAGAATTCTGTTGGCCTTTTTCCGCCCCAACAACTGTAAAAGAAACAAATTCTGGGCCGTTCCTGCCCCAACAACTGAAAAAGAAACAGAATTCTGTCGGCCTTTCCTGCCCCAACAAACGAAAAAAAAACAAAATTTCTGTCGGCCGTTCCTGCCCCAAAATTAAAAAGAAACAAATTCTGTTGGCCGTTCCTCCCTTTAACAACTGTAAAAGAAACAAAATTTCTTTTGGGCCGTTCCTGCACCAAAAAACGTAAAAGAATAAAATTCTGTTGGCCGTTCCTGCCCCAAAACTTAAAAGGGAAACAGATTTTGTGGGCCTTTTCCTGCCCCAAAAACGAAAAAAGAAACAGAACTTCGGCCTTTTCCGCCCCAACAACTGTAAAAGAAACAAAATTCTGTGGGCCTTTTCCTGCCCCAACAACTGTAAAAGAAACGAATTCTTTTGGGCCGTACGCCCCAACAACTGTAAAAGAAAACAAAATTTGTTGCCGTTTCCTACCCCAACAACTATAAAAAAAAAGAATTCTGTTGGCCGTTCCTGCCCCAACACTGGAAAAGAAAAGAATTCTGGTCGCCTTTCCTGCCCCAACAACTGTAAAGAAACAAAATTCTGTCGGCCTTCCTCCCCCAACAACTTAAAAAAACAGAATTTCTGTTGGGGCCGTTCCTCCCCCCAACAACTGTAAAAGAAACAAAATTCTGTCGGCCGTTCCTCCCCCAAAACAACTGTAAAAAAAACAGAATTCGTGGCCGTTCCGCCCCAACAACGTAAAAGAAACAAAAATTCTTTGGGCCGCTCCTGCCCCAACAACGTAAAAAAAACAGAATTTTTGGCCGTTCCTCCCCCAACAACGTAAAAAAAAAACAAAATTCTTTGGCCGCCCTGCCCCAAAAACTGTAAAAGAAACAAAATTTCTGTGGGCCCTTTCCCTCCCCCAAAACTGTAAAAAAAACAAAAATTCCGGGGCCGTTCCTCCCCCCAAAAACTGAAAAAAAAAAACGAATTCTTTTGGCCTTTACTGCCCCAACAACGAAAAAAGAAAAGAATTTCTTTTGGCCATGCCTGCCGAACAACTGAAAAAGAAAAGAATTCTGTTCGGCCTTCCTGCCCCAAAAACTGTAAAAGAAACAAATTTTGGGCCCGTTCCTGCCCCAACAACTGTAAAAAAAACAAAATTTCTTTTGGGCCCCTGCCCCAACAACGAAAAAAGAAACAAATTCTTTTTTGGCCCTTCCTCCCCCAACAACATAAAAAAAACAGTTTCTGTTGGCCATGCCTGCCCCAAAAAACGAAAAGGGAAACAGAATTCGTTGGGGCCTTTCCCTGCCCCAACAACTGTAAAAGAAACAGAATTCTTTTGGCCGTTCCTGCCCCAACAACTGTAAAAGAAAGAGAATTCTTTGGCCTTTCCCCTCCCCCAACAACGAAAAAAAAAGAATTCTGTTGCCGTTCCTGCCCCAAAAACGTAAAAAAAAACAAAATTTCTTTTGGGGCCTTTCCCCTGCCCCAACAATATGAAAAAACAAAATTCTGTTGGCCATTCCTGCTCAACAACGAAAAAAAACGCATTTGTTGGCCGTTCCTCCCCAATAACGTAAAAAAAAAAGAATTCGCGCCGTTCCTGCCAAAGAGGTGGTAGTTTTTTTCAAGGAGGAAAGTCAATGGCTGAACGGATTTGAAGATTTTTTTTTTGACCCTTAACGTTAACTTTTATATTGTTTGCTTTGCTTAACAGAAAGAACAATGAAAAGCTCGTTTTTTAAACATGGTCGTGCTTTTCATCTCTCCCTCTCTCTCTTTTTATTTAACAAAAAAAAAACCATGTTGGCTATGTTTGCACTAATTCAGTGAACTTTCCCCCGGTTGGGGAAAAGACCATCAGACTTCAATATTGACAAGGGGGGGGCCCTCGAAGGGGACAATAAGGAAAAGGGCATACAATAAAAAAAATAATTCCCCAAAATAAAAATAAAAAATCCAACCCAAAAATAAGAAAAACAATCTGAAAACGAAAGCATGCAAGGGGATCCAAATGTCCCACTGCCCCAATTTTTTTCCATTCCCGATGACCCATTCGGCGGAAATCCGTAGCATTGGGCTTTTTGGTCACCCCCGGTCGAGAGGGGAAAGACGAGTATCCACCTGTCGCTAGAGTTCCCTGGCGCATATGCAGGAGTCGTCACTTCCTGTTTGACTATTGGCTCTTTTTAAACTCCCGTTTTTCCCCGGATACTTGGTTCACCTATTTACACTGATAGGTCAAACTTCAAGTTGGTTCATGTGCAGACAAAGGCTATTTGGGGTCTGTATGATCGTGTCAAACTATCAAGTTGGGTTTTGTCGCAATGGCCATTGGCCGTTGTTCACCAATGTAAAACTGATAGGTGTCAAACTATCAAACGGGTTTATGTGAATACAATGGCTTTGGGCCCTCTGTATGATCGGGTCAAACCCCTCCATGTGAAGCAACACAGGGGGGTCCATGTCAGGGAATGGCTAACCGCGAAAAGCGGGGAACACAAAAAGCAGGGGTGGCTACTGGGGAGGGGACCTTTGCCCGCCGGACAATTCCTCACAGTCTTTGTTTGCTTGGGGACCCGCCAGCATCCCGGACTCCAACAATGGGAATAATGGGGAACCAGGCGAGAATTATCCTTTCCTCTGATCTCTGGGTTTCCATTTATAGCGTGGGCGAACACAACTTTTATTAAAGCAGTTTTCCAAACATGTTGCAGAAAACAGAATCTATGACTTAGTTAGTTAGTGTTTTTATAGGGTCCACGGACTACTAGGAGCCAAATCAGGGACCCCGGGTATCATATCTGTAAGTCTCTAGATACAAATACCCACACTAGTTTTAACAAAATTTGCTTAAAATTTATGAGGACAAAAGCACAAAAATCTGTTCAACTCCAAAACACCGTATACATTTTTAAAACACATATTTTTTCAAATAAGTTTACCTCCTTTAAAAAAGAAAATAAAAGACTACGAAATCTCACGAAAAAGAACTGATAAATCAAGGTGGAAAAGAACTTCTTCTGATACACCAAAAACAGCCTTCTGTCAAAAAAAAGATTAACACTGAAAAAGCTGCACACGCAACACTGATTTTTTTTTAATGAAACAAAAGAGGAAAACATGCAACTCTTAATTAATCATACAATAAGAAAAACGGAGGGAAAAAAACAAACACAAAAGAACAATTAAATGTATAATTCCATTCTAAACAAAATAACTGTATATATATATTCATTCCATTCCATGGCACGCTGGTGCAGACGCATTGATATATGCTAACACGCATGTACGAACATGATACACATGCTTGAAATACACAAGCATGATTTACATACTTGAAATACACAAACATGATTGACATACTTGAAATACACAAACATGATTGACATACTTGAAATACACGAACATGATTGACATGCTTGAAATAACACAAACATGATTGACATGCTTGAAATACACGAACATGATTGACATGCTTGAAATACCCAAACATGATTGACATGCTTGAAATACACAACATGATTGACATGCTTGAAATACACAAACATGATTGACATACTTGAAATACACAAACATGATTGACATACGTGAAATACACGAACACGATTTACATACTTGAAATGAACACTGTCATGTCCCTGAAGTGTGAATTAATGGGAGAAGCTAAAGCAGAAAAGGTTGAAAATTCATGGACACATGCAAATGCTTATGTCAGATCAAGCACATTGTGCCATCAATGGAACGCAAGAGCATGAATAATGATAAGGCAAAGTAGTTCTGGGGGAAAAGTTGAAACCAGAACAAAACTACTTTATTCTAGAAACTACAGGCCGATAGAACACCAGCTGCAGTTTCACTCACTCACACGCACACGCACACGCACACACACACACACACACACACACACAATTAAATTAACTGTCGAGTATGCATGTTAATGGAACAACAAACAAAACAGGACCATAAAAAAAATAAAAAAAATACAACAGCTTTCAGGAAGAGGGTGACGGCAACACATTTCAACGACGACACATTTCCAACCTGTTTTCCTTCTTGTGAGCGCACTTCCTTCGGATATAACATGCGTCATAATCCGTCGAGTATGGTCCTGAGCCGGCTGAGGTCACGTACTGTACGGCAATGTCCGCCCCAGTGGGCTGGAGGAGCAGCGTGACAAGTGGTCCTTCAGCGCTGAACTCTCTACATAACGCCTGGCCCGATCCCCACCTCTGAATATACCGAAGAAAAATTCAACCAGACAGGAGCTGGACTATCATCCAGGCCATGCGGCGAGCGGTCATCAAGGGGCAGTAAGGCAGCTGGAGAGTGCGGAGTTCACGGCCGTAGTTCAGGATGTGCTCCAGAAGTCATCGGAGAGCCGCGCTTTCGGTGCGGTCTTCCCGGCCTGGGAAAATATTCTGAGCTCCTGTAAACCGACGCAGCTTCTGCACAGAAAAGGAAGCAGGAGATCACAGACAAAAAATGGGGAACAGTCCTTAACCTGGTGATCCCAGTTCATATGGTGATGGTGTCGTACCACGGGCAACATCTACTGGTGGCAGTCTGTTGAAGCAATGTCCAGTTAATTTGAAGCGACATCCCACTACTGCGACTAATCTGTGTGTGTGTGTGTGTGTGTGTGTGTGTGTGTGTGTGTGTGTGTGTGTGTGTGTGCGTGCGTGTGCGTGTGCTGAGTGAAAGAGAGAAAGAGAGAGAGAGAGAGAGGGAGAGAGAATTTATTCAACAAGGCCATGGCCCCTATTGAAGGAGGAGCATCAACAACATAGAATACAGACGCAGGAAATGTTCACCATTAAAAAACAAAACAAAATAAAACTAAAACAAAAATGGCTAGAGAAACATGGGAAAGTGAATAACAGAACTATAAGCAACATTCAGATCGAATTTCAAAATGCTTTATACAAGTAAATAGCTAACTGACAATATCTTCACGCATAAATTTACATAAACAATACAAGTCTTAACGATTAAGGATGGTTTGGATACTTCGACGGGATTGCCTTATCTCAAAGATGTTTCAAAATGAGACAACAAAATACAAAACGGACATATTCTTGTACATCTGTACATAATGGACAAATACGATTTCGTTCCTTATGCTGTCCGTAACGAACGACAGTGATGAACAGACAAATCAGTTATCACTAATCGAAATCTGGCCAATATATACTTTAAGTGCCTGTCCATTTTCGTAGAGAGAGAGAGAGAGAGAGAGAGAGAGAGAGAGAGAGAGAGAGAAGAGAGAGAGAGAGAGAGAGAGAGAGAGAGAGAGAACTCTGAACTTTAATGATTATAGGCCAACAGCCCCTTTCATGGGGGGAACACAAAATCATACCTCACTTCTAAAGAACATACAAACAGGGAAAACTGTAATCACAGAGAAAACATAACTGGACAGACATTTTTATAATATGGGCTGTACATGATTTATGTAATCATGATATTTCTGATTTACATGTTTGTATTGTCGATGAAGGCTTGTCTAATTTTGAAGGCAGAGACTAGGAATTTTGCCAAATTGACTATTTGATCGGGCAGTTCAGTAGTAAATACACCAATCAATTTACATTCCACATTCTCACCCGCAGTCACGTCAAATTTATGCAACTTTCTGATCTGATTGTACAATGGGCACTTGAACATAAAATGAATTTCGTCTTCTTGTAGATTTAAACATACAGGGCATGTCGTGTTTTCAGCTGTAGGTGAAAAGCGAAATCTGTGTACATTTAATTGGGACACACCCATTCTAAATTGTGCCAGAACATTCCTGTAATTTTCTACATACAGAATACTGATATATTTTTCTCGAGAAAACATGTGTTTCAATTTACCATACATGGACAACCGTGGACTGATATCCAAATGGTTTCGCCATTGATGGCAGAAATTACTAAATAATCTGAATTTTAATTCTTTTATGAAACCATTTCATTACCACAACCAAAAATCCATACTTCTTGAAATCCATTTTCACACAGGATATTCTTGACATGTGTGGCCCATGTTACATGGCCTTTCTCATGCATAGACAGTGACATGTTGTACGCTTTCTTTGAAAATCTGGTATCCGGTTGTTTTAACAATCTAAACCAGTACTTGATACACCGGGTAACAGTTGATATCCATAATGGAAAACGTCCAAGTTCTCCATATACTACGTCGTTTGCTGATTTGTTTCTTACATGTAAAAATCTTTTGCATGCGTACAGATGGACTTGCTCCAGCTGGGGGTAAGCTTTGTACCCCCATATCTCAGAGCCATATGAACTGAGAGAGAGAGAGAGAGAGAGAGAGAGAGAGAGAGAGAGAGAGAGAGAGAGAGAGGAGAGAGAGAGAGAGAGAGGAGAAGAGAGAGAGAGAGAGAGAAGTTTCCTCGCAAATGTACTTACGAACCTAGTTAACACATAAATTGCTTGCAAAAAGTGCTCATACTTCCATTAAACGGGCCACTGGAGTAGGCGTGTTTTTGGTTTTTTTAAGTGATAGACAAACTGTATGCAATTATTCTGGAAAGTGCACACAGGTCTACTGCCAAAACATGCATTTTTTTCTGTTCTATTTTTGAATAATAACATCAGAGCGGTTTCCTTTCTTATTTTTTTATTTTTTCTTATTATTTTTCATTTACATGTTTCTGTCGTCTGCATGTACTGTGTGGATGGGCAAATGGCATTGTTGTTTTAGAGTTATGTACCTTTGTTTTACAACAGGGGCCAAACGTATTGCCCTGTATACTGAAAATCACGGTGACTTTGAACTGAATGGGATCAATTTCTCTGCACATGATTTCATCATTGCATTAGAACTAACTAGTGCGGAACCATCTGGCTTGCGCCTTGATGGCCATATGAAAGAAAATTGTGGAGAAATCCACTTTTTCAGACACAGTAAAAAAAATCCTCGTAACAATCTAATTGCGCTGGTCTGTAAATACTCCACTCCTTAAGCAAGACCTTGGCGTGTTTATTTTGGGTGTGCAGCCTTTCTTCACACCACCACTAGGACCTGGTCTTCCTGCGCCACACACTGACCCTGACAAACGTACTTTTGTGCCCTACGTACGTCACGTCACGACTGGCTTGGGTCCAGACCCACGCCGTACACAGTGACACCCGCTCCTTACAGAAACCGAGATAAACTTACCCTTTTGCCTTACCCTTTGTGACGGGTCTCCGACGCTCCCCCTCGTTGTTAAAATATGATTATCATATTCAGGGATGCTGGGGTTATAGACAGAAGTATTTACGCTTTCACAACCAAAATGCGCTCTCGCATAGGCACACGCACTCTGTCACTCACATCGGGCCCGCACAAAGGTGACGGGAAACCAATAACATTTCACAGAAAATAACCAACTTTTATTTAACTTGACTCCGAGCCCCCACCCGTCACTACGCCACACTTATCTGTATCATACAACAATGTAAACATCATACAGACAATTTCATAAATCGCATCCCCTATTCCACTATTCTGTTGCACACTCATAAACTTAAGAACCAATAAAACGTTCATAACTTGCCAGCATTCCTTGGCTGACCGTCAGTTTCTCTCATCCCACTGTGAGACTACGAGCTGAAGTTGCCACACTGTTGTGTCCTTCCGATTGGCCAAATCCCAGTTGGAGGACACTGGCAATGTAGCTTGAGTCGCACCCTCAGACCGAGTCTCCCGGACTCCACCACACTTCGCCCTCTCCACAGAAAGGGCTCCTGTCGGCCTCTCCCACAGGTCGTCTCTGGCTGCAAACACCCCACCGTTGTCTGGCAGCTCCCTGTCTAGGCCTCAACAGGCTGACACGTCTTGCTGTCGACTGTCCCCACACAGGAGACAATTCTTCTCGTCGTCGGCTCCGAGGCTACAGCAACCTCCACTGTCTTACGTCCCCACCCAGGAGACAACGAGGCGACAGCCAACTTCTACTTCACGCTATATTTTCTTGAGCCCTCAGCAAGACGGGCGAGTTCACTTTCCCTTAAGTGAATCGCACACTTCCTGGTTTTCCAAGCACCTTATATTCATTCTCAAACAGAGAACCCGAGTTTAACTGGCTCAACCAATGGAATCACTGGCACACACACATCACACGACTTGTACCAATAAATCAACAAGTTATTTTTATTCCGCCAATGGAATCACTAGTCACCTACACATACACACACACACACCCAGCTGCTAGCGCCAACAAAGACTCGGGTACCAAGTGGTTAATGCATAACCTCCTATTCAGACTCATGTTCGATTCCCTGAAGCTACCCATTGTACTAACAGCCTGGACTTCTCTACCAGCCAGGACTGATGCTTCAAGTAATTACTGCCTCTATAGACAAGGTGCAAACCACTCAGAACAAGGACGACTGAATGGTCGCTGTACTCTGCCTGCAGGCTGACGGTCACCTACCCGTGACGGTCACCTCACATGATCGCCTTCCTTGCAGCCCCACTGGAGAACCCTGCAGTGAATAGCCAGCCAGTAGCGGACATTCTCCTTCACCAAGGACCGGCAGGTTGGCAACTACTTGTCACTATGCTCAGAGATGCGGAACACTTCCCAGTAATTGTCCCTCCTTCAGTATACGACTCGGGGTATTCCCCACTGGTGATGCCTGAGTTCGCACACTTGAAGAACCCAAGGAACTTGCTCTCACCAACAGCAAAACTACCCTTAATTTGCCTAAATGCTAGAGAACATTCGGCCGACTCATGACACCCTTGATCTTTCACTCAAAGCACGAGTTATGTTGTTGTTGTTGTTGTCGTACCCTGGCTAAAAGACTCCAGGGATCATCCAAACAGCCGAAGTACTTGAACACTATGGTACAAATGCATCAGCTGGGGATGAGAACATTACGTGTGTGACCGTTTTTGATTACCCCGCCACATGGGCAGCCACACTCCGACTTCGGGGGATTTTAGAGACTGATAATGTTATGCTAGGAGCTTGTCATAACTGAAGACAATCCCCGCATAACTGTGCAGAGCATAACAACATTGTGATGTAGCCTTGGTGTTCTAGCCTATGTCAATTAGCCTGACACAGCCTTAAGCCAAGGCAGGCACGAGTTATGTGATCTAAACTCTCACCTCAAGATCTCTTTGAAGCCGTCGTCCTCCAGCAGGACATCCTGGTCGATGAGCAGACAGAGAAGGTTGGGACAAAATGTGCCGAAGGTCATCATTCCTTCTGCCGTGAAGTGCAGGTTGCTGGAACGAATGTGCAAGAAACGCAGTCTGCTGTAGCGGGCGTTCTCCTTCAGCTCACGCAGTGTCCCAGGGCTGTTGCTGTTTCCCACTGGCTGCTCGTCTTCGGCTGGGTCATGGTGGGTTTCAACAAAGGAATCGCATCTCAGCGTCCGCAACCAACGCAGGCTGTTGATGAGAGCCGTTACCGCCCTTGAGCTGACTGTCCTGCAACGGCTGAATACCACCACATTCAGCAGCGGACAGTTGCTGGCCACGGTGCTGACGTTGTCGTCGTCGACCCGACACTCACACAGCTCCAGCACACGCAGGTTGGGCTGATTCTGACCCAGGGCTGTGCCACAGCAGTGGAAGTTAGCTAGGTCAAGTCTCTGAAGTCTGCCTTCATTCTGACTGTTTTCGAGTTCGTTCAAAAAATGCCCAAAGCGAACGTGCCGTTCAGGGGTCTCTGCGTCACTACCGGCACTGCCACCTGAAGCGCCTGTATTGGCATCAGTGTTGGAATCACGTGCACGTTTATCTCTTTCAGGATCAGCTGCATTTGTTTCAGACAGTCTCAGTCTGATGTCCGTCAAATGGGAACATGCTCTGAGCAGACGTCTCATGTCTTGATCTGATATCTTCTCATCAACAGACAGTTCCAGCGTTTCAAGATACGGAAAAGCTTGCGAAATCATATGGAAACACCTTTTGTCCAGTATTACTTGGAACAGTAGTCTCAGAGATGACAATGTCCTGGGCTTATCACAAACTGTCTGGAGGGTTTCCGACGTCAGATGAGAATTCCACACCACAAGCTCTTTCAGCTCTGAACAATGGTTGACAACAGCTCTCACGACGTCTTCGCTCACAGCAGACTCAAAGTGAAGCCGTCTTAGCTTCGGCCCCGTCAGAAAATACCCCACGACAGGCTTTTCAACGTCCACAGATGACGGGACATTCCCACTATCAATCATTTTGAATTTCAATGTCCGCAGTAGTGTCAAGTGTTTCAGAAACTCGAATCTTCTCACCAGTTTGACTTCAACGTGTATGTGAAGATACAGAAGATGGGTATATCTGAATAGGAAAGCCATGCGGTGTATTTTACCTTTAAGGGTAAGCTTTTGCAAGTTAGGATAAACGATTATCCCCCCAGTGACAGAGCAGTCGGGCCACACGTTCCCCCTCTCTTCCACAGAGGTCGCCACAGTTCTCACCTGCAGAGGTTGCCCTTGCGCCTCACCGTCATGATAAAGCGTTGCCGAAAGGATGCATTCCTGATGAAGCAGGTGGAAATAAAATTTCTCGGACCTGTTGAACATACGATGGATTTCAGTCCTAGGCACAAGGTAAATGTTGCTCACTTCAACGTTCTTCCACAGATCGGAAATCCGCGAGGCTCGCTGTAAACACCGACATGTTTGTCTGATTCCCAGGACGAGGTCGGAGACAGGCAGGAGGGAGATGATTCTGATGATGACCTCCACTGGAAGGCTGAGCAGATCGGAGTCACGTGCCTCCATTACATGCGGTGTGTGCCCCTTGATGTTCAAGCCTGCAAGGGGAATACAAATTAAGATGTGCGTGTTAATTATATGTGTTGCTGATTATGGCCAAGTGTCTTTGAAAAATCGCATCAGGGCTTAAAGCGCATAAAAGACCAAAAAAAAAATCATTTCCACACACAAATGCCAAGTTTAAAAGAGCGTTCAGGAAAAAGACCACTGTCTGTCATCAATATTTGTTTTATAAACTGTCTTGATCTGTGCTTGCATTCGACCCTGATGAAATGGGCGGAAATCGATTGATCGTACATGTCGGCTCCGTAAGGGCGTGAACAGTGCAGAAGGCCCTGAGTACATAGAATGCAGCGCTACCCATGGGAAGACACATGGGGACACAACCCAGCGCCTAAAGACATGGTGCCTGTGACTGGCATGGTCAGAGGGAATACCGCGCCACCAGAAGCTCCAGCGTCGATGTTCTACACGGCAGGAGATCACAGATCGTGTCTGGAACAGCGGCGACATCCAGTGCACAGAAGAGGGATTCACTGGATGGAGTAAGACGACTGGGAGTGGGCAGCAGGCCTTTCAAAATGGGAACACTGTCCAGACATCATCAGGAAGAGCGCATGAGACTGGGACCATCCAAACAGATGATTCTGGTGGAAATCACTTTGTGCCATATTATGAGAGCAGAATGGAGCAAGCTCACATCGACAAGACTGATAAGTGAACTGGTCTAGCCACCAGCTTGAAGGAGTCTGCTTCTAAACCAAAGTCCTCGCCACTGAGCTGATGCAAAGGGCTTTGTACACTCATCAGCCCATGATCTTATGAAACGATTCCCGATTTCTGGTGAGAGGGAGGACCAGAGGTCTAGAGGCAAGGGGCAACAGAAAGGTAGGGTAGGGTCACGTTGCGTATAGCCCAGCCGACCGCAAAGGGCCATATCAGAGCTGTCATCGCGTTTCAGTCAACACACAAGTCATTATTAAAAAAATATTTCAAACAAACAAACGAACTGAAAACTCATTCACACAACCCTTTAAAACACACCTAAAAACGAACAGGAAATGATAAAAATATTTCCTCTGTAAAACAGATCAGATCAAAAATGTTAATCTCTTTCAGAAATCCAAAGATCACGTCAGGTGGGGACATGTCTTAAGGTTTTCATGGAGTCTGCTGCAAAATGTTTGTGTCTCGCATCGTGCAAGTCCCAACACTCTAAAAGAACATGTTTTCACTGTGAGTGGCACATGACATGGAATGCACCATGGAGCTCCTTCGCCTTTTAAAGGATAAGAATGGGTGGAAAAGGGTGGCCTGCTCGCAAACGGCACAAAACTTTCTTCTTTACGGCCGCCTCGGGAACCTGGCAAAAACTCGTTCAGGTTTGGACGGATTTTTAAATAGGGGCAACTGAAGAGTTTCAGCCGGATCTTATCGAGGAGGAGTTGAAATAATTGTCACGAGTCTTAAATGTTCAGCTACAGAACAGGTGTCCAAACACCTGCCTGGGAAAGAGATCATGAGAAGACAACGTGTTGCCCACACACCAAACCATCCAAGGAGTGCAGGTTCCAATCCCGGCATCGACAAAACTACTTCTGATCGCAGAAAGGGCGTCTAGGAGTCAAGACCTGGATGATGTCCACCTCTGCCCCCCCCCCCCCTCCCTTTAGAGCGTTTAGAGAAGTTCAAAGCCAAAACACTTGTCTGAGTGAGGGCGCTCCTCGAGACCTTCTCTCAGTTCTCGCTAGAATCTCTCTCTCTCTCTCCTCTCTCTCCTCTCTCTCTCTCTCTCTCTATATATATATATATATATATATAATCTTTGCCAAGTCATTATAATAATGAGGAAAAAATTGTTAGCCTGCACTTGTCCCCTCCCCCCCCCCCCCAATACACACACACACACACACACACACACACACACACACACACACACACACACACACACACACATTTCTTCTTTTTCTCGTACTTCTTCCGGGTAGCAACCACGATCAATTCTGATCTTAACTGTTTCGACAGGGACGAAGAGAGGTCAGAGGAACGAGCGAGCGAGCGAGAGAGAGAGAGAGAAGAGAGAGAGAGAGAGAGAGAGAGAGAGAGAGAAGAGAGAGAGAGAGAGAGAGAGAGAGAGAGAGAGAGAGAGAGAGAGACAGACAGACAGACAGACAGACAGACAGACAGGGACACACGCACACATACAGACACAGAGTCAGACAGAGACAGACAGACAGGGACACACACACATACAGACACAGAGTCAGACAGAGACAGACCGACAGACAGGTTAACCAATCCAGACAGGGACCAGACAGCAGCAGACCCAGCATAATGCTGATTCAGCCACTGCTAGCTACTGGGGGTGGGTGGTGGGGGGGGGGGGGGGGGGAGGGGAGGGGCATGGGGGGGGGAGAAGATGGGGAGATTAGCTGATGGCAGGAGGAACTGGAACTTGTACGGACTGTGCCCGGACTGAGGATGTTCCAGTCCGTGATGGTGAAGGGGGGTGGGTGGTGGGATAGGGAGGAGTTCCGTTGGTCAATGCGGAAGGGGTGCTGCAGAACTGCTGGTCAGGGTTCTCGCCTTGTTCTGTCTACGGGTAGCTGGAGGTTGTTTTGCTCCCCGACACGCCGTTGTTCGTTGTGAATTTTTACTTTATAAAAGAAATTTGTGATGAGACTGGCGGCAGTTCCTCCTTCTCTTCTTTCCAGTGTTGGGCTGCTTCAGCTTTTTCGATCATGGCAGAGGTGTGTGTGTGTGTGTGTGTGTGTGTGTGTGTGTGTGTGTGTGTGTGTGTGTGTGTGTGTGTGTGTGTGTGCGCGCGCGTGCGTGTGTGTGCTTGTGAGCGAGTGTGTGTGTGTGTGTGTGTGTGGTGTTTGCGTGAGTGAGTGAGTGAGTGTGTGTGTGTGTGTGTGTGTGTGTGTGTGTGTGTGTGTGTGTGTGTGTGTGTGTGTGCGTGCGCGTGTGTATGTGAGTGTGTGTGTTTGTGCGCGCACGTGCGAGTGTGCATGCGTATAGGAAACGGCATAAGTCCGACATTTTATAAGTTACTTTCTTGATTGTGGATTTGGACAGTGTAGGGAGGGGGAGGATGGAAACTGGAGAGTTTGGAAGTGTTATCTCTCCCCCCTCCACCCCCCTCCACCCCCACCCCCCCACCCTTCACCCTTTACGTTTAATGCTAGTGTCACTCTTTAACTATGCAATGAACTCTTGAACTAGGCAATCATTCACGTCTATCCTCACCTGATTGTAGTTTAACATTGTGCACTTGTTCTTTGTTGTGTGAATAACAAACCAAACTAAAACAAACAAGCCGCATCGCACTTTGCCGATATTCCACCAAAAGCGAGCTTTCAAGAGTGTGTCAGTGACAGGATGAGAGGAGCTAGAGATCTTTCCAAACCATATGTGCAAACAATGTGAAATGAAGCATCGCAAAGTTGTTGCAATCGATATGAGAACGCGCATGTTATTGTAAGACGATTTACTCTAACCTTCCAAAGAACTTACTTACTTAGGCCCATAACTCAAGGGTGAGCATAGGCCATCGACAACACTCCGCCATCGCACTCGGTTCTGGGCTGCTCGCTGAATTCCTGTCCAGTTGGTCCCTGCCTCTTCATCTCTGCCTCAGTGTCCTCGCCTCCAGCTGCTGCGAGGTCGGCCTCTCTTCCTTTTCCACTGCGAGTTCCATGTCAGGGCTTGGCGTGTGGTGCTGGATGCTGGCTTCCTGAGAGTGTGTCTAATCCAGCCCCACTTCCTCTGCAGAATCTGTTTGGGCCACTGGTTCCTGTCCGGCTTGCTTCCATAGATCTTCATTATCGATCTTTTCTGGCCATCTGATTTTGAAGATGCGCTCAGACAGGTGTTGATGAAGGTCTGAATTTTTTTGGCTGTATTGCCTTGGTCATTCTCCAAGTCTTCCAGAGAACCCCTTTTCACAGCTGATGCCTCCAGTTAGTGTCACCTTTTACTCAGCACGGGAGGAGGTGGGGGAGGGGGAGGGTGGTGGACATGTTTCTTTCTCGTCTTTCTTGGAACGAACCCACCCGGCAGTATATAGAACAGGACACGCAGGATTTCCTTTTTATACTCCCACCCTCCCACCACCTCCCCACCCCCGATTCCCTTCTCCACCCCCTTCGTCTGCTCCAGTGAAAGCAGCATCGAAGAAGACCAGAAGACGTGAACCGTTCCTTCCATTGGAATTTTGAAAACAAACAAACAAAAAACAAAAACACGGACGACATTGCGCCTTTAATACTCGTTTCTCATCCGTTACTTCGAAAATATAAACCCCAAATCAGAAATGAGAAAGGACAAGCGCAGAAAGCGATGGAGGGGGGGAGAGGGAGGAAGGGCGGGGGGAGAGGGAGGAAGGGGCGGGGGGGAGAGGGAGGAAGGGGCGGGGGAGAGGGAGGAAGGGGCGGGGGAGAGGGAGGGAGGGAGGGAGGGGCGGGGAGAGGGAGGAAGGGGCGGGGGAGAGGGAGGAAGGGGCGGGGGAGAGGGAGGAAGGGGCGGGGGAGAGGGAGGGAGGGGGGGGGAGAGGGAGGGAGGGGCGGGGGGGGGGGAGGGAGGGAGGGAGGGAGGGGCGGGGAGAGGGAGGGAGGAGGGGCGGGGAGAGGGAGGGAGGGAGGGGGGGGGGGAAGGGAGGGAGGGTGGGGGGAGAGGGAGGGGGGGGAGGGGGGGGGGGGGGGAGGGGCGGGGGGAGAGGGAGGGAGGGGGCGGGGGAGAGGGAGAGAACCTTGTCTAGGGCTTTCCCTCATTACCCTCCTTGCCTGTCTTCATCCCCCCCCCCCCCCCCCCCCCCCCACACACACACAACACTTTTTTCTCTTAAAAATCCGCATGCGTCACAACTGAAGGAACAGAACCAGAAACCTTTTGTTGTTGTTGTTGTTGTTGTTGCTGTTGTTGTTGTACCTCCTGCTAAAAGACTCCATGGATCACGCCCAACCTGCCAAAGTACATTGAACACTTATGGTACAAATGCATCAGCTGGGGATGAGAACATTACGTGTGTGACCGTTTTTGATTACCCCTGCCACGTGGGCAGCCACATTCCGACTCCCAAGGGATTTGGAGACTGATGATGGTGTTGTGCTAGGAGCTTGTCATGACTGATAACAAACCCCGCATAACTATGCAAGCATAACAGCATTTTGATGTAGCCTTGGTGTTCCAGTCTATGTCAATTGGTCTGACACAGCCTTAAGCCAAGGCTTCAGACCATTTTGAGATCGCTTCCTTTTATCCCGGAGGCAAGGACAGATTGGCGAGTCTGGGTCAAAATGTAGATGGATCGAAAAATACATACATGTATTTCTTGAGCATTACCTATCACCTATCCAGCAGTTTTTTTTAGCATACCTATCACCTATCCAGCAGTTTTAAAGACCGTCGGGGCGCCACAGAAGACTTCATAACCAGCTTCCTACACTCCCCCTGGTTCTCAGACGCTCTGAGGCAGCTGCTGAAGAGTGTGAGGCCAGTCCGTGCACTGATGTTGTCCTCCCATCTCTTTAGTCTGTCTTCCTCTTTCTCCGTCTTCCTCTCCTTCAGTCTCCTCGCACCTTTCCTTGTAGAATGGTTTGGGCAAGTCCTGTACATGACCATACCATCTCATTTCCTTCTTTTCAGTGTGGAAAAACAGGTCTTGGTATGGTCCAATGGCTTGCCCTGCTCTGTTCTTGGGTCTCCAAGTTGTTCATGTGCTCTTTGTGCGAGATGCCTCCACTATTATCTATACCTTGCGTTTCCCGTTCAACAGGATTCCAACCGCGGTGAGCGTGAACAAAACAAGTTGAAGGAAGTCAATGCATTTTGTTGTTGTTGTTGTTGTGAAAATAAGCTTGTTCTCTTTGTATGTATTTTGTCCCCCCCCCCCCCCTTCTTCTTTTGTTAAGTGTCCGCCTTCAACAAGCTGAAGATTCCGGCACTACAAAAGGTGGTTTCCGGATTTAACAGTTAGCTGAAATGCTGCCTGGATCATCAGCTTATAGTGGGTTGGGATAGGAAAAATGGGATCCGAGGCCACCCACTATTTTTCAGGCCTCTAGGGGAAGTGGAAGGGGGAGGGGGGGGGCGTAGGTAGACCTTAGTAGTGGGTGGGATGGACTAAGGTAAAGAAGAGGGATAGGTGTGGGGCGGGGGGGGGGGAGGGGGGGGGGAGAACAGAAGAGGGTGCAGGAGAGGGGAGTGGGGGTTGGGAGCTGGCAGGGGGAGGAGGTTATATCCAGGATTTGAAGTCCTCCAGCAAGACTGATGTACCGCCTCAGCTGGAAGTCGTTCCACACACACACACACACGTTCTGTTAAAGTTTACGGACATGTCCATGACTATACACCCCCACAAGAAAAACTAATCTCATGACGGCAAAGAAAGAAAGAAAAGAAAAAAAAGCTCAATAAATAATGCAATGAGAATCTCCCATCAACAGATCATCCTCTCTTTAGATAGAGGTAGATGTGAAGACGGCCAAGTTCCCACAGTTTCCTGAGAATGAAGAGTCACACTGTGTGAGCTGATCTGCTGTTGGTGTCTGACAACATCTGTAACTAATGGGACAGAAAATGGAAGAGACTTACCCTTTTCTTCCGGGCGTCGGTGCGTACAGTGCGGCGTCCTGTTGAGGAATAACTCTTCACATGGCATGCCGTGTGAAATCTAAAGGAAAAAAAAAAAACGAAAAAAAACCAGTCTGTGTCAAGCAGAGGGGGTGGGGGGTGGGGAGGAGGAATTAACAGGCAGAGTCTTGTGAGACATACTCACGCACGTAACTTTATTTCTTTTGTGTGTGGTGTGTGTGTGTGTGTGAGAAAGGAGAGAGAGAGAGAGGGGGGGGGGGGAGGGAGAGAAGAGAGAGAGAGAGAGAGAGAGATAGTGTGTTGTTGTTGTTGTTGTTGTTGCTGTTGTTGTTCTGTCAACTAGAACTTTTTGACATTATTGATTCGTAATCTTCTGAATATCGTTGTTCTTGTTGTTTTCGTTTGAAACAGAAATTTCGATTCACAGTTTCCATCGAAGGAAATTTATCCCACTCAGAATGTATGCACGAAAATTTTGATTAATGCATTGATTGAGGAGCGTCTGCAACAGTCATCTTCACACACCTCCACCCGCCTCCTTGTTTCACATCCCCTCCCCCCACCTCTTCATCACCCCCTATGTACATACGTGGCAGTAAGGAAGGGAGGGTGGAAAAGAGGGTGGGTGGGGGTAGGGGGGGGGGAGTAGGGGGGTGAGGACAGAGCCGTGTGATTGGCTGTGCTGTAAACGACGGACTTTGTTTGATTTGGTGTCGTAAAATGTTTGGGGGCTCTGCAAGCCCACTTCCCTGTATTGCCCCAAGGATATGGCTGCCACAGGCTCCAAAACTCAATAACAACAGAATAAAACTATAACATTGTTGATCTAGTCACTGAAAACCCAGATCAAAGAAGCCTAAGTGAACAAGCAACAAGCAACAACACCAACAACAACAATACAATGGAAAATAATCCTAATTTTCAGTTTGTAAGAGAGAAATGGGGGTTGAATGGAAGTCTTGCTGTCAAGCCTTTTATGCTGTGCACGTAATTTCAGTTGTTCAGACTATCCTGTGATTCCAGCCTCTGAGAATCAGATTAGTCACAGTACGATGACAAATAACGAAAAGGTTCTATCGAGAGAAAAGAGTACTTGCCCGTCCGAATATATAAGAAGAAAAGAAAAAGACAAAAAAAATCAAACAAATATAACTGAATAATAACAACGTGATTGTGGTCGAGAGGTGGAGGGAAAGGAGGGAAGAGGTGAAGAGACAGAGGGGAGACCAGGAGAAAATGGGGGGGGGGGGGGGGGGGGGGGGGGGGGGGTAGGGAGATGTGATCAGGAAGTGAGGGTGGGGGTAGGGGGGGGGGGGGGGGGAAAGGTGATGAAAACGTCATTCAATGTCTGAACAACTGAAATTACGTGCACAGCATAAAAGGCTTGACAGCAAGACTTCCATTCCAATCCCCCATTATCTATCTTACAAACTGAAAATTAGGATTATTTTTCCATTGTATTGTTGTTGTTGGTGTTGTTGCTTGTTGCTTGTTCCCTTATTCATTCACAATCATTTAATGCATTAATCCAAATTTTTATGTATACATTCTGAGTTGGATAATTTCGTTCGATAGATACTGCAAATCGAAATTTCTGTTTCAAACAAAAACAACAAGAACAACGATTTCAGAAGATTACGAATCAATAATTTTGAAAAGTTCTAGTTGACAGAACAACAAAAACAAAAACAACACCCACCCCACCCCCACCCCTCTTTGTCTCACACACACACACACACACAAAAACACACACACACACATGCCACACCACACTGAGACACACAGGACCCAAAACACACACACACACCACACTCACACACACAGAGAACACACACACACACACGAAAAAAGTTGCGTCCGAGGTATGTCCCCACAAGCCCTCGGGCCGCCTGTTCATTCTCCCCCCCCCCCCCCCCCCCCCTTCCCTCCCCCTCCCCCCCTTTTCCCCCTTCCGCTTGCACAGACTGTTTTTTTTTTTCTGTTGTTTTCGGGTTTTTCCCCAAGGGAAAGGCCATTAAAAGGGGGTTATTTTCCTTTCAACAGAACCTCCCCTGTGAAACCAAAACCTGGGACAAAGGGTAAGTCTCTTCCATTTTCTTTTTCCCATCATTTTCCCAATTCTTGTAAGAAAAGCCAAAAAGCAGATCAGCTCAAAACTGTGGGGAATTTCTTCTTCCTCAGGTTCATTTTTTAAGGGGGCAAATAAATTTTTTTCACAGGGGCCCCTTTTTTAAAGTTTGGAATTAAAATTTGCCCCTTTTTAAATTTTACTCTTATAGGTCGGGTCTAAGGGGCCCCCAGTTTTTTTTTTTCAAAACCATCAAAGTCGAACTGAAAAACAAAAATTTTTTTTTATGCTGTTTTAAAAAATTTTTTAAAAGAGTTGTATTTGGGGGCAAAAACGTTTGATGAGGGGCGTTAGTTTTTTCCCAAAAGGATTTTACCCCTCTGGCTAAGGGAAAAATTTTTCCCCCTTAAAATTAGTTTTAAATTGCTTATTAGTACTTTGCCCACAACTTTTTACGGGTTTTTTTTGGTTAGTCGGTTTAAAAAAAAAAACATCCCTTGAACAATTTTAATCTGGGTTTAAATGAAATGTTAAAAGTTTGGATCAACCCCCCCACTTTTTTTCCTTTTTTGCTTTTGAGGGAGGGGAAAAAAACCCTTAGGTCCCCCTTAATCTATCTTCTGTGAAAAAACACAAATGTCCGTATTGGTTGTTGCTCTTCCTCTGAAAAACCTTTTTCCCTTTTCGTTAAATTTGGCCCTTTTTAATCCGGTTTACCTTTATCACTTTTCCCCATACTCAAAAAAGGGACTCAGGGTTCCCTTTAAAAAAGTCTAAAAAAGGGAATCTTTATCCGGTAGGGAAAAATTCTCTTAAAAACCAATCACGCGTGGCTTTTTTTTATATTTTCTGTGAAAAGTTCTGAAAAAAAATTTAAAGTTTTCCCTTTAAAAAAAAAAAGGGAAAGGTTTTTCACCAAATATAAACCCCAAAAGTCTTTTTTTTTTTCCCCCCCTTTTCACAGCACGTTTTTTGAATTTTCTTGACCCCCCATTTTTTCACAGTAATTTAAATTTTGGGGGTTTCGTTGCCAATTTTGGATACTTTGCATTTGGGATACGTTGAAGTAAAAATTTTCATGTGTTAGACCCATTTTTAAACACAGGGGGGGGGAAAAGCTGTTGGAATTTGGGCCCCGTCTTCCAAAAACTAAAAATTTATCGAAAAAAAGAATCGTTGACGGGAAATTCTCATTTGCTTTTATTTTTTGATTTAAAATTTAAATTTTTTTTTTTTCCCTTTTTTAAAAAGGGAAAAAAAATTTAAGGCTTTTTTGTGGGGGGTTTTTTTTTTCGGGGGGGGAACTTTTGGCCTTTAAAACATTAACCCAAAACCAATTTTTTTTGTTTTTTTTTTGGGGTTCCCCCCTCTGTTTTTTAACCCCCCATTTCCCCCCAAGCAAACCCCCCCCCCCCCAACCCCAAAAACCCCCCCCCCCTGTTTTTACCCCCAAACCCCCCCCCCCCCTCCCCCCCCCCAACCCCCCCCCCCCCCTTTTTTAATACCCCCCCAAAAAACCCCCCCCCCCCCCCCCCAAACCCTTTCTTCCTCACCTTGGGCCGTCCCACCCGCAACAAGAAAGGGGTTTTACCTACGCCCCCCCCCCCCCTCCCCCCCCCCCCCCCCCCCCCCCCCCCCCCCCCCCCCCACAAAGGTTTTTGGAAAAATATTTGGTGACCCCTCCCCCCCTTTTTCCCCTACCCCAACCCAAACAAAAAGCTGAGGTTTCCGGGCACCTCTCAACAAAACAGTTTTTTTCCCCAAAAAACCCCCCTTTGAAGCGCAGCACCCCTTCACCGTTGAAGGGGGGGAAACACAAAACTAAAAAAGAAGAAAAAGGGGACAAAAAAACAAATAAACAAGCTTTTTTCCACAACAACAAACAAATGCATGGATTTCCCTCAACTTGTTTTTTTTCACGCTCACGCGGGACCTGTGAACGGGGGAAACCCCAAGGGTATAGTTTAATATTAGGGGGGCACCCTTTCGCAAAAAGGGGCCACAGGGGCCCAGCTTGGAGACCCCAAAAAGAAAAAGAGAAAAACCCCCTTGGCCATACCAAGCCCTTTGTCCAAAATTGAAAAAAAGGAAACTGAGATGGTATGGTCGTGAATCAAATCAACGGCCCTCGCCCAAACCCATTCCAAAAGGGAAAAGGTGAAAAGGGGCAGGAGGAGGGGAAAGGGAGAAAGAAGACAGAGAAAGAGAGGGGGGAGGACAACATCAGTGCAGGGGCCCGGGGCCTCACACTCCCAGCAACTGCCTAAAAGAAAAAGAAAGAAGGGGGAGGAAAACATCAGGAAAGGATTTGGCCTCCCCACTCCCCGAAAACTTTCCCTTTAAACAGAGAAAAGAGGGGGGAGGAAAAAAACAGTGAAATGGACGGGGCCCTCACACTCCTCAGAAAATGCCTGAAGACAGAGAGAGAGATGGGGGGGACAACTAAAGGGAAAGGACTGGGGCCTCAACCTCCTCAGCAACTGCCGAGACCCATCTGAAAAACCGGGGAGAGTGGAGGAAGCGGGGTTCCCAGGTCCTGTGGGGGCCCCCAAGGGTTTTTTAAAAAAAAAACCCTGGATAGGTGATAGGTAATGCTAAAGGGAAATATGTATATATATAAAATTTTTTAAATTTTAAATCCATCTAAATTTCGACCCCCGAATCCCCCTCGCCCCCCCCCCCACCCCCCCCCCCCCCGGGTAAAGAACCCCCCCCCCAATCAGCGATCTCTAAATGGCCGGGTTTCTTTTCCCCCCCCCCCCCTTCAGTTGTGACGTTGCAGTTTTTTAAAGGGGGGGGGAGGGGTTGGGGGTAAAGGGAAAAGGGAAAGGGAGGAAAAAGGTAAATGGAAGGGAGCGGGACGAAGGGGGGGGGAAAGGGGAAATCGGGGGTTGGGGGGTGTGGGCGTGTTTGGGTTGGGAGGGTGGGATTTAAAAAAAAAGGAAATCCTGCGGTCCTGTTTTCGAGCTTTTTTCATCCTACGCCAGGGGGGTTTCATCCAAGAAAGACAAAAAGATTTCCACCACCAAACCCCCCCCCCCCCCCCCCCCCCCTCCCCCCACTCAGAAAAAGGGGGACACAAACGAATGCATAAATTTTCAAAAAAGGGGGTTCTTTGGCCGTTAAATAAAAACCCCCTTCCAAAAAAACATGCGCGCTCTCAAAACGATTACAACAAATTGCGAGGCTTCAATTAAACATTGTTTGCACATAGGGTTTGGGGAAAGATCTCTAGCCCCCTCCTTCCGGGACCGACACACCCCTTAAAAAAACCCCCGCTTTTGGGGAAAAACCCGGCAAAGGGCGACGGGTTGGTTTTTTTTTTTTAAGTTTTTTTTGGTTTTTCAGCCAAAAAAGGGAAAAAGGGGGCCCTTTTAAAAACTACAATCGGGAAAGGATAGCCCGGGAATAAATTGCAAGAAAAAGGGTTTTTTCATTGCATAGTTAAAGAGTGACCCCAAGCAAAAACGAAAAGGGGTAAAGGGGGGGAGGGGGGGGGGAGGGGGGGGGGAGAAAAAAACATTCCAAACCCCTTCCAGTTTCCTTTCCCCCCCCCCCCCCCCCCCCCCCCCCTCCCAACACTTTTCCAAACCCAAACAAACAAGAAAGTAACTTATAAAATGTCGGACTTTCGCCGTTTCCTATACGCATGCACACTCGCGCGCACACACACACACTCATACACACGCGCGCACACACACACACACACACACACACACACACACACACACTCACTCACTCATCACACGCAAACACCACACACACACACTCACTCACAAGCACACGCACGCACCACACACACACACACACACACACACACACACACACACACACACACACACACACACACACACAACTCCCTCTGCCATGATCGAAAAAGCTGAAGCAGCCCCACACTGGAAAGAAGAGAAGGAGGAACTGACGCCAGTCTCATCACAAATTTCTTTTATTAAAAAAAAAACAAAATTCACAACGAACAACGGCGTGTCAGGGAGCAAAACGACCTCCAGCTACCCGTGGACAGAACAAGGCGAGAGAACCCTGACCAGCAGTTCTGCAGCACCCCCTTCCGCATTGACCAACGGAACTCCCTATCCCACCCCCCACCCCCCTTCACCATCACGGATTGGAACATCCTCAGTCCGGGCACAGTCCGTACAAGTTCCTCCTGCCATCAGCTAATCTCCCCATCTTCTTACCCCCCCCCCCCCCATGCCCCCCCCCCCCCCCCCCCCCCCCCCCCCCCCAGTAGCTAGCAGTGGCTGAATCAGCATTATGCTGGGTCTGCGCTGTCGGTCCCTGTCTGGATTGGTTTAACCTGTCTGCGTCCTGTCTGTCTGTCGGTCTCTGTCTGACTCTCTCTGTGTCTGTGTGTGTGTGTGTCTCTGTCCTGTCTGTCTCTTTCTCTCTCTCTCTCTTCTCTCTTCTCTCTCTCTTTTCTCCTCACTCTGTCTCTCTAGCTCGTTCCTCTGACCTCTCTTCGTCCCTGTCGAAACAGTAAAGATCAGAATTGTTCGTGGTAGCTACGTGGAAGAAGGACGAGAAAAAGAAGTGTGTGTGTGTGTGTGTGTGTGTGTGTGTGTGTGTGTGTGTGTGTGTACACACACACACACACATATATATATATATATGTGTGTGTGGGGGGGGGGGGGGACAAGTGCAGGCTAACAATTCTTCCGTCAGTATAGTAATGACTTGGCGAAGATTTGAGAGAGAGAGAGAGAGAGAGAGAGAGAGAGAGAGAGAGAGAGAGAGTGTTTGGAAAAAAATTCTAGCGAGAACTGAGAGAAGGTGTGGAGAAGCACCCTCACTCAGACAAGTGTTTTGGCTTTGAACTCCTCACGCTCTAAAGGGTGGGGGGGGGGGGGGGAAGGTGGACATCATCCACGTCATGACTCCTAGACGCCCTTTCTGCCGTCAGAAGTAGTTTTGGCGATGCCGGGATTGGAACCTGCACTCCTTGGATGGTTTGGTGTGTGGTCACCACGTTGTCTTCTCATGACGTCTTTCCCAGGCAGGTGTTTGGACACCTGTTCTGTAGCTGAACATTTAAGACTCATGACAATTATTTCAACTCCTCCTCGATAAGATCCGGCTGAAACTCTCTTCAGTTGCCCCTATTTAAAAATCCGTCCAAACCTGAAAGAGTTTTTGCCTGGTTCCCGAGGCGGCCGTAAAGAAGAAAGTTTTGTGCCGTTTGCGAGCAGGCCACCCCTTTTCCACCCGTTCTTATCCTTTGAAAGGCGAAGGAGCTCCGTGGTGCATTCCATGTCATGCGCCACTCACAGTGAAACGTGTTCTTTTAGAGTGTTGGGACTTGCACGATGCGAGACACAAACATTTTACAGCAGACTCCATGAAAAGCTTGTTCAGAGATCTCCCCACCTGACGTGATCTTTGAATTTCTGAAAGAGATCAACATTTTTATCTGATCTAAGGTTTCACAGAGGAAATATTTTTAACAAAATGTCCTGTTCGTTTTTAGAAGGTGTGTTTCAAAGGGTTGTGTGAATGTGTTTTCAGTTCATTTGAAATATTTTTTATAATGACTTGTGTGTTAACTTAAACGCGATGACAGCTCTGACATGGCCCTTTGCGGCCGGCTGGGCTATAAGCAACATTACCTTACCCTACCTTTCAGTTGCCCCTTGCCTTTAGACCTCTGGTCCTCCGTCTCACCAGAAATCGAGAATCGTTCTTTAGATCATGGGCTGATGAGTGTACAAAGCCCTTTGCATCAAGCTCAGTGGCGAGGACTTTGGTTTAGAAGCAGACTCCTTCAAGCTGGTGGCTAGACCAGTACACTTATCAGTCTTGTCGATGTGAGGGGCCCAGAATAGCTCAGTTGTTAGAGCGCCGGACTCGTAATCCAAGGGTTGCGGGTTCGAATCTCCGCTGGGCCGTTTCGGTACAGGGGGATTTTGACATTGATTCTGACTCCATTCCCCATACAGCCCTTCGAATATATAAACCGAGGTTCCGTGTGTGAGCGCACGCATAACATCTTGCACACACGTAAAATCCCATCACCAACATTCGGAAGAGAAGGCCAGTTTGGCCGTTGGTATGGATGACACGTTACACGTAGCATGCATCTTCCCGAAGATGGAGTATGGCTGCCTTAATGGCGGGATAAAAAAAACGGTCATACACACAAAACTCCACTCCCTTTGTTGAGCAGATGGGATTAACCTGCCTGTCTGTACAGGGAGTGTCCACAGGAGGATCAGCCTGCGTACACAGAAGCAGAAGAAGAAGCCGATGTGAGCTTGCTCCATTCTGCTCTCATATGCCACAAAGTGATTTCCACCAGAATCATCTGTTTGGATGGTCCCAGTCTCATGCCGCTCTTCCTGATGATGTCTGGGCAGTGTTCCCATTTTGAAAGGCCTGTTGCCCGCTCCCAGTCGTCTTACTGCATCCAGTGAATCCCTCTTCTGTGCACTAGATGTCGCCGCTGTTCCAGACCACGATCCGTGGTCTCCTGCCGTGTAGAACATCGACGCTGGAGCTTCTGGTGGCGCGGTATTCCCTCTGACCATGCCAGTCACAGGCACCATGTCTTTAGGCGCTTGGTTGTGTCCCCTTGTGTCTTCCCAATGGGTAGCGCTGCATTCTATGTACTCGGGGCCTTCTGCACTGTTCACGCCCTTACGGAGCCGACATGTACGATCAATCGATTTCCGCCCATTTCATCAGGGTCGAATGCAAGGACAGATCAAGACAGTTTATAAAACAAATATTGATGACAGACAGTGGTCTTTTTCCTAAACGCTCTTGTAAACTTGGCATTTTTGTGTGGAAATGATTTTGTCTTTTATGGGCTTTAAGCCCTGATGCGATTTTTCAAAGACACTTGGCCATAATCAGCAACAGATATAATTAACACGCACATCTTAATTTGTATTCCCCTTGCAGGCTTGAACATCAAGGGGCACACACCGCATGTAATGGAGGCACGTGACTCCGATCTGCTCAGCCTTCCAGTGGAGGTCATCATCAGAATCATCTCCCTCCTGCCTGTCTCCGACCTCGTCCTGGGAATCAGACAAACATGTTGGTGTTTACAGCGAGCCTCGCGGATTCCCGATCTGTGGAAGAACGTTGAAGTGAGCAACATCCGTGTGCCTACGACTGAAACCCCTCGTATATTCAACAGGTCCATGAAATTTTATTTCCACCTGCTTCATCAGGAATGCATCCTTCCGGCAACGCTTTATCATGACGGCGAGGCGCAAGGGCAACCTCTGCAGGTGAGAACTGTGGTGACCTCTCTGGAAGAGAGCGGGGAGGTGTGGCCCGACTGCTCTGTCACTGGGACGATGATCGTTTATCCTAACTTGCAAAAGCTCACCCTTAAAGGTAAAATAGACAGCATGGATTTTCTGTCCAGATATACCCATCTTCTGTATCTTGACATACACGTTGAAGCCGAACTGGTGGGAAGATTCTTTGAGTTTCTGAAACCCTTGACACTACTGCGGACATTGAAATTCAAAATGATTGATAGTGGGAATGTCCCGTCATCTGTGGACGTTGAAAAGCCTGTCGTGGGGTATTTTCTGACGGGACCTAAACTAAGACAGCTTCACTTTGAGTCTGCTGTGAGCGAAGACGTCGTGAGAGCTGCTGTCAACCATTGTTCAGAGCTGAAAGAGCTTGTGGTGTGGAATTCTCATCTGACATCGAAAACCCTCCAGACAGTTTGTGATAAGCCCAGTACATTGTCATCTCTGAGACTGCTGTGCCACGTAACACTGGACAAAAGGTGTTTCCATATGATTTCGCAAGCTTTTCCGTATCTTGAAACGCTGGAACTGTCTGTTGATGAGAAGATATCAGATCAAGGCATGAGACGTCTGCTCAGAGCATGTTCCCATTTGACAGACATCAGACTGAGACTGTCTGAAACAAATGCAGCTGATCCTGAAAGACGTAAACGTGCACGTGATTCCAACACTGATGCAAATGCAGGTGCTTCAGATGGCAGTGCCGGTAGTGACGCAGAGACCCCTGAACGGCACGTTCGCTTTGGGCATTTTTGAACGAACTCGAAAACGGTCAGAATGAAGGCAGACTTCAGAGACTTGACCTAGCTAACTTCCACTGCGGTGGCACAGCCCGGGGTCAGAATCAGCCCAACTTGCGTGTGGTGAAGCTGCATTGGTTTGGGGTCGACGACCACAACGTCAGCACCGTGGCCAACAACTGTCCACTGCTGCAGATGGTGGTTTTCACCATTGCAGGACAGTCAGCTCAGGGCGTAACGGCTCTCATCAACAGTCGCGTTGGTTGCGGATACTGAGATCGATTCCTTGCTTAGAACCCACCATGACCCAGCCAGACAAGCAACCCATTGGGAAACAGCAACAGCCCTGGAACGCGTGAGCTGAAGGAAAAACACCCGATACAGCAGACGCATTTCTTGCACATTCGTTCCAGCACCTGCACTTCACGCAAAAGGGAAAATGATGACCTCGCACATTTTGTCCCAACCTTCTCTGTCTGTTCATCGACCAGGATGCCTGCTGGAGGACGAAGGCTTAAAAAGAGATCTTGAGGTGAGAGTTTAGAGCACATGACTGGTGTTTTGAGTGAAAGATCAAGGGTAAGGCCAAAGGGTAAGTTTATCTCGGTTTCTGTAAGGAGCGCGTGTCACGCCAGTCATGACGTGACATCGTAGGGCAAAAAAAGTATGTTTTTTCAGGGTCAGTGTGTGCGCAGGAAGACCA
>CM031625.1:9310983-9455983 GCA_018398815.1 Conus ventricosus | reverse complement strand
ATATAAATATGTAAGAAAAAAATACATTTATAAAAAATGGCTTAAACTCGCTTTAATGATAGGGGGCGTGTGGTGAATGCGTTTGTTTTTAGGGGAAGTAATTTCGCATTTGAAAAACGGCGGATGAGGGCGAGAAAAAAAACATAACAAAGCTATGGGGGAACTAGCAGCTGAAACAAACGCCTAGAAAAAAAAGACTTGAGCAGTTAGATTTTATTAATGACCCCACTGAAAAAACGGGGGCATGCAGCTTACAAAATTTAAAAAAAGGGAATCAACAATAAAACAAAAATTATCTTGAAAAAGGGCAACCCAAATTCGAGACATTGCCCCCCCCAAAAATTCATGATTTTTATAAACCCAAACAAAAAACAAAAAAAGCAAAAAATCGGGTTTATTGTGGGTTGGATAAACCGTTGTTTTTGTTGCACAAAAAAATTTGGCGGGAGTAAAAAATGAAAAAAATTTTATTATTCCCCAAAAAAGGAAATTTTGGGAAAAGGAATCACGGAAATTTCAAAAAGCTAACCAAAGCAGCTGGATTCAGTGAACAAACAGAAAAAGAAGGGTTATCAAAACCCAAGGGCGTTTTGGGGCCAAATTTTTTTCCCGGGGCGCCAAAGACGAATACAGAGACCACACTTGGTCAAAAACAACTCCAAACGAACACCCATCAAATGGATCTTCAAAAATTTACCCCTGATGGATTGGGCAAAAAAAAAGATTTAAGTACCCCACCACATTCTTGACATAGTTTCCCAAGGTACAAAATGCAAAAACCTTTAACACAAAAGAGGGCTTTTTTGCGTTGCTGTTCCAAACAACAATATCCCAAAAGAGGCCCTTTAATTTAAATCCTCGAAGATTCAACGATAAAGGGGAAAAAAATTTAAAGGGGCAAGTGAATCAATTATTTTTAAAACATAGATTTTCCCCAAAAAAGAGGCTTCCCCGGGATTTTTCACAGATCACGGGCTTTAGTTGAAAATTTTAAAACCCAAACAGTTAGCCGAAGATTTTTCCCCTTTTCCAGTTTTCACAGAGAGCTGTTTGAAAATTTCTCGCAACACAGAAGGGTTTTGGGAAAAATTGCCCTCATTTTGGGCGCAATAAAATTAATAAAGAATTTAAAGGCAAAAAAACCATACAAAAATAAAAAGAAAAACAAAAAAATTTTTCTGAAGGAAACTCCAAAAAACCCGAAACCCTTTAATTACCTTTGGGTTTGAAAGTAAGGCACCTTTTTTTCCCGGGGGAAAGCAAAAGGGACACTCGCATCAGGGCAACAAATCCAGTTTGGATTTGTTGACCCGTCGAAATAAAAAAAATTTTGAAAAAATTTTGGAAACCCGCCCTTGAAATTTTTTACGAGAAACGACACAAAAAACAGCCAGCCCCTCAAAGATTTTTTTGTAAGGAAGAACGCAGATAATCCCACCAGGCCCCTTTCCCCGTTTTAATTAATTTAGGGTTCTCCAGTGCCCAATTGCATAGGGAAAACTCTGGATTAACAAACACACGTTTTGGGTTTGTTCTATTTTAACGACCCCCCTTTGGGTTACAACGTTGGGTTAAATCCATGTAGATTAGATCGAATTTTTTACGTTGTCTTTATGAAAACCCTTTAAGGGTTCAAAAAAACCTTCTTTGGTTCCATGTGATATTTTGGACTGCCCACGTTTGGGGGGAGATTTTCCCTTTGCTTTCTTAATGTTTTTCCCCCTGGCTCGAAATACGTAAAATTTTCGATTTTAAACCCCAACATACCCTTTAATCCCTTTCCGATAATTCACCTTCATTTTTCCAAAAACCTCTTGTTAGAAATTTGGAATGAAAAAGGCAAATCTTTAGGGTTTAATCAATGTGTCGCCCATCCCCTTGCCCTTTATTTTACTTCAATTCCATGTCTTTTAAGATGCCCTTCCCAAAATTTTTTAAAACCAAAACTGTCTGAACTGTGTAAAGACTCTGGACTCTGGATAAAAGGGGTTTTAAAAGTATTTTTAAAGAAATTCTAACATCAAAAGCTTTGATAATTCTAAAACAGTAAACCCAATAAATACATTTTCTAATTTGCCCTTTTTTTTTTTTCATCTTTATGCCAAAAACCGATCATGAAATCTTTTTTAAGTCCTAAAATTTTTGGTTTTTGAAGTTGTTTAATTGCTTCGTTCCCCTTTGGTGACCAATCTGACTTTTTTTGCGCTTGTGGGGGTTTCCCATAGTTTTTTCCAAAACACTGTTTTTTCATCAACTTAAAAAAGTCTTTTTCTGAAGCTTCTGGGGATTTATTCTGAGATCAGGTTCTTCATGAGTAGGGTTTTCATGAACGTTCTTAAATCAAAAGCTTTAAATACATGAACACTTTTTAATTTTAAAAAACCAGTTTTAAATAAAATTGTAGAAGTCTGAAGGGCAAAAATTTTTTTTTTGGCCCCAAGTTTAGGCCAATTTGGGCCCGGCCCCTCTTGGATTCATCTTTAGACTTTCTGCTGCCAATGATTCATTATCAGGTCAGGGATTTTTAAAAGGATTTTCCCTAATCAATTTCCCCCTAGAATGAAACCACGCTTTTGGATCAGGCTTTTAAACGCCCCCCCATTTTAAAAGCCTTTTGAATTTTGTCGGATCACCGCCTTGTACTTTTTAAAGTTGCGTAATGGAATGATTGCCCAAAAGCCCAACCATACAATTTTTTTGCACCCAAAATTAAAAAGATATTTAGCCCTTTTACTGGGAATCATAGTGGGCCAAGTTTTTGTTGTTTCTTTACAGAATGATCGAGGGCCAAACAATTCCCCCACCAATCCGTTTTCAATCATCTGAATCATTGGTAAATCGAAAAATAAATAAATCGTACCCCAGAAAAAATTTTAAGAAAGCGCCCCAGCTCACCCCCGGGTGCAGAAATTAATGCGAAAGGATCCAAACTGTAATTTTAAATCGGGTCTTTCTAAAATTTTTTCAAAGAGGGGCCCCGCCAACAAACTACATCTGCCATCAAGAAAGGAGCCCTTGTTTAGTCCCCCCATGGGTTTTCCCCAACAAAATTTTTGCCACGAAACTGAGCATGCGGAAAACTAATCACTGGTCCTTTCCCCCCAAGACTAGAAAAAACGCGCCTTTAGGGGGAAAGTGATCTTAAATCCCCCCCTTTCCCCAACTTTTCCATGAAACCAAAAGGGGAAAACCCAACCCTTTCTAACAAGCTTTTAGGTCAAAAAAATTCTTCCGTTTTTGGGCAGGATTTTTAAAGGACAACTATGACTCTAATATCCCATAAAGTTTTTGCATAGAGTCTTAAAAAGACTTTTTATTAGTTAAAAGGCACATTACTTTTCGAGGACTGTCCCCAATGCATGCAAACCCGAAGCTTTGGGGTTCGGGCTTGCAATTAAGATAAGCCCGTAACCCGCAATTTATGAAAAAAAGATGGCATTTTCCATGTCTTTGGTTAAAAAATTTTAAGTTAAGATTGCTTTTTGTTGTGCGCACCTCCTCTAAATTTTCCCGCTAATGTGATCAGGGTCCCCTTACTTTTGGATTTTGCTGCTCTGATGAAGGCCAAAAACCACAAACCCAACAGTGAGTGGCGAGGCATACTGTTTTTTGGCCCCGGCGCCCCAAAAGTTTTCAAAAAAAATCCAATTATTGAACAACCCTTACGCCTTCCCTGCATGCGCGGGAAAAAAAATCTTCTACCGCATCTGGCCCCTCTGTAAATTCGGGCCCCTAAATTTAGCGCCATCCAAACCAACCCAACAATAAAAACAAATGAACAAATCTGATGATTACTCCTTACCCCTTTTTTTTTTCGAAGTTTGGGGGGCGCGGGGCCCCTTTCCCATAAGGAACAATAAGCGACTCAAAGTCTGCTAAACAACGTATGGAAATGTTGCATTTTTTCCCCATTTCCCTTAAAACAAACTTTAATCCAGGGGGGGGCGTAATTGGGGTTCTTTTTACCCCCCAACGGGGCCAAATACAATTTTTTCTTTTTTCGCTTGGGGCCCTTTGAACAGTTTGGCTTTTTGTTAAAAAATTTCGAAAATTTCCCTTGTTTGGGCCCATCTTTTGAAAAATGCTGCATTGCTTACTCTTTGTTCGTACCCAATGTGAATGGGGGCAGCCCCGCTGGTAAAAACCTTAGTATAAGTCAACATTTTTTTTTGTCTGCTCCCCAAATTGTTGGACTGTTCTTGGACACTTTAATGGGGCTGTAGATTTGTTTCCCCCTCTCCCATGTGTAGATATTGACAGTTATTTTTTTTTGGGGTTTTTTTTCTTCAAACGGGTCAATTTGGTCAAACACAACAAAAAAGGATTTTCCCAAATTAAATTTAAATTTTTGGGGGTTGCCGATATTAGCACCTTTCGCGTTTTTCGCGGACATGATGCCCTTGCAAGGACGCACCACATAAACATTTGTTGTCTAAATTTTTTTATTTTTAAAAAACGGCTCTTTTTAAAAACCCCAACTCCCGGGGGTAGCGGAATGTAACCCCTTGCCTACAATGGGGTGCATATTTAGCCGGGTTTTAATCTAATCTCTAATTTTTTTCCCCCCTCGGGGGGCCAACCAGACCTCTCTTTTTAGTTTCTTCAGCGGCAGGGGCCAAACTGTTTTAACATTTTCGTCTCCCCAAACCCGGGGTGTTAACCCTTAGGGGAAAGAAACCCCTGTTTTTAGTCAGCCCCAGACTTCTATTTTTCTTCATTTATTTTACATAGTCGTTTAAAAAAACGCTAACATTACTTTAACTGGGGCCTTTTGTTGGGTTTTCCCCGGAACTTGAAAAATAGCATGAAAAACACTTGCCTGTACGTTTTTTTGGGGTCAATGACTTTCAAAAATCAAAATAAATTCATGCTTTTGGAAAAAAACCCTCTCTCAAAAAGCATTCCTTCAAAAAATTCATCGGGCCCTTCAAAAATTTTTAGCCATCTGTCTTTCTTTCAAGCCAACATATTTTTTTTAAATTTTAAAAAAATACAAGGGCTTAATCAGAATAAATACCCCAACGGTCTTTTTGTTTTTGGACTCAAAAACTAAAGTATAAACACCCTTTCTGTTTTACTGTGACTTTTTTGAACAAGTTAATTCTCGTTTACTTTTTTAAGCATTCCTTTTTTACCTCCCGGGGGCGTCTGGCTGTTGAAAAAAATTTGCCCCGCCTTTTTTTTGGGAAGATCAAATTTTTGTCTTTTGATCATAAAAACGCCCTGTAAACTTTAAAATTCTTCATCCGTAAATTTTGAGTCAGCTAGTCCCTTTATTTTTTATCACCTAAAGGGAACTAATTTGGGCTTTTTTAGTTGAACCAAGCGTGTGTTTTTGGATTTTTATTTTTTTTATTTTTTTTGCTAGCACCCCCACGCTAATGAACACGGGCCCGAGGCTAAAGACAAACCTCCTAGAGGTAAAGCGCGGGTGCGCCAAACCCGTTGCAAAGAACCAACTCTTTTTCCTGTTTGAAACCTTTAAATTTTCGATGCTCCATATTAACATAGAAACCAGCATTAAAGGCAGCGAATACCTTCTTTTGGTTTTGTTTGTATTTTGAAAGCCCTTGCTCTAGTTTTTTTTTGCTTTTGTGAAATTTTTGGTTTAAATCTAAAGGGGTTTTTATGCTGGGGGTTTTCTACTATCTCTTCTCTTGGCGGTTTTCGTGGGCATTTTTGGATAAACCTGAACAGACAGGCTTTTTAAAAAATAAAAAAAAATTTGTATAGTAATATCTTCTAATCTGCTATTTTTTAATTATTCAGCTGCGCATCATATATTAAAAAAAAAAAGTACAATTTAAACCCGGTTTTTTCGGGTTTTTCTTTTTTTATTTAATTTGGGAATTTTTTTTACTCCTCACAGTTCTCCCCCCTTCCATGCAACCCGATTTCCTCTGTTGACCTTAGGTCCCCTCCATAAACCCCTAATTTTTTTGTTAAATAATCATCAAACCTAACATTGGGGAAGAAGTAAATCTTTTTGACACAAACAACTGGTTTGGGCTTTTACACCTTTCCCCCCCCAAAAAATTTTCTTTTTTCACAAAAAGCTGGGAAAAATTTTTAAACCCGCTAGCTAGATTTGTTTTGGGCAACCCCCAATCAACAAAGGTACTTTTCTTATTTTTGGGAAAAAAAAATTTTTACTTGCTCCCTTTTTAAAGGTTCTTTTAAACTTACACAAACAATAAATACCTTAAGCATCTTCTGCACCTAAAACAAAATTCCTTTTAAATGTCTGCCCTGCCCTTTTAGGGTTGTTGTAAAAATGAATCACTCTTTTGAAATAATTTCTAAATTTGGAAATGATATTGTTGCTCAATTAAACAAATTTCTAAATTAGGGTTCTAACAACACAAACTCTAACGGAAAGTCAGAAATGGGTGTCCCTTTTCGGGGGTGTCTTTAGATAAATAACACGTTTTTTAAACAATTAAAAAGTTTTTCATATGCCAATTTTTCTTTTAAAGCCCTTGAAAAAAATGGGGCAAAGCCTTTTTAACAATCAAAATCTAAGGGGTTTAAAAGCGATTTCCAAACGCATAACTTACGCTTTCTGCTTTTTGCCGTCTTTTGCATCTCCCCGCCTAAACTATGTTTTAGCGCTTCCCTTTTTTTTCTATTTCCCTTAAACGCAAAAATCACCCCCCTTTTAAACCCGGGTTTGCCTAGATCCCGAATAGGTTAAAAAATGTCCATTGTGTAAAGAAAATATTTTTGCCCCTCAAAATTTTATAGAAATTTTTTTAAAAAGATTGCCCGTCCCAAATTCTGGACAACTGTCCTGTTTGGGTCTGTTTTTTTGAAGCGAGTTCTAATTTTTAAAGTAAGAAAGTGAGAGCGGGGACAAACAATTCATCCGCTCCTAGGGCCCGGAAATTTTTACAGGAAGAATTTTATCCCAAACAATAGTAAATGGGTTTTTTGGAAAAAGTTAATTCCGCTTATTTCCCTTTAAAAACCCAAGGGCTTTTTCAGTTTTCATGCGGGTTTAAAAATCGAGCCATAAGTTTTCGCGCCATTTTTATAAAACAAAAAAAAAATTAATTAAATTTAAAAAAAATGGCAAGAATTGAAGGTGAAGAAAAATTTGATGTTTTTTTATCCGGAACGCATGATGAAATATCCCCTTTTAAACAACATCGCCAACGCTCTCAAACGCAAAGAATTTTAAAAGAAAGTAAGGTTAAATCATTTTAAAAAAATTTTGGTCAAGAAACCCCCCCGAATTTTTTAACCCAAAAGATTTTGGGAAAAAAAAAATTATCATTTGTCCCTTTTAAAAAAAGATCAAGGGCAACTTGTTCGGCTTACCAAATAAACCAGACCCAAACAAAAATTTTTTGCCAAGATACAATTATACAAAGACTCAGTGGGGAAAAATCAAAATCGCCTTGGTCTTTTTAGGCCCAAAAATTTAAGGGGGGAGGGAGTTTTTTTAAAATTCAAAAAACACTGCAGGAAATCCCAACCCGCTAACCAAATAAAAAACATGGCTTAAAAAAATTAAATCAATCGGGAGATGAAATAATAAAGGGAATAGAAGCAAAACCATTTTTCCCGAAGAAAAAGCATTAAAGACTTTACACGACTCACCGCTACCCATGCAGAAATAGCGGCCCTTGATCATGCTTTTAAAAACATCAAGGCGAATTTAAAAAACAATTTAGCAAAACTAGTGAAAAATAGATAGCCATAAAAAAGAGAAAAAAAAAGAACTCCTTTAGGCTATGACCGCATCGTAGGGGGGAGATTAAAAAAAGAAAAAAACCCAAAATAAAAGATCTTTAACAAGAAAAAATTTAGCAAGACTAAAGCGCTGACTACTAACCGGACCAATTACGAACTCAAGTGAATAAATAAAGAAACTACGAAAAAATTTTTTTATGAAGACGCGACACCCAGCAAACGAAAACGAACACTGTTTTTTGAGAGCAAGGAGTCACATTAGCCAAACGTTTTAAAAAAGCCTTAAAATTTGCAATAATCATTGGTGTTGGGTATTACAGGGGGCCCGGGGGCCAAAGTTCAATAAACCTCCAAACCCCCAACGCCTCCGCCTGTTTAAAACCTGGGTAAAAAAAAAAGCTTTATCATCTTGCAATTTAATTTTAAAAAAAATTTGCTGGGAAAGCCGTAAACGCTTTAAACCCGGAATATTGGGGATATTTTCAGCCCGGCTTTTGTCACTGCAAGAAAATAGTTTGGGTTTATGGCCGACAATTTTTGGGCATTTTGTTCTTGGAATAGTTGGGTTTTTCCATTAGTAAAAAAAGACCAAGTAATCCTAAACCCAAATTAAACCAAAAACAACCGTCTTTTTTATATTCATGTCCCCGCGAACGGGGTCCGCGAGCTTTTCTGACCTTTAATGACTTGGGGTTTGGGCTTCGGGGTTAATGACTTTAAACTTTTGGGGGGGTTTTTTTATTGTTTGTAATATTTCGGCTCAGAATTTTTTGTCCTTTTTTTCCCCAAACCCTTTTTTCATTGCCTGCTATAAAATTTCATTATTTTATTTTTTTATTGTACCTAACTGGAGGCTTGGGCAGAAGGAGCAAGTAAAAACCAGTTTCCCCAAAAACAAAAATCTACTTTTTGATCTTGCGTATTGAAAACATGTTGGGACCTTTGAAACTTGAAGGAAAAACAAAGTAGAATTAAAGGCGTCCCCCTAAATTTGCTAAATTTTTTTTTTGGTTGGGGTCAAACCCCGTAGAAAAATCATTATGCCGATCTCCGCCCGTGTTTTCGAACCTAGCCAACACCCAAAAGTAAGTACAATAAGTCGTTTTTTTCGTTTTTTATTCCCCCCTTTTATTAGGCCCCTTGAATGTCTAAGATTTAAAAGTTTTCCTGCCCTTTTATGCTCTTTCCCTTTTGGGGCCCCCCCCGGGGTGAACATTGGGCCCAAAAAAAAAAATTTTGGGAAAAGGGGGGTGCCATCCCAAATTTTTACTTTCGGGCGTGGGCCCCCAAAATAAAGGTCGCCTAGGGCCCGGGTTAAGATCCGACTTTTGTCCCAAAGCTGTCTTGATGTTTTAAAATTGAATTCGTTACAGATCCCCTTTTAAAAGCCTTCAAGTCAAATTCCGGGGGGGTGATGGATTAAACAGTTTTTTTCATTTTGGGAATGGGGGGGCTTGCAAATTTTGTCAAAATACTTTTAAAGGGAAAAGAAATGAAACTGTACCCCCTGGGCCTACCAAAAATCATGGGGATTTTTAAAAGATCACATACGACACCCACACCCATTGAAAGCCAAAAAAAACGCAAAGTTTAACTGGTTCTGATAAAAATGCATCGGGTGACTAAACCACGCTTTCCTGATTGGTTTTTTTCAATAGGGGGGGTTTAAAATATCTGCTTAATGGGGTACCCCAAAACCCTTTTTTGAAAAGAGGCAGTCCCGGGTCACCGCAAAAGTCAAGAGTATCAGTTCTATATTTTTAAATTGTAGTGCGCCCCCAAACCAAAAATTTTTTTATCAGTAAATTTGAACCGCCCCATTTTTTTTCGTTCAAAAAATGGTTTTAAAAAAAAACAACCCCAAAACCCTCCTTCGTTTTAAACATGCTAATTTAAAAACAATTGCGGAAACAGAACTCGCACTTTAAAGAAAATTTTTACAAAATCGTAGGTTTAATATAAAATGAAGCCAGGGGAATAAAAAAGGTTCTAAAGTTGACAAAAAAAGGGACCAAAAATTTGCCCCGTTTTAAAAATACCTTAAGGGGAAATTTCGGGGTTTTTCTCACAAAAGAAGCAATGAGTAACTTCAAAATTACTCTTAAACTTTTCTGCAAATCTAAAAACAATGTTAAACCTTCAAGCCTGAAGAAGAAGGAGGTTACTATTTTGATAAAGAACTAGCTAAAATGTTAGGCTTTACACTAACAATTATAATTAAAAGTTACAAAAACCCAAAAAAAACCACTTTTGGGGGGAAAAAAGTCCGCTCGATTTTTTCATTAAAATTCATTACTCTATTGTTCATTTGGGGGAGCGGGGAAATGATGAAAACTTTTTAGGGAAAGGGGGTCAACTGTTTTTTAAACTCTTCCTCAGGGAAAGCTGCATAAAGCGATTATGAAATTTTAAAAAATTCCCAAATTTACGTTTTAAAAAATTAGTTTTGTGGGAGGGTCGGATCATTTTAAAAAAAAATTTAAAGACAAAGCGGGGGAAAATTTTTGAAATGTGATAACCGGCCAATTTTTTTGGAAAAAAAATAATAAGCGGGACCCAAAAAATGTCGCGTGGGCCAGAAGAATCAGGGGTTACATTAGCGCCTGAAGGGGTATAACTTTTGAATTTTAAAAAACCTTGCAGACTTGCGGACTTTGAAAAAAAATGGGGAGATAGGCCTTTTTTGGGGGTTTTAGTACCCAAAAAAAGGTAATTTTAAACCAAAGAAGGGGGCGACAGCAAAAAAATTTTCCCAAAAAAGAACACTTTGGGAATCTAGAAGCAAATAATGTTTTGGGCCCTAAAAAAAATAAAATAGTTTTGAAAACCGAAAACTCAAAAGGCACTTAAAAAACCTATTTTGAATGGACAAAAAAAAAATTTAATTCATTTCCCATTTACATATTTTTGGGGCCCCCAAAAAGTTTTAAAAACAATCCCAACCCCGGCCCTTTTCATGTAAGTCTTATCCGGAAAACCCAAAATTTGGAAAAGAAAATTTTAAAAAAACGCCGAGGGGGAAAAAACAGTACATCCTCCACAGAAAAGAAACAGTTGTAAAAAAAAAACTTCAAAAAAATTACGTTTTTTCCCAACAGAAAATTAGGGGACACGTTTACAATGATATTTGAAATTTCCGGGCTTAAAGATTGGGAGGGATGGGGTTGGGGGCGTTAGTGATGACCTTATAAAAGGAAATTTAAAATTAGCTGGGAAAACCCTTTGAAAGTTAAAAGCCTTTTAAGTTGTTGTCGTCGTTCTTCACAATGGCGAGGATATTAAGATCATAACAACAAGCAACAAAATCAATGTTGACTTAAATAGAAACAATCTTACAGAACTAAATTGGATTAATCTTACACATTTAGGCCTCATAGGGTTTTATTATACTGAACAAGTTTTGACGGAGAGTATGATAAAAATAATAACTGGATTAGATTAAACTCTGTTATAAAACTATGGAGCAGTTAAACTTTATGACAAAAACTCATTGCTCATTGATTTGTGGGCAGACTGGTTGTGGAAAAACAATATTTATCCTCGACCTGTTACAAACAGTTTATCGTTATAATTTTAATCATATTGTGGTTTTCTGTCCAACACTTAAATGGAACAAAGCATATCATGATAGAAGGTTTATATGGACAGATGATGACATATATTTAGTTAATCCTAGCAATAAACTGAGTGAGTGTTTAGAACAGTTTTATAGACTGTTTGAAGGAACGCAGACACTATTTATTATAGATGACTGTTCGGCAGAAAGAGACATAGTTAAAAAAAAAACACTTTATCGAAACTAGCTTTCAGTGGAAGACATGCTGGGATAAGTGTGTGGATTTTATGCCAGAAATATAACTCAGTTTTAAAAGACTTTAGAGAACAATTAAAGACTGTAGTTTTATTTCACATGAAAGACAGAGATGCATTTGATGAATGTTTGCGTGAAAATGATGTTATTGAAAATGATCAGGAAAAACATAGGATTAAACAAAAACTGAAATCTGAAAAGTTTAGTAAATTAGTATTGAAAACGGATAACCCTACACAGTATGTTTGTTTGTAGATAATCGTTATTTTTTGGTTATTGAAGTCTTACTTGTCAGAGAACGGGGAAATACCAATCCTGGGTTACTTTCGCCCGAAACTGGTGAGGGCGGAAGTGGCCCAGGATTGGTATTTCCCCGTTCTCTGCAGGACAGTTCACCCCAGGCAATTCGCCCATCGTAGACAATTCACTTCTGGACATTTACCCCCGACAACCCGCCCTCCTGACAATCCGCTCCCATTGTGCATGTTGCACGTCTACTTGCACAAACTCACAGACGTGTATAGTGTGTGTGTGTGCGTGTGTGTGTGTGTGCGTGTGTGCGCATGTGATGTGTATGATTGCATAACCACCACACAATTATGCACGCACACTGACACACACATACGCACACACGCACGCACACACACACACACACAGAGCAGAGGCGCGCACACACACACACACACACACACACACACGGGCAGACAAACACACGGACATACAAACGCGCGCACACACACACACACACACACACACGCACACACAGAGGCAGACCCCCCCCCCACACACACACACAGAGGCAGACACACACACACACACACACAGAGGCACACACACACGTGCACACACACACACACAGAGGCAGACCCTCCCCCCCCCCCCCCCCCCCCCCCACACACACACATACACACAGAGGCACATACACACACATACACGCGCGCGCGCACATACACACACTCAGAGGCGCACACACACATATATGGGGACACACACACATACGCACGCACGCGCGCGCATGCACACACATGCATTATATCTTGATATATGCTCAGACGTACGCGTATGTTTATGTCAGTGTCGTTTGACCTAGCCTATTTGTGAACAGATCTATCTATATGGTGCTTCTTTCTCCTTCCCAATTCGTTCACCCACCCTCTCACCCATATCCTATGCATACATGCATGCACACATGTAATTGGGTGTGTGCACACTTGAGAATTTTTGCATTTGTGTTACTGTGTGTACACAAAAGCTTATTTCATACATTCAGATCTAAATCAGAAAAGGTCTTTTTAACGAAACTTTCATTTGCTAAGAAATAGACATGGTCTATGCGTGTAATCTACTCATTCCCATGTTGAACATAACTATACCTTGCTTGGTCTTTCGGAAATCTGTAAAAAGATTTTTGTCTACAGTCTTTATGTTTGGCCCCTGTTGTAAAACAAAGGTACATAACTCTAAAACAATAATGCCAGTTGCCCATTCACACAGCACCCGCAGACGATAGAAACATGTAAAAAAAATAAAAAATAAAAAACCAACAAGCACGGAAGCCGCTCTGATGTTATCATTCAAACATAGAAAAGAGAAAAAAAATGCATGTCTTGGTAGAAGGCCTGTGTGGGTTTTCAAAATTTTCAGCGAAAATAATTGCATACGGTTTGTCTATCACTTACAACAACAACAACAACAAAAACCTACTCAAAAAAAAAGAAAAAAAAGAAGCCTACTCAAAAAAAAAAAAAAAAGGCTACAAAAAGCCTACTCAAAAAAAAAAAAAAAGCCTACTCCAGTGGGCCGCTTAATGGAAGTATGTGCACTTTGCAAGCAGTTTATGTGTTAACTAACCAAGCCCTGATGTGGCCCTCTGCGGTCGGCTGGGCTATAAGCAACATTATCTCCCATGTGTTAACTAAGTTCGCAAGTATATTCGCGAGGAAAATTTTCTCTCTCAGTGAAATGGACAGACATTTAACGTGTATCTTGGCCAGATTTCGATTAGGGATAACTGATTTATCAGTTCATCACTGTCGTTCGTTACGAGCAGCATAAGGAACGAAATCGTATTTGTCCATTATGTACAGATGCACAAGATGTCCGTTTTCTATTTTGTTGTCTCAGTTTGAAAAATCTTTGGAGATCAGGTAGTCCCACTGCAGTGTCTAAACCATCCTTAATTGTTAAGACTTGTATTGCTTATGTAAAGTTAAGCATGAAGATATTGTCCAACAGTTAGCTGTTTACTTACATAAAGCTTTTGAAATTTGATCTGAATATTACTTATAGTTCTGGGGGCCGGAATAGCTCAGTTGGTAGAGCGCCGGACTCGTGATCCTGGGGTTGCGGGTTCGAATTTCGGTATAGGGGGATTTTTCCCTCGAAGTTAACATTGGTTCTGACTCCATTCCCCATATAGTCCTTCGAATGAGACTATAAACCGAGGTTCCGTGTGTGAACGCACGCATAACATCTTGCACACACGTAAAATCCCATCACCAACTTTCGGAAGAGAAGGCCAGTTTGGCCGTTGGTATGGATGACACGTGACACATAGCATGCACCTTCCCCGAAGATGGAGTATGGCAGCCTTAATGGCGGGATAAAAAAGGGTCATACACACAAAACTCCACTGCCTGGCTATACAGGGAGTGTCCGCAGGAGTATCAGCCTGCGTACGCAGAAAGAAAGAAGAACTTATAGAACTTTCTGTTATTCACATTCCCATGTTTCTCTACCCATTTTTGTTTCTATTTGTGGGTTTTTTTTAAATAGTGAACATTTCCTGCGCCCATGTTCTACGTTGTTTATGCGCCTCCTTCAATAGGGGCCATGGCAAACACGCACACGCATACACACAGATTAGTCGCTGTAGTGGGATGTCGCTTCAAATTAACTGGACATTGCTTCAACAGACTGCCACCAGTAGATGTTGCCCGTGGTACGACACCATCACCATATGAACTGGGATCACCAGGTTAAGGACTGTTCCCCATTTTTTGTCCGTGATCTCCTGCTTCCTTTCTGTGCAGAAGCTGCGTCGGTTTACAGGAGCTCAGGATATTTACCCCGGCCAGGAAGACCGCACAGGAAGCACGGCTCTCCGATGACTCTCTGGAGCACATCCTGAACTACGGCCGTGAACTCCACACTCTCCAGCTGCCTTACTGCCCCTTGATGACCGCTCGCCGCATGGCTTGGATGATAGTCCAGTCTCCCTGTCTGGTTCAATATTTCTTCGGTGTATTCTGTGATGGGAAGCAAGGTTATGTGTACCGCGGGCGTTGTTCATTGAGTGCAGATTTGAGGAGCCACTTGTTCACGCTGCTCCTCCATCCCACTTGGATGAAGAATGCCGTACAGTACGTGAACTCAGCCATCCCAGGACCATATCCGTCGGTTCATGACGCATGTTTTATCCGAAGGAAGTGCGCTCACAAGAAGGATAACAGGTTCGAAATTATGCATTGACATTGAAATGTATTGCCCGTCACCCTCTTCCTTAAAGCTGTTATATCCATTTTTATGGTCCTGTTTGTTTGTTGTTCCGTTAACATGCATACTCAGTAGTTAATTTGATATTGTGTGTGTGTGTGTGGTGTGTGTGTGTGCGAGTGAAACTGCAGCTGGGGTTCTATCGGCCTGTAGTTTCTAGAATAAAGTAGTTTTGTTCTGGTTTCAACTTTCTCCCCAGAACTACTTTGCCTTATCATTATTCATGCTCTTGCGTTCCATTAATGGAACAATGTGCTTGATCTGACAAACATTTGCATGTGTCCATGAATTTTCAACCATTTCTGCTTTAGCTTCTCCCATTAATTCACATTTCAGAGACATGACAGTGTTCATTTCAAGTATGTAAATCATGTTCGTGTATTTCAAGTATGTAAATCATGTTCGTGTATTTCAAGTATGTAAATCATGTTCGTGTATTTCAAGTATGTAAATCATGCTTGTGTATTTCAAGCATGTGTATCATGTTCGTACATGCGTGTAGCATATATCTATGCATCTGCACCACCGTGCATGGAATGAATATACATAGTTATTTTGCTTAGAATTGAATTATACATTTGTTCTTTCCGAGTTGTTTTTTTTCCCTCCCGTTTTTCTTATTGCATGATTAAGAGTTGCGTGTTTTTCTCTTTTGTTTCATTAAAAAAAAATAAATAAAAGACATGTCTTCTCAGAGTTGAGATGTACACCTCCCCCCCCCCTATCACTCACTTTGCCTAAAACTTAAAAGAAAATTACTATGCTGCAACAAAAACAAAAAAAACACAAAAATCACAAAACAAACACTTGTTTCTTTCGTTTGGTGGCATAGTGATTTTTGTTTCAATTTCTGTTGGCAGTCACTTCACTTTTAAACTACATGTATATTGCTCATTTGTCTCTGCATTCACACTTCATCACCGTCTTTTCTCGCTTCAGCTATTGCACGCAAAATCAATTCACCATTTGGATCCTTGTGATGTCATGACAGTCATTTCCACTGGTCATTTTTACAGCATACAGCTGCTCGGTCTTCCTCCAGTTTCATCATACCACACTCTGTTTGCAGCGTTGGCAAGCCATCGGATTGTGTTTTGCTGCAACGATGATTGGATAACTGCATTAATACAAGTTGTGCGTCTGTCCCACGCTATAGATGGAACCAGAGATCAAGAGAGAAAAGGATAAGTATCTCGCCTGGCTTGTCCATTCTTTGCCATTGTTGGGAGTCCAGGATGCTTGCGCAAGTCACCAACCACAACAAAGAACTGTGAGAGAATTGTCCGGCGGGCTAAGGCTGCCCTCTCCAGTAGCCACACCCGCTTGTTGTGTTGCCCGCTGTTCAGCAAGGTTAGCCCATTGCCTGCACATGGACCACCCTGTGTGTGCTTCACACTGGAGAGGTTGACACGATCAGTACAGACGGCCAATAGCCATTGTCTGCACATTAACCACACTTGACGGTTTGACACGATCTGTATGCTATGATAGTCGTCTTTCCCCTCTCGACCTGTGGTGAATCCAACGACCAATGCTACGGATTCTCCGCCAGACAGTGGGTCATCAGGCAACGGAAAAATTGGGCAGCTGGGACATTTGGATCTCCTTGCATGCTTTCGATTTCAGATTTTCTTTCTCATCTTTGGTGGATTTTATTCATTATTATTTTGGGGAATTATTTCTTTATTGTATGCCCTTTTCCTTATTGTCCCCTTCGATGGCCGCCTTGTCAACAGTTGAAGTCTAATGGTTCTTTCTCCCCAACACAGGGAAAGTTCACTGAATGTAGTGCATAACATAGCCCAACATATGTATTATTTTTGTTAAAAAAGAAAAAAAAGAGAGAGGGAGAGATGAAAAGCACAGACCATGTTTAAACAATGGAGCTTTTCATTATGCTTCTTTCTGTTAAATCCAATGCAAAACAATATAAAAGTTGACGTTAAGGGGTCAAAATGGAAATCTTTTCAAATCCTGTTCAGCCATTGATTTTCCTATGCTTGAAAAATAACTGCCACCTCTGACTTGCAGGAACGGCCGACAGAATTCTGTTGCTTTTACAGTTGTTGGAGCAGGAACGGCCAACAGAATTCTGTTTCTTTTACAGTTGTTGGGGTAGGAACGGCCAACAGAATTCTGTTTCTTTTACAGTTGTTGGGGCAGGGACGGCCAACAGAATTCTGTTGCTTTTACAGTTGTTGGAGCAGGAACGGCCAACAGAATTCTGTTTCTTTTACAGTTGTTGGGGCAGGAACGGTCAACAGAATTCTGTTTCTTTTACAGTTGTTGGAGCAGGAACGGCCAACAGAATTCTGTTTCTTTTACAGTTGTTGGGGTAGGAACGGCCAACAGAATTCTGTTTCTTTTACAGTTGTTGGGGCAGGGACAGCCAACAGAATTCTGTTTCTTTTACAGTTCTTGGGGCAGGAACGGCCAACAGAATTCTGTTTCTTTTACAGTTGTTGGGGCAGGAACGGCCAACAGAATTCTGTTTCTTTTACAGTTGTTGGGGTAGGAACGGCCAACAGAATTCTGTTTCTTTTACAGTTGTTGGGGCAGGGACGGCCAACAGAATTCTGTTGCTTTTACAGTTGTTGGAGCAGGAACGGCCAACAGAATTCTGTTTCTTTTACAGTTGTTGGGGCAGGAACGGTCAACAGAATTCTGTTTCTTTTACAGTTGTTGGAGCAGGAACGGCCAACAGAATTCTGTTTCTTTTACAGTTGTTGGGGTAGGAACGGCCAACAGAATTCTGTTTCTTTTACAGTTGTTGGGCAAGGACGGCCAACAGAATTCTGTTTCTTTTACAGTTCTTGGGGTAGGAACGGCCAACAGAATTCTGTTTCTTTTACAGTTGTTGGGCAGGAACGGCCAACAGAATTCTGTTTCTTTTACAGTTGTTGGGGCAGGAATGGCCAACAGAATTCTGTTTCTTTTACAGTTGTTGGGGCAGGAACGGCCCACAGAATTCTGTTTCTTTTACATTGTTGGGGCAGGAACAGCCAACAGAATTCCTTTTCTTTTACAGTTGTTGGATACTGATCGTCTCCAAAAGCCAAGAACCATCACAACATTTTTCACTGACCTTTCCTTGACATTTGGAGAAAACTACATGATAAATGATGCATCATCTTAAGCCCACAACTTTTCCTGGATTAGGACCATCATTCTTCTCTTTCTGTAAAATTACTTTTTTTATTATTCATAATTTGCATAAACTGCATGGACAACGAAACATTTCATTCTCACTGCATATGGGAAAACGGAAACAAAACAAGCAAACGTAAGCAACACGACTTGTGTTTCGCTTGTATGTATTTCAGCAATTTGGAAAATACATGTGAACAATGGGGATTAAAAAAGTGAGTCACTTTATTAATCCTCCCTGATGCTGAACTCACAGAGGTGAATGACACAACTCACAGAGTTGAACTTCAAAGAACGGCAATCCACTTCCAACCGGTGATGTTGTGATACAAAACATCAACAATTCTAGTTCAATAAGATCTAAATACACGGGAGAGACATTCAGGGAAAAAGACAGCAGCTTAGTGAAGCCCTGATTGCCCTGTGCCAGGTTTCTCTGCACACAAGACGCCACTGCACAGAGCATCAGTACAAGTGTGACAAGTTGTGTGCGTCGGGTCTTCCTGCGACTGGTTTATTCAGGGAGAGTCTGTGGAAGTATTGAACATTTTAAGGACTCCTCATGAAATTGATAAAGTCAGGTAAGCTTCCTGCACATTGCCCATGTTCTTCCATCCAACCTTCCTGTGAAGGGAAACAGAAAGGGGGCAGCAGAAAGTGAACTTTTCGATAAAACCCCAAAGCAATGCTGCCACTGGTCAAATGAACTTGTCCAGACTTCGATCGTCATAATTATGAACTTGTTCAGATTTCGATGGACACAGTTACAGAGGTAGTTGTGACACATGTGCCCTAATGAAAGCCCTGTCCATGGACAGCTAGGGTGCTGCCTGGTCACCACGGCTGACTCCATCTGGGAGGGGAAGGGGAGACAATGCACAGACTTTGCTCATGAATGATCTCCCTTCATGTGTCTATACCCACAGATCAGATAGGCATAATTGATGATCCTGAAGCCCATCTCAGCGCTCCATGTTATGGAAACAACAAGCCAAATATCCTGGATGTGCCTAGCTTGGAGGCAAGACGGGCTTCACCAAGCGTTCCCCACTGAAACTCTGAACACTGGGGAAAAGACCAACCAACCAATCTGTGAACACTTAAATGAATAATAATTTTAATAAAATATCAGTAACATCATTATTCATGTACCTATCATGGGAACTTTACAACTCATGTTTCCATTGGATGGTTAGGATTCTTTCCATTAAACCAAACAAACACTCAAAAAAGACCACAACAAAAACCAACCAACCTAAAAGAGTTAAGCACTACGATATTCAGGTTCATCATCAAGATGTATTCAACACAAATGTTTACACTTAAAAAAGAGCTTCCGCAGGCGAGCACAAGGAAGCTCTGAGGAAGGTAAAATCCATGTTCAAGAAAGGGACAATGTAGCTGAGCTTCAAGGTGCCTTAACCTTTTACTTACATCTTTACCTCGTATGTATGCTGAGGTATGGTGCCAAGCAGGTTTGAGACAAAAACATGCTTTGATTTCATTAGGCTTCAACAACAGCAACCACCTTCAAGGTCTGTTCTTTATGGCCAGAAACAAAACCAGTTTATTTACAAAGTGATGACAGGAGAAGCAAACAAACGTTAAAGACATTTAAAGCAGAGCTCCAAACTGCTGATAAAAATTATATTGATGACAGTTTGGACAGAAAAAACGCTGAAAAATAATCTTTAAAAAAAAATGAAGGCGGCTCCAGGAATGAACGCACTTTCAATCACAGTATATCATTCATTGTTCTGTTTGTAGTACAGACGCTTCCTGAATCAAACTGGACACAACATTTACTCATAATTCCACTGTTCAATTTCCTCGGTGTTCTCATGTTTCTTTCCACTTGTACTTAAAAAGATGCTGTTTACCTTTATTTTCCACAAGCACAAAAATGAATGTACCATACAGTTACACTGAACTCACAAAACAGCAAAGATATTCAAACGCACCCCCCCCCCCCCCCCCCCCCCCCCCCATCCAAAACTGTATTAATATGCGTAATTTCTCAAATAAGCGAGATAACCTCCAAAGAAAACACAAGATCATAGTAAGAGCACTTCACTGATTGTTCATGTGGCATACATTGCTAGCAATGCCATGCATTCTGTACTACATACACTGAAGTCTAAACTTTCACACTGTCATTTCTGCAACATACAGCCATCTATGAAAGATAGGCATAACAATCCATCTGTGCCAGTGTTGCATCTACGCTGTCCTATATACTGCTATCCGTGTTATACGTTGCTTTTCTATGCTATACATTCCTGCCTACACTATTCAAAACATTGCCGTCTATTTACATGATTCTACATTCATTTCCCTGTTAACATCTTTCTTCTTCCTATTTCCAATCTAGAACGGCAAGGTTCACCACCGGTTCAATGTTTTAGCGGGGTTCTATGTTGAAAAATCATGCACTTCATGCAACAAACACCAAATTTGGCAGAGATGGCCAGTTTTATGTCCTGAACAAAACCTGATTTAGAGCCACCATGAAAAATTTGTATAAACATGTTTTTTGGGCATTTTTCAAAATGGCCGACACAAAAATTGGAATATATTTTTGCGTAATTGTTCATTTAATGCTACAAACACCAAATTTGGCTGAGAAGGACAATTTCATGCCTTGAACATAATCAGATACAGGACTGTTTAAAAAAAAAGAGGAAAATTTGTGTATTTGAGCAATTTCCAAGATGGCCGCCAGCAAAAAGGGGAGTCGTATGCTGTACAGTCATTCATTTTCACCCATAACACGCTGGGCTATAAGCAACATTATCTTATCTTATCTTACCAAATAAGTAATAAAAAAAATTAAATAAATAAAAGCAATAATAATAAATAAATGAAATGAAATAAAATAAGTAAATAAAGAATATAAAAGATATAAATAAATAAACAATTTTAATGGATGGTGATGATAGTAGTTATGTGTGGGTAGTCGTGTGTGGGGGTGTGGGTATTGATAGTAATGATTGGAAGAGAATGGAAATGATCAAGGGTGGTAAGATATTGTTTGGAGGGGGGAAAAGGGGGGGGGGGACAGAATATGGAGGGAGTGGAAGAGGGTAACGGGGGAGGGGGGGAGAGAGAGAAAGAATTCATATAGATCTCTCCTCGTGGGGTGGGGGTGAGAAATTCATGCAAACATTGTTGTTGGGGAAAAAAAGGGGGGTGGGGTGGGGGAGGGAGGAAGAGAGGGGAGAATATTATGGGTGAATTATGGTCAAAAGAGACTAATTGTGGGGAGTTTTCACACACATACACACCCATTCTCACACACACACTATATATATATATATATATATTTTTTTTTTTTCAAATGATGATGATGATCATTGTCATAAGAGGGATAAACAATGCTATAGGATGTTGATCATTGTCATGTGTGAAATAACATGATAGCATTGGTACGATAATGGCAATTGAGCAAAAAATTGGAAATGATCAATGACTGATGAATAGTGACCGTTGTCATAGGTGAAATCAACACTACCACACACACACACATATAAGCGCGCACACACACACACACACACACATACACGTATACACACATATATACACTCACCCACATGCACGCACACCCACATGCACACACACACACACACACACACACAAAGGGGGGTTTGAATAAATATATAAATAATGATAAAGCTTATTGGATGATGACCATTTGATAACAACAGTGCTACAGGATAATAATTTTTCTTGTTACTAAAATTTTAAACAAAATGGGAACCTTGATGGGTGATAGTCATTTGATAACACCAGTGCTACAGGATGATAATCCTTGTTACTGGAATCATAACTGAGATTAAAGGCACTGTGGGATGCTGATCATTGTCACAGGTGAAATGATGTGGTGGCAGTAGTATAATGATGCTGGCTGAGGGGGGGGGGGGGGGGGGGGGGGGGGGGGGGGGGGGGGTGTGGGGGGATCATGACTGATGGGTGATGATCATTAGAGATCAACAGTACTGTAGGATGGTCTTCTTCCTTGTTCACTTAGGAAGGAACCCTGGAGGTATTGGCGAAGGCTGCTGTATGGCGAAGGCCCTCCAGTGGTGAATAGGGCTTTCCCTTCATCAGTGTGTTGGCAGGCTAGGTCGTTGGGCTGTACTGCATGGATGATTTGAAGACTTGCCATTGTGGAATATAGTGGACATGTGATGTCTAAGTCTGGAGTGCCCTGTCCTCAGTCTTACAAAGGTCTGATCTGGGCATCCGGTAGTGTCCATCCCTCTTGCTGAAGTAGGGTGCTGTGCAAGCCATCTGCCTTTTTGATTCTCCTTGATAATACTTTTGATTTTTTCAAAGGAGACTTCCTGTTCTAGTTGGGGCTGCTGTTCTCCTTCCTTTGCCAAATGGTCAGCTTCCTCATTGCATATATATTGCAGTATGAAGGTGATCACTGGATGACAGTATTTCCAGTGACGGATGGATGGTGAACATTTGGGATCAGTAGTACTATAGGGTGAGGGTCATTGTCATGTAGGTGGAATAATGTAGCATTAGTACAATGTTGCTAGTTGGGGGAATGAAGGAAGATATCAATGACTGGTGGGTGATGATCACTTTCATAAGTGAGATACTGTATGATGATGGTCATTGTGATAAGTGAAATAATGTGGCACTAGTATAATGCTGCCGGTTCAGGGTGGATGGGGGGGGGGGGGGGGGGGGGGGGGGGGGGGGGGGGGGGGGGGGGGGGGGGGGGTGTCGATGACTGATGGGTGATGATCATGGATCATTTGAGATCAACAGTACTGTGGGATGTTGATCATTGTTATATAAGTTGGATAATGTTGTGGCATTGGTGTAATAATGCCGGTTGGGGGAATGAAGGAGGTAAACAATGATTGATAGATGATCACTGTCATGGTGTGAGTCAGAGTGTGATTCACAGTAGTGTGGGATGATGGTCATTTACAAAAGTGGAATAGTGTACTGGCCTTAGTATGTTAATGCCAGTTGGGAGAATAGAGGAAATGATCAATGATTGATGGATGATGATCATTATCAAAAGTGAGATCTACAGTACTACAGGATGATGATCATTGTCATAAGTGAGATAATGTGGTGGCATTGGTGTGATAATGCCGGTTGGGGATGGAAAAAGGAAAATGATTGATGATTGATGGATTAGTTTGAATCATACCAGCTCTTTTCCTTTCCCACGGCCTCTCCTCCATCCCATTCTCTCTATACCCCCTCCCCCAATTTCCCATTCCACCTTATTCTTATGCACACCCCATGTACATACATAGCATATCTATAACATCACATGTAGAGCATAATATAAAATACCCCAAACACCATCTCCACCATCCAGGTATGCATATATCTTCTTCTTCCTAAAATACTGGTTCACTCAAAAACGAGGTCACCAGTGCGCATATATATAAATGTTCCCCTCATACTCACCCTCAAGTGCCCCCTTCCAAGAATAACTTCTCATCTACCACTCTCTCACTGTAAGTTATTTTACACACTCTCAAGTGCCCCATCCAAACATAAGACTCATCTACCACACTCTCTTTTTCTCTATCTTTGCTTCTGTTTGTCTTTTCCCTCCATCTGCCTCTCTTTTTCCTCGAGGTGAAATGGGATTGGACACTGAATTTTCCTTTTTCCCATTGCACACACACACACACACACACACACGTGTGCCCGCGGGTACGCATAGTACCTGTAAACACACACACACAACAGGCAACTTATTTAAAGAGTAAGGTAAAGGATGGTATTAGTACGCTTCAGAAAACAAATAAAATGATAGAATGACATTTCAAAACTATCTGAAGAGCTGTAAATCCATAATTCACCTCTAAAGACGAAGTTTTCACTGGCAAATTACGGACACGCGATCGGAAGCGGCCATTTTGATTTTCCCGCTGTGGGTCTACAAATTCATGAAGAATTAAGGAAACAAAATAATGCCAGCAAATTTTCTGATCAGCATATGTATTTTCATACACGATATATCATTGTCCAACATGTTATCATTAGAAAATAATTTTAGCTTACATTAATTTTGCTTTATATTCACTGCGGGCACCTCGCGCTAGAAAATCGTCTGCAATTTTGGCTCATCGTTTTTTTTATTTATTTTTCAAAATAAAAAGCGATTTTGAAGTGGCTTCAAATCTTAAATCAATTAAAACATTGTAAAGAACAATATACCAAAGTATTGTGCTTGTTGCACGAAGTGCACAATTCCGTTTAATTCTACAACATAGAACCCCCGCTATTTGTGCAAGTGACTGTTTCTAAAAATTCTGCCTTAAGGAGCAACATACTGATTCTGGGGAGGATATCTGAAGGTGCTGCCAGTGTTGAAGTCTGGCAGGGGGGTGGTGGGGGGTGGGGGGTGGTGTGTCATAATTCGGCAGGCACAAGACATCAGAACACATGTCTGGGGTAGGAGGAATAGGTGTCATACGTGATGGCCTCTCCTTCTGTGAAGATCAGAATGGGAATTTACATGTATGCAGAGAGAGAGAGAGAGAAAGAGAGAGAGAGTGTTTGAAATCCAAACGTTCATGCACAGTACATTGGTAGGATGGAAAGTAACATGCGTGCAAGTGTGAGTGTGCCTGTTTTAAAATGTGTGTTCATGCATAGTACCATAGGAAGAATGGGAATTAACAAGATGCAAGAAAGGTAGGGGTGTGTGTGTGTGGGGGAATTAACAAGATGCAAGAAAGGTAGGGGTGTGTGTGTGTGTGTGTGTGTGTGTGTGTGTGTGTTTTAAAATGCATATCTTCAGTCATAGTACCTTGACTTAAAGTTCATCTTAAAAACTTGAAAGGGGTACGAGTCTTCATACGTGCTGACTCCAAGATAGACAACTCTAAACCTGCCTGTCTCAAGAGGGGACTGAACCCAGGATCCTGGAGTTAAGGAAACGGTGCATCAACCACGAGACCAAACGGACGCCAATATACCGCCATCTGAGCCATACATTTGCCATGGCTACAGATCATAGCCAGTGGGTCCAAAAACACAGCAGCAACGTATCAAAAACTCAACAGCAAGATTCACTTTTATGCAAAACCCGGGCATGACAACTGCCAAGTCCTTGAAATTCATGGGCATTCCCATCAGCCTGCACAAAGGCAATCAGGAGGAAGAGGATCCAGAAATGTTGACTTTATAAATGTCCTTACATCTTTTACAGAAGCCCTGTTGAATCTTGAAACTTCCTTAGAGGTTGTTCCCCAGCCCAGCTACTAGATCAGGCCAGTCTGGGATGGAAAGTCAGCTCTTCATGTGGCCAGGTCTGCTACCTCATACTGAAAGTGAGGTGGAACTGTGGGGTGTGTGCTGGTGTGTGAGGGGCCAGGTGTAGCACCTCACCGTACTGAAGGAGAGACAACTGTGGGGTGTGTGCTGGTGTGGGGGGGGCCAGGTGTAAAGCACCACACCATACTGAAGGTGAGACAGAACTGTGGGGTGTGTGCTGGTAGGTGAGGGGCCAGGTGTAAAGTACCTCACCATACTGAAGGAGAGACAGACCTGTGGGGTGTGCTGGTAGGTGAGGGGCCAGGTGTAGAACCTCACCATACTGAAGGTGAGACAGAACTGTGGGGAGAGTGTTGGTGTGGGAGGGGCCAGGTGTAAAGTACCTCACCATACTGAAGGTGAGACAGAACTGTGGGGAGAGTGTTGGTGTGCGAGGGGCCAGGTGTAAAGCACCTCACCATACTGAAGGTGAGAACTGTGGGGAGAGTGTTGGTGTGGGAGGGGCCAGGTGTAAAGCACCTCACCATACTGAAGGAGAGACAGAACTGTGGGGTGTGTGCTGGTGTGGGAGGGCCTCGGAGAACTCCTAGGTGAGGCAAAACTGCATGACGCTGGCTGGAGTCTGGGGAGGGATGGGGAGTGGAGATGTTCCTTGTAGCTGTTCATCCTGTGCCAGTCACCTCCAGTCACAACACGTTAAACTTCTGCTGCATCTGCTCTCATGGCTTATGGGGTTCACTTGTACAGAAATGACATGGGAATTTTGTTCGGCTCGGCTCATACATGATCTACAATCATGCGGATGAAAGGGGTTGAATATCTTCCGACTTGAAATTGTGAAGTGTACTTTGGGGTTACAATTTGTTTGTTTGTTCTTTAAGGTGAGCTTCATTTTATTTGTTCCAGACAACACCAATAGCAGAGATAAAAAAAAAATTCAAAACACCAGAATAACAGCTATACAGCAATAATACTCATCCCATAAAACATCAGCAATACAGCACTAATACTCGTCACATATAACATAAGGCAGATCCAAAGAAAAACGAAACAACATGAGCAGCCACATGAAACAAATCGGGCAAGCAGAATACAGAGAGAGGGAAGAACAAAGAACCGATCAGGTCACCACTTAGGCCAGTGATGGAACCAGGCAGACGGATCAGTTCATCAGAGAGGAACTGTGACATCCTTCAGCTGGGATGAGGCAGACAGATCGGATCATCAGTGAGTGACTAAACATCTCTGGAATGGACCAAGGCAGGTTATTCATGGTATTCCTGAGGGATTCACAACATCCTCACGATGGGACCGCTTTTACATTGGGAAACCTGTTAGGCTTTTAAGGCAATGTGCGGCAGTGAAATATGTCAAAATTGGGTCATTTTGGCTATTTTTAGATTTTCACATTTTTACTAACTACAACATGTCTATTTTCATATTCCATACTTGAATTGCACTGAAATGATGTGATTTTGAAATAAAAATGCTTTTAAAACCCTAACCCATTCGTGTTTGCGTTCGTTTGTGTCATAAAAGTTCTCAAATGATGATTTTCCGACCCTAGTGACAGGCATTTCTTCTTCCCGAACCTCGTCATGCCGCACATCATAGGAAACTAGATTGTCTCCCCTACACCATACAGCAGAGCATTTTCCACCAAATTCCACTCAGTTCCGACTGGAAGTCGTTTTAGATCATTAGCATATGACCACATTCTCCTTATATGGAGAATGACGCGGAAACGAGCCGCCTGATTCGTTGATTCGGGTCACGTGACACCCTCGAGATTGCAAATGGCGGTTTACATCGTGTTCGATCGAAGACCAGAGTTAAAAAAATGGCTCGTGTAAAAAAGTCTACTATTCAGTCGGCTAAGAAAAGCAAGTCGAAGCGAAAAAACCACCTCGCGTATGCAAGGCAGTGCAAAGCTTCGCAAGAAAGGGGAAGATCGACGAGAATCGGCCCTGAGCATGACCCGGCGTCAGTGCCTTCAACAAGCACTGCTTCGTGTTCGTCAGTGCCATCAACATCAACACGTGTTCAGGATTCTGTGTTAGGTGGTAAAACCCGCACACAGTTCAAACACCAGTCATATGAAGCTGTCAGAAATCTGGAGAGTGCCTCTACATCAGCCTTTGGTGACTGTGTCGAGGAGAGCACATCGTCGAAGCGAGGGATTGTCGACTTCAGCTGTGTTGACAGATTTGTGAAAAAACTAAGTTGCTCCCAGTGCAAAAATGAAACGTTGTGTTTCAGAACTGATAGGAAGAAACCATGTGAGTTAGCTGTGCACGGATATGTGTACTGTTATAGCTGTGAACAAGCTGTAGAGGGCACAGAAGATTTTTTAGCAGAGAGAGGTGGTGGAGAGATGAAAGATTACACTGTTAACAGGCAAGCTGTGTATTCTGCATTAGTGTGTGGTTTGGGAGCAACAACTTTCAACAAATTTTGTGAAAGCTTGGATCTCCAAGGACTGCACCACAAAACTTTTCACAAGAAAGCAGGCAAACTATACAATAAATTAGAAGACTTTGAAAGATACTTTGCACTCACAGCAGAGTATGTGAGGCAAGTCCATGCACAACATACCGGCACCCCCCTTGGCCCTGATGATGTGCTTGACATCAGTGTTAGTTTTGATGGCACTTGGCTAACCAGAGGACACAGTTCTCATATTGGAGTAGGTTGTGTGGTGGATCTTCTGACAGGGCTGTGTCTTGATGCTCATGTCATGTGCACCTACTGTCAAGTGTGTGAATCCACGGGGAAGAAACTGTATGCAGAGAACCCTATGGAGTATCCTGCATGGGTGGTTCAACATCTTGAAACATGTGACAAGAATTTTACAGGTGAGCTATATTTTTTGTCCTTTTTTTGCATTATTTCAAGTGTCTCAGTTTTGTATTGACAGTATACTTGAAAAAAATTATGAACAAAAAATCAAACAGAAAACTGAAAAGCAGTGTGAACTACTTGAACACTCACACACACACACACACACACACGCACACACGCACACGCACACACACAGAATCAAAGAAAGTCTTCCAGATTTATTTTTGTTTTATTTGGTTTTGATGTCAAGTTATGTGTGTGACTGTGTGTGTGAGTGAGTGTGTGTGTGTGTGTGTGTGTGTGTGTGTGTGTGTGTGTGTGTGTGTGTGTGTGTGTGTGTGTTGGTGTTGTAAATCATGAAAGCAAAGTTGTACATTTATGTATAAAAATGCATTCACTCACACACATACACACATGATAACAGGCATATCAGTCCTGTAACATTGTATCAAACTTTATGTGTACAGGATCCTCTGGCATGATGGAGGTGGAGGCAGCTCGTGTGATCTGGCGGCGCTCAGTGGAACGCTACAAACTGCGATACACTGTCCTGCTGTCAGATGGGGATGCCAAGACCTACAATGAGCTGACAGCCATCAAGCCTTACAGTGATGAGGTGGAGATTGAGAAGGAAGAATGCATCAATCATGTCAGCAAGCGGCTTGGTTCAGCTTTGCGAAATCTAGTGGCGGATTGTCGCAAGAAAGGTATCACCCTTGGAGGTCGTGGCCGTGGTAATCTAACACAGAATGCCATACGGAAGCTGACCATCTACTACAACCGTGCCATCCGCAAGAGTAGCAGTGCTGAAGAAATGAAAAAGGCCATCAAGGCTTCTCTTCAACACTGTTATTCTACTGAAAGCAAGCCCCAGCATGAACTGTGCCCTGTGGGTGTTGACTCCTGGTGCTTCTATCAGGCTGCTCTGGCTCAACGTCAGGTTCCCGGTCACCATGACAAGCTTATCCACACCCCTCTCAATTACAGTAAACTGCACCAGCACCTGGAACCCATCTATGAAAGGCTGACAGACACTCAGCTTCTAAGCAGGTGTGTTGCTGGCAAAACACAAAACTCCAATGAGTGCTTGCACAGCCTGATCTGGTCCCGCTGTACCAAGGACAAGTTTGCCTCACGCCGGCGGGTGATGTTTGCAGTCTACACAGCCATCAGTGAGTTCAACTTTGGCCCTAGTGCTGCTCAGGACACTGCCAGCTTCTTTGGTTTTCAAAGAGGAACTCACATGAAGAGGCTAGGGGCAAGCAGGCAGCAGAAGAGGGAGAGGAACAGCGTCAAGTTCCAGAGAGACAAGGCCAACAAGCGGCGGGACACAGTTCGAGCTGCCCGACTGAAGAGACAGGAGGAGCTGATGATGCTGGAAGGGGGCCCTGCCTATGCTGCAGGGCAGTTCTGACTGTGTGGTGTTGTGCTGTGGGGCTGGCTGGGGGATCTAAAACTTGTTACCAAGTCTGTAAGTAAACCATGTCTGTGTCGCTATGTTTGTGCTCCTTTTGTCTGCGTTTTTCTCATTTTCTGTTTTTGCTCCGCATGCTGTACAAGTATTAAAATTTCTCAGAAACTGTCTATTCAAATCTAATGAAATTTGGCACATTTGTACATTGTTGTCTTATTGACATTTTTATAGAATGATTTTTTAAAAATCTGTTTTATTTTTTATTTTCATGATGTCGATTGCATGATACCGCTGATAATTTGAGGCAATATTTTCTGAAAAATCATTAAAAATTAATTTTGCACAAGATCAAAAATATCTCTCTATTAGAATGTAAAGATACTCATAGTGTACATGTGTGCCAAAAATCATGGATCTGTGATGGATAATACCTGAGTAAAATCATTTCTTAAAAATCCAATATGGCGGATGTTTATCTTGGTTGCCATGGCAACGGTAAAAAATAAGGTTGATTTTTTGGTATATTTTGTGTTAGGACTCATAGTAGTATCAATTCAAATGACAAAAAATGTCTTATTTCCTATATTCTGAAAATTAGATTTTACTGCCTCACATTGCCTTAAACACAAAAAGTAAACGGAGTCATCACTCTAGTCCAGGCACACCAACTTTCACTCATCCGGGGGCAACAAACTAAAAGCCTTCAAGAAAGACCGAATAAAACTCTTTCCCTTAAAGCAAAAAGGTAATGAAGAAATCATGCCAACACTGAACAAAACTCTTTCCCCTTAAACACAAAGGTAATGAAATCAGGCTAACACACTATCAACTCCGAGCATAACTTCAACACAGTTACATCACACAAATACTTACTAAAGCACTTGATGACTTCTGCATCTTCATGTCTAAAGGGAGATTATCAACCCAAGACAAAGACACACGAACATTGCCCTCCTTTGCCGTGATCACAGGCATCCCTATAGTTACAACAACAACAAAGAATAGACAATATAGAAAAAAAACACACACACATAGATGATATCTGTAAGCATGCAACTACTAATTTTAGAGAAGAGGGATGGAAAAGGGAGAGAAGAAAGTTGGATAAAATCCATGAAGCCAAAGTTTTCAGCTTCTTTACAAGCACTATCCACCGGTACCCTAAGAATAAAAAGTAGGCAAAAAAACACACAACTGTAAGTAGAATGGGATGAAGAACAACGAAAATTGAGTATTGCAACACAACATGCCATAAAACCAAGCATTGAGCAACAGTATTTGTCACATTATGGGTGCAAAGTAAACATACTGATGTCAGATACTGATGTTAGACCTCGTCCTGAACACTTTGAAGAACCAGATTATTCCATGTGAAAGAGCGTGCATTCTGGATAAACAGCATATTACAAAAATGCAAGCACTAAGCTGACTATAAGTCCCAAACAAAAACAACACAAAACAGAATAACAACAACAACAACAACAACAAAAAACAGTGATTGGAGACTAAAAGCTCTGAAAACAAACGACAACCGTCCAAAAACACACCCTGAAAATCTCGAGAGCTGCTCAATTTCGTATTTCCTTCCGAGTATTTCTTGGCAAGATAAACACAACACGTCATTTAGTTATGGCAGACTGTCCAGTTAACTGCTGCTGAAAACATACTCTGAAACATATGCTTCATTGTCTCGACAAGCCTCGTTTAGTCAGGAGAAGAATTCCTGAAATGAATGGGAGGTAACAAATCTTTGACCAATGATTTACATGCACTTCATTGCATGGACTAGCTTCCCTTAGTTGGGAGAAGGAATCCTGAACTGAATGTGAGGTTGCAAGTCTCTGACCAATGGTTGTTTCAGGACTCTGGGCATTTTTAGAGAGATGCAAAGCAGTATGAGTTAAAATCCAGCAAACATCTGATACCTATGGAACAGCATCACATTCTGGCCAACTTCGCATTGTCAACTTCTGCGTTCCAGAACATTCTGACAGGAATCTTCATGAAATTGCATGAACTCTTACTGTAGGCGTACCCTAAACATTTGGTCTTGCATTCCTGTCAACTGGTTCTATACATGCTGTAGGACTAAACTACATCAAACCACTGTAGCCTTTAATGTCTGTCCTTACCAGGCCAACTTGGCTATTATTGCCATAAGCATAAACTACGCAGACATTTCCCAATATTATGCAAAAAGTGCAATATAGTTTGAATTTTCTGTTTAACTTTTCATCAGTGTATATCTTTCCAGGGCACAAAAGTCTAGTTTAAAGCAGAAAAAAAGGCATGCTATGTACAAATTAAAACAGCAAGACCAAAATGCACGGCCAAGTCAAGATCCGAAACTACACCACTGCTCTACCACCAAATTTGTCACCAGCCCTCTTCCAGCCAGATCTAACAAAACATAGCAATTTTCTTTTTTTTTTTTTAATAATTAAAAAATCATGTCAGGTGGAGCATCTTAGAACAAGGTCTTCGTGGAATCTGCAGTAAAACGACTGTGCCTTTTGCCATAATTATCCCTAACACTCGAGAAGAGTGGACTGCCAATTGCCTTATCATGAGCCAGGCATCGTGGAGCCTCCTCACCCTCTGTAATGTAAGAATACGTCAGACAGGCGTGACCTATGTGTAACCTGTATAATACCCGTTTCTTCTTCACCGTTTCCAGAAGCCGGGGAGGAACTGCTGACAGTCTGCAGTGGATGCTGGCTAGGGCAGGCGCTGACCTTGTCTGCACATGTTACAGAGACACCCTGCCCTGCACGTCAGTCTGTCAAACAACAGGTGGGGCTGGGAACATTCTCAGAACGTCTCCTCCACCCTTTCACAGCTGCCCCTTTTGGGGGAGAGGGGGGGGGGGGGGGGGTCAACAATGGCACAGGAGGCCATGTCCTCATAATATGTCACCACAAGTCCTTTTTCTTCCCTTCAAATTTTTTTTTTAAAGTCACAACAACCATTTTTTTCTTCTTCCAGAAAGATACTTATAAGAAGACTCCCAATTCCGGGCACTTCAAAACTAGTTAAATCACCAGTCCAATCTTCCTTGAATGCCTTTCGGCAAGCATGCTGACTTCACAAAAACTAAAAAACTGCTGGGAACTGGGTTCATTGTTCCTGAGCTAATTCCATGCCTGAACTTGATACAGACACTGCTTGCTGCTCAAACCAACAGATAAACCACAAAGACATTCCAACCGGCAAGCGAGAGAAGTTGGAGACAATCGAGGTACATGGCAAGGAAATTCATACCCCAAGAATTTGAAATGGCTGAGATTCATCATAATGAGTTCTTTCTAAGTGCCAAGGAGACCTTGGGCTATCTCAACATGGTAACAAGCACTCTCAGCTCCTAGACTCCTGGCACAGGCCGCATTTTCGCTAGATCACGACAAACTGAAAACGCTCAGCCAACCAGCTGCCGTGGCGATGTGGTAAGCGTCGCGGACTCCCAGCTGGAAGGTCGTGGGTTCGAATCCCATCTGAGTCCATGTGGGTTTTTTCCTGCTCTGACTGGCTCCTACCCAGAGCTGAGTTTGCTGCGGACTCACTTGGGAAGACTGGGGCCACACAGTCGAGTTTCATCCACTTAATGGATGAGTTTCTGAGAGTGTTGCTCAAATTTCATGACCAACACTGCAGGTGCCTGTATCTCTTGGACCTAGTTGATGCTGGGATATATTATGAAAGGAAGCGTAGAGCACAGCCCTGTCATGCAGTCTCAGACCGAAATGGAAATCCATAGCCTCATCTTCATCATCCTCATTATTATCAATCAGCATAAAAAAAAGCCTCAAATTCTGTGGACCTTCATGCCCTGCTCTCATGGTGACCTCCATTTCGATGTCCTCTCCACGTCTGTGGTCCTGGTTTGGTTCCGTCGGGGTCACCAGTATCGGCGAGTCCATGGGGGCTGTCGTTGGACGGACGTGGTGGCGCCCTCCAGAGGGAGAGCTCACTCACGCCCACGGCTGTTCAGAGCAAGCCACTTAGTTCTGAGAGGCAGGGGAGTTTACAGCTCTCCCACAGCTGCAGAGGCCAAGCCGTGAATGCAGGTCAAGTAAAGGGGTGTTTTCTGCAGGCTGCTCCCCACCAGCCAGCTAACCGTGCTGTACTCGATCAACTGAATGTCATCTGTGTACAGCTGGTCTGGCAGCAATGTGTTCGGCATTGATGAGCGGCCATTACAAATGGGGCTCTTAGTTTGATAATCAGTGGTTGTCATGTAAAATGTAATATATCTGTGCTCTTGAGATGACTGAATAGGCGAATTCCCGACAATTCTTTTAATACCAAACTCGACTAAGTTTATTTTCCTGTAGATAATGTAGATACGGCATGAAAGCTTGTACACAAGAGGTCAGGCGATATTCAAACAATGACAACACACACACATAATTGTGCAAGAATGACGTCATCACTTTCTGGGAACTTAATTTTCCCTAGTTAACTAGTACACAAGTTTGATACATGCCTCTGCTTGGACTACAACAACAAAAATGTTGGGTCAGAAATGTGTAAGGCTTGTTTGTTCGGCCCTATAACTAAGTGTCTCGAATGGGACAGAAAAATAAAGCTGTGCGCCGGCTACGCGACTAAGCAATTATTGTCGTCAGTAGGGGGCTTAGTAGGTGGTGTCCAGCGTATGTTAGATCAGAACAGGCACCACTGAACACCACCGAAGTGACTCGGCAGCAGTGCAGCGTCTACTCCGGTGGGTTGCCTCTTGACGACTTGACATTGACTGCTCCCTGTGGATTGCTGGCAGCGGGGTCGACCGGGCTGTGGCTGTGGATGGGGTGTCGGAATGAGCGGCGTGGGTGCACTGCCTCCGAGGTGGTGCAGAGGTTAGGACAGACTAAAAAAAAGAAAAGAAAAAAAAAGAAAACGCTCAGCCAGCAATTCTCTTCTGCGTCTGAGCACTCACTCCAAGGCCTGGCTGGCTAGGTGTGTCAGTGACACATGTACAGTGTGCTAGTGGATCCAGCTGAGGCTGCTCTCCCTCAAAAACATCTGTCTCATCCTTCACCCGTCACCTATCCCTTGACATCGTCGGGCGACGTTGCGGCACCACTGATGATCTGGCCACCACTCTCCTCCATCTGTCCCTGTCCTCCACCGCTAGCTGAGATTCTGCTTTTTTTTTTTTTGTGCGTCTCACAGTTCCGTATAAACAATGACGTCATAAAATTCTCCACAGACTGATCGCTTCATGTTATGCTTCCATGAAATAAAAAAAAGGTTAAAGGCAAAAAAAAAGTTCACACAGTTTTAAAAGCAGCGAACTCTTTCACAGATCCACTGCATGTAAAGCGCAGCAGCATGGGAGGTGGAGGTCCGTCGCTCACCTTCCACTGCCTGACAAAGCCATGAACTGACTCAGATATCTGTTGTATGTGGGGTCCGTACCCTGTCAAAATCCTGATCCCACACGTGATTTGACCTCACAACCTTTAGCTCGGCAGATGGACAGTGTCAACGGTTGACCGCCAGCCCTGCCAGCTGACAAAAACCTATCAAAGATAGACTGTGAACAAAACGTGGAGACAAAACATGCTCTTTCGTATCATCTTGGATGCATCAGTCAATCGGTCGCTGCGATGTGAAGATACACTGATTCATCTTCTATTGCCTTTTTTTTTTTTTAAGCAAGGCAGGCAGAATTAACCCGTCAACAATTAATTATTTACTGTCATTTGTACATTAATACTTATCTGTATGATAAAGTTTTAAAAATGTTTGTTTTCTAACCTTTCCCGCTCTTTTCAGTCCTGCACTATCTGTACATACCGAAACTGGTTTCGACTTCCAGAATATCCCACTCTCTTTGCAACATGAGCTTTCACTGAACTTCAACACCAACATACGTGACTACAAATGACGGCACATTCAAAGAGAATCAGCGGGGGGGAAAAAAAAACCCAAAAACGTCCCTAGTACTGTCTGCCATTCCTATCACACACACACACGTACACTAAAAGAAACACACACAAAAATTTCATGTTAAGGAGAACAAAACCATCCATGCATGTGGTAGTCAAACAATTACCACACAGGTTGACACCTTTCTCTTTACCACTTCCTTCTAATTGCATAACAAATCACAGTGCAGTAGAGTAACTACAGAAACATCGGCAGATGAATGGTCCCTGCGTTGCCTTCTACAGGCAACAACAGAGTAAGACTGGCTTCCCTCCCCTTGTCCCAACAGGTGTCGTCCCAGTGACCTGTGGGTCAGTCTCTGGGTTGCGTTCTCAAGTGACAATGGAGATACTCCTGTTTCCCTCCGCCTGTCCCAACAGGCGTCACCCCCAGTCACATGGGGTCAGTCACCTACACCGAGGAACTTGACCCTTCTCCGTTGAAGCCCTTGTTGTTGTCGGCAATCATCCCTTGGTTGATCACCGCTTCCAGACTCGGGGTGGCCGACTTGATCATGAACTGCTCCGTGTGGTCTCCTATCCTGTCAGCACAGAGCGCCACCACGGATAACAACCGGATTACCTTGACAACAACACCCCCTCCGAAAAATGACAAATACTAAAGCAAATCAGATAAAACATAAGAGTGTCCCCTCCATCCTCCCCTCTCCCCTAAGCGGTGCGAGTCTTAGATGGAAATTTTAGCCATTCCACTCCGCTGCAAGGATGAAACGAACTTTGCAATTCATGTTTCATATTCTCTCCAATGTTTGTCTCAATCCGTAAGTTTGGATGACTTCAGATAAATCTTTGATGGGTAATTCGAGAGTTCTATTTATTATTATTTTTCATTGTGGGGGTGGAGGTGAGGGGAAGGAGGCAATAAATGGTGCTGACGTCTAAAACTGGTCCCACCTCCTCAGTACAGAGGTAACTATCAGCAACATGTGGGAACAACATCAAACAAGTCAGACTACTCAAATGTGATCTTTGTTCTGCAAATGTGTATCAGTGTTTATGCTGGTGATGATGCCTGATGAACATCGTGAACTACACAGCAGCAAGAAGAACCTGTCATGTTTTCATCGAAGACAAAAAAGCAAACCAAAAGACGGGCAGGAACAAAGTCGTCTCCAATGATTGTTGCTGTACACTCACAGAGCCACAATTTTGTGTGTCAAAAAGCAACGTCGTTGACTGCTTTTGTCACCTCCCCCCTGGTACACACACCACTATCACCACCACAGGCCGACATACCAGACACACAAACCGCCATCACAAGCAAAGTGCATTCCATCATCATGAACACAGAGACACATACTACCACCAAAAGCACATACACACACACCCCACCACCACACACATCACTGCTTCACATACCACCACCACCATAACTATAAACGCATATCACCTCTACACACACACACACATGCACACACACTCATATATCATCAACATACACACAGACACATGCCACCCTCAGAAACACACATACACAATTCACCATGATAACTATACAGACACCCTACCACCATCACACACACACAAATGCCACCACTACACACATACATACCACCACCATACAGGAATCACTACCACTAACGAAACCAGACACTCATACCAACCATTAAAAACATATCACAGTTAAAACCACACAAACACCCACACCATCACCACAAACACCCAGACGCAAGTACCACCAATACAAACACCCATACCACCTACACAAGCATACCGACATACGCAACACTACCACAAAGATACCACATAAACATACAGAAACCTATACCACAACCCAGACAGACAGTCATACATAACATAACATCACAATGAACAGACTCCCAAACCATTACCACATACATACAGACATCATACCACCATTACCAACACACAGACACACATACTACCACCAAAACCATACAGATGGCAACACCATACAGACACCAATATCACCATCACACACACACATACCGCCACCACAAACCTGAAGACACGTACCACAACCATATGCATCCAGACAACAAGACCATCACCACAAACATGCAGACACACACACATGCCACCACAACAGACACCGAGACCCTTACCACCATCACAAACAAAACATGTTACTCTTTTCACATTTATATCTTCTGACAGCACAATTCATACAAACACAGGCACAGATACCACAATCATCGGCAGAAAAAAAACACCACACACACACACACACAGACCATGTTGGCAGATCACATACTAATGAGGGAAGGGGTGGGAAGTGGGGAGGGAGAGGGGTGAGGGTGTGTGTCAGAGGTTCCGCTAGACTATAGACTTTGCCGGTACTTGGTACCGACAACAACAAAAATTTCCAGTACAAGTCTTAAATCAGCCGGTACCCGCGCTTGGCTGCCTGCCATGCACTACACACTCAACCGCGATTCTGGGTCACCTACCGGCACGGATAGCACGTAACAGGCTTGTCAGTGACAGCCTTCAGTCAACTGAACTCAACAGAAAAGTCGACGGAGAGAGTAACATGCAAAAAAATCATAAATGAAAACAAAAAGCAAAACAAAACAAAACAAAACCAAACCAACCAACCAACCAAAACGTAACTTGAAAGAAAAACAAACAAACAAACAAAACAAACTTAACCAACTTCTCACTTACCTATCCACACGTGCGAAAGAATTCCGTCAGTGTTCGTCATCGAACCATGCAGTTACTCAAAGTGATGTTGAAAACAGCGACAGTCAATTGAAAACTGGGTCGGGGATTACCGCAAGTTCAATCCAGGGTCAGACTGTCAGCATGACACGCACACAATCCATATGTCTCTAGGCCTACTGATCAACAGACTTACAGAGTCCGTGCACTCAAGATATTGATGACCAGTGAACAGTTACAGTTTTGTATTGTCAGAAGTCAAGAATAAGCGACACAAACTTGTGATATGCACAATGAAGGACGACTGTACGAAGGTCACAAGATAAAAAGAAGGGGGGAAAAAAAACAGCAAACACGCGAATACACACTGTCACACACACACACACACACACAATCAGTAGTCGTGCTCGAAGGAAACGGATCTATTTGCGGCGTTCCCGCATGCCGTTGAAAATTTCGGCAGCCCGGGCAAAAGGAAACTGATCAAGCGAAAGTGCTTCTGATGACAGCAGCATCAGTCTGTTCACCCGGTTTCTGACAGACTGCTTCTTTTGGCAGTTTTTATTCTATTCTGGAGACTGAACCCTCGTTCTGCTGGCACACTTGTGACAGGTATCACAAGTCCGATGCTGGCCAACTTAGCAAACTCCGGAAAAATGTCCGCTCACCCGCTGACAGGCGGAGAGACAGACAGTGCAGGGATAGAGGAGAGTCAAAGCGCTCAGATGTTCTGCCGGTACACGGTACCGGCGGCTTTTATTTTTTTCGGTACAAGGCAAATATTTACCGGTAAAAACCGGCATATGCCGGTCTAACGGAACCTCTGTGTGTGTTCCAAACGGAGGCTGGTGTCTCCGGGCTGACTAGGCCTCAGTGCGGTCCATGGGCAATGCCCCAGTCAGCGAGTGTAGGGGTCAAACCCACCACAAATGCTGAATGCACATGTTGAAGTGCACTGGAGGCCTCTCCTGAAGATGGCAAAGTGTTTTTTTTCCCTTAAAAATCTCCCTTTTCTAATATCTTTGTGTGTGTGAGTAGGGGGGGGGGGGGGGGGGAGGTGGGGGAGTGGGGTGGGCACACTCAACACCCCCCCCCTCCCCCTTTCTTTGGACACGCCCCTGCACCACCACCGTGACAAGTGAAGAACAACCAACCATAAAGCTTTCAAAATAATTCAACTATGTGAGGGGGAGGGGTGGGGGAGCAACTAACCTGTCTTCCCGATTCTTAAAAAGTGAAAACAACAGTTGTGAAGCTATTCCTGTGCACACAACGTTTGTAGGTGATCACTTGTGCATGCAAGCATGCTCTAGCATATGTACGCGCGCGCGTGTGTGTGTGTGTGTGTGTGTGTGTGTGTGTGTGTGTGTGTGTGTGTGCGCGCGCACACACGTGCGCAAATGTATGTGTGTGTATGCCTATCCATCTGTGGACAGCATTTTCCCACAAACAACACACTTGACCACTGGTTAAAAACTTTGAATGTTGACTTTTGTTTTCTTGAAATTCATCAAACACTTTCAGCTTTTCAGAGAAACTTTTAACCAATTTTGCTTAGTTCCTTTATCGGAGCTCCAAACTATATGTGTTTTTGCTTCCTCAAAATTTTGTTTTCCCAACCTGACAGGAAATCTCCACTCTCCCTAATCATTCAACTTCTGGAAAAAGGCCTTCCTCTTTTCAAGCTTCTACAGACTCTATTCACCTCACAGAGCAACAAGTCCCTTAACATTTTGTTTCTTCCAGTTTCTACAGAGCCGATGAAACCACAAACCACTTCATCAGCACCATCAACAAGGCAGCGCCGAAGGCAAGCCCTTGCCTACCTGTCAAAGATGATGGCATCCACGTTGTGTTTGCGCAGGGTCAACTTGACATGCTCCTCGTTGAGGTCCTCCCCCCACACGAAGATCACCAGGCCCAGGGAGCGGATGTAGGGGATCAAGGTCAGGTCCTGCAGCAGGCCTTCTGCCTGGAAGTTCACCCCCTGGAACATCGCCACACCAACATCAACAGCTTGTCTCTACAACTTTGCTGTAGCCTGCATCAATCATGGGCACACCAACATCAACACCCTATCTTCGCACCTGTGCTGTAGCCTGCATCAATCATGGGCATACCAACATCTTCGCACCTGTGCTGTAGTAGCCTGCATCAATCATGGGCACACCAACATCAACAGATGATCTTCACATCTGTGCTGTAGCCTGCATCAATCATGGGCATACCAACATCTTCACACCTGTGCTGTAGCCTGCATCAATCATGGGCATACCAACATCTTCACACCTGTGCTGTAGCCTGCATCAATCATGGGCATACCAACATCTTCACACCTGTGCTGTAGCCTGCATCAATCATGGGCATACCAACATCTTCACACCTGTGCTGTAGCCTGCATCAATCATGGGCATACCAACATCTTCACACCTGTGCTGTAGCCTGCATCAATCATGGGCATACCAACATCTTCACACCTGTGCTGTAGCCTGCATCAATCATGGGCATACCAACATCTTCACACCTGTGCTGTAGTCTGCATCAATCATGGGCACACCAACATCTTCACACCTGTGCTGTAGTCTGCATCAATCATGGGCACACCAACATATTCACACCTGTGCTGTAGCCTGCATCAATCATGGGCACACCAACATCAACAGCCTATCTTCACACCTGTGCTGCAGACTGCATCAATCAATTTCACCTTCCAGAAATTTCAGAAGTATCAGTGGCTAATTTAAAAACCACCCATTCTGCTTTTCCATGATTTACAATTGATAAACCTTTGCTCTACTTTTCCACATTTTCAACATTCATAAGGCACAATTTTGCTTGTCCATAATTGTGAAAGTTGTATTTGAGTAATGTTTTTTTTTTTTAATTTTATACACCACTCTTCTTTTTGTCATTTTCAGGACTCTAAAATAATTTTTCACAAATTTAATGTGAACCCTGTGGATGAAATCCAGAGTGGTTTCGTTGCTGTCACCTGTTCTTCTTCACTACAAGACGGGTTCAAGCGAATGGGAATGTCTGCAAATCTGACCACCCAGAACATAAGACGACAGGTTTTAAAAGAATCTTCGGTACAAACACATCTTCAACGTCACATGACCAAGCCTTTTTGAGATCTGGAGCTTTCCTGGATGTTGTCTTTGGTATGACAGCTTATCCAATGTGGAGTTGGAAGGGTATGTGAATTACGTAAAGACACCTGCACATGCCCAGACCTTCAGTTTCAAACCAGACAACAGTGGAATCGTTCACGTTAACTATTGTCGGTCTTCCCTTTTTTTTGTGCGTCTTAATAATGTCAATGATCACTCAATTTACTTTCCTTCACCTGGGAAGTTCTGCTTGCATCTGCTTTGTTAGCTGTGCTGAAGTGAATGAAGATAAATGATTGCTCGTTCATTTTCGTTGTCCTGAGTGTTTTGGATCTTCCTTGAAGAAGACCTAAGAGGTCGAAACGCGTCGTGTTTTTTTCTTGTGATTCGTTTGTCTACACTTTCTTGGAGGTTTGCTATTAATTACATTTAAAATTTGTTTAGATTTGTACCTACAGTCGCCTCATTTTGCAACTAGATCTAACTTTGTTTTAGGCATAGTGCAGATTTGTTGACACGCCCCGACCTTCAGTTTCAAACCAGACAACAGTGGAATCAGGACAAACGAGTCACAAGACAGCTGGTGGAGATAGTTCTGAAAGTAACCAATAAATGTTCTCTTCTATAAACCATGATATTAAAGTCACTAGATACTGCTAGCACAATATGGTCACCAATGTCAAAGTAAACTTTCAGAACTGTCTTGTGACTCGTTTGCCCACGTTTCTCTGGGCGGTTCGTTAACATTTATTTGTTTAGATTTCCGCCTGCAGTCGTTTCACTTTGCAATTTTATCTCCGCCAGTTAGTTTATACCCCGTCTTATAGTTTTGTAGGTGTAAACATTGAAATGTTTCTAAATTTCAGTCATTGATGCCGAAAGTCTGTTTTGGCAAGCTGCGAGTTGCGATCACAAGTTAAGGTGCAGAGGTTCATCACAGGCAAAAGGACTGCCCCTTACACACTGAAAGTCAGAGTGTTCTTCCATTACCTAAAGTAGCGTCAGTGCTGCAGCTCTCCCTACATATCCAATCTTCAACCTGGCATATTCTTTAGCTAGCCTAGGTGCATGAACTCTGTAGACAATCAGAACAAGCTTGGCCAAACTATACAAGCTTGACCTTACTACATGCACTTTGTTTACATGCCATTTGCTCCATCCTTTAAATATACATTCACATGCCATTTGCTTCATCCTTTAAATATACACAGCTTTCCCCCACAACACCGAGACCAGCATAGATGTTTTTCTTAGATAGTGACTGGACCTTTCCAAAAACAGATGGCAGAGTGGAAGAAATATTCTTTGTGGCAACAGGCGATCCAACATGTGACAGATGAAGGCCTAACAACTGAACATGTTCATGTGACAAAGGAAAGATGACTCCGATACAAAAGTCAGTTAACTATTTGATACAAAAGTCACCTAACTCCTTCTAGTGTGTTTGCTCAAGGACAGAACAAACATTAAGACCAAAGGCTTACAAAGCCACTGTAACAAACGTTCAAAACCACACCTGTCCCAACAAAGAAACTGGATGCATTTCAGCTTACCAACAGTCCTTCGGCTTTGGCAAAGCTGATGCCATGCTGGAAGTTGCTGCATCGCCAGTCCTTGTAGGGCGTGTAGCGCATGGTGGGGCCATTGCTCAAGAACAGCACTGGGTACCTGTTCTGCTTCAGGTTCACCCTGAAGACACACCATCAGCAGTGCGTTTCACCTTTTCAGGACAGCTGTCAATAAATCAAGCCAACATTTTAAAATGAAAACCAGTCTAACACTCTACAGCTGGGAGTGGTCCACAGAGAGCTGAAAGGATGGAAGTGAAACTTTCAGAAACATCAGCACCGTAGTCTGCAAGGAGCTGTCAGTGTTAGGTCCCCTTGTGGCAACCCGTCACTGAAGACACTGCAAGGCTGCCCGACATTTTCTTGGTGTTCAGAGGTGTCAGTTCTGATCCAAGTGTACAGAACATCACCCACCAAGCCCCCCATCTGATAACAAGAACTGTTCCGTGGCTGAGAACAGTAAATATCCAGCAAGTTTGGTAACTCTTGCTCCGATGATCAGATAATTACACACCAAAATTCTGAAAGAATGCACACACAGTGAGTTCTGTGTTGGCGTTTCTGCTTAGTGATCTAGTCTTATCACCAAATTTGTTTAGTTACGGATGTCTGATTATCTCACCATGAGAGCAAGAGTTACCCTACTTGTTCGCTGATAACACCTTTGTGGTGAAAAAGGCATGACTCAATGTCCCCCTCCACCAGGTGCCATCTCCATCCTCAACAATGTCCATGAATTTGCAAGCAATGAACGCTCTGACACAAAATCACTACATGTGTAGAGAGGAATCAGAAACTCCATTTTTACTGGCTAATTTTCTACACAATTCAGAATTCATCAATTACTCTGTGTTTCTCCAACTCTACAAAAAAAATAAAATAAAATAAAGAAAATCCACAAAATTTAGGAAGTCTAGCTAGCTGCATATCAAATCTAACACACAATGGAAACTGATTAGTGTACTCATAGGTATATAAATCCATGCATACACACTGCACGCATACTCATAATTTTGCGTATGGACACTTGTCTGATCCCAAGCACACCCCACACATTCCTCTGTCCATGTATGTCTCACATGATGCAGGTGTCGGCGTGGAAGGTGGAGAAGATGATCTTGCGATCCCCAGCGTATTTAAACACCACCGTCAGAACGCGGTCCACAAAGTGGTTGATGTCAAAGAAGTTGTCCTGCTCATTCTCCCCTGTCTGAACACGCACACGCACAGATACATGCACGCACGTGCGCGCGCCCGCACACACACACACACGCATGCACACACACACACACATACATATGCACACACACACACACACACACACACACGCATGCACACACACACGCATACATGCATGCACACACATTTGCATGACAACATTGCACACAAATCCACAAAAGCATGCAATGAAATTCATTTAAGCATGTGCTTACAGACACACTTACAGCAATGTATGCTGGCGATCGTCTCACTGAAAGGTTCAACAGTCTCCATTGGTAAATCTGACAGTGTCTGATACTGGGACAAAATTCAATGAAACAACATACTGCCGTTAAGCCGGCAGTGTCACATACTTTTGTCCTTTATTTCATTTTCTGAAGTTAACACATGGGTGATGTGGACGTGGGAAGAGTGGGGTAACAGGGGATGTCCATTTCATTTTGTAAAGTTAACACATGGGTGATGTGGACGTGGGAAGAGTGGGGTAACAGGGGATGTCCATTTCATTTTGTAAAGTTAACACATGGGTGGACAAATGGACATGGGAAGAGTGGAGTAACAAAACAACAACAAAACAACCCCAAAATAATGTCTACTGAAGTAACCAGAAACTGTCCAGAGATCTGTGTGCTCTGTGCATGCAGCAAAGTGATGAGGCAAATTTCAACCACCCTCATGTCACCTTTTCCTGTCTTTTTTTCAACACTGTTACAGCAATGATTCAGACATCAACAAACTGGCTCTGTTCACTGTTTCTGCTTTGCTGGGTAAGGTAAGGCAATGTTGCTTATAGCTTAGCCGACTGCAAAGGGCCTTATCAAGGCTGTCACCATGCTGAAATCAATTCACAAGTCAACAACAACAGCAACAACAACAACAACAAAAGTCTCTAAAATACACCTAAACACGCAACAGAAACTTCGTTAAAAATCTTTCTTCCGTAAAATCTTAGATTAGATGAAAAATGTTAATCTCTTTCAGAAATTCAAAGGTCACATTAAGTGGAACATCTCTGCACAAGGTAGGAGTCTGCCATAAAATGTTTATGTCTCACACCATGCAAGTCCCAACACTCTTAAAAGAATCTGTTTTGTTACGTAAATTCTGTTCACAAGTGTAGCAGCTAATAACCCCTCTCCAAACATATCATATGAAAATTTCACAATTGAATGCATTTCACTTTACAGCGCACAAATGAGACAAGTTTTATACCCATGGAAGTTGCTGCCAATGTGTTCCCCAGTTCTGTATGTCTATTTTCGAAAAATGTTTATCTTTCAAAACGTTCCATGATCGAAGTGGCCTGTCTAAATTTTGCCTTATCCTTGCAGTCATTTCTTCTAAGTCTCTTGCTCCTTATCCCGTCAGTGTTAACACAAGTGCACAATCATCAACCTATGTAACTATGAATAAACGGATCCAACCAGCAACCAACCAGTAGTGATCACAAATTAGTCAAAACTCTTGGAAACTCGTCTGATATCACAAAATTTTGTGAAATGACGTAAAATGAAACTACTACTACTGCTACTACTCTTGCTCCCCCCCAGCACACTTCCTCCTTTCAGATGTCTACAGCATGAAGAGATGGGCACAGGAGCACTGACCTCCGAGACCTTGGGGGGGGGGGGGGGGGCTTGATCTCTGATGTACAGGAGCACTGACCTCCTAGACCTGGGGGAACTTGATCTCTGAATGTACAGGGGCACTGACCTCTAGTATCTGGGGGGACTTGATCTGATGTACAGGAGCAATGACCTCTAGTATCTGGGGAGACTTATCTCGGTGTACAGGGCACTAACCTCTAAGACCTGGGGTACTTGATCTCGATGTTGAAGCCCACTTGGTGGTCCACCCGTTCCAGACAGCTCTGCAGAGTGGGGAAAGGCTGGTCGTCGTTGCTGTTCCCCGCCAGGCTTTCTGCCGTGATCTCTGAGCAAGTACAACCACACCACAACATCCTTTGTTAACCCTCTTGACAGGCGAGAACCCGCTAGCGCCCAACCGGAAATCACACGGTTAAAACGCTGAGCAACTGCCAGCGCCCGGTAAAACCGTGGCAACAATGGGCGCCGCCATATTTCTCGTAGAAAAGGAAGTCTCGCGAGAACGTGACTTCCTTCTTCCTGTGGCCATTTACTTCCGTTTGCAAAAAACCGCGAGTCGATACGTGCCGTAGTTCTCGAGTTACGAATTTTTAAAGTTTTGTGGTTGAAATGCTGTTTTTCGCCATCACCTTGATTTCTGCAGTTCTATAACGAGATTTAGTGATGAAGATACTGTGATTTGTAGGATTTACGGCATAAGACTTAGTGAAAGTGCTGGGTAATGAAGCTTAGAGTGACCTAGATTTCGACTGGGATGATGTTCCAGGTATGATTCGGAAGAACGTTCTGATGAAGATTTTTTTTTTTTTCCCGAGTAAATGGCTCATATGATATTCTTCAAACTTATGATATAGCAACATATATATTCTTAGGAAGTTTTAAAATTATTTTCATTTCACTATTTCCTTTCCTCTCTTTTAAATTAATTTTTAAATTGGGTAACCATGTTCAAATTACGGAGTTACTTACCTTGCCGATGGGTTTTCGGCGTAACTAAGCTCAGGTAAGTGCATACTAAAGACGGTTAATCAACACCAACACACTTCATCGATTTACTGATTAAAAAAAAAAAAAATCAGTTCCACCAACTACAAAAAAAAAAGGTAAGAAGTCAGGCTGCAAATTTGCACACGTCTTGCTTCCTTGTATCTGTAAAATCAACAACAACAACAAAAAAGTTAAGAAGTCTGGTCGCAAATATGCACAATCACCAGAATTCTGTGACATAATTCACTCCTCTGGTCACTTCTAGCACAAAAATACCACCTAACTTTTGAATCGACAACAGAAGCTAGTTCTGCGTGAGACGAACTAACAACACTTGGAATCTGACAAAGCTTGTTGGCTGTTGTCAGTGTACACACTTCTCCCAGGCAGGCTGAGCAGAGTGTGACACTCATCATAACAGGTATTTAAGTCAGCATGGATGCCCGATTCCCTCTGTAAAACTGTAACATACAAACACTACCTGTGATTGGGGAGGAGAGTGAGCTAACTCCAAGGATATTAACCCTTACGCCGCCGACATCACCGTTTGGCGACAACATGGCTGACCGCCGAATGGCGACCAACTAGGGTTACCTAACTCCCGATACTCTCATGATCCAAGTTGATGAGATAAAAAGCCAGCAATAGACGTCATAGTTGGGGATGGTTTGGCCCGTGCTCACAGCCATTTGCTTTGTCAGAACACTATTCAGTTCAGTGTTTTATCGACTTTATTCCGATTGTTTTTCCATTCACTATGACGTCACCACCAAGCACTTTACCTACTCGACCTTGCCGTACATTTACCACAGATCAAGTGCTGGGAATATTGAATAGACGGTCAGTTGTTCCTAATACAGATGAAGAAGACCCAGATAGTCATGAGTAAACAACGATAGTGAGGGCTTGACCGAAGTATTGCAACGCGAGGCCTTGGACCGTGGCCAAATGGTTGGCAGAGACAGCTGATGAGAGATATGACTAGATGCCGGCTTACCGCGTGTGCCCCAGTGTTTTTGCATTGAGCCAACCAGCACCGACTGACTGTTCACAGACTATGTGAGGGAGCGAACTAAGACTTCAGGCAGTGAACTTCACACACACGCTGTGGGCCGACTCTTGCTGGTCAAGGTTGAAGGGGGCGTGGCCGATTGACACGTGAGAGGCGAGCAGCAGAGACGTGTTTGAGTGGGATTTATGATCAACTGAATGGCTCTCAAGGGTTCAGAGACCAACAGGCACATGAATGACTTTGTTTTCATAAAAAAAAATATTGCTTTCAACAGTGAGAGTGAAAGGGACGTGTGTGTGTGTGTGTGTGTGTGTGTGTGTGTGTGCGTTCCCTTTTTCTTTCTTACATGTGTACCAGTTAGGCATAAGAATGTGTGTGTGTGTGTGTGTGTGTGTGTGTGTGTGTGTGTGTGTGTGTGTGTGTGTGTGTGTGTTCCCTGCTATTGGAGTAGTTGAAATTTGTGGCCGTTTCTTCCATTTTTCTGTTGGATATACCATACTTTTTGGTCTTCAATTGTGAGGGGAGTATTTTTCCTCCCTTGTTGAGAGTTTGTTGGCATTCTTTCTTCATTTTTTACGTTTAGAAGAAACATAACATTTTTTCCCCCTTAAAATGACTAAAAATTTGAAATTATTGTTGACTAACCATTACTAACATGTTATGATATAATAAAAGTACAGTGTATCTCCTCCATTTTACAAAAAATAGCATGAGAATTGGTTGTTTAGTTCCAGAGATATCCGCGTTTCACATATGCTGGTATAAAATAAAGGGCTTTTTTGGAAAAATGGCTGGCGATGGGGATTTATGCAAAATAGAATGTCTGGCGGTGAAAGGGTTAAAACTGCTTCCCTTTTCAGGATCCCACGAGTCTGCACCTGAAGAACTGGGGAGTATACAGATGGGTTAAACAGTGATGCTGCAAGCGTGAAAAAGATAAAGAGGTCAACTAGCTCCCAGCTAGTTTAGGACCACAGCACAAGGGGGTTGCTGTGTACTATGATCTAGTAGACAATCCAGTGGTCCAGGTCCAGAGGATTTCTTTCTTTTCTTTCTTTCTGCGTACGCAGGCTGATACTCCTGCGGACACTCCCTGTATAGCCAGGCAGTGGAGTTTTGTGTGTATGACCCTTTTTTATCCCGCCATTAAGGCAGCCATACTCCATCTTCGGGGAACTCCAGAGGATTTGATCACCATGCCTCAGAAGGTGGAGAACACTGACAGGATGCTTCTGCACTCCCTCTGAACTTCAGCGGCAATGTGTGTAGTGAGGCAAAAAAGGTGGAGTACCAGTGATGATGTTTAAGATGGATTCCAGAATTGGCAAAAGCAGGTGAGTGACAGTATTGGTCAGTTTTTAACAACACACAAATGCACAACAAATAACAACTACAAGAGTTTCACACAAAATTTTGAGAAATCACAAGACCAAAAACTTTTTTGGGTAAGGGGGAAGAGGGGGGGGGGGGGGGGGGGGGGGGGGGGGGGGGGGGGAGGGGGGGAGGGGGGAGGCCTAGTAAGGGTGATAGTTACTTTTTTTTTCTTCTTAAACCTGTGTCCTTGCTCTCTCTAAACTTGGCTGTGCTCTCTATAAATCTAACCTGGCATTTGCCTATTGTGTTAGAATAAAGAAGAAAAAAAAAAGACACCATGACAGACAAAAAGGTTAAACGCTTAAAAAGAGTTAAATCTGTAACTTCAGTGACTGAAAACTGACCTGGTTTGTCATGTCACAGCCTCAACACCGACATTTCCCCATCAGCCAACACCAGACCATCACGAGACACGACAAAAAACATGGCGCGTTTCAAGTTCAACAGCAAGAATGGCAAAAAACGAAAGCACAATGTTTGTCGTTGGTTTTAAAAGTTTTGAAACACAGACATAAATCTGCTTTCTACACTTGATACAAAATAAAGTCATTTCATACTGACATAAATCATGAGAAGTCTGAACAGAATAAGAATGTGCATGGTGACAACCCACACAACACAGCTTCCCGAGACTGTAATTGCTGAGGATGAACCAGATTACCGAGACTTCCGTATAAGCCCCCTCACATTTTGCCTTCACCAAAAATTCTACACCAGCACTGTTCAGATCATCCTTTCATTTTCACCAAATCGCACAGAACTGGGGCAGGGTTCCTACAGACTCCCAAGAACAAAATTCAAGGAGTTTTCAAGGGTTTTTTTAAAATTATTTCAAGCTGCAATACTTGCGTAAAAATAAATGCAGTTTTGATTTATCTGTGTTCAGGTTGATGAAAAAAATTATTAAAAACAAATTTTTACAAACATTGTCGCGATCCTGGATCGTCATCTGCTATTAACCAAGGGAGAGAATTGGCAACTTCACCAAAATTGATGAAGTTACAAATTATCTCCCTTGGTTATACAGCAGATGACACTCCAGGCTCGAGATGATGTATGTGCAAAAATTTTTTAGAAATAATTTTTCATTAACCTGAACGCAGAAAAATCAAGCTGCCATTTCTTTTTGCCACATAAGCATTTTTTGGAGACAATGGCTTGATTTTCAAAGGTTTTCAAGAGGTTTGGTCAACAGAACCACATCTGATTGATTTTCAAAGGTTTTCAAGGCCTTGAAATTTGCTGTCAGAATTCAAGGAGTTTCAAGGAGCGTACGAACCCTGTGTGGGAGATGAAATGCACTACTTCTACCTTCCCATCAATGGCGACCAAAGACTTACCGATAAAATCGGAGTCACTGGATCCCTCGCATGAAGAGTGGAAAATCTGCACACAGGCAGAAAAATGAGGTCAGTCAGTCGAGCCTCACCCACAGCAAACACTTACACACACCCCCCCCCACACCCCTCTTACGTAGCCATTATGCATCTACCAGTTCTTCCTTCCTCTTCACGGAATGCCGAGACATATATGGCTACAGCCAAAAGTGCTCATCTGCTGTGACGGATTATGGCTACCCTAATGGTGGTTTGAAGAATGGTCACACAGGCAGAACTCGCACCAGTGGTGAACCCCTGCATTCTCGCCATGGAACAAAATAAGGAAAGAAATTAAGGAAGGAAGGAAGGAAGAAAGAAAAGAAAGAAAGATATAGTCAGTACCAAGGATGCAAATGGGAAAGCACTCTTTATTCACTCAATCCAAAAAGCAGGTCATTGAAAATACAAGCTTAACAGCAGATTGGTCAACAGAAACGGATCAAAATTAAGGTGGGCTTAAACTGGCTGCGCACCCTAAACAACAAACCCTGGATTATGTGTCAGGCAGAATGTCATCATTTGTGCACGAAAGTGTGAACTTTTGACCCTCAAAAACTGTAAATTACCACACACAGACACACACACACACGCACGCATGCACGCACACACATACACTCCCCTCCCCCACCCATCCCATCTGTCCTTGACATCCCCCCCCCCCCCCCCCTCACCACAACATTTTCCAAGTCCTCTTTAAGGAATTACCTCCATGCAGTCCATTCCAGTCAGCGTGCACACTGTCACATCCTGACTCCTGCTCTCAAAGCCCTGGCACCAGCAGTTCAAGGAAGCAACCAACACCACCTCTTCATGAGGCAACCCACCAGAGGAGACCCTGCACTGCTGCCAAGGTCCTTTGGCAGCGCTGTTCTGACCCGATACATAAAGGACCACCCACCACCACCACCACCACCCCCTCCTTCTCCCCGTCCATACTGAAGACAACTGTCCCTTTTTTAAAGTATTTAGACGACTCCGTCCAACAACTTGGACACACGCATCACAAGACAAAACACGACACGTTTCAACCTCTTAGGTCTTCTTCAGGCCAGATACACAACATTTAGGACAACGGAAACGAAAATGAACGAGCCGTCTTTGTAGTTGCGTGAGGAACCCTGGGCTGTGACGTCAATTTGAGTGCTCTCCTCTCTCACCCAACTCAAACCGGTCCACTTTTATCCCCCCCCCCCCCCCCCCCTTGGACGTCTGTTCACTTTAACTGGTCAATACCAAATTTACAATCAAAAATTCTGACTGCGATTCCCCAACTGCCCTGCCAAAAAATTTCTTTTTCGATTTCTCCTCATTTAGTGCAGTCTTTCAAAGGTTTCGGTGAGATGTTGTACGTCCCCTCCTCTCCCTTTCCTGGTAATCCCCCACCAGCTAAATGTCAAGCTTCAGGTGGGTGCTGATGAAACCCTTTCATGTGCCTATGGCACAGGGCTGACTCTAACCTTCATGGACTGGAGCTGTTCCAGGGTGAGATCCTTGATGGCAATCTCCACCATCCGCCGACTGCTCTGCTTCTGTCACATCACAGCAGGCACCACACGTCGTCACAATCACCTCACGTCGTCACAATCACCACACGTCGTCACAATCACCACACATCGTCACAATCACCACACGTCATCACAATCATGTACATTACCATGTCGCATCACAGCGGGCACCACACGTCGTCACAATCACCTCACGTCGTCACAATCACCACACGTCGTCACAATCACCACACATCGTCACCGTCACAATCACCACACATCGTCACCGTCACAATCACCACACATCGTCACAATCACCACACTCGTCACAATCACCACACATCGTCACAATCACCACACGTCATCACAATCATGTACATTACCATGTCGCATCACAGCGGGCACCACACGTCGTCACAATCACCTCACGTCGTCACAATCACCACACGTCGTCACAATCACCACACATCGTCACCGTCACAATCACCACACATCGTCACAATCACCACACATCGTCACAATCACCACACATCATCACAATCACCACACGTCGTCACAATCATGTACATTACCATATCGCATCACAGCGGGCACCACACATCGTCACAATCACACACACAATCGTCACAATCACCACACATCATCACAATCACCACACATCGTCACAATCATCACACATCGTCACAATCACCACACATCGTCACAATCACCACACATCGTCACAATCACCACACATCATCACAATCACCACACGTCGTCACAATCATGTACATTACCATGTCGCATCACAGCGGGCACCACACATCGTCACAATCACCACACACTGTCACAATCACCACACATCGTCACAATCACCACACATCGTCACAATTACCACACATCGTCACAATCACCACACATCATCACAATCACCACACATCGTCACAATCATGTACATTACCATGTCGCATCACAGCAGGCACCACACATCGTCACAATCACCACACATCATCACAATCACCACACATCGTCACAATCATGTACACTACCATGTCACATCACAGCAGGCACCACACATCGTGACAATCACCACACATCGTCACAATCACCACACATCGTCACAATCACCAGACATCATCACAATCACCACACATTGTCACAATCACCACACATTGTCACAATCATGTACATTACCATGTCACATCACAGCGGGCACCATACTGTATAGTCACAATCATGTATATTGCCATACACATACACTTTCTTTCTTTTTTTTAATGTTTCCTCTGTCCAACAGTGTCTCACAGATTGATGATCGTTTGAAACTTTTCTGTATAATGACATCAACTACTTGTCCTCAAAGCTACAGTTCTGTCTGTCAAAAGACAGTTTATCGACTACATTTTTTTCACACACAAGTAAAGTGAATAATAACAATGCCCATTAAAACTTTGTTTTCGCTTTGAATGTTGGCGAACTTCGACTTTCTTTCGGGAAGCCATCACAACAAATTAAAAGCCCTGGCCAATTTAAATTTTTCATTTAATCTGAATCAACACTTGTCTCATCCCCCTGCAATTATACAACACACACACACACACAACACACACACACACACTCACACACACTCAAGCGTGCCCATGCGCACACGCACCCACACACACATCCAGCACTATGCTTCATCGCTGTCCACAGCAGCACTGTACTGACCCTGAGGGGAGTGGACAGACAGACGCTGAAGTCGTGATAGATGACCGGTACATTGTCCTTGGACAACAGGACGTCCAGCTCCACAAAGTCCGCCCCCTGTTGAATCACAGTCTTTCAGAACCGATCAACCTATCTCGGGCTTTTTATTTTTAACCCACTGACATAGTCACCAAACACTGTGATATTTATCAAACTACGCATCACCAGATGAGAACGCAATTATATAAAGTCAGAGTATTACAATGTAATACTTTATTCATGGCACTCTGCCACCACCATTTTTTTCTTTTCATTCTGACACAATTTTTTTTTTCTGTACGCAGGCTGGTACTCCTGCGGACACTACCTGTATAGACAGGCAAGGATTAATCCCATCTACTCAACAAAGGGAGTGGAGTTTTGTATGTATGACCGTTTTTTATCCCGCCATTAAGGCAGCATACACCATCTTCGGGGAAGGTGCATGCTATGTGTAACGTGTCATCCATACCAACGGCCAAACTGGCCTTCTCTTCCGAAAGTTGGTGATGGGATTTTACATGTGCGAAAGATGTTATGCGTGCGTTCACACACGGAACCTCGGTTTATAGTCTCATTCAAAGGACTGTATGGGAAATGGAGTCAGAACCAATGTTAACTCCGAGGGAAAAATCCCCCTGTACCAAAACGGCCCGGCGGAGACTCAAACCCACAACCCCAAGACTACGAGTCCGGCGCTCTACCACTGAGCTATTCCGACCCCCGACACAATTATATATTCATAGCAATAAAATCAAGATACTAAACATGTGATGCCCTCTGAAAACAGTAGTACTAGTACAATCAATAAAATAATTTATCTAATGCCCTTTGACACAATCCTTGGCCAACAAAAGCACAATCGATATTGCTTTATATTACACCTCGGATGCAATCAAATAATAGTGACAGAGCAATTCTTGTGATCTGTACTTCAAACGCTTGAAAACCCTTGGATGCAATCCCATACAAAAAAAGAAGCATCGTAACAGATATGTAACGCCCTTGTAGGGCAACAAAGTTGTAACTGAAGTCTCGTGACATGTACTGCAACTAAGTTGTCAGTAAAGCCAGTTGACATTAGGACCATCATATCATCTCCATACAATTTAAAAGATACACACTTGAGGCCCTGAGAAAAACAAATAGCATATTTCACCTGAATAACATATCATCTTATTTAATTTTTTTTTTCTTTAAACACTTACACGCACAGCTCGAAACTGATTTTGACAGATCTATCAACCTTCATGCCAGTACCAATTTCCACACAGATCAGGCATCAGTACAAACATACCCTGGAAAAAAAAGTATCACAAAAAGACAAACCAAGTCACTCACATGGTGGGCTGCCGAATACAAAGAGCGGATTGTATTCTCCTTTGCGCTGGTCACTCTGAAAAGATTAAAACAACAAAAAAGTAGTACAAGTACACCCGCATCATAGTCAGTCACCATCCAGTCACATTTCATTCATCTGCACATTTCACATTTGAAGTTGGCAAGAAATGGGATGAAGAAAAAGAACAGAGACTACGTAAACCGGCAATGCACATGGGAACAGATTTAGTGTAACACGACATACACCAAAACTGGCATGCCAAAATGAAGACGATTTGGAACAAAAGAAACCACACTTGTCTCAGCCAGAAGAGGTGCAAACTACATCTAGACACACAACTTCTCTGTTAGTAGAAAATCTTAACACTTTCACAGATGAAAATCAAACTCAAAAATAAAAAACAACAACAAAGAAACACAAAATGATTACATGGATGGGAAAAAAAATCCAAATTTTAGTCTGTAAGCAATAAACAGCAGTTGTTTTCCTTCATTTAGTCTGTTATAATCCATCCTTTATTGGTGTTTGAGAATGAAAGAGTTAACACATGGTTCCAAAGACGAAAACCAAAAATCATCATCACCATAGAACGGCCATCATAACTTTCCATTCTGAGCCCACAGAACGCTCAACTGTGGGTACAAGCTGGCTGGCGCCAAAGAATCCCATACATGCATGCGTGCCTCTATTGGGAATCGAACCCACAACCTTCCAGACCACAAGTCAAGGAGTGTAACCACTACCTGGTAGTGTGGCTCATGGGTAGCTAGAGAAAACTGTGGAACAGGGTCCAGTCACCAGGATAACAACCTGGCTGATTCTTACGTCTGGTGGGCTAAATCTCATCTAAAGTAATACCCATCACCATTCCAAAGAAGCACTTTGTTCGGCAACTGTTTGCAGTGCAGAGTGGGCGGCTGGGACGCTGTCGGTCCTCAACCTGCGTGAACTGTTCGCACTCTGGTCTCACCCAACCACAGCTTCACCTCTTGCGTCTGAGCGGCGTGAGATGAAAGAACACAGTCTGAAGCCAGGCGCTCGTTGCCCCAGTTCCCCTTCACTCTCTGACCATGAATGGTGAAGTGCTGGTTCGAATCGTCCCGAGCAGATGATTCATGCCTGGTCTTCCTCTTATGGGTTTACTCGCAAGGAATCGGAGTACTCCACTGATTCATGGTTTGATCCCCCCCCCCCCCCTCTCCCCCCCCCCCCCCCCCCTCCTGTCTTGACCACTTTCGGGAGCAGAGGAGCAAGAAGGCAAGTCTTGTACAGACTCACGATTCAACAGTCCTCACTCTTGCTGGTCTGCAGCTTGTCCCAGGGTAAACACGTCATGTTGCAGGTGCACAAGTGCAAGCCAGGGAGGAATGGTAAAGTGGAGAAAAAAAGACAAACTGAACTGAAGGAAAGAAACCCCAACCTGCATGGTTCGGTTCTACATGGTGTATGAAGAACACAACAAAGCACTGGATGATCCTGAAAGTAGACAGCCACAGACCCGACAATGTGACATCCATCCTGGTCAGCACTTGACCACAACACGAGTGTGCGGAAATGGACATGGTGGTGGAAACAGTCCGAGTGTCTTTTAATACCATAAATAGAGCGTCTTATTACCAGTTAGCCATAAATATAGTGTTTATTACCAGTTAACCATAAATTAACAATAAAGCATGAATATGTCTCATTACCATTTAGCCATATATAGTGCCTTATTACTAGTTAGCCATAAATATAGTGTCTTATTACCAGTTAGCCATAAATATAGTCTTATTACCAGTTAGCCATAAATATAGTGTCTTATTACCAGTTAGCCATAAATATAGTGTCTTATTACCAGTTAGCCATAGTGTCTTATTACCAGTTAGCCATAAATATCAGCCAAACACAGCAAGCATCCTGGTTGCTGCTTGCTCAAACTCGGACATGGTACAATATATGAGCATAAGCTAGGTAACTATGTATACATAACCTCCCTTTGTTTTTTTATTTAAACATGTCAATCAGAAAGGCCTTATTGTAGAACAGACAGCCTGTGTCCACTCTAAACATTGTTTACAGTGTCACCAAGTCACTGGAGTACAACATTCAACAACAAAACAAAAGAAAGAAAGAAAAAAGAAAAAAAAGCTGGTCAAGTTCAATTCTGCGTCGACAGAAAACAAGTGTACAAAGACTGATGAATGAGCCACACAGACAGAGAAACAGTGAACAACAGAAAGGGAAACTACCCATACAAAATCCACCTCTACACTCTTCATCCCCCTTCTACATCGTCATGTCGTAGTCTGCACCCCACTGACCTAAAGCTGCTCGAAAGCTAAAATCCCTCATATCACAACTGAAGACATGAATTCCTGGGTCCAAAGTTTAAAAGCAATTTCTGTAATAAAAAAAAAAAAAAACTATGTCTTTTTCAGTGAAATTTGAAACACGTGATTTTGGTACAAACGGTGTCTTCGAATTTATACCTCACTTACATACAGATCCACAAGAATTCATCATTTACAAATAATTAACCCCAGTTTACCCAAGACAAAAAAAAGAATCATGATCTATGAATAATACACCTTATTTGGACTTGGAAACACAGGAATCTACGTGTGAATAAAATAACTCTGTTGAAGTCAAAAACTGGAGTCTAGCATCTAAAATACTACACATCACTTTAACACTGAAATGCACGAATCTATGATCGACAAAAAACTACTTGCTATTTAAACTCAAAAACACATGAACTCAAAAACACAGGAATCTACAATCTTTGGATATTCTCAGCATATTCACACACAAAAAAACAACAACATAACAATCCATGAAACAACATACATATACAAACACTGAATAATCTATATTTCACAAATTAATCACCTTAATTTAGCAAAGGAAATAGCAATCTACCTTGTATACTTCTACAAACAAACAAAACATCTAGTCCAAATGAAAAGCTGAACAATCCTCATCTGATACTGAAAAGAAAATCAAAGGTGCAACACTCCCATATACTGCAGAATATATAACTGACGCCCTTTAATTCTACAATAAAAGACTGCTAATGCTTTAATTTTGTACCGAGAAATATGTTCATTGCTATGCACTTGATCTTATTTCCATCACAATAGAATCAAGTTGGTTCAGCGACGTATACAGCCAGATCCAGATCCAGATCTTAGAGCTGGGAATAAAAGCTGATACAAAAACAATAAGAGACTGCTAATGCTGTAATTTTGTTCTGAGAAATATGTTAATTGTTATGCACTTGATATCAGAACAGTGGATAATAGTTTAAGACACAGAAGCAAAGGCCCTTACTTCCTACCAACATGCTGGTCATGTTGACAAAGCCCATGCAAGCGTATCTGGACTACATCCCCAAATTTACAGTCATGTAAATCATTCACTTTCTGAATTTGAACAACATTCCTTAATACTGAACTGAATTGGCTTATTTACGTGCCTCAAACATCTACGCCTTAAACAGAAAAATCATGCATATAAAAACAAAATCCCCATTCTTGCACTGTCAATCAGATTATCTTTCCCCATCACTGAAATGTGTTAATGTATGGCAAAATGTTGCACAGAAACGGGGGTATCTTATTCCCCAATCTTCACTAAAATATCCAAACCGTATTTTGCTTGCCTGGAGGTCCTTGGTTAACGGCCTGCACCCCAGGAGGGGAAATAGGCAATGATGATGATGATGGTGATGATTTTCTATCAATCACACCAATCTTGTGCACTGCAATATGTGAATTGTTGAAAGCATTTTTTTTTAATGGCCTGGCTGGCTACACACTGGTGTCTATTTTTTTTTCTACTCTTAAAAACTCTCCTTAAAAAAAAAAATCTACACTGTCAATGAGACTGTTTTTCACTTTTTAAAATTTTTTATCACATCCCTACTCTTACAGTCAAGTAAAGTAACCCTCCAGCCCTACCCCTCCCCTCCCTTTCTCTCACCTTGTGACAAACAACAACGCTACATCAAAAGTGACAACGACAGCATGTTAGCATGACTGTGAATGACTGTCCAAGCTAGATCAAAGACCACTCAAGTCAGTGGTCTAGACCACTGGGATCTGACTGAAGCTGACCTAAATTTGGCTGACAGTGACTCAGGTGACCTAGGATGGTGATCGGAATGTGACCCAGGATGGTGGTCGGAATGTGACCTAGGATGGTGGTCGGAATGTGACCTAGGATGGTGGTCGGAATGTGACCTAGGATGGTGATCAGAATGTGACCTAGGATGATGATCGGAATGTGACCTAGGATGGTGATGGAATGTGACCCAGGATGGTGATCGGAATGTGACCTAGGATGGTGGTCGGAATGAGTCATCGCAGTGCAGGTGAACGACAACAGTGCTCATTCAGACACATTTGCAACACACTGGACAAACACGAGCGCATCACACTAAAACTGCTAGATCTTTTAACTACAAACTTTGACATGATTCTCACTTGCTGGGCACATATGGGACGGGGCGGAGGGGAGAGATTGAGGTGTCAAAGAAAAATTAATCTGGTTACAGGAAATTTTCTTAAAGAAATGATCTATCGGTCGAACGGTTTAAGCAGTTCTGCTGAGCATGTTCCCAAGCAACCTACTCCAATCCACAGAATCGACCATTTTTATCTGTGTGTCACACTCACGACTGCAGCGTTTGAAGCAAACTGGAGTTAATTCATACAGCATGTTCATGTCACTGTGATTAGCACAAGGTTTTTTAAGGGGGTTTTAGGCAGTAAACTTGTTAACAGCTCAATGGTAGCTCTGAACCAGCACAGCAGCTCACAATTGCATATGTAAGTGTCACGTTTACTTAATTCTAAGCTTGTTATCGTGGTGAACATACAGGATACAGTTTAAGAGCATGAAACAAGGAGTGAATTTAGGAGTCAACAATTTATCTGGTTTTCCCTATTGCTTAGCTTTGACTACCTGCCCTCTTCCCCCCCCCCCCCCTCCCCCCCCCCCCCCCCCCCCCCCCCCCCCCCTCCCCCAGCCCCGCCCCTCCCCCCCCCCTCCCCCCCCCCCCCCTGCCCCCCCCCCCCCCCCCACCACGCCCCCCCCCCCACTTCCCCCCCCCACGTCCTACCCCCCCCCCCCCCCCCCCGTCCCACCCCCTTCACAACCACTGGTACTCTCACAGTCCGGCCACAATGCTTTCCCCACCCTCCTCCCATCCCCCCCCTCTCCCCGCTTCCCCCCCCCCCCCCCCCCCCCCCCCCCCCCCCCACCCCCCCCCCCCCCCCCCCCCCCCCCTCCCCCCCCCCCCCCCCCCCCCCCCCCCCCCCCCCCCCCCCCCCCCCCCCCCCCCCCCCCCCTCCCTCCCTCCCCCCTCCAGCCCCTCCCCCCCCCCCCCCCCCCCCCCCCCCCCCCCCCCCCCCCCCCCCCCCCCCTTCCCCCTGCAAGCAGACCTTTCATTTGAAACATTTTTCTTTGTCTTCAGTACACGGCTGTAACTTTCAGTTTTTTTTTTCTGTTCTTTATTATAGCCAAGCCTACTTGACCAACACAGCCTTTCCTGGGTTACGTCACAGTGGTGAAAATAGTCCCCTCTTCTAAAAAAAAGAAACAAAAAGAAACACTTAAACTACTGCGGAAATATACATTTTCATATCTTCAAAGGGGCATTTTACAAATATGCCAATTCAGAGATATATGAAGACACACCCCACAAGTATGTTCGATGTCCACATCATTTGTCACGGGTCTGTGAGTTTTTTTTTGTTTGTTTGGTTTTGTTTGTTTGTTGTTTTTTTTGTTTTTTGCGTACGCAGGCTGCAACTCCTGTGGACACTCCTGTATAGACAGGCAAGGATTAATCCCATCTACCCAACAAAGGGAGTGGAGTTTTGTGTGTATGACTTTTTCATCCTGCCATTAAGGCAGCCATACTCCATCTTCAGGGAAGGTGCATGCTATGGGTAACATGTCATCCATACCAACGGCCAAACTGGCCTTCTCTTCCGAAAGTTGGTGATGGGATTTACGTGTGTGCAAGATGTTATGCGTGCGTTCACACACGGAACCTCGGTTTATAGTCTCATTCGAATGACTGTATGGGAAATGGAGTCAGAACCAATGTTAACTCTGAGGGGAAAATCCCCCTGTACCGAAACGGCCCGGCGGAGACTCAAACCCGCAACCCCACGATTACGAGTCCGGCACTCTACCACTGAGCTATTCCGGTAGGTATTCCAAGGTGATTTTTGAAACACCCAAGAGTTGTTTAAAAGTAGCTTCATTTAAAAGAGCTCAACTTTCTGAACACATTGATATAAAACTTATGTTCTTCTGATAATATTTGACGAAGTTATGATTTTTTAAAGAAATTTTGGACTTAGAAAATTTTGCGAAAGTGGAAGTTTGCTTCGGACCCCAACTTTGAGGTACCATAAATCCATTTCTATGCTCTCAAATGAGCCCAAATTGTTCCTAGCTACTCTCATGCACTTATAGATAATGCCCAATTTTTTCCTTCTGTCTTCTCTGATTAAATAGTCAACAGTGTAATGCTGAAGTTGGTTAAATATGCAATTTGCGCAAAAGGGTCACTTTTTACGTAAATTATGCTTGTCTTCACATGTTCATTAATTTGTATCTGTATGTTGTACAATGTTGTTTTTATACCAAAATGATTTTAAAAAGCTTATAAAACACATATATAACACATTTTGCGAGATATTTCATACATAATTTTAATTATGCAACAATAAAATATGGTCTTATAAAGAAGAGAAAGTATACATTTAACAGCTTTTCGACCATCAAAAATATATTTTAACAGTTTTTAGTCCCAATAATATAGTACACAGTCATAAAAAATATATAATAACGTATGGTTTCCATGAAGCAGCTGAACTTCTCTGGATCTTTTGATTTTTTCCGACAGATAGTTTTGTAGTCAGATATAATTTTTGTGACGGTCTTTCTGTCCCATTGCTGTCTTGTTCAGTCTTTGCAGCCAGTCAACAAACAAAGCTTGAACTCCACCCTCTTTGTTCCTCAAAGTTTATAAAAGCGACAGCAACAGCATTTGTCACTTTGGTGTCACATGGAATCTTCAAAAGCTCAGCCTTTTTCAGAGTTTTCCAATTGATGCCAACTGAAGACAGAACATTATCAATATTATCCAAATCAACATCTTCATTTAGCATTGCTGAAAGTTCTTTAGCTGGCAAATTCTCAGCCTTGAGTGTACAGTGCTGGATCACCCCTTTCAACCTGTTAATCAGGAAGCTGGTGTCGGGGAAAAGCTGAAGAAACCATTCTGCCACAGCGTCAAATGTTACAGACTTCCATTTTCAGTTCGAAGTCTGTCAAGCTCAGTAACAGTCTGTGCAGCTGGATATGTTTGGGGGGGAAGGGGGGGGGGGGGGGGGGGGGAGGGTTGGGTCTTCTTCCTTTACCAAACACCAAGAAGCAGCACTTCAGTTCTTTGTACTGGTGTTCTCTGCAACACACAGTACACACACAGCACACCACACATGAAGTACACGCACACACACACACACACACAATTACAGTCACACATGCGCACACCAGATACAGCACACACACACACACACACAGAGCACACACACACACACCACACGCATGCATGCATGTGCACAGTACCCCCCCCCCCTTCCAACACCACACACACGCACGCACACACATGCATACACCATGTGTAACCATTGTGTTTACTAACAAGATGGAGGTAAGTACAATTAATGAATTATGTTGCAATTTTAATGGGTAAAATTACTAAAATACATGAACAACAGCAGAAAATATGTCAGGGACATAAGAATGAGAAGAAAACCATGTGCTTGGGCAATTCTTACTACATTAAAATAAATCACTGTTTGCAAATTTATTTCAGTAAACAAACTGAAATCAGCAGCAAACTATTTTTTGTGTGTGTGTGTGCCAAGGTCTTTGTATTCTTGTGATGTTTACAGTGCGAGATGAACCTCAGTGTGTGTGTGTGCGTGTGTGTGTATACATGCATGCACGCACGCAAGAGAATCTACAGAGTTTGTAAAAGCAATGCATTCAGTGACTCCATCGCTGCTGCGATCATCGCGGCCAAGCGTTCGAGCAGACGACATGTTCTGTTCAGGACCCTAACTTGGTCCAAGTCACGTGACCTTTTCATAAGAAATACTGAAGAACTACAATGTAAATCATATTTTTATGACACAGGTTTTCCAAATTGATGTTTCGATTACTTGATTACAATGTTAAAAATCCTTCCACGTAGCTGAAGATAAATAAAGTCGATCGTGAAGTTGAAGTGTCGATTCAAAAAAAGGCTCTCTCGGTTCACGTTTTTAAAAAAGATTTTTAATACAATCGCGCTCTAAGTACACAAAATATAACTTATAGAATATAGTAAATGTATCAACTTACCTTTCTGTGTTGTTTTTAGCGCCGGATGATGAAAATTTGGTGAAAATAGTGTTGGATTTGTAAGCGATGACACAGATACGTCTGACTCGTCCGCCATTGTTGACATGCTTCAAGTCTTCCAATAGTGATATGCGGGGAACCGCCGGGGGAGCGCGGCGCACTGTTTCGCATTTGTTTGACCTCATTTATTGGAAAGTGCGGAATATGAGCTTTAATTTGATATGTTTTTGAACAGATTTCGTTCATATTTACGGATTTTAGAGTAATTTGAAGTTTTAAAACATAATTTTAGGGAACTTAACTAAATTTTTTCTATACCCCTTTCTGCATACGAAAATGAAGCTTGAAGTCTCTTCTACAACTCTGTATGAGTTTCACTGAGCTATTTGTGCGCGCCGCGCTCCCCTCGTCGGGGGAAGAAGGTGGGTTGTAAAAACTTGTGTTCTGAAAGTCGCGACGGCATGCCTCCCGACCGCGGAGAAGTACTTCTTTACAAGGTTGATAATAAACTTATTATGTTCTTTTAAATGATAAAACCTATCCAAAACGAAAGAAAAAAGACTGGTAAATTGATTGGTGTTATTTTTATTGTCTAAATCGGCCATTTTTATGTGGTTTGCACAAGTTGAAACACGGAAAATTTTCGCTCCTGCAGCGCTGTTCGCCAGGCAAGGGGCCTGCATTGGAATACCTAATTCCGGTCCCTGGGTCTGTGAGTGCTGGGTATGTCCAAGGCTTCTTGCCAAGCCAGCCAAGCAACTCAACCCCTGAGCCAAGTCTCTCATGTTTCCAAACCCCACGCACTGACAATTTCCCTTGGCATTTTCCCCACCCATAAAAAAAAACTGATGAAAGCAGCTCACGCACAGCTTGCACTGGGCATTCCTCACAAATGTAGGGTAGCTGTTAGGGCACCTACCTCGGTACTCAACAGCCCCCCCAAGTTCAATTCTCATTCATTAAGGAGCTTGTATTTCCCACACAGTCCAGCAGGGTATACACATCGCCCCTGCAGGCAAACCTCAGAGGAAAGGAGGAAAAGGTTTCAATATGCATAGTTCTGAATCCCCATCTAGTGACTGTAAAAAAAAAAAATTTTTAAATCTAAAAACAAAACAAAATGGAGCCCCCAACAACCAAAAAAAAAAAAAAAGCCAAGGCATTGGAGAACGCCTGCCTACAAGGCATCTCCGCTGAAACACAACAGGAAAAAATAACCCCGCTGAAAACAAAATGTACATCTATACTTTATGACAAGTGCAAACTGATTCAGTGAGTGCAAAGCAAGTGAAATCATTTTAGGCAAGAGGACGTGGGAAAGGGAGTGGTGGAAAGAAAAAGAAAAAAAAAAAAAAAAAAAAAAAAACAGATGGTCCGCAAGACGGAGAAAGAGGTTTTTAAAAAAAGAAAGGCAGGTTTAATTTCAAACTAAGAAGAGGAGAGACAAGAGAGTCGATGAGCAAGCGTCGGTTGGTCCATCTCACCTCGTCATAGGAGCACTGCTCTCACTGCAAACAAGTGGGCGGTTTAGCTATTCACATCTCTTCACAGCATGCAAAGAAATCTTTCAAATTGTCTTTCAATTTCTCTTCTCCTACAAAGAAGTCTTTCAACTTCTCTTCTCACACAAAGAAGTCTTTCAACTTCTCTTCTCATACAAAGAAGTCTTTCAACTTCTCTTCTCACACAAAGAAGTCTTTCAACTTCTCTTCTCATACAAAGAAGTCGTTCAACTTCTCTTCTCATACAAAGAAATCTTTCAACTTCTCTTCTAACTATAGGCTCCCTCCATTCAAAGACTGGACTTCCTTCTAGTAACAGCAACTCCCTCCCTCATATACAAGATGCAAATTTTCAAAGATTTTTTTATTTTTAGGTTTTTATGCAGAGGTTCCGCTGTGACATCCATACGAACCTCTTTTATTCTATTTCATTTTGTTGTTGTTGTTGGTTCACAGTCTGCCTCATCTTTTCTTCCTACTAACAATCTTCAGGGATCATTCGGTTTTTTTTCCTTTCAATTCATGTTGTTTAAACCTAACCCAACTGAATTGGTGGCATGTCACATCTTCAAAATCAATTTCTTTTTTCTTCTGAAAAACAACTGATATCTACTAACCAATTCAAATTTCAAACCTATTCGAAAAGCCTGAATACTGGGTCCGTTTTCCAAAATGTCTTAGATCAAAATGAAGAACGTTTATCACTTTTAGAAAACGGACAAATCCCATCTTGTGGAATATTCCTGAACAAGGTCTCCATGGGGTCAGCTGTAAAGTGTTTCTGTCAAAGGTCAGTGCCTTTATTTGGGGTCTGTTTCCTTTACAGAGCTGTGCTCTCTGCTGTCATGTCTGCTAGGCGATTTGGTGTCGTAAGCAGCATTCCTATGGAGTTATGTTTTCTTGTGGGAGCAAAGAGTTACCCTACTTGTTCACTGTTATTTACTGTTCCCTGCCTCATTTCATATTTAATTTCACAGTATGAACATGTGCAGTTATTTACACAGCAGTGAAAAATCGATATTGCTTGAAAGCCACTCTTGCTTCTACAGTATATATTTCTGACTTCACACTCAGGTAGAAAAAACAGACACTTTAATAACAACTGAGGTAAAAAGTCCCCATGGCCATCAGGAGCAGTGAACTAAAAGAGATCCACTGTGTCTGAGACACACGTCGTGGTCCACCCCTCTCCTTCCACACCTCGCGCTTTCCTCAACTGAAACAGGAGCCCACTTCCTCCACCATGAACGAACGAACAGGGTTGTTGTCCTGCTGCAAAAATTCAACCCTACACGTGGTTCAAATTCGCAAACCTCAGCTCCACAGACAAACACTCCGACCCTTTCACAGACTTCTTTACCCTAAAGCTGCCAAGGGTGTGTTTCTCAATGGAGATGAGCCTATTTTTCCTAAAAAAAAAAAAAAAAAAAAAAAAAAAAAAAAAAAAAAAAAAGAAAAGTGTGCACACGTCTTTCAAATTTTTCCATTTCTGTAAAAAGCAGGGGCTCCCTGGGAGTTGACGAGCACAATTTTGCAGGAGTTGTCACTCTTTGGTTGTAGCGCACAAACACAATGGTTATACACCGCAAGTGCCACTGTCGCTCAAGAACTTCATCTCCGGGAGAGGGGGGGGGGGGGGGGGGGAGGAGGGGGTTTCGGCAGTTTTTTTTTCCTGGTTCGACTTATTCATTGTATTTTCGTCAAACATGCGTGCAAAATACGGTGAAATCGTACGGGTAAACAGGTCCACTGTTACTAGGAGTCAGCAATACTGTCTGAGGAACACCCAACCACCCTGAACATTTCTCCAGTTTGCCTAGAGACAGCGGAGGCTGACCATGCCATACCTCTTGTAGGAAGATCCCATGCCACGATGACCCACGTTGAGCGTGGTTCCCATGTCCCTCCACTTCCAGTGGTTCTGATAGGACACGTCCATCAACCAGTCGTGGTCTGGAAGAGGTCTGATGTGAAGGAATTCCACTGTTTCAGACACAGCACACACAGCACAGTGAGTAAGGCAGCACAAGACCAAAAAATGTTTTACTGGCATGAACAAACAAACAAAACACTGTGTGTCCCTGACTGCTATCATGTTATCCTCAAATGAGCAAAGGATGTCTAGCGTACAACTGGTGTTTCTCCAAAACATAAAATCTTGACTCCTTAAATATTCCAAGTTTAAATTACAAAAAAAAAAAAATCCTTCATTAAAAAGAAAAGGAAACTTGTTAAACATCTACGTCAACAGAAAAACTGTAAATGTATGCCTGGACACAAATGATCAATGACAGCTTCAGAGACCTCCACAACAGAAAAGAAACCAAATATACAGAAGATACATTTTAACAAAAAGACAGATATCTGGCACAGTGTCAAAGAATGTGCCTGGGGGTGAGCTTCATACTCAGGGAGCAAGGTTGTTCAGGCCACCACAGACAAGCGTCAGCTTTCAGAAAATACCAGCAGCAAGAACGAGAGGCACGCACATCTCACTGCTTGTTGCCTGCATTATGCATTCGCTTATAGGAGACAGTTTCATGAATCTTGGTCCTGTATATTCCATATTTGGACAATCGTTTCCAGAATCATCATAATTTTTGAAAATCATTTTGTGTCTGTAATGGTAAACTGAAAAAGGCAAAGTGTAATGGTAGAGATTTTTCAGAGCATCTGTAAAATTTTTATTAATTAACCGACACATTTCTTATTTATTCAAAATCACTTCCTTCTCCTGTTCTGCTTTTTCATCACGAAGAGCAGTACCATCTGTTAGCTGAGCTGTCTGCGATTTGACAGAATCAGGCATCAAAAGTTTTGACAGAATCCGGCATCAAAAGTTTTGACAGAATCAGGCTGTCTGCGTTTTGACAGAATCAGGCATCAAAAGTTTTGACAGAATCAGGCTGTCTGCGTTTTGACAGAATCAGGCATCAAAAGTTTTGCACCAGAATCAGGCATCAAAAGTTTTGACAGAATCAGAATCGGGCATCAAAAGTTTTTACAGAATCAGAATCGGGCATCAAAAGTTTTGACAGAATCAGGCATCAAAAGTTTTGACAGAATCAGGCATCAAGTTTTGACAGAATCAGGCATCAAAAGTTTTGACAGAATCAGGCATCAAAAGTTTTGAATCAGGCATCAAAAGTTTTGACAGAATCAGGCTGTCTGCGTTTTGACAGAATTAGGCAGCAAAAGTTTTGACAGAATCAGGCATCAAAAGTTTTGACAGACTCAGGCATCAAAAGTTTTGAATCAGGCATCAAAAGTTTTGACAGAATCAGAATCAGGCATCAAAAGTTTTGACAGAATCAGGCATCAAAAGCGCTTCAACAACTCCTGAACAGGGACAGTTCTAAATCCAAGAAGTAAAAAAAAGAAGAAAAAAAGAGGAAATAATGTGCTTGGTGGGACTTTGTAGACAACCAGCGTCTGATGCTCGCATCAGAATCCCAAGCTTCGATGCCCGTCTCTCAGGCCCCCTTCACATTTTCAAAGATAGACTAAAATAATAATCAATTTCAAATTAATAAAATTAGCTAACAATGGAAAAGAATAAAAACAACTTTAAAAAAAAAACACATAAGTTGTAGCAAGAAATAAGCTAACATAGAAAAAAACAGTAAAAACAACTTTTTACAAAATATAAAAGGTAGCGACAAATAACACAGCTAAGCTTAAATATGTAAATTACATCAATATCAATGGAAAAGTACCATGCAACTATGAAAATTAGACATCAGTTCTAAAATTCTGTCAAATCCTCGTCAATGAGTATGCAGGCAGCAACAAAATCAACAACAGTAAAGGGTGGCGAAAATGGGGCTGGGGGGGAGACAAATGGAAGACAGAGAGAGAGAGGGAGCAGAGGGTAGAAAAAGTTGGCAAGAGTGATGTTTTCTTCCAAGACAAAGGATGTGGGAAAGAAGAGAACCACTTCCACGCAAATACTGTGATAACCTTGATGGAACCTGTTGATGTCGTTGTTCGTTTGTCGTTTGTTCATAAAAAACTCTTTACTTCCATGTCGCTGGTAGGTCACGTCAGTACAACATATAAACTTCGAGTATTCGGATGTTTGTACAGATGCAGGTCATCCTGTTCAGGATGGCGCCAAACCTCTCTCTTCATGTCCTTGCATGATCAGATTCTGGACAATACTGGACTTTATCCCCACATCCGTCCCGTCAATTCGAATTTCAAATATTAGGAGAGGAGCCAGGAACAGACAGAGGCAAAAAAGAAAAAAAAAAGAAAAAAAAAAAAGAGGCTTGAAAAGAGATCTGTAAACAGAAGGAAATGACAGGCAGGAAGTCCAGAAGACAAACTGGTCAAAAGCGTCGTGATGAAAATGATCAAATCTTTGAGTTCCTGGCACCCTAGTTACCTAGTCGGTGGATATTTCCGCAGTGTAGTTTTAAGCATTTGATGGAACAACAGCATGCGCCTGTTCCTTTCATGTAGATTGATATACCAACGGGAGGAGGGGTAGACGAGTGGTGGGGGACAGGTGCAGTGCTGACCAAAAAACAAAAACAAAAAAAAAACAAAAAAAATAAGAAAAGAAAAGGAAAACAAGTGAACAGCCCAATCTGACTGATGTAATATTAAGAAGAAAAAAACAACAACACCTACATATAAAAATTACACACACATTACTGATCCATTAATGCAAAACTGTTTGACTACAGTACTCTACTGAGAACAGTTCAGTGAGTGTGGCGTCCACTTGAACGCTAGCTGTCAAGTGCTTCACCTGGCTAAACCTAGTCCATCCCTCAAAAGACAAGACAATACTGAAAAAAGTTCCTGTAAGCTGATCTGTCTGTCTCGTCTGTGACGGACCGTTTCCCGTCCAGTCACAAATTTTCATGCAACCGGGCTTACCGGAAGGTAGTCGTCCGGAAGCCGGTTGAAAAGTTTAGCTGACTGCTGCTCACCTGCGCTCTGTTTAAGCCGGGTGAGCTGAAACGGTTAGGCAGTCTCTGCAGTGATTCCAGCAACGCAACTACCCAGAAGGCCGAAGAGGGACTCCGGTTTGTTTTTGTGGCAGTCAGGTATTTATCATTCAACGTTCATTTATTAGCAAACCGAAACCGTATTCCCGTTTAGGAGCAACTGAAACTTCCTCTGCGCACTGTGAAGGTTTTTGTTTAGTAAAGAAAAGCATTTGTTGTGTTCTGTTATCCTATGACTTGGCAGGGTAGCAAAACGAAATTGTTTCGGAAAACATGAATAGATGAAGCGAGTGTTAAAGGAAGTGCTCTTCAGGAAAAAAAAAAGATTTTGTTTATTCTGTGACTTAACTAGTTATGAACTTCATGATAAAAAAAAAGGTGTTTATTCCAATGTGGTTTGCAAGAAGAGGGAGAGTTTTGATGCTATGGATAATAAACTCCCAGAGTGAGCGACAGAGACTTTATATATGTTGGTTTTGATTTTTGATGTGGACGAGTATTTAACTCACTCTTAATTTTTATGAATATTGAATAGTTGTGTGTTGGTAAACAAGAGTGTGTGGAAATCTTTCCCTTACATATATTGAAGTAGATGAATCTTTTGAAAAAAGAAACCTTCTATAATGTGGTGATCATATGAAATGAAATGAACCATTTTGTCATGACCAAAGACATTTATAGTTTGATGAAAAGTAATCATTAATTGTGTGTAATGATTGTATTCATGGTTTATTGAAGAGGGTCCAGGTGGGAATCCTTTCCCCAATTTGGAAAACTAGATTCTGAAAGGTTTATATTGAAATCCTTTCCTGTGTAGTGCTGTGATTCCGGAAAAGGGAATTTTGTAGTGTTGTGATTCCGGAAAAGGGAATGTTGTAGTGTTATGATTCCGGAAAAGGGAATGTTGTAGTGTTGAAGAAAGAATATGCTGATATTTGTCCCAAGTTCTAGTGGAATGTGATGTGACTAATGAATCTGAATATAGTCGTGATTGTAATGAATAGTAGCCATGATAATCAAGGTAGTTAATCAGTTTCCCCCAGGCAGAAGTGTACCCTGATCTGAAGGGGACTGGCTGCCACTGTCTGAGGGTTGGGGCCGTTGCTGTGTCTACCCCCTTGTTCTCCACCTTGTGTCGGTGTTAAGAGGCCGGCCTGAGTGCCAACAACTACCCTACCTGCCATTTTCTGAGGGTCGGGGCCGTAGCTGTGTCTACCCCCTTGTTCTCCACCTTGTGTCAGTGTTGAGAGGCCGGCCTGAGTGCCGACAACTACCCTACCTGCCACTGCGCCCGGGACCGACTACCCGCTGAGCCAGTTACGCCGCTACTGCCAAGCCAGAGCGCCGCTCCCGAGTTTTGAACCAGCGACCTGTTGGCTAGGCCGTCGCTGCGTTCTGTGTTTTTGTGTGTGAGCCACAGCTCCTGTGTGAGACTGTCGCCTTGTCGTCGGCAGAGACGCCGTGAGTGTGGTAGTGATTTTGAGCCATAGCTCTGTGAAATTCCAATGGTCCTGTGTTGGACTTGAATCTGTAGACGCCGCCTTTGTCGTCTCCATTGTCTACGTCGTCTTCATCGTCTCGTCGTCTTCGTTGTCTACGTCGTCTTCATCGTCTTGTCGTCTTCGTCCTCTTCATCGTTTTCGTCATCGTCATCGTCTACGTCGTCGCTGGAACCAGCAGCGCTAGTAGACAGCCGGTTATATACAGATATATTTTGTGTGTACGCCTTATAGTTGGCGTGCCGACCTATTGATATGTTTGTCTGATGGCTCGGGCAGCATAAAACAAAAAAAGTGTTGTTCTGTTGCCTGGCTGTCAATGTTCGGGTGAGTGGGTGTGTGTATGTGAATTGGAAAAGTCATGCATGCATCCATAATTTGTGTGCGAGAGTCACACTGTCAGACACCAGCAGACACGACCCATTCCATCAGTAACACCGTCCCTCGTTTTATGAATGATCTGTCCGCCCCATCCCATCACAAAAATGGTACAGTCCCTCGCTGATGGAATCATCTGTCTGCCCCATCCTATCACAAGAATGGTACAGTCCCTCATTGATGTAATGACCTGTCTGCCCCATCCTATCACAAGAATGGTACAGTCCCTCACTGATGAATGACCTGTCTGCCCCATCCCATCACAAGAATGGTACAGTCCCTCGCTGATGTAATGAATGACCTGTCTGCCCCATTCCATCACAAGAATGGTACAGTCCCTCGCTGATGAATGACCTGTCTGCCACATCCCATCACAAGAATGGTACAGTCCCTCGCTGATGAATGACCTGTCTGCCCCATCCCATCACAAGAATGGTACAGTCCCTCGCTGATGGAATCATCTGTCTGCCACATCCCATCACAAGAATGGTACAGTCCCTCGCTGATGGAATCATCTGTCTGCCCCATCCTATCACAAGAATGGTACAGTCCCTCGCTGATGGAATCATCTGTCTGCCTCATCCTATCACAAGAATGGTAAAGTCCCTCGCTGATGTAATGACCTGTCTGCCCCATCCTGTCACAAGAATGGTACAGTCCCTCGCTGATGAATGACCTGTCTGCCCCATCCCGTCACAAGAATGGTACAGTCCCTCACTGATGAATGAATGATCTGTCTGCCCCCATCCCATCACAAGAATGGTACAGTCCCTCGCTGATGTAATGACCTGTCTGCCCCATCCTATCACAAGAATGGTACAGTCCCTCATTGATGTAATGATCTGTCTGCCCCATCCTATCACAAGAATGGTACAGTCCCTCGCTGATGAATGACCTGTCTGCCCCATCCCATCACAAGAATGGTACAGTCCCTCGCTGATGTAATGATCTGTCTGCCCCATCCCATCACAAGAATGGTACAGTCCCTCGCTGATGTAATGATCTGTCTGCCCCATCCCATCACAAGAATGGTACAGTCCCTCGCTGATGGAATCATCTGTCTGCCCATCCTGTCACAAGAATGGTACAGTCCCTCACTGATGAATGACCTGTCTGCCCCATCCTATCACAAGAATGGTACAGTCCCTCGCTGATGGAATCATCTGTCTGCCCCATCCTGTCACAAGAACGGTACAGTCCCTCGCTGATGGAATCATCTGTCTGCCCCATCCTGTCACAAGAATGGTACAGTCCCTCACTGATGAATGACCTGTCTGCCCCATCCCATCACAAGAATGGTACAGTCCCTCGCTGATGAATGACCTGTCTGCCCCATCCTGTCACAAGAATGGTACAGTCCCTCACTGATGAATGACCTGTCTGCCCCATCCCATCACAAGAATGGTACAGTCCCTCGCTGATGAATGACCTGTCTGCCCCATCCCATCACAAGAATGGTACAGTCCCTCGCTGATGAATGAATGACCTGTCTGCCCCATCCTATCACAAGAATGGTACAGTCCCTCGTGATGAATGACCTGTCTGCCCATCCCATCACAAGAATGGTACAGTCCCTCGCTGATGAATGACCTGTCTGCCCCATCCCATCACAAGAATGGTACAGTCCCTCGCTGATGAATGACCTGTCTGCCCCATCCTATCACAAGAATGGTACAGTCCCTCGCTGATGAATGACCTGTCTGCCCCATCCCATCACAAGAATGGTACAGTCCCTCGCTGATGTAATGATCTGTCTGCCCCATCCCATCACAAGAATGGTAAAGTCCCTCGCTGATGTAATGATCTGTCTGCCCCATCCTGTCACAAGAATGGTACAGTCCCTCGCTGATGAATGACCTGTCTGCCCCCATCCCATCACAAGAATGGTACAGTCCCTCACTGATGAATGAATGATCTGTCTGCCCCCATCCCGTCACGAGAATGGTACAGTCCCTCGCAGACGAATGACCTATCCGCCCCAACCCCATCACAAGAATGGTACAGTCCCTCGTTGATGAATGACCTGTCTGCCCCAGAGAATGGTACAGTCCCTCGCTGATGAATGATCCGACTGCCCCAGAGAATGGTACAGTCCCTCGCTGATGAATGATCCGACTGCCCCATCCCATCATAAAGATCGACAGTCCACCGTGGACAACATGGTGTCCACCACACCTCATCGTAAGGACGCAACATTCACTGACTGATGACTTAATCTGTCTTACCCCCTCCTATCACAAAGGTCTGATCGTCCCTCCCTGACAACTTGATCTGTCTAACCCTTGCCATCACAAGGAGGGTAGTACCCTCAATGACATGCACTCGTCAAAAGCAGTTATTCTTTTTTTTTTTCTTCTCTACAACAATTGTTAAAACTCCTGAGTATCTTCATATTCCTATCAACAACACAGACACAAAAACATGGTGTCCATGTTCAACATAAATCCTCAACCAGTCATCTTCTACGTTGTGTCCCAACCCTCCTGTCACATGATTATTAAACGACCTCTCTCCCCGTTGCATCAGTTTCACCGTCTGTGCCTCCTATCACCTGTGCCTTCTGTCACCTTAACTATTCATAAAGGGAGCTCACTCTCCCAGCAACTGGTGAGGATAACTCTGATCAGCAAACATTTCTGTCTTTCTAGTCCAGCCGTAACCAAACTACAGGTAGTCCAGTCAAAAGTTAAAGAGAGAAAAAAAAAAATGGCTGGGTGAGGGGGTGGGGGGGGGGGAGCACCTGGCATTGAACTAATCTAAAATGCTGCGACTGTGTTAACTAAAGCACAAAAACCTTCCACTTCTCCGATCGGTCGATGGTTGAGGCCAATGATGGGCACACGCTTAGAAAAGATGGACAGTTCCTTATCCTGGGGCAGCAGATGCGCACTGCCTACAAACTGAGGGTCTGCATTCTTGGCGTGCACAAAGAAATCCACCTGAAAGCCCTGTGGTACAGAGGATTCTCTCTGAAAAACACACGTTAGCGCAGCCACCACACACGGAACATACTCACCTCAAGATGCGGCCACCTGAAGAAATGAAGTCTTGATTAAATTTCCCTCCTCTCCCCCCAACTCTCCTTTGTTATCATCTTCCTTTGAAGGGGATGGGGGATAAGGTGGAGGAATTGGGAAGACAAAAAGAGAGTCTTAAAACAAACTTCTAGCAACACATACCTACAACATTCTGCAAATGAAAGCATTCCCTTGTCCCTCCGATATGGTGAAGTATACTATGAAACAAGGATTTAGCAGAACTTCATACAGATTGCCTGGTCATATCAATGGGGGGGGGGGGGGGAGAATAAAACATTCATTCTCAGATCACTAATACCCAAACCAGCACAGGGACGGGGAGAAAGAGAACCCTTCCATTCACATCATATAATAAGTCAATTCTTGCCATAATACAGACCTGGTTACCCCTCAGAAATTCTATGTGTAGGTTTTGGGTCAAAAATGTGTACAATTGTGTGTAAAATGTGTAAGCTTTTGCAGCGCAAAGTAGCTGCGTAGGAAACAATACTGAATGCATTCCAGACATTAGAAACACTGAAAATTTATTACTATCAAAGATGTATTTTCATGAAATGCATTAAATTGGCTTCTTTAACAATCAATGATTGTCAAACTAATCCAAGTTCCTTGCCAGTATCCTCTGATGGGCAAAAGCCTTTGCTCAGGAAATTAACAAGAACATTAACTGATGTGAATTTTCTTTTATAACACTTTAAAATAACTCTCTCTTCACTTTTTACTGTACTGATGGACATAACTGGAAAAAAAATCTTGAAGTAATCTATTTCTTTCATATGCTACTATGGGCACTTTTTCACTGTTGATAAGCTAACCAGTCTTTCTGAAGAGCATAACAATTATGATGTGAACTTTATTATTTCAGACTTTGGTGATTCCAGCTCCTTCAGGGTTCCCAGGTGATGGGCATGAGGCCAAAAAAGGACCTTTAAAGGACTTTAAAAGGACCTCAAATCAGTTTAAAAGGACCTTTGCCAACATGGAGGAGGGGGGGGGTTAGACAAGGCGGGAAAAGGAATCTATCCTGTAAATGTTACTCAAGAACTCAGCATATAGCTGTTCCCCAAGCTGTTTGTTATGTTCGCATGTTCGCAATCCGTCATGTTATGTACCTATATTTATTTGGGTAATAATATTTTCATAATTATTGCCCCACTCTTCAAATGAATTTCTATAAAGGGAACATTTTAACATAGATAGCATGAGCGAAAATGTTAAGTCAGCTATATGCCGCGAACATTAGCACCGTGTCTGCACTGTGGAACCCGTGACGTCAAAAAAGCTGGATTGCAGCAAGGCACCAGCAGAAGACACAAACCACTGCCCGCAGCTTTGCGTCGTCTGCTAGCTAAGCTTACTAAACAGAAAGCCCACTGATAGGCCTAGCGTTATAGGCCTGCCTACCGCGTTTCAGATGATCGCGTCGGCATCTGTCAACTCTTTGCAACTTGCAAAAGTACGGTTTGGGTTGTGGAAGATGTATCGGTTCCGTTTTCAAGCCTCCTTCTCTTGAAAAAACAGGACTTAACAGTACCTTTCGAAAATTAAAAGGACCTCCTCGTGAGTTAAAAGGACCAACTTGCTGAATCAAAGGACTTAAAAGGCCTTTTGACAAAAATCCCATTTATAAGGACTTCAAAGGACCCTACGAACGCTGTCCTATAAATTGTCAGCTGAAAGGCCATGAACTGCATCTATTAAAGAACAGTCAGCCTTCTACAGGATGAGAAGACTTTCAAGAATTTCACTGGACAGTGTGCTCCTTTGGGGCCGGGGGTGGGGTGGGAGGGGGGGGGGGGGATTTTGGAGCTTTTTGTCCCTCTCCGCGAGTAGTCTGATGTTCCAGTCTCTCATCAGAAGTGCCTGCAGAACTCGACTTCACAAAAAAGCTTTGAATGTTCATTGCCTACCGTTTTCCAGAATCACTGTTTCCCTTGTGGCTTTTGCTACCGATGTGCCGCTGAATGTCAAAGCGACCACTGTAGCAATCGTGATTTGACAGTTACATGTGGTGCTGTGTGCGAATGTATCGCCCTTCTTTGACGCAGTAATGAACTTGAAAATAGTATGATACGCTGGTTTGTACTTCTGTTCATATTTCTTTTTCTTTTGGATCACAGCTTCTACCAACGAATCTGAATTTTCGTTGTCTGTTTCATGCGCGCGAGCTGAAGCTGAGTGAGAAGCAATGTTGATGCATTCATAGAGGCAGGAAGTACGCATGCGCCATCGGAACTATTAAAAGTTGGACCAGACTCTTGGACTCGGCCGGATTACGTGTTCAGCGCATTTTCGTAAGCTCGTTCATCAAAATTTCGTACAATTTGGTTTTGAAACGTACAATCGTATAGCTGTATTAAATTTCGTGAGATTATACGCAAAAATCGTAAAGTGCACAGGTCTGATAATACCATGTCATGAAACCAAGTCGCGTGCCGATTTCTTAGGCAGTGCTGAGATTTAGCCTGCCGAATCAGGAAACAAACCGGGCTCCCAACCTAGAAAGCTGAAGTACTCCAATGTTTTGTTGTTGTTGTTTTTTCAAACAGCCTGACCCTTGTCTCAGAAAACGCATCTGTCGGAATAAATCAGCACGCACAAAGTGAAACACATCTGTCGGCGGAAATCAGCATGAGCATAACCAAACCAAAGCCAGTCGTGTGTGACCCGCTGTGCAGGCATTGAATGGTGATGAAAGATGGCACCTAAAGGGGATCAGCTCCCTCCAGCGTTTGCATTCTCTCATGACGTGCTTGTGTGCCGTGTTGTGCAGGTCAGTGTGAGGCTGCGTACAGTATGCCCAGTCTGTGCTGCTCCGATACATTTCTGAGGTTGCCGCCGCCTTGGCAACTGACATCATAACCTTCGTTTGCCTGGTGCACTTTTTGAGTTCATAAACGTTAAATTTCTCAGCTCTGTGTGGGAACGGGAAGAGCCCATTGAGCAGCTCTTTCAAAAAATAAATAAATAAATAAACAAATATTAACATCAAAAGAAAAACCAACACAAATGACATACTAAAGATGTGAACATGAACATATACCTGAGCTCTCAAGCACGGAATTTGTGGTCCTGGAATTTAGTTCCTGGGCTATCTTTACAAAGTCCAGAGACAGAGGTGAGAAAGATCCCCTGATCCTAACAATGAATTATAGTCATCAGTCCAGTCCTGAAACTGAACCCAAACCATCTTACTCACCCTGCCGATCCTAAAACAATTTTTGGGCAATTTATTATTGACACAGAACTCATTAAAAAAAAAAAAAAAAACCTTTTGAAAAGCACATTTCAATAAGCCAAAATTTTGTATGCAGCCTATTAGCTACATCACCTGGTAACTGCGCGGCAGGGAAGGGAGAATTCTTGTTGAAAGCGAGGTGAACTTTCACGACTGGAAAAGATCAACTTCGCATGGGAGATCACTTCGGAGTCCCTATGCTAGGAGGCTTGGGTTAGTTCCCCTCTCACCTCAACATAAATTCTGAATTCCCTGTTTGGTGGGGCATGATTCACGTCAAGAAAGAATAAGGCATTTATTTTGACAAGCATGTGTGGGGAAAAAAATCTTTTGAACCCCAATATTAATATTCATTAATATACAGAACATGATAAAAGTGACTGCTCAAACTAACGAAATAAAATAAAAGAGGTACTATGAGAGAATGGTAAACGACGTAAGTTAAACACACACACACACACACACACACACACACACACACACACACACCATAATCATATTCTAAGATTCTGGATCTCACCAACTGGTCACTTTTTGCTTTGTTCAGGTCCAAGACATAATGGTGGCCCCCTCAACCTTCACATTACTGATAACTGAAGCACACACTTTCATCTACACTGGACTGTTTCTGTGAGAAGATGACCATTTTTTTCCTTCCTACTGTAAGGGTTTGAAGGACTTCCAACTCCTGAGTGTGCAGCACACGATGACACACACCGGTGACGTCCATCTTCCGGTACACACGACGGTCCATTGCTGCTAAATTTGTTCAGCCATTCCCCTCTGCAGCAATTCGGCACATAGCTTTCACAGATTTGTTTGAAGATACTGACATTTTGTGTCAAATCCCATTTTTCCTTCTTCATCTGTTTTCCTCTTAGGTATTATTGTCAGAATAGTGGACCTAGTCGACTTTTTGAAACTTCTCGTAGCTTCCTGACAAAAGAGCTTCTGGTAATAAAAACAATTTAAAGACTGCACACACAAAATTACCGTATGATATGGAAAACTGCGAACTCTTTTCAGAACATCTCATATAACATAAAGGAAGAGAAGTAACAAACATAATCTTACTTCTGTCCTAAACGTCCAGGAACAGGCAAAATACCCAAATAAACTCTTGCTGATCTTGAAATCATCCTGGCACAATCTCTCCAGTCAGACAAAACAAAACACTATGAATTTCAGTTTTAATCGTGGAAACACGTACCCCTGCAGCAAGCGGTGCTACTTTAAAAAGACGGCTGCTTCTAGTCAAAAATCACAACCAAATCAACTGAAATGTGCCTACTTTCTGTCAATCTAACATTTCTTGTACATTCTGAAACATTCCCCTTAATGTCCAAGATCCCATCTTTGATACAGCGTAATCCTGAAACTCATCTTCTTCTTGTATTTCAACTCTGGAATTATTTCAATTTCCGCCTACAGTCTCCTCACTTTGAAACTAACCATATTCAAAATGACTGGTGCTAAAACCACAAATGAACTTCAAATCAAGGTGTAAAGTGACACAGTTAATACACCATATGAAACAGACCAGTGAATTTTTGACAAATATGCCTTCTTCAGGCATTCTAAACAACAGACATAAAAATTTAAAAAAAACTGGATCCTAAGCAGATCTCTTCAGGTAGTGGACTAAAGTTTCCTTCTGAAGTTGGAGACCTCTCACTTTCTTAACAACATGTCTGAATAAAGCAATGCAAGACATGTAGGTGCAGTGCACTGCCATACAGGACAAGAAGACACTAATATTAATAACAGGCACCATAAAGTAACTGGCGATGAACAGGTGCAGTGCCGAGTTCAGGTGAAATTTGTGAGTGAGGAATTGCACAGCATAAGAGATACCTTCACAAACACACACAAACACACACATACACAACACACACACACACACACACACACACACACAACACACACACACACACACGCACACACACATACACAACACACACACACACACACACACACACACACACACACGCACGCACGCACGCACGCACGCACGCACGCACACACACACACACGCACACACGCACACACGCACACACAACACACACACACACAACACACACACACACACACACACAAATTCTTCCCGCCTGTCACTTCTCCCCATCCTGGCACCATCGAAAGTCCGTCTGGTATCAAAATTTTTGCTGATTTTGAACCGCACCGCACATGTTCAGAAGCTCTAATACAGTCTGTGTTTTGTCGACAGCACTTCGAAGAACTTCATTCATCACATTTCCTTCCTCCTCAATGTTCCTCGCCTCTTTCCTCCTACTCAATAACAAATGCTCTCATCGAGGAAAAGATCCGACAACTGCTCATGCCAAGCTTTTGGACTGCCAGGGTTTTCTTTTTCCTTTCTTTAGGAGGTACATGAATGTAAGCTGCAAATCTGCTTGGAAGTCCCGGCATCTTGACACGTACAAGAACGACGTTTCATCAAATCTCTCAACAGACAGGATGTGGGGACTTTTGCCATTTATTTCCATCCTGATGAATCCTCACATGTGAGAACAAAGAACGTCGAGGCTTTCGCAACATGCTGCTCTCACCAAAGTGATTTTTTGGTCAACCTTCTTTTTTTTTTCCGGCCACTCTGTCTGCCTTTCGCGTACTCTGATCTTTTTTGTCACAGATCCCTCTTCATTCTCTCCCTATGTTTCTCATTTGTTTCTTCATTCTTTTCGGCATGCTGAATACACTGCTCTGAAGGGCAACTCATTCTTGGCCACTCTGTTCACGGAAAGTCTCCAGACTTGGTGCAGATTCTTGGGTCCCGCTTCTTCTTCTCCCAGTCTGCAATGACGTCAGGTTCAGTTCCATCTTTGCTGTGTGTCCCCTGGACCTCTCTCTGCTGAGGTCTGACTTCCAGTTTACATCGGACACTCCAAAGCCTGAAAAGTAACCACAGCTGTCAGTTTGTATCGTGTTTGTACTGTGGATATAACATTAAATCCCACTGGGTTGTTTTTTTTCTTTCTTGAATGTCACTGTAAGAAGTTCAGCTTACAATGCAAAAAAATATGAAAACTAAACAAATTAAAGCAACAGCATATACATCTTCTGATCATCATTTTTGTGTTAGTCAGTGTAAACACGTCAAGAAAAAAAGTCAGGTTCAGGAATAATCTTTTTACCAACTCATGAAAAAAAATCCACTGATATATTAATTTTTCTTTTCTTTACTCATCGCACACCAAACATTCAGTATTGTACACAATATATGTAATAGTAAATAATTTGTAATATCAACTGAATACATGCTCTCACATTTGCAGTAATAAATACCTGCTTGCATGACCCTTCCATCCTGACCGCAGGAAACAGTTTGTGTGAAAGACAAGGTGGACAGTCAAACATGAATCTGTTGTTCTGTGAGTGCATTGTACTGTTCCCACCCCACCCCCCAAAGCTAAAGAGAAACAGATTATGAGAAATACAAGGCTGTGTGGGGTTTTTTTTTGCAAAAGAGAGACAGACAGACAGAGAAACAGAAGACAGACAGACAGATTGTTGTATCGTGAATGTATATTTTCATTCTTTAACACGACAGATTGTCTGGGGAAAAACAGAATGGACATTAGGAAGGATCGGCTGTAGGCAGAAGAGCACAGAAAACCAGTGCATCACTTTCTGTAGAAAAACTCTCTCTCGCAATTCAATAAAAAAAACAAAAGAAGAAAATGGACAATGATAATCTAAATAAACAACAAGAACAAATGCCATTCTTAAAAGTAAATAAAGAAGCAGCAACATTTTCTTAAATCTTAAGGCAGTGGGGTTTTTTCACTCTTAACATCAGCCATTGGTTCAAAACTGCCATTGCTATTGCTCACTAAACAGCTTTACTCATTAAATCAAACTTAAACAGCTGACCACTTGGGAACAATATCCAAAATGAATGAAGCTTTGTGTAAAATTTGCTTCACAGACTTAAAAAGAAGAAGTAAAGATGCGTTCGCAAGAATGTGTCAGCAAAGTCAAGTAAAAGCTCGACAACACGATGACAGTTTGCACCAATCTCACGCAGATGTGTCACTGAAGTTGAGATGTGTTTGATGTGCTCAACAACATGATGACTTTTCACATCATCCATACCAAACAAACTGAAGTCTACAGCAAACAAATGAAGTCTGTCTTCATTGATTTGATTACATGTCACGTCACACATTTTTTATTCATAACGTCTAGAAAAGAATAACAAACAACACTTACCATGCCCTTGTCGTCACACGTCAGTGGTTGTCCGATGCCAAATGAGCCATTGTGATCTTGACTCTCTTTTGCTTGCAAATTCACACTCAGTCTCAGCGTGAAGAGAAAATCATGTAGAATGGAAGCTGATGCCTTCCTGTTTTTCATTCACTGGCAAATCTAATGCCAACTTTTGAAATTATCCAGAAAAAAAAACATGGTGTTGTGAATGTTTCGTAGCTTCTAAATCTCACTATTCAAATCGAACAATTTTGCACTTAAACGCATTCTTTAACCATCAAACTGCCTTTCACATACTTACTGCGCAGGTGAGCTCAATGCAGACATTCATTTCTCTCTGGACTTAAAGAATCAATGCTTGGCTTTTCAAACTGTGGTGAATGTCATGCTTGTATGGACAGGTAATTGCTGAAGCGTTTTTCAGGAATGTTTATAACTTTCAAGTTCGAATACATTTCAGAACATGAATCCTGTGATCCAGTTTTTAATCAGAAAAACATCAGTCCACGGGTGGCTTTCTGCCCAGGACAAGATCAGCTTCCAATTCTGGTGCTGTTTGCAAGTTATTTCAATCATTTTCATTCTCCTTGATTAGTAGAAAGAAACTCGTGGAGAGCGTGGCAGCAGAGAGTCCTCAGAAGAGAAGCCCCCTTCAAGCAAGTGTTTCGGCCCTTATCTCCTGACACTCTAGGGGGGTTGGGCCACACCCGGTTCATGACTCCGGATGTCCCTCTGCTGCCCCCTTTTTTTTTTCCCTCATCTTGGGACGAGCCATGGCTGGGATTCGAACCCATGACCCTCTGGACATGCTCATTTTCTACTTAATGACTCGCGCTTTAACCACTGAGCCACAGGGACACCTGATATTTGTAGGGAAATTAAGCCTTATGAAGTTCACTTTTGTTCCTCCTTAACTAGATCCAGCTTGAACACCTCTCTGCCGCTTCTGCCATTGCTTTCAGGGCTCTGGTTTTTCCTTCCCTGCAACTGAGAGCTGTTTCATGAGGCTGTATGCAGACGTTTCTACAAATCCCCTAGCTCCAATTTCTGAAGTGAGGACTTTGACCTGATAGCCTTCTCTCCTCAGGCTGTTTGCCAGATCAGCATACTTTTCAGTCTTGTAGATTTGAGCTGCCTCCATTCTGTTCTCATATGGCACCGTGAGCTCGATCATGATCAGCTGCTTGGTTGACTTAGAGTGGACTACTATGTCTGGTCTCATGCCACTCTTGCTGATGATCTCTGGGTGACTCTTCCATTCTGGGATGTCTGCAGTGCACTCCCAGTCATCTGCCCCATCCAGCAGACTCTGCCTATATGTTTCGAGTGGCACTGTTGTTCTTGGCCATGATTTTGCTGCCTCCTGCCGTGAAGAATGTTGCGGGTGCTTTTGGAGTCCTGATTCTCTCTTTTGTGGTGTTGGTACTAGCCCAGACTACTTGTACAATCTCTTTGAGCACTTGGTTGTGCCTCCATGTGTACCTTCCTTGAGCCAGGGCTACTTTACATGAGCTTAGAACATGCTCCACTGTTTGTTTTTCATGGCAGAGGGGGCATGCAGGATCGTCTGTTTTCCCCCACTTCACCAGGTTTGCATTTGAGGGCAGAAGGTCATATGCAGATCTGAGAATGAAGCTGATCCTGAGAGGGGCCATGTGCCAAATGTCATTCCAAGTTAGACTTCTTTGGAGTGCATTCTCCCACGTTGTCCATTGCCCTTGCTGGCTCTGCTGGACTGCTTTTTGGAGTCTTTTTTGGTCTTCTTCTTTTCTCATCTCCTGAATCATCATGTCTCTTTTGGCTTTTCCTTTGGCCTTTGACCACCATTCAGTTTTGGTCACCCCCAGTCCTTGTCTGTTGGTCTGTGTATGTCCTGTTATTTCTCTGATCTTGAGACTTTCTTTTGCAGAATCCATCGCCTCTTGAACTTTCCATTTTCTGCCTGTCTTCAGCTGGGGCTTGATTGCTTCTACCACCTTGTCTCCTGAGTCCTCCAGCATGCTTTGAAGTCTGATCTTCCCTGCTTTGTATTCCTCCAGGATGGATTTCAGTGGTAGTTTGAGCTTTGCTTGGCGACAGTACAGCGCGATGTCAGTCAGACAGGGTGGGACACCAAGCCATTTCCTTGTGAACTTGTTGATTTTGGCTTCCATTGCTTCCACTGTGCTGGTGCAGATGTCGTATATCATCAGAGGCCATAGGAGCTTTGGTATCAGCATGAACTGCAGACACCAGACCTTGTATTTGCCAGGGAGCCCACACTGGTCAATGGTCTCCAAGCCTTCTTCCGCCATCTGCTTGGTTTCTTTTGCTCTTTGTGTGTCTTTCAGCGTATCATCATACCATCTTCCAAGGCTCTTGACTGGTTCTTCTGTGACTGTTGGAATGGCCTGGTTGGTAACACTGAAGACCACAGATTCGGACACTTTTCCTTTCCTCAGTGAGAGACTCCGTGATTTCTTTGGCTTGAACTTCATTCTGGATGAGGCAACTATGTCGTCCAGCCTCTCCAGCACATGACGTGTCTCGTCTTCTCTGGATGAAATCACTGTAGTGTCATCCATGAAGGCCTTGAGAGGAGGCATCTTGTATTACCTTTTACCACAAACGTCGATGTCACCATCTCACACAAGAACGCAAGTTTTGAAAATACCAACTTTACTGCATCTCATCCACATTTGAGAAAGTTCACAAGTCTGATAGTCATCACAGGTGCGCTCAAATTCTGTGAAACTGCTTGTATCTTACATTTTAAGACGACGACGATGATGATGATGATGGAGAAGTCGAGGAGGGAGGGGTAAGGGAGGACAGGATGCAGTGGGAGGGATAGACAGGAGCTATCTATCCAGGTAAACAGGTGTTCTCTGGCATTTCCCCAAATATGTCCATATCCAAGAACATGTTCCGACATATTCGCACTCTTACAAACACCATCAGCCACCCTGTTGTGATGGTGATGTTTTTTGTTTTTTTTAAAATGATAATCACTCACACACACACACACACACACACACACACACACACACACACACACACAAAACACACACACACACATATGCCCAATCCGTCACATCACCCATCCACACACACACATCCCACACCATTTTTGCAGGCTGGCAGCCAACAGGTTAAACAGGGAATGTGGGATACATGGGACGAAGAGGGCATCAGTGGGGGTGGGGGGTGGGGGGTTGTACCTTTGCCCCTGCTCTCTTCTCCCTCCTCCTTACCCCCACCCCTCTAAAACAGAGAACAAACAGGAAAGGGAAGAGGAGGTGTGGCTCGGAAAGGTAACGAGGTACCTGTGCTGATGTTTCACCCATATATACATGAACCAAATGCCTAAAGGGAGATACTTAGGAAATGGGAGGTGAGGAGAAAAAAAGGGAAGGAGATGGGAGGGGGAGGGGGAGCGAGGGTGGTATGGGAATCGGGGGGGGGGGGGGGGGGGGGGGGGGGGTCAGGTGGGGCAGAGGAGGGTACAGAGTCACCTGTGCTGATGTTTCACCCCATGCACACATACATGAGACCAGCACCTAGAGGCAGATACAAGGGAACAGGAGATGAGGAGAAAAAAGCAAGGAGATGGAAGAGGGAAGTTGGAATGGGGGGTCTGGGGTCAGGTGGGGGAAGGGACGGGGAGGGAGAGAGAGAGAGGGGGGGGGGAGGAGAAAAGAGGAAGGGCAAAATGAGAGCTCGGGGGGGGGGGGGTCAGGTGGGGTGAGGGAGGGAGAGAAAGAGGGGAGGGGGGGTGAAGTGGAGGGGAGAAATGGGTTTTGGGGGTTCAGGTGGGGGCGGAGTAGGGAGAGCCAGGTGAGGGTGGGTGGGTGGGTGGGGGGGATGTGAGTATGAGAAAACTCACCAGATGGGTTTGGTTCATGCCCCTGGCCATGAAGACGAGGTAGTCGTCCTGACGATACACGCATCCAATGTGAGGCTGGGAGGAGGAACAGAGCTGACCCTGGTTCAGGTTCTGTTGGACACAACCATAAGGAGAACCCCTGTCTGTTTACTGACAAAACTGTTTTCAGCAAAACAATCCTCTGTTGGACACATTTTCAGCAAAACATTCCCTGTGTTTTGACACACATTTTCAGCAAAACAATTCCTCCGTTGGACACATTTTCCGCAAAACAATCCTTCTGACACATTTTCAGCAAAACAATCCCTCTGCTGGACACATTTTCAGCAGAACAATCCCTCTGCTGGACACATTTTCAGCAAAACAATCCATCCGCTGGACACATTTTCCACAAAACAATCCTTCTGACACATTTTCAGCAAAACATCCCCTCTGTTGGACACATTTTCAGCAGAACAATCCCTCTGTTGGACACATTTTCAGCAAAACAATCCCTCCGCTGGACACATTTTCCACAAACAATCCTTCAGACACATTTTCAGCAAAACATCCCCTCTGTTGGACACATTTTCAGCAGAACAATCCCTCTGTTGGACACATTTTCAGCAAAACATTCCCTCTGTTGGACACATTTTCAGCAAAACATCCCCTCTGTTGGACACATTTTCAGCAGAACAATCCCTCTGTTGGACACATTTTCAGCAGAACAATCCCTCTGTTGGACACATTTTCAGCAAAACAATCCCTCTGTTGGACACATTTTCAGCAAAACATCCCCTCTGTTGGACACATTTTCAGCAGAACAATCCCTCTGTTGGACACATTTTCAGCAAAACATTCCCTCTGTTGGACACATTTTCAGCAAAATAATCCCTCCGTTGGACACATTTTCCGCAAAACAATCCTTCTGACACATTTTCAACAAAACAATCCCTCTGTTGGACACATTTTCAGCAAAACAATCCCTCTGTTGGACACATTTTCAGCAAAACAATCCCTCTGTTTGACACATTTTCAGCAAAACATTCCCTCCGTTGGACACATTTTCAGCACAACAATCCCTCTGATCCCTCTGACACACTTTCAGCAAAACAGTCCCTCCATTGAACACATTTTCAGCAAAACATTTCCTCTGTTTGACACATTTCAGCAAAACAATCCCTCTGTTTCACACACATTTTCAGCAAGACGGTCCCTCTCTTCCACACACCAGAGGGAGGACCTCTGTTTACGGACAAACTGTTTTCAGCAAAACATTCCGTCTGTTTGACAGATAAGATAAGATAATGTTGCTTATAGCCCAGCCGACCGCAGAGGGCCACATCAGGGCTGTCACCACGTGAAAATCAACTCACCAGTCATTTAAAAAAAAAAAAAAAAAAAAAAAAAAAAACTTTTCACACATCTCGTTAAATGACATCGTCTACAAACGAACCAGAAACTGTGTTAAAAATCCTTCTTCCGTAAAATCTCAAATCAGATGAAAAATGTTAATTTCTCTCAAAAACCCAAGGATCACGTCAGGCGGGACATCCCTGAACAGGATCTTCATGGACTCCGCTGTAAAATGTTTGTGTCTCACATCGTGCAAGTCCCAACACTCTAAAAGAACATGTTTCATTGTGAGTGGTGCATGACATGGAATGCACCACGGAGCTTCCTCACTCTTTAAAAGGTAAGAATGGGTAAAATACGAATGGCCGGTGTGCAGCCGGCACAGAACCGTTTCCTCTTTACGACCACCCGACGTAGATGGGAGGAAGTCTTTAAGGTTTGGACGGATCTGAAAGAGTTTGTTATTCGTCTGTGTGTTCCAATCCTCCTGCCAGAGGTCTCTCACATAATCGTTAATTTTGGGTTTCACATCTGAGCAGGGGATATAAGTGTTGGACAGTTTCTCTCTTGTGGCGTTCTTGGCTAAACGATCAACCATTTCGTTCCCGCCGATGCCAACATGGCCAGGAACCCAAGCAAGAGTAATGTTGTAACCGTCCGCCTTCAACTTGCTAAAAAGTTCAAAAAAAAGTAAAAGTTCTGGATGCTGAAGGTTGCGGCCAGCTATGGCCTCCAAAGCTGACAGCGAATCCGACAGAACCAGAAAGTCCCTCCTCGAAGAATGGGAGATTATCTTCAAAGCCAGTACTAGAGCAGTAAGTTCAGCAGAATAGACAGAAGCATCTGAATGTATATGTTCCAACAATATCTGAGAAGGAGCCCCAGGGCAGTAGGCTGCACAGGCCACTCCATCCTCAGACTTGGAACCGTCAGTGAAAACTTTTTGATAGGATGGGAATTTGGAACAGAGCTCGGCATACAAAGCCTTGTACGCCAGAGAGCTGGTAGACTCCTTACGGAAAGCTGCGAGATCAAAACGAATCTCTGGTGTGAAAAAGGTCCATGGAGGTTGATCCGGAAACTTGGAAAAATCGGAAACTACTCCCAGGTCTATACCTGCATTCCGCACGTGAGGCTGCATACGAAGCCCAAACGGCGGAATACATTTCGGGTTTGTTTCAAACTTACTTTGGAACGGAGGGTCAAAAACACAGTCATAGGCAGGATTCTGCGGTTCTGAGAACAGTCGGATGTAATAATTCAAAGACAGTTTCAGCCTGCGATTGGACAGTGAAGGTTCACCTGCCTCTGCGTACAGGCTGTACACAGGGGTGGTGCGGAACGCTCCAAGACAGAGACGAAGCCCTTGATGGTGGATAGGGTCCAAGAGTTTGAGGTAAGATGATCTTGCGGAGCCGTATACAGCACAACCGTAGTCCAGTTTAGAACGGACCAGGCTCTGTAGAGGTGCAACAAAGTTTTCTTATCAGCGCCCCAGTCGGTGTGTGCTACGACCCGCAGAATATTCAGTGCCTTTTGGCAAGCAGTTTTGAGATTTTTAATATGGCTGAGAAAGTTAAGTTTTTGGTCAAAAATGACTCCAGAAATTTGGCCTCTTTAACAGCTGGAATCGGAGATTTCCCGACGTGAAGTTCAGGATCTGGAAAAAAACTGACGGAAATTATGGAAGTGAATACACTGGGTTTTTGTAGCAGAAAAGGTGAAACCGTTTTCATCCGCCCACTGATGGATTTTATCTACGCAAAGCTGGAGCCTGCGCTGGACACTCGGGTACAGGCTTCCAGTTGCGTAGACAGCAAAATCATCCACAAACAATGAGCAGTCTGAACCCTGCTGAACTGATTTCACAATGTTGTTGATTTTAATACTAAAGAGGGCAGGAGACAGTATGCTCCCCTGGGGAACACCCAACTCCTGCTCGTGGACATCAGAGAGAGTGGTGCCAACCCGGACCTGAAACTGTCGTTCTGCCAAAAAATTTTGAATAAAAAGAGGAAGATGACCTCGAAAACCCAGATCGTGGAGATCATGAAGTATCCCCGACTTCCAGGTGGTATCGTAGGCCTTCTCCAAGTCAAAGAAAATTGCCACTGCATGCTGTCTGTTTAAAAAAGCGTTCCTAGTCTGTTTGACAACCCAAGAAAAAAAAAAAAGAGTTAAACACACAGAATGGCCTTCATTCCGTCATCCCACGGCTTGAACCTTGATTCTGTTCAAACCACGACATAACATCTGATTCTGTAAAAAATTTTAAAAAACACAACTCCTGATGGCGTTAAAACACAGAGTGCGACTCTTGACTGTGTTAAACACAAATCACTCCCGATACTGTTCAACACATGACATGACTCCTGATTCCGTTTAACATACAGCATGTCCCCTGGCTCTGTTGAACGTATGAGACCCCTGACTCTGTTAAATACATTGCATGTCTCTTGGTTCTGTTACCAGTGATGTAGATTTTTTAATCACCCTATAGGACACTGTGTCCTAGAGATTAAATGTCAATAGGACACAGTGTCCTGGAGTAACCAAAATAATAGGACACCAGACTCGGAACAGGATTCATTGTGATAAATGTATTTTATTAACTCAAGGTCCGCCGACTAGAACTGGAGAAAAGTATTAAAAAATACAAAAAACAAATAAAATTAACACAATTATGTTGATGACTAGAATCAGGGCAAAGCTTAGTGAAAGTTGTAAAATAAATGGAAATGTTCATGACTAAATGCTAATGTTCATTGTTGCGAGCTGCAAACGACAACAGAAATTACTCATTCAGCATCATTGTTGCGAAACAACTGTCTCTTTTTCTTGCTTGCCCACTTGCTGACAATGGTGTGCAGATATGACTCTTCCCTTTCCTTCTGGCCTTCGAGCTTTGTCTTCAGGATCATGTCTTGCATCTTCACTGACAGCCTGTTCCGCCTTGCAGTGCACACCAAATTCTGTGAGCTGAAGCCTCTTTCCACATCAGCAGTGTGCACAGGTAGAACAAGGCATATCTGTGCCAGCTTCATCAGATTGGGGAAATCTGCCTTGTGAAACTGACTGATCAGTTTCCACAAAGAAGCAGTGCTGTCCCTTGGATAAAGCTGTGCCTTGACAGTAGACTTTGCTTCTTTCCACTCTTCTCTTGTAGCTTCTGGATCACAGAGAGGAGTGGAAATGTTGGATTTCTCAGTACCATCCTCTTCCTTCCATGTTACTACAACTTCCTTGCCAAAGTGGTCAAAGATCGCTGATCTTTTTCACATTTGAGTCTCTTCTTTGGTGGCATGATGAAGATTGATGGCGTGATGCACACGTTTTTACCACTGTCGGATGTGAAGGAAAACAAACCGCGCGCAGGCCAGAAATTCAACAAGAGTTACTCGCTCTTGCTGAATTCTAAGTCGGTGCTCCTCTCGCCTATGGCTGTCGCATCGCGCTTCAGTCGGTGCGTCAGCCTCAGAGCTGTGCAAATTTTCCCGAACACGCGATGCGCTTGGCTCTGCCTTTCAACGCTACTCAGTCTCGCACGCCTCCGCACAATAAAACGGCTGTAGACTTGTCCGCGACCTCGCGAAAACGATAGGACATGCGACCGCTTCGCTTGTATTAGGATCGGACATTTGACCGGATGGAGGTCGAGCCGATCGGTCATTTTACATTTTTATCGGTCAATGACCGGAGACCGATGGAAATCTACATCACTGGTTACATACACCACATGGCTCCTGGTTCTGTTCAACACATGGTGTGTCACCTGTTTAATGCATAGCATTAGCACGATCTCTGATCCTGTTAAACATGCAGCACGACTCTCCAATATCTGTCCAACACACAGCATGACCCCTGATTGTGTGTAACATATAGCACCACCCCTGGTTCTGCTGAACACAAAGCAAGACTGCTAAAAACATAGCATGACCCCTGATTGTCAGTCTCATAGTATGACCCTGGTATTGCTAAAAATATAGCATGTGATTGTCAGTCTCATAGTATGACCCTGGTATTGCTAAAAACATAGCATGACCCCTCATTGTCAGTCTCATAGTATGACCCTGGTATTGCTAAAAACATAGCATGACCCCTCATTGTCAGTCTCATAGTATGACCCTGGTATTGCTAAAAATATAGCATGTGATTGTCAGTCTCATAGTATGACCCTGGTATTGCTAAAAACATAGCATGACCCTCATTGTCAGTCTCATAGTATGACCCTGGTATTGCTAAAAACATAGCATGACCCCTCATTGTCAGTCTCATAGTATGACCCTGGTATTGCTAAAACCATAGCATGACTCCTGATTCTGTCAAACTCATAGTATGACCCTGGTACTGCTAAAAACATAACATGACCCCTGACTGTCAGTCTCATAGTATGACCCTGGCATTGCTAAAAAACATAGCATGACCCCTCATTGTCAGTCTCATAGTATGACCCTGGTATTGCTAAAAATATAGCATGACTCTTGATTGTCAAACTCATAGTATGACCCTGGTATTGCTAAAAATATAGCATGACCCCTGATTGTCAAACTCATAGTATGACCCTGATATTGCTAAAAACATAGCATGACCCCTCATTGTCAGTCTCATAGTATGACCCTGGTATTGCTAAAAATATAGCATGACTCTTGATTGTCAAACTCATAGTATGACCCTGGTATTGCTAAAAACATAGCATGACCCCTGATTGTCAAACTCATAGTATGACCCTGATATTGCTAAAAACATAGCATGACCCCTGATTGTCAGTCTCATAGCATGACCCTGGTATTGCTAAAAACATAGCATGACCCCTGATTCTGTCAAACTCATAGTATGAGCCTGGTATTGCTAAAAACATAGCATGACCCCTGATTGTCAAACTCATAGTATGACCCTGGTATTGCTAAAAACATAGCATGACTCTTGATTGTCAAACTCATAGTATGACCCTGGTATTGCTAAAAACATAGCATGACCCCTGATTGTCAAACTCATAGTATGACCCTGGTATTGCTAAAAACACAGCATGACCCCTGATTGTCAGTCTCATAGTATGACCCTGGTTGTGCTCAAAACATAGCATGACCCCTGATTGTCAAACTCATAGTATGACCCTGGTATTGCTAAAAACATAGCATGACCCCTGATTCTGTCAAACTCATAGTACGACCCTGGCCGTGCTCAAAACATAGCATGACCCCTGATTCTGTCAAACTCATAGTACGACCCTGGCCGTGCTCAAAACATAGCATGACCCCTGATTCTGCCAAACTCATAGTACGACCCTGGTATTGCTAAAAACATAGCATGACTCCTGATTGTCAAACTCATAGTATGACCCTGGTATTGCTAAAAACATAGCATGACTCCTGATTCTGTCAAACTCCTAATTCTGTTTAACACACAGCATAACTTCTGATTCTAAACATACACCACAACCCCTAATTCTGTTTCACACGCAGCATGACTCCTGATTCTCACACACAGATCAACTCGTAAGACACATATCTTAAAGAACAATTCTTAATGAGTCCACCCCCAAAACAAGGACAAACAAGTCACAAGACAAAACAGTTGTTTGTCCTTGTTTTTGACGGACTCACTAAGAATTATTCTTAAAATTTGTTTCAGTTTTCGCCCGCAGCCATCTCACTTTGAAACTACCCTGTCCCTATGATGTGAAGAAATGTTGACTGCTGTACCTTTTCCGGATAACTTAAAAATATAAAGGTCAAGAAAAAAGGTACCTTTGGGAGAACTCTTCAACGTTTCGTGCTGTAAGCACTTGGTCACGAAGTGAAGTGTTGAGGTTGTAGGGGAAGCTGGCAGGTTTCTTGTGACCACAGTTCAGCCAAAAAGGTAGGGGAGGGGGTGGGGAAAAGGTGAACTGTATTAATATGGTCAACAAAGGGGTGGGGCAAAGAGGGGGGGGGGGGGAAGGTGGGAGGGAGAGGATCATCTGGGTGGTGGTTTTCAGAGAAAGGGGAGGGGGTGGTGGTAAGGAAAACATGGTATAGAACAAGGGGGGGGGGAGCAGGAGGGGGGGGGGGGGGGGGGGGGGGGGGGTTGCAGCTTGAGAGAAACAAGTTTATTCCCTGACATTGAGTCCATAAGGACTCAAAGTGCCAAAGCGTTGTATTAGCTGGCTTTCCATGAATTTGCGGTATTGGCCCTCTTTTTGTCCATTGCGCCAAAGCGCTGCCACTTGATGTGCGACAGGTTATGGTGTTCAGAAGTAAAGTGGTTTGCCACTGGTGTATCTTTTCCTGTCAGAATGTTGTCCCTGTGTTCTTTGAAGCGATCATTGAGTGATCTCCTACATACATCATGGCACACAAGGTACAGGTCAGGACATAGACAACATTTTGAGTTTGGCATGTGAAATGGGATTTCACCTGAAACTTATGATCTGATGGGCCTTGGATAGTTGTTGCAGGGTTAATAAAAGTACAGGTTTTAGATTTAGGTTTCTTGCAAGGGAAATTGCCAGCTTGAGCAGAAGGGTGTGAAATTTCTGACTCGTCCCTTGCTTTTCTCGACATATTTGTCAACATCCAGAAAGACTCACGATCCCTCCATACTACAGTACATTATAAACCAACAGATTCTCATTCGTACCTTCTCTTCTCATCCAGCCACCCACCTGCATCGAAAGACCGCATCCCTTTTTCCCAGTTCCTGAGGCTGCGCAGACTCTGTAGCTCAGACAGGGCTTTTGTGAAAGAGGCAACAACCATGGCTACTTTTTTCACCGCCAGAGGTTACCCTTTAGCCTTGATACAATCAGCCCTGGAACGAGCCAAGTCAATTCCGAGATGCCAAGCTCTCAAAAGCAAAGAAGCGGATGCTGCAGAGACGGACCGATGCATATGACTTTGACCAATCACCCACACAACATACCCGTGAAAAACATTCTGTGTCGCAACTTCTCGATCCTTAGGAACGATCCAACACTGAAAGATACATTCAACCAACCTCCACTTGTGGCTTTCAGAGGGACAAAAGCCTTGGTGACCATCTTGTGCATGCTGCCTTCCATTCTACGTACCCTTCTGCTCAAGCTGGCATTTTCCCTTGCAAGAAACCTAAATCAGGCATGAAAGTGACCAGCAGTAAAAAAGGCTGAAAAATCGGCGGGGGTCTGGGGGCCACCGTAGGCCCCCAGTGGGGCCCAGGGGCAACGCCCCGGCGGGGGTCAGGGGGCAGAGGCCCTGAAGCTGAAGCTTTTTAATTAAATAAAAGGCCTAAAACTGCAAATAAACCCTTATTTCAGCGCTGTTAAGAAGGGCAAATAAGCACATTTTCATGTTTTCAGTAATGAAAATAATACTTCAAAAGATCATATAATAATATACTTTTATATGTGCATACTGACTCATTCACTCGCATTATTTTGTGTTATTTTATTTTTACTTTTTAACATGCGCGCTGGTGACCTACTCGTTTTGAGTGAACCAGTATTTTAGGAAGAAGAAGAAAACAATGAGGCAGCCTTCATCACAACATTGATTCAGTCGGTCAATCTTTCCACATGGAACACAAAATGCAGCGCCTTTTTCGTCTAATTTGCGAAACACATCGCCAACTCGAACATTGTCCACTTCCTGGTCTAGCCAGTCCCACCTCCAATCATTTCTCATCCCTTTTTTTTTGGCGTGAAATCGCGACGCGCTTGACAACTTCGGCAATTTCACGATGTCCGACGTTCGACAAGCGCGAAAAGACCGGATGTTGATTGACGGCGGAAGTGACGGTTGACTCTTTTGAGAATAACAAATTGTCCAAATGGGAATAGTATCGAACGAAAGTTTATTTCAGGATTTTTCTTTTCTTTCTTTTTTTTTTTTTTGGGCGGCACATTTTTGGGGGGGGCGGCGCAGATGAAAAAAATGGGCGGAAAATCCGCCTTAGGCGGACGAATTTCATGCCTGCTAAATGTAAAACCTGTACTTTTATTAACCCTGCAACAACTATCCAAGGCCCATCAGATCATAAGTTTCAGGTGAAATCCTATTTCACATGCCAAACTCAAAATGTTGTCTATGTCCTGACCTGTACCTTGTGTGCCATGATGTATGTAGGAGAAACATACAGATCACTCAATGATCGCTTCAAAGAACACAGGGACAACATTCTGACAGGAAAAGATACACCAGTGGCAAACCACTTTACTTCTGAACACCATAACCTGTCGCACATCAGAGTGGCAGCGCTTTGGCGCAATGGACAAAAAGAGGGCCAATACCGCAAATTCATGGAAAGCCAGCTAATACAACGCCTTGGCACTTTGAGTCCTTATGGACTCAATGTCAGGGAATAACTTGTTTCTCGCAAGCTGCAACCCCCCCCCCCCCCCCTCCTGCTCCCCCCCCCCCCCCCCCCCCCCCCCCCTTGTTCTATACCATGTTTTCCTTACCACCACCCCTCCCCTTTCTCTGAAAACCACCACCCAGATGATCCTCTCCTCCCACCTTCCCCCCCCCTCTTTGCCCCACCTCTTTTGTTGACCATATTAATACAGTTCACCTTTTCCCCACCCCCTCCCCTACCTTTTTGGCTGAACTGTGGTCACAAGAAACCTGCCAGCTTCCCCTACAACCTCAACACTTCACTTCGTGACCAAGTGCTTACAGCACGAAACGTTGAAGAGTTCTCCAAAAGGTACCTTTTTTCTTTACCTTTATATTTTCAAGTTACCCTATGATACATGTAGAAACTGCAAACATCCTGCAAACGTCCTATCTCCTCCCCCTAGGCACAAGGTTTCAGTTTCAGTTTCATCAAGGAAGCCTCACTGCATGTGGACTAGTCCATATGTGACCTTCCACCACAAAACCAGTCTTAACTCGATTTTTGAAAGTTATGAGATATACATACATTTAAAATCTACAGATTTTTTTCTGATCAATTTGATATAAAAATGAACGCAATAGGGCAAACAATAAGAAAGTGATGGTCATTTGAAGTGGGTTACTGTGCCGATAGCTATTTTGAGAAAACCGCTTCTAAAGTTTTTGCTATCATCTCCAGCAATTTTGAATTTCCTTAAGAACGGCGTCTTACTTTTTACCATACTTATTTTTAGATGACACACAGAAAAACCGGGAGAGCGTCACACACGCTTTCGAACGGTATATATACGGTGTATAGATGGGGTTCTGTAAGGGTTGCGTTAAGTTTTAGGCGAGTGAAAATGGGTCATTTTGCGTTAAAAGAAGTTCATTTTGATTCGAGGTTAGGCTTTTAAATCTCAGTTTTAACTAATGTATTGGTTGTTTTGGAGCAAATGGATAGTGCCACGTGAAAGTTTAGGGTGTAAGGAACACATTTCTGCAAAAAAGTCAAAATGCCCCAGGTAGACCCTCACCAGCTATTTTCAGCTGTAGCCGTGAAGTAGGCCGCGCGAGTTAAGACTGGTTTCGTGGTGGCGGGTCACATATACACTCTACCACATCCGCTAAGTTTTGAGACCGTACTACGCATGATTTAAAGCTGATAGATAAATGAATTAATGACAGAGATGAGAGAATTTAAGAAGAGGGTTTCGTGGCTACGACTTAGCAGACATCTGACTTACGCATCAGCACAACACGCTCATAAGACCATGAGTACCTAACTACCTAACATTAGTTGTGTCATCACGACACAAAGAAGGTCTAACCGGTCTGAGAAAAAGACACTCTGAGAGAAGGATCCAGCACAAAGCACAGTTGAGTAACCAACAGAATGACACTCACTTTGCCCACCATACTTCACAGAGATGTACTTACATAGTAAACCATGGCAGTCTTCTTACACGGAGGTGGACCGTCCAAGCTGGAATCCTCCGTGAACACGTTCAATGACTCTTCCGATCTCGCGTCCGCCTGTCAAAGGAAACCCGAATCAGAACTCTGTCAGACTTCCACATTAACAGATTAAAATAAAAACAAACAAAAATAAACAAAAAAAACAAAAAGAAGAAGGGGAGGGGAAGGGGGAGGGGGTTACGTATTTTGAACGACAATAGAAAAAAAAAAAAGCCACCTACAAAATCTTTGTGACTTTTACATTATGAAAACAACTTTGCAAAGATCATTACAATATTTATCATTATGAATACTTCTATAGCGCCTGTCCTCGGCTAGAGACCAAGCTCTAAGTGCTTTACGATCCACACACGTTTACATAATGGGCTGCCTACCTGAGTAGTGCCGACTGAAGAGCTGCCAGCTGGCGCTTCATTCAGTTATTTCCCGTGTAATCCAGTCAACATCGTTCACTCAATTTCCTTACTTCCTTCATTCTTTCCATTTGTCACCCAGGGTGCATGCTATGTGTAACGTGCCATCCATGCCAACGGCCACACACGCCGTCTCTTCCGAAAGTTGGTGATGGGATTCTACATGGGTGCAAGTTGTTATGCGTGTGTTCACACATGGAACCTCAGTTTATAGTCTCATTCGAAGGACTGTATAGGAAATGGAGTCAGAACCAATGTTAACTCCGAGGGAAAAATCCCCCCTGTACCGAAACGGCCTGGGGGAGATTCAAACCCGCAACCCCAGGATCACCAAGGTTACAAGTCCGGCGCTCTACCGACTGAGCTATTCCGGCCCCCAATAAAGGGACATGGTCTGAAGTAGAAATGAGTATGGGAAACGAGTATGTAAAAGACATAACGAATCCTTTACTGGCAGCCTATGGGGTCCACTACAGTATAAACAGCCATTTTTCACATCTCTAGCATAATAACATCACAGTCTCCTGCAAGCGACAGACTTCCGAGATGATGATGTGTGACGGCTCATCCGTCATACTTCCAAACAAGAAAGTGCACCACATAAAGAACTGCAAGGAAGTCTTGGGGGGGGGGGGGGCAGAGAAACAATTAGTGAACAACCAAAAAAGGATTACTTGTGTCCTCATTATGTGCAATTACACAGCCGTACCTCCTAGCAAATGCTGCCTACAGCACTCACTCATGCAATGCAACCTGGTGCCGTAAGCTGCATTCTTTTGGATTGATGGCTATGCAACTCACCACGGGAGGCAACGTCGTGTTCCTTGTTTTGTTACTTACTACCTGTCGCTTAGAGTGCCGCTGATCCAATCACCATAGGAGAGCAATGTGGCACCTGATAAACTGCCTAGCAAAGCACAGCGGCTTCACACACAACAAGCTCAGTCATGCTGCTCCATCTGAGACTTTCATCTGATCTGCCACCCACTGTCACCACAGCACGCACGAGTCTGTCCACACAGAATGCCGATACAAACTCAGCACGGCTCTGTGCGAGGACGAGGAATCCAAGCTGATGTTACCATGCAACCATGACTTGAAGTCCCACAGTATTTCAGACAATTTCTCCGTAAGGTCTTCAGTGACGATGAGGATGAGGATGGAATAAAGGTGACGATAACGGAAGGAAGTCTTGGCCCGAGACTGCAAAACATTCGTTTACTTATTCATTTGCTTCGTTGGTCAAGAAATTTTACCCTCAAAGACTAGGAACGCAGACTCCATTGTGTGGTTCCAGTCTTCCCCCTTTAGCTAATACTGTCTTAGCACATTCAACGTATCTGGGCAGGAGCTGGCCAGGCCCCATCAGATTCCTACAATGTGTTCTGACGGGACTCGAACCTACAGCCGTCAGTACGCAACTTTAACCACTGCAACCACATTCACCGTTATCACCTGAAACCTTTGCCCATGCTACACAGTCGTCTCCCATGTCCTAACCCAACGGCCTGCTGCCTTACCATTCTTGCCTCGTAGTTCACAGGAGAGCACTTGATGCTGTACAGCCTACAGCTGTCACTACACCACAGTTTTAGTTTCAGTTTCATCAAAGAGACGTCGCTGCGTGAGGACTGGTCCATGTTCGCTACACCACATCCGCTAAGGTTTTGAGACCACACTGTGCGTGATTTTAAGCTGAACGATAAATGAATAACCAACTAAGATGGGAGAATTGAAGAAGAGGGTCTCGTGGCTACGACTTAGCAGATGTCTGACCTACGCAGTACACAGCTACCAACATCACCCGAAACTGCTGCCCATGCTACACAGTCGTCTCCCATGTCCTAACCCAACGGCCTGCCGCCTTACCATCCCTGGCTCGTAGTCCACAGGAGAGCACTTGATGCTGTACAGCTGCTGCCGGTGTTTGGGTTTCCACATGAAGATCGGGTTGTCATGGAAACGAACCTGGATGCAGGCATGGTTCTCCAGCCACCCGTTGCTGGTTGTGTGGAATCCATCTGAAAACAGTCCGAAACGGCCACTCCTGTACTTTGTTTCATTGACTGTGGAATGAAAATCAAGTTTCTGTAAGCATTAGCCTGTGTCGTTTTGATGCATTCGGCATTCAACGTGTCTTGTGTTTGAGGTGGCGGCTGAAAAACTGAAAGGCTGGTGTCCATGGGCTGCCTAGGCCCCTGGTGGGGCCGAAATTGATTTTTTGAAAAATTCAGATAGTTTTCGTGGCCTCTGGTGAAAGGAAATTTGGAACTGAGGCCTTGTTTGAAACACATATTTATTGCTTATATGTGAACAAAAGTATTTTAAATTTAAAAAAAAAAAATTTAAAAAAAATAAATAAAAAAAAATAAAAAAAACATACCCCCCAAAACAGCTTGTTGGTGCCTTGGACATAGATGGGCAGTAAGCGTATCAAGATCACAAATCTGTGCATTTTCTAAGGTCTTAATAGAGAGTTTCCACTGTACTTCCAAAATTAACCCATTTATTACACGGAAGAAATAGAACCTTTAGTAGTTTTCCCCATCCTTTTCCAGAAAAAACTAACCCTCATGTTTATTTTTCTTTTATGGTTTTTTCTTTCTTAAATTTTTTTTTTCATACTATTATGTCTCTCTCTCTCTCTGCCTTACATACATCTTTGTATGTGTTTGTGTGCGTGCGTGTGTGTGTATGTGTCACTAGGGGGGAAGGGGGGGCGCGTGGAGGGCTGCTGAAAAAGATTTGACTGAAATTCTTACCTTCATGCATTTAATATGGTCCGGACTTCTGGCGTGCTTTGCTAGCCGAGATTTTCCATTGGATCCATACTTGAGGTCCGAGTTGCACACGCAGCAAAACGCTACACCAGGTTTGTTTGTTTTCAAACACCAAACACGATGTTGTCGTTTTTCATCATCTATTTCATTCAGCCAAGCCCATCGCCACTTATCAGTGATGCCAGCGCCGATCTCCTCAACTGAATCACCTTCTTTCAGATAGGACATTCTCATAGTTTCCAACGAACTCCAAACTCAAAATCTAGATTTCGGCAAATGGTGCTTTAACTTTGTTCCCTAAAATAAAGAGTACTTCCAATTCGGCACGTCCGTTTTATGGTAAGCCACACTCGATACGTAATTTGCGCAATTTTTGAGACTGTTTTGAAAAACTTTTTTTTTTCCCCTTCAGATTTACGAAAAACGGAAAATTCCGTCTCGAATAATTTCATAAAACGGATTCCATTCTCAGACGGAAGAAGTTTCACCCATGTGAATATACACATATGCAGTGAAGGGGGTGTGTGTGTGTGTGTGTGTGTGTGTGTGTGTGTGTGTGTGTAACTGTGTGTATATGTGTGTGTGTGTGTGTGTGTGTGTGTGTGTGTGTGTGTGTGGTGTGTGTGTGTGTGTGTGTGTGTGTGTGTGTGTGTGTGTGCGTGCGCGCGCATGCATGTGTGTGTGTGCGTGTGTGTGTAAAAGTCTTGCACATGCACACACATACAGTGAATGCTCCACACGTGTGTACATCAATACGTTTCAACATGGAACAAATCAAGAACACTTAGAAGCAACGTGAATGGCAGAGAGCACAGTTTGATTAGACGAAGGTGTTGGGTTTTCTATTTTCAGTAATCATCACTTAGAATTCAATCAGAAATAGAAAAGCGCAAAAGAAAATGGCTGACCGACTGAATGCTTATTACCAGCCAAGCGTCAGTGGAAAACATACAGAGAAAGAATTTTACGTTTCAAAAACTGAACTGGTTTAACCCTCTTGACAAGCGAGAACCCGCTAGCGCCCAACCAGAAATCACACAGCCAAACGCTGAGCACCTGCCAGCGCCCGGTAAAACACGTGGCAACAATGGGCGCCGCCATATTTCCCGTAGAAAAGGAAGTCTCGTGAGAACGTGACTTCCTTCTTCCTGTGGCCATTTACTTCCGTTTGCAAAAAACCGCGAGTCGATACATGCCGTAGTTCTCGAGTTACGAATTTTTAAAGTTTTGTGGTCGAAATGCTGTTTTTCGCCATCGCTAACATTGATTTCTGCGTTCTATAATGAGATTTAGTGATGAAGATACTTTGATTTGTAGGATTTACGGCATAAGACGTAGTGAAAGTGCTGGGTAATGAAGCTTAGAGTGACCTAGATTTCGACTGGGATGAGGTTCCAGGTATGATTCGGAAGAAAGTTCTGAAGAAGATTTTTTTTTCCCCCCGAGTAAATGGCTCATGTGATATTCTTCAAACTTATGATATAGCAACATATATATTCGTAGGACGTTTTAAAATTATTTTCATTTCACTATTTCCTTTCCTCTCTTTTAAATTAATTTTTAAATTGGGTAACCATGTTCAAATTACGGCGTTGCTTACCTTGCCGATGGTTTTCGGCGTAACTAAGCTCAGGTAAGTGCATACTAAAGAGGGCTAATTACCCTTTCAGACTTGCTGTTCTTCCATGAAAACAAAATAAGAAATTGAAACAAGAAAGACTGTTATTGTTCTGCATAGACATATGGTTTTTATTCTGTTTTGCTGTCTTATTGTCTACGGTCCCTCACTGCCACTCCTCGCATGCCCCTTCCTCCGGCTCCATCCATGAACAACCAAACCAAATTTTGTCCTCTTGCCACCTCAGCACGGACAGACCACAGGAACCCTTCTCTCGGGGGGTCAAGAAGACAGACCACAGGAACCCTTCTCTCGGGGGTCAAGAAGACAGACCACAGGAACCCTTCTCTCGGGGGGTCAAGAAGACAGACCACAGGAACCCTTCTCTCGGGGGGTCAAGAAGACAGACCACAGGAACCCTTCTCTCGGGGGGTCAAGAAGACAGACCACAGGAACCCTTCTCTCGGGGGGTCAAGAAGACAGACCACAGGAACCCTTCTCTCGGGGGGTCAAGAAGACAGACCACAGGAACCCTTCTCTCGGGGGGTCAAGAAGACAGACCACAGGAACCCTTCTCTCGGGGGGTCAAGAAGACAGACCACAGGAACCCTTCTCTCGGGGGGTCAAGAAGACAGACCACAGGAACCCTTCTCTCGGGGGGGTCAAGAAGCAGTCCAGGGGAGATGCTGCACTGCCACCTAGTCACTTGAATGGTGTTTGGGGGGGGGGGGGGGGGGGGGCGGAATAGCCTAGTGGTAGAGCGCCGGACTCGTAATCTTGGGGTTGTGGGTTCGAATCTCCGCTGAGCTGTTTCGGTACAGGGGGATTTTTCCCTCGGAGTTAACATTGGTTCTGACTCCATTCCCCATACAGTCCTTCGAATGAGATTATAAACCGAGGTTCCGTGTGTGAACGCACGCATAACATCTTGCACCCACGTAAACATCCCATCACCAACTTTCGGAAGAGAAGGCCAGTTTGGCCGTTGGAATGGATGACATGTTACACATAGCATGTACCTTCCCCGAAGTTGGAGTATGGCTGCCTTAATGGAAGGATAAAAACCAGTCATACACACAAAACTCCACTCCCTCTGTTAGGTAGATGGGATTAATCCTTGCCTGTCTATACAGGGAGTGTCTGCAGGAGTATCAGCCTGCGTACGCGAGAAGAAAGAAAAAGAATGGTGTTCAATGGTGTTTGTTCTGATCCCACAAATGCAGGAAACCACTTACAAAACTCCCTGCTGACGACATTAGTTGCTAACTTGCATAGCTGGCATGTGTTAATATTCCCTTTAAGGGAGAAGGTCGGAGTGGGGGTGATGGGGGGGGGGGGGGGGGGGGTTGTTTAGGGTTCCCACACTTCCAACCTCCAGTCCCCCCCCCCCCCATTTCTTTTCCTTTTTTCCTTTTTTTTTTTCACCTTTTTTAAACGGTGCATGGAAGATTGGAGGTTGGCGTGCGTGTGTGTGGTGGGGAGAGGTGGAATGGGTTAGGGGAAGGACTGGGGGGAGGGAGGCCACCATATCCACCTAAGTCCTTATGAACTTGCCGTCGTCAAAGACTTTGACACTAACAGACACCATCATGGTGAGACATGAAAAACAGAGGTCACCATGACAGCAAGGAATGACAGGTCAGAGAACTGGAGACTTTGTTTCTGTTTTCAACATGATGATTCACGAGGATGAGGATGATGAAAATAATGCTATGGAGGTCCACTTTGACTTCAAACTACCAGAGTGGTCTGTACCGTATGCTTTCTTTCATAGTATCTCCTGGCCTCAAGTATGCCTAAAAAAAATAACACTTGCACTGTTTGTCACAAAATTTGAGCAACACTAAGAGACACATCCATTATCTGGATGGAACTTTGGAACTCAACCAAGTGTTTCTGTTTTCTCTGCTGAATGTTAACAACTCTGGGACTGAAACCTCTCACCAATATTTGCCTGATGGGACTGAAACATCTCACTGATATTTACCTAATGAGACTAAAACATCTCACCACCATTTGCCTGATGAGACTAAAACATCTCACCACCATTTGCTTGATGAGACGGAAACATCTTACCAATATCTGCCTGATGAGATGGAAAGACTTCACCAACATTAGCTTGATGAGATGGAAACATCTTACCAAGATTTGCCTGATGAGATGGAAACATCTCACCAACATTAGCTTGATGAGATGGAAACATCTTACCAATATTTGCCTGATGAGATGGAAATATCTCACCAATATTTGCTTGATGAGATTGAAACATCTCCACAAACAGTTGCTTGATGAGATGTAAACATCTCACCAACATTTGCTTAATGATATGTAAACACCTCACCAACATTTGCTTGATGAGATGGAAACATCTCACCAACATCTGCTTGATAAGATGTAAACATCTCACTGACATCTGCTTAATGATATGTAAACATCTCACCAACATTTGCTTGATGAGATGGAAACATCTCACCGACATCTGCTTGATAAGATGTAAACATCTCACCAACATCTGCTTGATAAGATGTAAACATCTCACTGACATCTGCTTGATGAGATGTAAACATCTCACAAACAGTTGCTTGATGAGATGTAAACATCTCACCAACATCTGCTTGATGAGATGTAAACATCTCACTGACATCTGCTTGATGAGATGGAAACACCTCACCGACATCTGCTTGATGAGATGGAAACATCTCACCAACATTTGCTTGATGAGATGGAAACATCTTACCAACATCTGCTTGATGAAATGGAAACACCTGACCAACATTTGCCTGATGGGACTCAATTCCATGTCCTCCTCATTAATTAAAAACCGTTGACAGTAACCACAAACAACACAGTGGCTAGTGTTCTGTATGGGTATTGACTACGCTGTGACAAACACAAACAACGCAGTGGCTAGTGTTCTGTACCGCATAGCTGGCAACCTCCCAGAGTCAAAAAGAGTAACATCTCATGGGGGGTGGGTTCGGGAGGGGGGCTGGCCCCCCTCCTGATCAGCGGGGGTCAGGGGGCGCAGCCCCTGAAGCTGAAGCCTTTTTTACACTCTGACAGGCATATTTTTCATCTCCTGATAAGAAAACTAATCAAAAGCAAGCCTATTATTAAACCATATCAAAGCATGCATATTAGTATGTTGCATACAATGCAATATTTTGTGTAAAAAAAAGCCTCTTATGTAGGTAGCCACCATATTTTTTTCTATAGATTAATATACAAAACACACAAAATAAGACTTACCCAAACAGCTTTTTTTATCTTCCATATTGATGTAGGATGAACATAAAAGATGCTCTGCCCTCCCAATCAACAGCACTCACAGTCCTGGGCTTCCATCAGCTACACCCACATTCTTCAGTTCAAGTTCCATCAACTTCACCCTTCTGCCCTTATGATCTCACAACTACACCCCATAGGACTTAGGATCCATCAACTATACCCCACAGTCATGTTTCATCAACTATACCCCACAGTCATGTTTCATCAACTATACCCCACAGTCATGTTTCATCAACTATACCCCACAGTCATCTTTCATCAACTACACCCCACAGTCATGTTTCATTAACAACACAACACAATTATGTTTCATCAACTGTACCCCACAATCTTGCTCAAACAACTTCATCCCCAGTCCTCCGGCTCCATTTAATTACCATCGCCCCCCACCCCAGTTCTAAGGCTCCATCAAGCTACTCCCCACTCCCCAGTCGTCATGATCCAACCACTACTCCCACACCCTGAGTTGACAGCCTGTGTTCAAAGATCTAGGGTTTTTTTTTTACTATTTGTGCAATCGAGGACTTGGCCTTCTTTAGAAACTTCTGGCTGAACTTTTGCTCATAGCAAGAGCCATGAAGATTGGCCTTTGCCACCATCATGTTTTTTTTTACGGCTGCCGATTCCTCAGCTTCGTTGTTTTTTTGTGCTTCGTGGTCTTCTCGTGATCGGCCAGATCATTTCTTCCCCATGTGAAATATTCACCGGACATCGACACATGGTGCAGAAAGCAAACTTTTCACCCTTTGAAGGGCAAGAAGTGACCCATGGAAACTTGTCTTTATAAGCTGGCAGATACCGCTGGAATCGTTTAGGTTTTGTGGTTTTCTCCGTGCTACCACTTGAAGACGCCATGTTGACTATTTGAACAGCAGCTATGCGCATGCGCGGAATGGGCCTAGTTATGCCCTTTCATGCTGACTTCCGAGTTTACGCTTTCTGTTCAGTCGGACCAGTTGCCAAACGTTCTTTTATTTAATTTTGGGCTTTTTTTTTTTTTTTTTTTTGAAAACTCGTAAACCGGAATTTTTTCAGCAAACAACGAAAATAGGGACAAATTTAAAAAAAACGATATGTCCCGGTTTTCCCGTAACAGTTGGCAGCTATGGTACCGGGTATTGACTACGCTGTGATAAACACAAAAAAACAGTGGAATATGGCAGGCTTCCTATTCAAGCATTTACACTCACCAGTATTACTAAAGAACAGTCTCAAATTGCATCTGAATAAAAGAAAGAGAGAGAGAGAGAGAGTGTGTGCGTGTGCGTGTGCGTGTGTGTGCAAGCGCGCATGCACGCATTTGTGTCTGTGTGTCTATGTCTGTGCGCGTGCATGCATGCACGCATGCACACACATGTAGACGTGTGCGTGTGTTTCATTAAAATAAATGAGTCAACACCGATTCCAACCCACTGTCCTGAGCCAACCGTATCCAAGGTCAGTCACCTTCTACCTGGTCTGAACAAAACACACAGGCATGCAGACACACGTACACACACAGGCCGCCTGTTGTTGTACACTGACACAAAAGACCCTGTCAGAGCTTAATCTAGGATTTTTCAAAAAGGGGGGGCAGTCCCCCCTCATATCAAAAAAAGGGGGGGGCACTCCCCCCCTCCTCCCCCCAGGGCCACTTCTTCAGCCAATCGTCTTGAAACCGGTGTTCCTTGCACTGGCACTCTTTTCGGGCTGCTTCTCCGAGCTTTTGGATGTAGTCGCGGTTTCTTCATGATCTTCTCCACCCTCGCATGGCACAGAATCTTTTTTTTTTTCACTTTTCTTCCACGAAAGTCGAAGTCGAACAGGGTGGGTGCACGCTTCATTTTGGAAAATATCCAATATGGCGTCATAAACTCTTGCAACTTCTCGTCGGTGATCGAAAAGGAGGAGATGAACGCCGCCGATTGGTTGATTTGCACTAACAGCCAATGAAATATCAAGAAATCGTTCGCTCCTGCTCAGTCCTAGTTTCAGTTTTTCAAGCAGACGACAAACGAGCACCCGCAATGATCAATGAACAGGGCGGGCAGTCCTGCAACTGTGCGGGAGTCTGCCCACGTTAACCGTCTTTAGTATGCACTTACCTGAGCTTAGTTACGCCGAAAACCCATCGGCAAGGTAAGTAACTCCGTAATTTGAACATGGTTACCCAATTTAAAAATTAATTTAAAAGAGAGGAAAGGAAATAGTGAAATGAAAATCTAGGTCACTCTAAGCTTCATTACCCAGCACTTTCACTAAGTCTTATGCGTAAATCCTACAAATCACAGTATCTTCATCACTAAATCTCGTTATAGAATGGCAGAAATCAAGGTTAGCGATGGCGAAAAACAGCATTTCGACCACAAAACTTTAAAAATTCGTAACTCGAGAACTACGACACGTATCGACTCGCGGTTTTTTGCAAACGGAAGTAAATGGCCACAGGAAGAAGGAAGTCACGTTCTCGCGAGACTTCCTTTTCTACGAGAAATATGGCGGCGCCCATTGTTGCCACGTGTTTTACCGGGCGCTGGCAGTTGCTCAGCGTTTTGGCCGTGTGATTTCCGGTTGGGCGCTAGCGGGTTCTCGCCTGTCAAGAGGGTTAAGACTCCATAATTGCGGGAAGGAACAGATTTTCGGGAGATTGTACAAATCCCGCGCTCTAGAGTAAGCTCTGCCCTGTCATTGCCACATCCCAAGCCAATCACGCCGGACATCTACAGTGGTCCTGTAATGGGAGGAGAACAAACAAAAAAACTAACATAAAACTGCATGTGAACCGTTCCCTAATGAAGGCTTGCTAAGCCCACGTCTCGACAGCTGGTCATGAAATGACTCATGTGACATGTCAGAGAGCAGTAACGAAAATGAAAACAGAGCTTTTGATGTAGGCGACGAATATTACTTCACAAACCCGCTGTCACCGATCGGCGGTACTGAACCGCCGTGTTCAGAGTGGTGGTTCAAGATAGAGAGCGTGTGCGCGTATGCGTGCGAGTGTGCGTGCGTGTGTGTGTGTGTGTGTGTGTGTGTGTGTGTGTGTGTGTGTGTGTGTGTGTGTGTGTGTGTGTGTGTGTGTGTGTGTGTGTGCACGCGTGTGTAAGGTTGAGGTTTTAGTTAGGTGGGGGTTAGGCTAAGTTCCTCGGGGTTAGGTAGGAAGGTTAGGCTAGGTAGGGGGGCAGGGGAAGGAGGACATACAATATTCTTGAATTCCAGTCTTCACTTATTGAAGGAGTGGAAGCGGGAGGTTGGATTCGTTTCCGACTGTTACCCTTTGTTGCTTTGGTTCTACACAAGAGAGGGCGGGGCAGGATATCAGCTGTTGTTGTTGTTGCAAATTGTCGTGTTGTTGCACAAGCAGCAGCTAGTCCGTTGGTCAGGTGTGTCAGCTCTGCGGAAGGATACACTGTTCTGACCAATGGTTGCTTTGCATTGAGAGTGAAGCTCACTTGATTCCGACCAGGGCGGGATGTGTTGGGGTAGTTTCACTTCGGTCCCTGGTGTTCGTCGGAGTGGATGCGCTCCTTGTAATTGCGGTGGGAGCGCCGTTAGTTCATGCTGAGTGAGTGACTTCGAGTCATAGTTAGGGCCAGGTCCTCGTTGGGTTGGTGTGCCCTTGGCCTGTGCCGGGTCTGTGTTGTCCTTGTTGGCAGCCACTCTCAGCCAGTTGCAGAACTGGTGTGGTTGATCGTCTGTCTGTCCAGGTTGGTGATCTGTTATGTGTCCCTTAGGGACGCAGCGACCGGTGCGGTAGTGGTCCCGGGTCAAAAAAGAAAGGTGGGTCCCGGGGAGAGGGGTGGGTGGTAGTAGTAGTTCAGAGATTAGAGCCCTTTGGCTTGGTGCTTGTCCCTAGTGGTTAGCCACCATGTGTGCGGGCTATCGCTGCGTCCCCAGGTCACAGTGATATACCGCAAACTGGTGTTTTAGGATAGGTTGAGGTCCCCAGGTCATTGTAGCAGGGTAGGGTGGGTCAGCGGGGAAGTGGGATACCGGTGTGCGGTTGTGGATGGACGTGAGTGGCGGCGCCATAGTGTGTGTGTGTGAAATAAAGAAGTGTGCATGACTGCAAAGCTGTGTTAGTGTGCTGTGTTGTCTGACCTAGTGTGTGATAGGCGTGGGTAGGGGTGGTAGGGCCGCCCAGCTTAGCAACCGTGACACCCGCATGACTCAGATGGCCAACACTTTCTCGGCGTTGGACACTCATCTGTAGACCCCCCCTCTGTGATGTTCAGTGAGAAGCTGAGTATGGTGACAAAGTTGACAGGAACGACAGATCCCAGAATAATGGAAACAAGAGAGATTTTACACAGCAGTCTAGGACAGAAGCAACTGGCAATTATACCATCCAGAGAAGCTCATCTTGTAAGTGTCATTCTGGACTGAAAACTGGGATATTTCATTGTCACCACAGACTTTTCTGCATGAAACATGGGCTGTTCTCTCCATGGAGAACATGTTACCATTGTACAATTCCACTGTTGCCGTCAATCTTCTGGAATCGAAATCCCAGAGCTTAAGGGTACAGAGGTGGGTGCAGGGCAAGGTGGGCCATTATTGCTTTTGACCAAAGGCATTTTCAACCCCTGATCACAAAAGTGAGGTTAAAAAGAGGAATGTATTTTTCATTACATTTGGGTAGCTGACGCCCAAAGAACATCATTTTGGCTTTAAGCTGCCATTTTCTATCGACCTTCTCGAAACGCTGACCCCAGACCTCTTTACCGTTTAACAAACTGTTGAAGTACTGAATTTTTGTCACCCTGAATTCAGGATTTCAGGAATGATTTCTAAAATACAGATATTTCAGACCATTTGGGGGGGGGGGGGGGGTGGGGGTGGGGGGGGGGGGGAGTTTGCAGTTATGCACCACCCATTATTCATTTTAACCATGTGTGTTTTTGTTAACCTATCAAAAATGGATTACCAACTACAGAATTTGGACAGGAACCACCTCCTGTTGCCATTCTTATATTCCAAAAAAAGTTATTACTTAGTAACTTCACATCGATCATGCATATAGAAAATGTTGCAATAATTTTGCAAAATGGATCACAGATCCACCTTTATATGCAAATCTACTTCATGGATACACACCACAATTGAAGGCAATTGTCCCTGGGGCCATGTTCCTTTCCCCCACATAGTATTGTTAACATCAGTTCAACACTTTTTATGCAATACTTGCTGACAGACACACCAACAGGTGTGGGTGAAAACATAACCTGTTAGTGGAGGCAGACCAAAGTCCCTCTCTAAAGCAGATTGTTTTTTTTTTTGCAAAAACAAGTGTTTACCCGTTTTACAGTGACCTTCGCCTTACATTCCCTCCTTTTAAAGACCCATTTTGTGTAGATTTCCAGAGATCAATCATGAAAAGTTCTCTGCGCAATGTCCTTTGAGAAAGACAAATACCGTGTGAAAAGTTACCTGCAATAAACAATATGCACTGAAAAAAAAAATTAGTTCCATACCCCAGGTCATGTGTTTCTCAACAACCAGGTATTCGTGCACAGGCAAAGAGCACACACACACACACACACACACACACACACACACACACACACACACACACACACACAAGCACACACATACAAAGATGCATATACAGCATCCACACATCTCATAATGTTACATCAGGTGTACATAGGGAAAAAAAGATAAATCGACAGAAAAAGGGAAAAAAAAACCCACTAATCCCACATAGGAAAAAAAAGATAAACAAACAGAAAAAGGAGGAAAAAAAACCCACTAATCCACCATAATGACTTACGCTTCATAATCATCAGTATAATCAACATTGCACTGTTATCATCATCGTCATCATCATTAAAATCATTATCACCGTTCTAATCATCATTCATAAAACAAAATTTCAACTCACCGTAAGTTCCAAACTCAGCCATAGGCAGATTCATTTTATCCTCATCTGTGGACACAAAGAAATCATCACACTTGCTACAACAACCTTTTTTTTCACTTACATCAGAAATGGCATCAAACCATATACCCTTACTCCACTAAAGCCAATAATATATATACACAATCTGCCACACGTGTAAAAAAAAAAAAACAAAAAAAAAAAACCATTTTGCGCTGCAAAATGCAGAGTATTCAAAGATGTTGTTAGTGCTCTGGGAAAAGTCCTGGCTTCACCACTCAGTGAAGCTCCATGAAAAACAGATTTTCTCTGCCACAGTCTCAGCATCAGCAGCGAAAGGGGAACTAGCGGGCGTCAGATCCTTTACCAGGCCACCTGCCGGAGAAGACACTGAACGTATGCCGAGTCACTTCAGTGGAATACAGAATGGTGCCTGCACCGATCCAGCAAATGCAGGACTCCCACCTACTAACCTGCCTGTATGGGGTGTCACGTCACAACAGCCCTCTGACATCCATTCCCCCAGTCAAAAACAATCAAGTTGCAAAGTGAGGCGACTGCAGGCGGAAATCTGAAGAATTCTTCAAAAGTTTAAAAGCACTATGTCCGCCTTACATGTGCAAACAAATCACAAGACAAAACATGTTTTGACCTCTTTGGTCTTCTTCAGGGGAGATAAACAACACTCGGGACAACGAAAATGAAGAACGAGCAGTCATTCCTCTCATCAAATTTGCCACAAGGTTGGGCGTTGATTCCACCTATGGCTCTAACAACGTCATATACCAAGACCACCCTGTCCAGGGGGGGGGGGGGGTGCTCACTCATTTCGGCACAGTGACTGAGCAATGCCTGCCAGTGTGGGACCTAGTAGGTAGCACATAAGTAAGTGATGTTCTGAACATGCTGGATCAGAACGGGCATCACTAGTGAACACCACCGGAAGTGACCAGCAAGGAGAGCAGCGTTCCTCTGCGGCTTCGTCTCAGGATGATCCCATGCAAATCACCGACAGTGGATTGCCAGAGATGAGGCAGCAATAGGTCAAGCCTGGACACCGCCGAAAAGGGGAGGGGGGAGGGGGGGGGTCTAATGAGCAGCATGGGAAAAATGCCACTAAGCAAGCATGAAAAATGACTTTTAAAAACGGGTATTCTAGTGAGGCTATGCTCGTAACAACAACACCACACACAAAAAGCTTGTGTGTATGTCAACATTTACACTGCTAGAGCAATGTGTTGACAGAAAGCAGCTTTCTGAATCATTGAGCTTCTTTCCAGTGATAGATTCTCTTCTCTTAGGAGGATGAACATGGATGTAGCAACAACAACAAAAAGTCTGAACACGCAATCCTCTCCTCATGTGAGACGTGCTAGCTGGTTTAGTATAAAAAGTCAGTATTGAAGACGACATAAGAATGAACAGGAATTATGTGCATGCTTGTCTCACACACACACACACACAGAAACTCATAAACACACACACACACACAGAAACACACATACACAAACACACAAAGAAACACACATACCCACATACACACATACATAAACACACACACACACACACACACACACACACACACACACGAGTGACACACACATAGATTCATATAAACACACACATGCGCACCCATGCGCGCGCACACACGCACGCATGCACACACACACACACACACACACACACACACACACACACACACTCACTCACACACACACACACACTCTCACACACACACACACACACACACACACACACACACACACACACACACACTCACTTGTGGTCTTCACCAGACGAGGCTGGATGTTGGTCTCCCATACGATGACCTCAATGTCCTGGAACAGGTCCAACTGTGAGTGGGACCCTGGTTCCACCGTCTTGCCAATGAAGTATCTGAAGGAGATGGTGGAATTCTTGGGCAAGGACACCGTGCACTCCCACACTGATCTGCAATAACACAGCACCAGAGTCATGATACTTACTAACTGTATCATACATGGTATTGCTTATGGGGAAAAAAAGAGTTGCCAGTTAAAAATTCAGGAGATTATTTATACATTGATTTTTTTTTTTTTAATCATGCTGGTCATGGAGAATAATCAGACAACATGACTTCAATTTCAAACACATACACTTTCATATAATATTAAAAAAAATCAAATACAACAAATAAATAAACAAATAATCATTATAATAATTTCTACCATTTTTGTTGAGTCAGCTCTTTTCTCTCTTTCTTTACTATCCTGGACTCTTTTTCTGCCATTGCGACTGATTCTCCTGTTTTTATCCTTGAAGGTCTGTGCACTTTGGTAGAAAGAAACTCTTGGAGAGCATGGCAGCAGAGAGTCCTCAGAAGAGAAGCCCCCTTCAAGCAAGTGTTTCGGCCCTTATCTCCTGACACTCTAGGGGGGTTGGGCCACACCCGGTTCATGACTCCGGATGTCCCTCTGCTGCGGCTTTTTTTTTCCCCATCTTGGGACGAGCCATGGCTGGGATTTGAACCCATGACCCTCTGGACATGCTCATTTTCCACTTAATGACTCGCACTCTAACCACTGAGCCACTGGGGCACCTGATATTTGTAGGGAAATTTAAGCCTTATGAAGTTCACTTTTGTTCCTCCTTGACCAGATCCAGCTTGAACACCTCTCTGTCGCTTCTGCCATTGCTTTCAGGGCTCTGGTTTTTTCCTTCCCTGCAACTGAGAGCTGTTTCATGAGGCTGTATGCAGACGTTCCTACAAACCCCCTAGCTCCAATTTCTGCAGTGAGGACTTTGAGCTGATAGCCTTCTCTCCTCAGGCTGTTTGCCAGATCAGCATACTTTTCAGTCTTGTAGATTTGAGCTGCCTCCATTCTGTTCTCATATGGCACCGTGAGCTCGATCATGATCAGCTGCTTGGTTGACTTGAGTGTGGACTACTATGTCTGGTCTCATGCCACTCTTGCTGATGATCTCTGGGTGACTCTTCCATTCTGGGAGGTCTGCAGTGCACTCCCAGTCATCTGCCCGTCCAGCAGACTCTGCCTGCATGTTCCGAGTGGCACTGTTGTTCTTGGCCATGATTTGTTACCTCCTGCCGTGAAGAATGTTGTGGGTGCTTTTGGAGTCCTGATTTTCCCTTTTGTGGTGTTGGTACTAGCCCAGACTGCTTGTACAATCTCTTTGAGCACTTGGTTGTGCCTCCATGTGTACCTTCCTTGAGCCAGGGCTACTTTACATGAGCTTAGGACATGCTCCACTATTTGTTTTTCATGGCAGAGGGGGCATGCAGGATCGTCTGTTTTCCCCCACTTCACCAGGTTTGCATTTGAGGGCAGAAGGTCATATGCAGATCTGAGAATGAAGCTGATCCTGAGAGGGGCCATGTGCCAAATGTCATTCCAAGTGAGACTTCTTTGGAGTGCATTCTCCCATGTTGTCCACTGCCCTTGCTGGCTCTGCTGGACTGCTTTTTCTTTTAGTCTTCTTTGGTCTTCTTCTTTTCTCATCTCCTGAATCATCATGTCTCTTTTGGCTTCTCCTTTGGCCTTTGACCACCATTCAGTTTTGGTCACCCCAGTCCTTGTCTGCTGGTCTGTGTGTGTCAGCCTGGACTCTTTTTTCTGCCATTGTGACAGATTCTCCTGTTTTTATCCTTGAAGGTCTGTGCACTTTTTCTTCAAATTTTGACCGTGGCAGCTGTTTTGGTCTGATCTGGCAAAGAGGTAGTAGGACTACCAACACTGTGCAGTGGGCAATGCCTGACCTTTCTACACTGTGCCACTACTAGCTATGGTTGGGCCTTCATGAATTTCTTTGTGGTCACTTTTATTTTTGATCATTTTTTTTGTTTTTTTGCTTTTTTGTAGGAGTGGGTACGGGGGTAAAGGAGGTACCTGGGAAGAAAACTTGGGCATCAGGGTGGAGAGCCATCGCGTATCAAGCAGTATGGGTGAGAACCTTCACCTATCAGGGAGTATGGCTGAGAACCTTTGCATATCAAGCAGTATGGGTGACAGCCTTTGCGTATCGGTCAGTATGGCTGAAAACCTTTGCCTATCAGGCAGTATGGGTGAGAGCCTTTGCCTGTCGGGCAGTATGGCTAAGAGCCTTCATGTATCGGGCAGTATGAGTGAGAGCCTTTGCCTATCGGGCAGTATGGGCGAGAGGTCTATCGGGCAGTATGGGCGAGAGCCTTCGCCTATCGGGTAGTATGGCTGAGAGCTTTTGCCTATTGGGCAGTATGGGTGAGAGCTTTCCCTTCACCTATCGGGCAGTACGGGTGAGAGCCTTCGCTTATCGTGCAGTATGGGTGAGAGCCTTTGTCTATCGAGCAGTATGGCTGAGAGCCTTTGCCTATCGGGCAGTATGGCTGAGAGCCTTTGCCTATCGGGCAGTATGGGTGAGAGCCTTTGCCTATCGTGCAGTATGGGTGAGAGTCTTCATGTATCGGGCAGTATGGGTGAGAGCCTTCATGTATCGGGCAGTATGGCTGAGAGCCTTCATGTATCGGGTAGTATGGCTGAGAGCCTTTGCATATCGAGCAGTATAGCTGAGAGCCTTTGCCTATCAGGCAGCATGGCTTAGAGCCTTCGTGTATCAGGCAGTATGGCTGAGAGCCTTCGTGTATCAGGCAGTACAGGTGACAGCCTTCACCTATCAGGCAGTATGGCTGAGAGCCTTTGTGTATCAGGCAGTACAGGTGACAGCCTTCACCTATCAGGCAGTACAGGTGACAGCCTTCACCTATCAGGCAGTATGGGTGACAGTCTTCACCTATCAGGCAGTATGGCTGAGAGCCTTCGTGTATCAGGCAGTACAGGTGACAGCCTTCACCTATCAGGCAGTATGGCTGAGAGCCTTCACCTATCAGGCAGTACAGGTGACAGCATTCGCCTATCAGGCAGTATGGCTGAGAGCCTTCGTGTATCAGGCAGTATGGGTGACAGCCTTCGCCTATCAGGCAGTATGGCTGAGAGCCTTCACCTATCAGGCAGTACAGGTGACAGCCTTCACCTATCAGGCAGCATGGCCGAGAGCCTTCGTGCATCGGGCAGTATGGGTGACAGCCTCAGCAAAGCTTTAATTTCAGATTTTACTGATCTGCCTCAAAGGGGTCAATGGTTTAACTCATTTGATATCTAAATTGGTGGATGCAATTATGACTGTTCACGCATGTTGATATAGTTAGGTTGTGCATTTCAGAAGTGTGCATTACACGCACGCGTGCGTGCGACAGGATTTTCTGTTTTTCTCTGAGTGTGTGTGTGTGTGTGTGTGTGTGTGTGTGTGTGTGTGTGTGTGTGTGTGTGTGCGTGTGCGTGCTTGCATGTGTGTGTGTGTGTGTGTGTGTGTGTGTGTGTGTGTGTGAGACAGACTGACACAGAGAGAGAGAGAGAAAGAGGATTTTCTTTTCTCTGTGGTGACAGCCCTTACACTGGAGCACCGTGTGGCTGGCCAGACTGTCATCTGAAACCTTGCCACGCCTTCGTGCTTCCACATCGAACACAACCACAAGCACAGGCACAGATCTTCCAAAGCTGACCAAAGACATGGCGATGACAATGCCTGTGAACGCACAGGTCTACATTAATTACTGTTCCGCTGAAAAAGTTGACCTGACAAACTGTGTGTGCCACTGCCGCTACCTGTCGCTCCAAGTCTCACGCTTTGCTCACGTCCTCGCGGCTCACATGCATTCACATACACACACTTTGGGCAATGTATGAACAGGTGCAAAAAGCAAAGTTAGTCACATACATGTTACAAACTCGTACGAGCCCATTATACTTGTAGACAAGGCATGTTCCTCTCACAGACCCGAAGCATTATTCCGACACCACCACCACCACCCAGATGTCACTCAGAGGACAAGGCAGATTATGGCGAAATTAAAGCGAGTTTGAAGAGGAGAGTGTGTTACGCAACTTTTGGAGCTCAGTCAAAGCCTGAAACCTATACCCACTCTCTATAACTCCTTTCTCATCCCACCTCCTCCCACCTCTCCCCCAACCAACCCTTCAACCCTTCTCCACCCTCCCAACTCCCCAACATCCTGCTGTGCTCCAGCTTAACCATTGTAACCCTTTGTTTGACGTGTCAGATATCCGACTCTCCAAAGAGGAGAGAAGGATCTAGATCTATTCACTGCCTCCATCGGCTCCCTCTCAACTGAGCATGGGTGGCATAACTTATTGGACACATATCTTTTTCTTGAAACATCCCCCCATCCCCCCCCCCACCCCACCCCCAACCTCTTTATCCCCTTCCTCTCCATACCTGCTGTACTCACCTGAACCACCTCTCCCAAAGCAATGCCTAACGCTCATTCACTCCGACTTTCTGTTCTTACCATGATATTCCAGGCCACACCCGATCTATGGTTCTCACCATGATATTCCAGGCCACACCCGATCTATGGTTCTCACCATGATATTCCAGGCCACACCCAATCTATGGTTCTCACCATGATATTCCAGGCCACACCCGATCTATGGTTCTCACCATGATATTCCAGGCCACACCCAGTCTGTGGTTCTCATCATGATATTCCAGGCCACACCCAGTCTATGGTTCTCACCATGATATTCCAGGCCACACCCAGTCTGTGGTTCTCATCATGATATTCCAGGCCACACCCAGTCTATGGTTCTCACCATGATATTCCAGGCCACACCCAGTCTGTGGTTCTCACCATGATATTCCAGGCCACACCCAGTCTGTGGTTCTCACCATGATATTCCAGGTCACACCCGATCTATGACATTGCCTGGTGCGTGCTGGCTTCCTATCTCTCCACACAGCATTCTAGGTAATGTCCAAACTATCACTCTGCCACATTCACATTTACTGTCTGTTCAAACCACATTCCAACGGCCTGTTTCGATCGCATTTTCAGGTAATGTTGACTATAACACTGCCACATTCATCTTGACCATCTATCGTGTTGAAAAAAAAAAAAACACACACACACACACAGAGTTGTTCACCTCAACCATCTTTCTTAACAACTTTCCAGTTAAGGTTAAAAGTATGATGCTGCCCTGGTCACCTTTGACCTCTACGAGTCTATCCCAACCACTTTCCAGGTAATATCGAAAGTCTGACCTGCCGTGCTCACCTTGGCCCGTCCGTCTCACCACATTTCAGGCAATACCCAGAATGCAATCCTGCCAGGTTATTGTTGACGGTCTATTCCAAACACATTCCACTGTTAATGCTGAAAGTATGACATTGCTACCTTCACCTTGACCTTCTATCCATTCACAACCTGACATTCCAAGAAATGAGCGAAGTTTGACACTGTCTTTCGTGTGTATGCCTTTTTACTCTTTAGAACTAAACATTCCAGACATCGCCCTACCTACGTTACAGCCATAATCACCTTGACCTTCTAACCTAATGACACCCCAAACAATGCCCATACTTTATGTTTAACCTGGCGATATTTGCCCTCCTTCTTCCTATTGTAACCATTTTCCAGGCAAGTTGTGTAGGGTTTTTTTTTTTTTTTTCAACTGCAGAACAACTTCACTTAAATATAACGTACATTTAAAGGAAAAATTCTTCCCCCCCCCCCCCCCCTTTCTCATAATAAATTTCTCTCTCTGCTTTGAACAACTAAACCGCCGCCGTTTCAAAACAACAAATTCTTTTTTGTCTTCAGTTTCAGCATACGACATGATTTTCCGTCCCATTCTGACTTCTTGGAGTAAAATTTAGCTACTTACTGCCAATGACATTGACAAACAAAGCACATGACAAGACACGATGCATTTCAACCACTGGGGTCTCTATTTCTACATTTTGCTTCGTTCGCTGCCGTCAGTCACTCCATTTTGAAACTTTTCTTTACAGTAATCGAACACACTTCACGTGAACACGACGCCAAGAAACCTACTTCTTGTCCGTGTCAAACACGGAGTACACGGACTCCGGTTCCATGGCCACAGCCTGCCGCGCCTTCCACTCCCCCAGCTGGGGGCAGCTGCCCACCACGTACATCCACACCCCGCTGTCCACCTCCCCCTTCACGCTCAGCGTCACGCAGACCTCCGACATTCTGCCTTCTCCGCTTTTCTCACTCTTCTGTTAAGACCCCTGCACTGAAAATCTTTCGTCTTCGTCACACTCCCATGAGCGTGAGACGGAACTCCTCGTTCTGTTTCGTTTTTCACGGGCGCAGAGCTGGAAAAAAAAAAAAAGAAACACAAAACATGCGCACAAGTGTTGCTGACCACACAGAAAAAGATCTTGCAGATCTGTCGATACATACTGCAAACCTCCACCGACTGTGTCCAGTCAAAGACACTTGTCAGTAGTTAGTTCCCAGTTCCAGTGTCATCAAGGGGACGTCACTACTAACCCACAAATACATCAGAAAACAAACATGCAGTGTCTTATCTGTAGACAAAACTTTCCAGATGCCCGACCCATGGATGAACAAGAAGCACTGGTGAAGTCTGGAAAATACATGTATGTAAGTTGTTGTTGTTGTTGTTGTCGTACCCTGGCTAAAAGACTCCAGGGATCATCCAAACAGCCGAAGTATTTGAACACTATGGCACAAATGCATCAGCTGGGGATGAGAACATTACGTGTGTGACCGTTTTTGATTACCCCGCCACATGGGCAGCCACACTCCGACTTCGGGGGACATGTATGTAAGTGACTATTATAGTTTGTGTGCTGTGTGTGTGTGTGAGTGTCAGTTTTACTGTGGGAAGGCGGGAAGCTAGAACTAAGCCAGAATGGCGGGAGAGGGAGGACAAGGAGGATACAGTGTGTGTGTGTGTGTGTGTGTGTGTATGTGTGTGTGTGTTGTGTGTGTGTGCGTGTCTGTGTGCGTGTGTGGTGTGTGTGTGTGTGTGTGTGTGTGTGTGTGTGTGTGTGTGTCTGTGTGTCTGTGTGTGTGTGTGTGTGTGTGTATGTGTGTGTGCGCGTGCATGCATGCGTAGGTGTGTGCTTAGGTGCATGCGTGTGCGTGAGTGTACATGTGCAAGTGAGTCTATGTACATGCATGTTTTCCTGAATGCGAGTGCACATTTATATGCATGTGGTTGTGCATGCATATATATATGGTGTACACAGACGCACACTTGCGTAAGTGTGATGCAAACACATGTACATACATGCAAGTATGAGGACATTTTATGTATGGACATATATGGAATGGCAGTTCAGAGAATGGTAATTTTTTCGCTATCATAGTTGATAAATTAAAAAATTACAACAACAAAAAAAGAAAAAAAAACCTCTCACACACCTGTACAAAATGCCATATGCACAGACACAAATATTCTGATCAACTGATCTATTACCAACGCAACTGTTAAGAAAAAAAATTAATTTGAAATTCATTGACCGACATAATCCAACATATGGTGCCACCATCTCTCAAAAATTCCTTGTATCCGCCATGGTGAAATCACAGAAGACACGGTGGGGGAAAGGTCTACTTATACTTATAGTAAATACACAGGCGTGTCCCCACACTCTACCTCGTCCATCTTCCATTCCATTACAACATATGGTACATGCACCGTCCCTCAATTGCTCTCCATCACAAACACACACACACACACACACACACACACACACACACACACACGCACACGCACACACTAAGAGAAACATGTGCATGTGATTGTGAATCATGCATAAGACTAGTGCTGCACACTCCACCTTCCCACAATGCACACAAACATCTAATTCATGTAAGCAGCAAGTCAGGGTCCTGAAGTGTCTGTGATTTCAGTTGGCGCACTAGTAGTTTTGTCAGTTGAATGTAACATGTCTGTTTCTACCATAATATATGAGATGAGTTGATCCCATACCTGTCATGAGATGTCATTTGCCTCCGATACCACCTCCCACAATCCACCCCAACCCACATTCCCCCCCATCCATCAATGATACAATGTAGGTGTCCTCTCTCTCTCTCTCTCTCTCTCTCTCCTCTCTCGCTCTCTCTCTCTCTCTCTCTCTCAACACACACACACACACACACACACACACACACACACACACACACACACACACACACACATTTAAACTAATCTTTTGCGAAATACGATTGCAAAGGATCAGTTTGTAATTTCATTTGACATGTGTTCAGATGGTCACATTCTGCATCTGCATCTGCCACTGTAGCTGCCTGCAAGTTACAGGCATGTGCACATTTTGTATTTTATTTGTGTTTAGTGTATTGTTTTATTTTATTTGTGTTTAGTGTATTGTTTTGTTCTGTTCTGTACGGTATTGTGCTGTGTTGCACTGCATCGTGTTAAGAATAAGATTTGCGGTCGGATGGGCTATAAGCAACATTATCTTATCTTATCTATTCCACTGCATACGACTAAACTGTATTTATTATTGCATAGTACCATATTATATCATAGTCGCAACAGATTTGCCCATGAAATCTATAGTTTCCACTGGGCAAAGCATGTTACTCTGTAATCTAACCTGCTCTGCCCAGTGAAAACTTTAGTCTACAGTGAAGATGTTTTTGTTGTTGTTGCTGCTGTTGTTGTTGTTTTTTTCTTTTCCCTGTCTGCATGTTTTAGCTTAGATCACTGCTTAAGCCAGGAATAGAGGACTGGGGAATGTGAAACACATACGCACGCACACACGCATGCACGCACACACACACACACACACACACACACACACACACACACACATACACACACACACACACACACACACGATTTAAACCACACGCTCATGATTCTCTTTATTTTCTAGGTGAGTGCATTATCCACTATGCCACTTGCGACTTTTAAACAAAATAAATTATTCAGTCCATCTGACCAAATACAGACATTAAAAAAAAAACCCAGGAATTAAAATTCTTCCCTAATGAACAAGATCTGAGTGACTGTCTCTAGTTGACTAAACCATCTGTCACACATGAAACATAAACCTAGAAGTAGAACAACAAACAGTTATCAGTCACACAATTCACATGAAACTTGTTACAGCAATGAACAAGATTATGACAAGGTCTCTGTCACTGACCCTTCCATCAATTCATCGTCAGAAACAGGACAAAGAAGAAGAAAGGCAGACCAGCAAAAACCTGCATTTATTTGGAAAGCAGCAATGCACATCGCCAGAACGTGGAATAAAAAAAAAAAATAGAGAAGGAAACAAACTTCAAACAAGTCCACCAGAATCACAACAAGGAGATCAGAAAAGCAGGTCAGTGCAGAGTCTACATAAGTTAGCCCTGATTTTATGTTAATAGACATTTAAATTAAGCCTCATTCTGGATATTGCTCTGTGAAATGTAACAACAACGGAAGCCTGCAAACGATCAACACGTTGTTTAGTTCTGTATGTCAGTCAACTTAGTTTGCTTCATTAAGTGCTTAAGGCTGTGTCAGGCCAATTGACATAGGCTAGAACACCAAGGCTACATCAAAATGTTGTTTTGCTCTGCATAGTTATGCGGGGAATGTCTTCAGTTGTGACAAGCTCCTAGCATAACATTATCAGTTTCCAAAATCCCTTAAAGTCGGAGTGTGGCTGCCCACGTGGCGGGGTAATCAAAAACGGTCACACACGTAATGTTCTCATCCCTAGCTGATGCATTTGAACCATAGTGTTCAAGTACTTCAGCTGTTTGAATGATCCCTGGAGTCTTTTAGCCAGGGTACGACAACAACAACAACAACAAAGACCGAAACAGAAGAAAATGCATTTCAGAAGCTGAAATCATGCCTGACAAATGATACAACTACGAAGTATTACAACCCTGACTTTGAAACTGAAGTAGTGGTTGATGCCAGTCCGCATGGTTTAGGTGCAATCCTTGCCCAGCGAAACAAAGAGAACATCTCACCATGTTGTAGCATATGCCAGCAGAGCTCTCACCGATGTGGAATCCCGCTACTCACAAACGGAAAGACAGGCTCTCCCAGTTATTTGGGCTTGTGAACATTTCCATCTTTACCTGTTTGGTCATCCTTTCAGAATCGCCTCGGATCACAAACCATTGGAAGGGATTTACAACAATCCAAACTCCAGGACCTCAGCACGGATTGAAAGATGGAATGTGCGTCTACAGACCTACGATTTCATTCTCCCGTACAAGCCAGGAGAAAGCAACCCAGCTGATTTTCTCAGTCGACACCCCATCAACGCTGCTGAATTTCAGTCTACACATGAATCGAAAATCAGTGAAGAATACATCAAGTTTGTCATCGATCACACAGTTCCAAAAACCATGAAATTGGAAGAAGTTGCCTAGACAACAAGAAACGATCCAACACTGCAAGCCGTAAAGACAGCTATCAAACTCAATCAATGGCTCAACCAATGGCAAACACCGAAGGGATTGTGCTCATGTGTCTTCATTTCAGATCTTTAAACAGTCCAAGATAAACAGTATATCAGTGAAAAATATGACATTATTCTCTGTGGTGACCGCATCGCTGTCCCAAAAGCATTACAACAGCCTACAGTGGATATCGCTCATGAAGGCCAGCAAGGCACTGTCAAAACAAAAGGTCTACGACGTGAAAAAGTCTGGTTCCCACATACAGACAAATCAGTGGAATCCAAAGTCAAGTCATGTCTTGCATACCTCTCAACGACACCGGACCACCCCTCTGAACCACTGAAAATGTCTCCATGACCTTCCAAGCCCTGGTCTGAAGTCAGTGTGGACTTTGCTGGACCCTTACCATCAGGAAACTATCTACTGGTTGTGGTCGATGCCTACTCCAGATTTCCTGAAGTGGAGATAGTCAGGTCAACAAGTGCAAACACCATCATTCCAAAACTTGACGCTATCTGTGCACGACATGGAGTACCAGACATTCGAACACCGGACAATGGACCACTTTTCAGTAGCTGTGAATTTGGACGATTTGCTGACTACGTAGGTTTTGATCACTGTAAAATCACCCCTCTCTGGCCTCAAGCCAATGGTTGTGTCGAAAGATGCATGCCTATGCTGAAAAAGACAATCCAAGCAGCTCATGTGGAAGGAAAAGTGTGGTGCCAGGAACTGTATAAATTCCTGAGAAATTACCGAGCTACACCACACATCAGTACTGGTGCGAGTCCAGCAGAAGCTCTCTACAACAGAAAAATGAACACAAGACTTCCCGAAGTTGTGAACAAGTCCACAAGGTCTCAACCCCATGCATAACCACAGAGACTTGATGAAAAAATCCCCCAGCATGATGATCTCATGAAACAAAAAATGAAAACATCCGCTGATGAGAGATGTCATGCAACAGACTCAGATATATTCAGGTTGATGATACTGTTCTTGTCTGCCAAAGAAAAGAAAACAAGCTGACACCCTACTACAATCCAACACTCCTTCAAGTCATGACAAAGACACGATCAATGCTGACAGCTGGAAATGGAGAAAAGCAAGTCACGCGCAACTCCTCCTTCTTCAAAAAGGTCAACCAGCCAGCAACATCTCCTGCCAAAGAAAAGGAAGAAGAGAGTCCCCTCACACCTGCCACCAGCTCTGCCCATTAAGAGGACAACCCAGATGAAGTCCGACAGCCCAGCACCAGCAGGCCCAAGACAAGACAACTCTCAAGGAGAACCCGACGAAACCCCGATTATCTCAAAGAATGAATTACACTTTTTTTTTTTAAATCAAGCCAGAGACTTCAATGACAATTAATTCTCTGCTTTGATAGTGAGCCTGAATTCTTCTTCCACTAAGTTTATATATTTTATATCAGTTGACATTTTATTTCAATTATTGAACACAGTTAAAGTGAAAATTGGTGTTAAGAAATTATTTTTCAAGATCCACATAAGTACACAATTTTATTCTTAAGTAGGGAGGGTTGTAGTGTCTACGTAAGTTAGCCCTGATTTCTGTCAATAGACATTTAAATTTAAGTCTCGTTCTGGACATTGCTTTTGGAAACAAAATAACAACAATGGAAGCCCACCAACAATCAACATGTTGTTTAGGTCATACACATAAAACTCCACTCCCTTTGTTGAGCAGATGGGCTTAATAACTGCCTGTCTATACAGGGAGTGTCCGCAGGAGTATCAGCCTGTGTACGCAGAAGAAGTTCTCTATGTTAGTCAACTTAGTTTAATTTATTAAATGTTTTGAACGCACAAGCTGTGTACGTAGATGCTGCATGAACACACACATATTGTATGAACGCACACATGTATACGACTCTACAATCAGCGAAAAAGAAAAGCAGGCAAACTGGATCCCTAAGGTCCACAACTAATCCTTTCACACAAACACAAAGGCTGACTCCTTGTCCTAGGTTAAACTAACAACTTTTATTCCCTGGGGGAAAAAAGTTTGAAGCTTTCAAACTTCAATCCTGTGGATAATGTGTGGGCTACCTATGAACCAGGGCCATAGAAACAGTCATACAGCTTCTCTGAAGTGAAATTAAATGCATTCACTGGTTCAGTGACCTCACATTTGAGTCCAAGGCCTCCAGGGTACACATTACTGTGACATTCATCCTGTTCAGTTCTGGAACTCAAAATCAAATTATAAGAACCTCTTCCTAAAATTTATACACTCATGAAACTGTGTCAATACACAGATAACACAGTAACACAGTTACTAACGTCTTAAGTAAGATATTGAAAACTTTTTTTATAATGCTAATGCCAAAACTCGTTTTGATTTCCCCTCTCTCTCTCTCTCTCTCTCTCACACACACACACACACACACACACAAACACACACACACACACACACACAAACACACACACACAGTGTCACACACACACACAATTTCAATTCATGCCGATTATAGCCATGTCAACAGAAATGGACAATACTGGGGTTGTCAAAGCATCTAGAAATCCATTCCACACAGCACACACACACACACATACCACACACACACATAAATACACATACCACACACACACACCACACACACATGTACATACCACAAACACACAATACATACACCACAAACGCACACGCGAGCACACATGCACGCACGCACGCACGCGTACACACACACACACACACACACACACACCACACACTAAATTTGATACTACATACTTGTGCACACTAAGTCCGAAGCAAAGTGTTATTTTCTTCCTCATTTCAACAATGCAATCAAAGAAATCAAAATAAAACACACACAGCTTAATCATAATTCACCAATGGCATGAAACAAACTGTCCTTAGCACAACACTTGGATATAACTTATGTGTGTGTGTGCGTGTGTGTACGTGTGTGCGTGCATGCGTGCGCGTGCATGCGTACATGCATGCACATGTTTCCTGTGAATCCAGATAAAAAGACTTCTATTCAACTTCTATACTGAAAAGCAAAGGCTGAACTCACAAATCAACAAGTTTCAAACCAGTCCCGGCACTCGCAATATTCACGCACCCACCTGAAAACAGCTAAAAACTCTCTGTGTGTCCTTGTGTGTCATATGACGGCCAAAAACTGCCACTAGATGGCGTGTGTGTGTGTGTGTGTGTGTGTGTGTGTGTGTGTGTGTGTGTGTGTGTGTGACAAAGGGCAGGAGGGGTGGGGAGAGGAAATGCAGGGGGGGGGGGGGGGGGGGGGGGGGGGGGGACTACCACTGGGCTAGACAGGCCTCTTCCTCTCAAGCCACCGAGTTAAAAAATTCACACACACACACACACCACAGCTGCCAAGCTAACTCTGTGGCTCTGGTCCAGGCTGCATGATGCAACCCAGGGGCTATGGATCAGTGCACTTGCTCCATAAACCAGTGAGTGAACCATGTGTATGGATAAAGTAGAATGAAAATACGGTTAGAAAAAATGTGTGTGTGTGTGTGTGTGTGTGTGTGTGTGTGTGTGTGTGTGTGTGTGTGTGTGTGTGTGTGTGTGTGTATGTATGTGTGTGTGTGTGGTGTGTGTGTGTGTGTGTGTGTGTGTGTGTGTGTGTGTGTGTGTGTGTGTGTGTGTGTGTGTGTGTGTGTGTGTGTGTGTGTGTGTGTGTGTGTGTGTGTGTGTGTGTGTGTCTGTGGAGAGAGGGGGTGGGGAAGGTGCATTTCAAATCAGTTAAACTTCAGTGCTGAATAAAACACAAAACAACTGGGAAAGAAATGGAGAAAAGGGAAAAGGGGAGGGAAGGGGTGAGGGACAGACAGGTATCCAGTGATTTTTTTTTTTTAACAAAAACAGTCATTATAAATTAACAGTCATGATTCAAAGAAACACACACCCACATCCACACACACACACACATCCACACACACACATACACATTCACACACACACACACACACACACACACACACACACACACACACACACACACACACACACACATTCACACACACATACACACCATCCATTTGTACACAAGCCGATATTTCATCATCAAAATTCACATATGGAATTCAACAGACACGATGAATCATGAAGATCATCATCACTGTGAGTGTGACATACTGGAAAACAGCAGGTTTGATTTCACTGTGTTAAAAGAAAAAGAGAAAAGAGCTAGCTAGAGAATGGCAAATGGCAGAGGACAGGGAGAGGTAGGAAAGGATGAACATTGTTCCAGGATGAAGCAACACAACCACAGAAGCAGACAATAAAAAAAAAAAAATTTAAAAAGTGCATGCAATACCTGTCAATAGTGTCATGAAAATCTTACCACTGAATCATAACAAGAAAGTTAGTAGAACTAGAATACTGATAATGTACTGTATTAGTATTATATGAGCAAAACCAACATTTGTGGGGACAGAGGTTGCCCTCTATTTTTTTTTTCTTTGTTTTGTTTTGTTTCACCTTCCATGCAAGTTCAGTACTTAGCATAGCCCCACACCCAGTGTGAGTCACCACTTCCCAACAAAACAATGAGAAGTAAAAACCAACAGTGAACCTCTTAAAGAACTCTCTGAAGAACTCTGGGCATCCACACCATATATTATTCTAACAGAGTATCTTTGCCTCCAGTTCCCAGTTCAAAAGGTCAGGCTGCACTAGATCTCCATTCCTATGATCCTGAGGGGTGTAGAGGACCCTTTATTACAGGGAAACAAATGTAACAGGGCCAAAGAAGCATGCTGTTTCTGAAAAGCAGAGTTCAGAAAAGCAGAGAAGTCTCACGAGAGAAGATCTTCACTGGAAGACTTCGTTTTCTTTAAAGCTCCACGAATCATCTTGCCTACCTATGGCTGCAACACACAAAGGGAGAATTATTCTTGCTTAAGTCTGACATAAACCAAGTGAAAATAACGGTCCTAAACAGAAAAGGTTTGGATGTCACCTTTGATTCGAGCTAACCCCATCATAAATGATTGTTGTAAAATGATTCATCATGGCTGAAATCAATTTTGAACACCACATTCACATGTTGACAAAAACTGAAAAGACAACATTTGTTGGAGCCCTACAAATGTTTCCTTGTGGGAATGTACACCAAACACAGTTCTGGCTCCAGCACTTTCATTCCATGATGCTGTCCAGTGTTTCTGCTCTGATAAAGTGATTGTTCATGGCCCCTGCAGTTATCTGGGCTACAAGTACACACGACTTTCCTGAGGGAGCTCACTATTTTGGCTATTTTTGTTCCTTCTCTTCTTTCAGCATGTGAAGTCACAGCATCTGAAATTTGTAATACGAGTGCATTCTACATCCCACTCATCAATCTAGAACTCTTTGTTAAACAGTGCATCTGCCCAAGATTCTCAGAAATCTCACAATCTCATGCCTTTAGTGTCCATCCACTTCGTTGGCTGGTGGCAAATAATGGAAATTGATAAAAAGTAACTGGACAGGACGACAGCCTTCATTTCTTTCTTTGTATGGCCATATGTACACTGTGTGTTATTGATCCTCATTTTGAGGCAACCTGGCAAGAGTGGGTTAAAAAAAAAAAAAAAAAAGCTTAAAAAGTACAGCCATTCAGATGGCTGCAAAAATATCTAAGCATACTATCTCTAAAGACTGACTTCATTACTATGAGGGCAAGATTCAGAGTTGATCACTTATGATTAAAAAAATAAATAAATGCTTGGTTTATGCTACGATCACGCAGAAAACATTCTCAGAATTCTCGTGTTCTTCTTCAATTTGGAAGGTCAGCCGTCATTGTTAACTAGATTACTGACCTGAGGATGAAATGAAAACTCTCTCGTCTTAGTAGTCGTCAGTTGTGTGGCTTTGATAAGGGTCCACCTGTTACATCATACATGACGGGCAGTCCAACCTTCGTCATTTACTACCAAACTGCATTACAGGTTAAGTATATTTACAAACTTAGCAAGGGTGATTATTATAAGTTTAGAAAGATTGTAAATGATCATGATTGGTCTGTGATGTCAGAAATGAATAGCGAAGAGAGTTGGAACTACATAAAAAGATTACTGCATAATGGTATGGAGAAATGTATCCCTAAAGTTAAAGTTAGGGATACTAAAAAAGTACAACCTGTATGGATGAATAAGACAGCGTTCAGATGTATCAAAAAGAAATATAAAGTAAATAAACTATTCAAAAGATACCTTACGACTAAATCAGGTTATACTTATTTGAAATACATAAAGGAAAGAAACAAATGTAAAAAGTTGTTAAAAAGAATAAGAAGAGATTATGAGAAGCAGATCGCCAATGAAGGTAAAATAAATCCAAAAAAGTTTTGGAGGTATGTGCAACAGCAAATGAAAAATGAGTACAGGTGTAAGTGCATTAAAGAGACCTGATGGTACATTTGCGGTGGATGACATGGATAAGGCTCAAATGTTAAATACATTTTTTTCAAGTGTATTTACCCAAGAAAATTTATGCAATATTCCGGACTTGAGAGAAGGATGTTATTCAAATGGGGTAATGTTAACAGAAATTCGAGTCACTCCCAAAGCTGTGGAGAGTAAATTAAAACAACTTAACCCAAATAAGGCACAGGGTCCTGATTTATGCCACCAAGGGTACTAAAAGAGCTATGTGAGGAACTATCTGTTCCACTGTGTTCATTTTTTAATAAGACACTTGAAACTGGTGTATTACCTGAAGACTGGAAAACGGCAGAGGTGACAGCGATTTTTAAGAAAGGTACAAAATGTGAACCGAGCAACTACAGACCTGTAAGTCTTACTTGTATCTTATGCAAGGTTTTAGAAAGTATTGTCAGAGACTCAATGGTCTCCTATTTTACAGATAATAATTTATATTCTAAATGTCAGCATGGTTTTCGAAAAAAAACGATCATGTGTCACACAGCTGTTAGAGGTTATGGAGGATATAACAACAATGCTAGATGGCAGACAAGGAATTGATATCATATACATGGATTTTAGAAAAGCTTTTGATACGGTTCCGCATAAGAGACTCCTTATAAAGCTAGCAGCATACGGTATTGGTGGCACCTTATTAAAATGGATCAAAAACTTTCTGACTGATAGAACTCAACAAGTCAGAGTAGGGGCAGCCAAATCAAAGAAATGTAATGTACTTAGTGGTATCCCTCAAGGAAGTATATTGGGACCGGTTCTTTTCACTATTTTTATAAATGATCTACCAGACAACCTTGTCAGTCCATGTAAAATATTCGCAGATGATACTAAGATTTACAATTGTACATCAAAGAGTACTTGTATTCAAAACGATATCTACAAACTGCAAGAGTGGTCTGAGTCGTGGAAAATGTATTTCAACATGACCAAGTGTGGTGTATTGCACTCAGGAATAATAATCAAAATAATGAATATAAAATGATGGAGAATGATGTTTATCACCAAGTAGTGGCTCTTACTGAAGAAAAAGACTTGGGTGTTACCTTCGATAGCAGGTTGTCATTTGACCCTCACTTACAGAGAGTGGTAAATAAAGCTAACCAGATGTTAGGTATCATAAAAAGGAGTTTTACTTATTTAGATAAAGATACTTTTTTGAAATTATACAAACTTTTGTCAGGCCACATTTGGAGTATGCTAATGTGATTTGGAGCCCTTTTTTAAAGCGTCAATCAATAATGTTAGAAAAGGTTCAAAGACGAGCTACCAAATTGCTGAAGCATTGCAAAAACTTATCATATAATGAAAGATTGAAATATTTGAATCTGCACTCGCTGAGGGAAGAAGGATCAGAGGTGACCTAATTCAAGTTTATAAGATCTTTAATGGCTATGATGATATTGACATTGAGACATTCTTTTCTGTTGCACAAACTTCGAGTACTAGAAACTCTGAAGGAAAGATTTTTATAAAGCACTGTAACACTAATCAACGTAAATTTTCATTTTCTTATAGAGTTGCTAACCACTGGAATGAAATACCTACTACCATTAAATTTGCACCTGATATTAATACTTTCAAGAATTTTCTAGACAATGATTCAAAATTTAGAGAATTGTTTCATGACTATGATGGATTGCAATGAAGATATTAATTGTAGCATGCCATATGACCCAAAAAGTGAAGAAATTTAGAGGGGACACATGATAGACCGCGAGGTCTAGGCAAATGAAGCCAGTCCCTACTACTACTATACTACTACTACTACATGCAATAAAAAAAAATCGTCAACATCCCTTCTGAAAATAGTGAAATACACGTGGTATCAGTGCATCGTCAAGTTTAGCTTTCTAATCAGCACTTCGTGGCCATCTGACTTACCTTTTTTGCCTTTTTTTGGGATATCCCCGTTGTGCTGACAAACACGTTCAAAGGTCACTTCTGGAGCAAACACCTCTCACTCGTGGTTTCACTAGCTTAGCACCGCGCGGCAAGTCACTCCACGGTAGATCCATCAATTGGATATTTTGATACGGATAAGCGATTCTGTGTAATTGCCGAAATTAACTGGAAATCCATTTACCAAAACAAAATGAAAATGATCACACTGTCTGAGGCTGTGCACTGACAACATAATCACACAATGTCTTTTCCATTCCTTCGTTTTTATTTTCACCTCAGTTGCAACCGTGAAAAAAGCGTATTTCGAGCTGTTTTGAGGTTTGCTTTCTTTAAATGGTTTGCGCATGCGCGTATACGTATAATCTGCTATCTTAAAACCGTAATTATACCCAGTCCACTACTTTAAAAACGTAAGATTCGCTCTTTCACTTTGCCTTCTTATCTTTCGATCTTACGGGGAAATATTGTCATTTCAACAGTTGTTTCCCTTTTCAGTTCAAACATGATTTATTCAAATTCCATGTAAACTGATGTGATCATCATTGATGGTAAACACACCAAACCTTTGTTGAAAGAAATTCAAAGTCCTATCAAGTTTCTTTTTGTTTTTTTTTTCTGTACAGTGTCCACAATCATCAAGTTGATTATTCTGACACTTATATGTGTATGACCGTTTTTTATCCCGCCATTAAGGCAGCCATACTCCAACTTCGGGGAAGGTGCATGTTGTGTGTAACGTGTCATCCATACCAACGGCCAAACTGGCCTTCTCTTCCGAAAGTTGGTGATGGGATCTTACGTGTGTGCAAAATGTTATGCGTGCGTTCACACACGGAACCTCGGTTTACGGCCTCATTCGAAGGACTGTAATGGGAAATGGAGTCTGAACCAATGTTAACTCCGAGGGAAAAATCCCCCTGTACCGAAACGGCCCGGCGGAGATTCGAACCCGCAACCCCAAGATTACGAGTCAGGTGCTCTACTACTGAGCTATTCCGCCCCCCCCCCCCCCCTTCCCCCAGCTATTCCGGCACCCATATGATGAGAAATCATACTGTTTGAATACCATGCTGAACCGACTTTCAGCGTGGTATTAAAACAGTATGATTTCTAAAATTGTTATTCGTTGGGAACGCTTTCAATGTCAGATTTCTTAATGATATAGCAAAATAATTGTCTTGTTTCACTCCCATTTGCAACTATCCAACTTGAACCAAAATAAGAAACTCATTAAAAAGAAAAGTGTGAAGATTGTTTCCACAGTCTGTCTCGTTGCTTAAAGAAAATAAAAGCAACTTGTAAAATTGATTATATCATTTCTTCTTCCTCCTCTTCTTCTCCGTAGGGAGTCTTCGGGGTACCTCATGGAAGAACAATTCCCAAGTTCCTCAAGTTCTGTTATTTGTGTGTCAGCAAGGCCTGGATCTCTGCCAATGTTTTCCCTGTGCACTCGGAGATACTGTCATTTTCTCTCCCTGACCTGTCTGCCTTCCCGGAGGATGGTCACAGCTTGAGTGAGGCCATTGAATTTCCTTACAAAGCCATACAAACGTAGTTTTCCTGACAGGTGTTAGTAGGTCTTGGTACAGTCTTATGTGCGGCCTGACATTTGACGCGCTAGTTGATTGGTGATATGATCATTGATCAAATCATAATTCATCATTCCTCTACACACACACACACACACACACACACACACACCACGCGTGCGCGCGTGCTAACACACACACACACACACACACACACACACACACACACACACACACACACACACACACACACTACCATATAAAGCAGATGAATTGTGAAGAATGTTTCCCACAATATCACTGCCTAAAGAAAAAAAAAGTAACTTGTAAAATTGTTAGGCTTACTATCATAATTTCTTCTTCTTCTTCCTCTTGATCTTTCAAATATGATGTGACTTTCACTATCCTGCTTCCCGCCTTGGCTTCAGGCTGTGTCAGGCCAATTGACATAGGCTAGAACACCAACGCTACATCAAAATGTTGTTATGCTCTGTGCATAGGATTGTCTTCAATTGTGACAAGCTCCTAGCATAACATTATCAGTCTCCCAAATCCCCCGAAGTCGAAGTGTGGCTGCCCACGTGGCGGGGTAATCAAAAACGGTCACACACGTAATGTTCTCATCCCTAGCTATTGCATTTGTACCATAGTGTTCAAGTACTTTGGCTGTTTGGATGATCCCTGGAGTCTTTTAGCCAGGGTACGACAACAACAACCACCACCACAACCCTGCATCTAGAGGTGTGTGCCGATCGGGTTTCTCATGCCTACCCATGTAAAGTTTGTATAATTGACCTCTGTAGTACTTCGATTTTCCCTTGGGTCGGCGCACACTTTGTTGGAAGGGCCAGGCGGTTCGCAAGTCATGGGGGGTGGTTCGCACAAAAGGCGCACGTGAGTCACGTGATTACCGCTGTCACGCGACTGTCGCACGATGATTTGTAGCCCCTGTCAAATGAGATACAACTTTCGAAGCGTGTTGTAAGGCGATCTGGGAGAAATTTGTTAGTTGCTTTGATTTTTCCCCCCAGTATCAGCCATGTACAAAAGTCTGCTTCTTCTTCTTTCATATCTGCCCGCCTTCATCAAGTTGAAGATTCTAGCATCATGTAGAAAGGTTCCGGTTTGCTGTTGTGTGGTGGGGTTTGTTTGGGTAGTCAGTGCCTAACTCCAGGGGACTGAATCGGAAATGAAATGAGGTAGGGAACAGTAAACGATAAACAGTAAACAAGTGGGGTATTTTTTGCTCCCATAAGAAAACCTAACACAGAGTAACTTTTATTCAAGACTGGCACAGCCTTTTAAACTTGAATAAAGTCAGACAAATACATAGACGAACAATCTAAGACAGTTCAGTTTGTTTGTCTAGTCATTACTATGAAGACAGTTCAGTTGTTGGCCTGCGCTTGTTTTTTCCCCCCCACTATTAGATTGTTCGTCTATGTATTTGTCTGACTTTATTCAAGTTTAAAAGGCTGTGCCAGTCTTGAATAAAAGTTACTCTGTGTTAGGTTTTCTTATGGGAGCAAAAAATACCCCACTTGTTTACTGTTCAGGGGACTGGACAAAAGGGGCTGGGGCCATCCACCTCTATTTCAGGCCTCTAGACAGTGATGGCAGGCCATACTTTGTTGTGGGTGGGAAGGAAGTTGGGAGTTAAGGGGGGGGGGGGGGAGGGGAGGGGAGGGGGGGGGGGGTCAGAAGTAGGATTGGAGGCTCTCCACCGAGGCTGATATTGCCTCAGGCAGGAGGAACTTGTTGAACTCGCTGGTAGTGCGGGTGTAAAAGGGACATTTCCTGTAGTCCCTGTAGGCCTACCAGGTTTCCGTAGTGTAGGCCTACTGTTGATCGTGGGAATACCTGGTGGATGGATAATAAACTTAAAAGTATGTTTTGTTCAGCAGCATAGAAAGAGAGGAGCGGCGGTTTCCCCTGCCCCCTCTCCCCTTGAAAAATCGTGTGAGGGGAGGGGAGGGAGGGGAGGGGGGTGCCACTCCCACCCCCATCACAGCATGTCAAGTGACGTTTTAAAACAGATCCTTGCATATCTGGACCCACAAGGCTTGCCCGACAGTGGACGTGGCAACATCATCTACAGAAATGGTCAGGCAACGGCCAAGTGTAACCTTCTTCCTTGGTCTTGACTTTGTCGACTGGTGGTACTCTAACGGACAGAATAAAAACAAAAAAAGAAAAATAACCGCCTTCAACAATGACCCAGGAGAGACTCAAACTGACATTGCCTGCCGACCCATCATGTGTTTCAAGAGGACACTGACAATATCATTTCGAAGCAGATCGCATATACTGTCTGTGTCAGGGTGTAATGTAAGGCAGGGATTAGAGGAGAAGGGAATGGGGAGGAGGAAGGAGGGGGTGAGAGGTGGGGACTGTTAGGCCCTAAGTGCCCAACCCTCCCCCCCCCTCGTCCCCCCCCCCCCCCCCCCCCCCCCCCCCCCAAACTCCCATATCCAAGCTTCTCATTTTTGTTTGAATAGGGATAGATTAAAGCTCGCACATCTAGTAAAAAGACATTGTAATCTTCCGGAAGAGGCCTCAAGCGTACCTAAAAAAATACGTTCACATTTTGGGGGGTAAACTCCGAGACCCTCCTGTTGAGGGTATTGCCGGCACCTAATGGCCCCACCGGGGCCTAAGCAACCCATGGACTTCCGCCTCGGTTTGAAACACCCTCTCCCTTCCTCCATTACAATAGACCCGCTCTCTTTATGCGGGAACATAGCCTAACTCCTTTAAATCACATGTTTGCTTTTCCCAGCCTCCACAAAAAAAGAACCGTCTTCTTTCTCTTGGAACCCTGATTTTCACACACACTTAGTACCCTGATGTCCACACACGCACACATGCGCGCGCGCGCACACACACACGCACGCACAGTACTTCCCTCCTCAGCCCTGCCCCTCTCCCCCTCTTCCCGCTTCCCGATTCGCCCCCTCCCCCCCCCCCACCCCTGCTTCCCGATCGCCCCCCCCCCCTCCCCCCTCATTCATCTCCGACTTGAAAATCTTCTTACGCCCCTTGAGGCATTATCAAAACGTTGTTTACACTGCTTTTCATAATGCAGTGTTGTCCTGGGTATTGTGTATCAATCTTTGCCTGAAGAAAAGCGCATCGTGTTTGGATTGTTATTCGTTTGTCCATGTTGTTCAGCGGAGGTTTTTTTTGTTTGTTTTTTAAGTTTCAAGATTTCATAAAGCACTTTAGAGTCAACAGAGCTACTTATAGCCGTTGAAACAAGAATGAGCACAAACAAGTGTAATAACGGAAGAAAATGTTTACTATATATCACAACTGGCCTTTGACTCCATTCTATTTTACCACCTACAACAACGAAAATAACAACAAGCTATCGCTATAATTATCATTGTTTTCATTCGTTTTGTTCCTCTTCAGCTCCCACGTCATAATGAAAAATAATTTTCACTGTTCTGATCTCGTCTCTTTGTCAGTTAAGTGACATGAACCCGGGCATCGTGGGCGTCTGGTAGATTTCTTCTTCTTCAGCGTTCCAGTATCTGGCAGCGTGTGAACTCGTTTTACCCTGTTGGGATACTCACACTATACTCGAGAGTATATAGTCAGTTCACTCCGACTTCGCTGAGTGCAGAAATTTGTGGGAAGAGGTTGTGGAAAAAGACATGGTAGACAGAAAGGACAGCAGACGACAGTACAGCAAAGGAGGAGACAGTTACCGAGAGCGAAAGGAAAAGGGGACGTTACTAGCACAGAATGTCCAGAAGAAGGGGGAACTATTTGTACAAAAGACCCCTCCCCCCCCCCCACCCCCACCCCGGTATCCCCACGGGGAAACGCGTCTGGTAGAAATACCAGTCTTCTTCAGTTTAACTCACACCCACATCCACATCTTTTTCCACTTAATTTGTTCCTTGTTGTTTTTTTTGTTTTTTGTGTTTTTTTGTTGTTGTTTTTTTTTGGGGGGGGGGGGGGGCCACACCCTTTTCTGTTCGCTGTGATGTCTACAAAATTGCTTACCCACTGCTACAAACAAACCAAACTAGCTATGGAAACCACAAACAAAACTGTTTACTTTGTATTACAAGTGTTACTATCATTCTAAAGCCTATTTACTGCTAAATTTGTATTTTAAAAAATACATAAATAAAAAAAAACGTTATTAATTACAATCATTATCATTAATGTTGGTGTTAAATTTTTTGTTGTTGTAATGGTTAGTTTCAAAGTGAGGCGACTGCAAACGGAAACTGAAACAAATTTTAAGAACAATTCTTAGTGAGTCCGTAAAAAAAAAGAGGAAAAAAAAAGAGAGAAAAAAAGGAAATATATGTTACAAAAACAAAACATGACGCATTTCGACCTCTCAGATCTTCCTCAGGCCAGATGAAAGAGGTCGAAACGCGTCGTGTTTTGTCTTGTAACTTGTTTGTCCTTCTTTTTTTGGTGGACTCACTTAAAAAAATTGAAATTTGCTGTAATTATTGTTGCAATTGTTGTTCATGATGATGATGATGATGATGATGATGATGATATTGTTGTTGTTTTGACTCGGTATCTCCAACTTGAATTCTTTGAAACGGAAAGGGGTGGGGGTGAGGGGGGAAGGGGGGGGGGGGAGAGAGAAAATGATTCAAGCATCACGCTTCGGGACCCATCTCGAGAGAGAGCTGTTCAACTTGTCGCGCTACGCAAAAATTAATGAGACTGTGCGTACTGAGGTAGAGGTCATGTGGGTGGGATGTCCGCCAACAAACCATTCATTATGTGCTGTGAAAAGGCCTACACTGTGTACTGACTTGCACTGCCCTTAGGCCTACTGTTTCACTCGGGGTAAAGTTCGTTCTAAAACGACTTGATGCGCTTTTTCACGTGCTGTGCACGTGTGTGTGTGTGTGTGTGTGTGTGTGTGTGTGTGTGTGTGTGTGCACACGCGCGCGCGTGCTCATTTGCGTATGTGCATGCGATAGATATGAGTCTCTCTCTCTCTCTCTGGGCTATGTGTGTGTGTGTGTGTGTGTGTGTGTGTATGTCTGTGTGTGTGTGTGTGTGTGTGTGTGTGTGTGTGTGTGTGTGTGTGTGTGTGTGTGTGCCCATGCGTGTGTGTGTGCGTGCGTGCATGCATGTATGTATATGTGTGTGTGTGTGTGTGTGTGTGTGTGTGTGTGTGTGTGTGTGTGTTGTGCGTGTGTTGTTGTTCTTCAATTTAACGTCTTCCCACTTAACGTGATTGCAGACAGATTGTGTAATGATATGTGTGTGTGTGTGTGTGTGTGTGTGTGTGTGTGTGTGTGTGTGTGTGTGTGTGTGTGTGTGTGCGCGCGCGCACGCGCGCGTATGTATGTTTGTGTGTGTGTGTGTGTATGTATGTGTGTGTGTTTGTGTGTGTTGTGTGCGCCGTGCGCGCGCGTGTGTGTGTGAGAGAGAGTGTGTGTGCGTGCACGCTTGTGTGTGTATGTATGTGCGTGTGTGTGTGTGTGTGTGTGTGTGTGTGTGTGTGTGTGTGTGTGTGTGTGTGTGTGTGTGCGTGCGTTGTTTTCTTCTTTTTTTTTAAATAAATGAGGGGTTGTTGAAAGTTAAAGATAAATTCCTACTGGACTGCGTAATAAATGTGGGCATAACGAACAAAAAAAAGCATGAATATTTAACATGTAAGGTAATGTCAGTGGTGTCGATCTATCATGTGAAATATTAGTACCAGCCTTGTGCACTGTATTCTTTGCTTTTGGACAATCTAGTAATATGTGACTTACACTAAGAATTTCCCCACATACGCATTTAACATTTTTGCTGTATTTTGTTCGAAGTGAAATCAAGCGCAAGGATTTGGTTGTATACAATTGTGAAATTATTGACTATCTGTGTCCCTCGATAGCCTTTTGAAACTGTTAAAGGATGCTTTATTAATCATAGTATAACATTCTGATAGATCTAACGGAATGTTCAGTGCAGTCGTGCCTTCAATATTTCGAGCTGCTCTCCGGGCAGCTTGATCAACTTCCTCATTTGTTGAGATTCCACAATACGAGGGCACCCAACGGAACGTCACATTTATTCTTTTCATCGATAGAAGATGTGTCACGTAATTGATTTCTGTAATTGTCTTACAACGAATCTTTGGATTTAAAGACTGTAAGGCAGAAAGGGCTGACTTTGAGTCACTGCACAGTAAAAGTGGACAATTTTCTATGGAAGAATTTAAAACATACTTTAGGGACATTAAAATAGCAACTAATTCTGCAGTAAAAATTGACAAGTGTATGCCAAGATGATATAATTTCTCTACTTTTAATTTTGGTATTATAAAAGCTGCTCCTGTTCTATGGTCATCTAACACTGAGCCATCTGTAAAAATTTGAAGATGATCCTTATATTGATTTTCCAAATGAGAATTTACATAATATTTTAAAAGATATGGAGGGTCGTTTTTGTTCAGTTCAGTGTACTTTGTGTCATAATTTGCTTTGGTTTGTTTCCATTTGGGAATGGGTGAAAAAGACGAGATGACAGCTATTTCACTTTGGTTAATGTTGTTTTTTTTAAAAAGAAGAGTAGATGTGTATGACTGAATAGATTTGGTTGATTTTATGTATTTTGCTATTTTAGCAAAATTTGTCTCTGAATTGAAAGATACTTCATTTGTACAGAAACTTTTCTGTGAAAGGTTCTTTAAAACAAATCTACAAGAGGACATTTTTCGAAACTCGTTCAAAGGTAAGATTCCAATTTCATCATACGTCCCAATGTTACATGTATGCGTGGGAACTCCAAGAGCAAGTTTATATGCTTTTCAGTCTACACTTTGTAACTTATTAAGTAAATGCTGTGGAGCACTGAAGAAGACTTCTTGAGCATAAATCAATCGAGACCGCACAAGAGCAGAAGATAGGAGTGTTAAGCTCTCTTTATGTTGTCCCCATTTTTGTTTGCTTATGATCTTTAGAAAGTTTAAACTTTTTCTTGCTGTATTCAAAATATATTGAATATGTTGGTTCCATGACAGTTTTGATGTTAAATATACTCCTAGGAATTTAACAGATTTGACGTATTGTAAGACCGACCCATTCAGGGTAAATTGTGGAAGTTTCTCTGGGTCATATCCAGAGTTAAAAAGCATTAGATTTGTTTTTTCGGTCGATAGTGTCAATCCATTTTCATGTAAGAAACTACTGATTTTGTTTAATTCATGTTGATATTTGATCTTTATGTAATTTAAGGGTCTTAATGGGTTTTTTCTTTTCATAGTGACTTTCATCCACAGACATATGTCATCAGCAAACTGTACTAAAACTATGTCTTTGGATAAGCCTTTTGTTATATCTGCAGTTAGGATATTAAATAAAATTGGAGATAATACTGATCCTTGTGGAAGACCCATTTCCAGTATTCTAGTGTTGGAATATGTATGCTCTATTCTTGTTTGAATAATTCTACTTTGAAGAAAGTACTGTTTCTGACATGAAAACAGTAATAGAAACGTTACGCGATCGAATTTCTAGCTTAGAGAAAACGATACAAAATCAAAACGAAAAAATTGACCTGATCGTCAAGAATAACAAAATGACAATGGTCAGCATTGTTGTGAGTTAACTCCCTTGTGGTAACTAGGACGATCGTCATAACGAAGTTCCAAATGGCTGAAGTAAACACAGTCTCACGCTAAACCACAATCAAGACTTATTTCATGGTGGCAGCGGTAAAATAGCTCGAAAGAAGCAGTATGGCGAAAATTCCGGAGATGGACTGTTCAGGAGAGAACCTAGCTGAAGCGCTAGCGATTTTCAAGCAGACCATCGCATACTTTCTGGAAGATGAAAACGTAACTAGGCCAGAGAAGAAAGCGTTAAAAATTCTACGTGGCCTAGGCGCTGAAGGTATCCAACGATTACACGCTTCTGGGCTGTCTGAGCAAGACAAGAAAGACCCAGACAAACTGTGGACGTTTTTTGAAGGCCAGCTACAAGTCGATATCAATTTCCGAGTTCACCGCCTGCAGTTGTTGTTGTTGTCCGTACCCTGGCTAAAAGACTCCAGGGATCATCCGAACAGCCGAAGTATTTGAACACTATGGCACAAATGCATCAGCTGGGGATGAGAACATTACGTGTGTGACCGTTTTTGATTACCCCGCCACATGGGCAGCCACACTCCGACTTCGGGGGATTTGGGAGACTGATAATGTTATGCTAGGAGCTTGTCACGACTGAAGACAATCCCCACATAACTATGCAGAGCATAACAACATTTTGATGTAGCCTTGGTGTTCTGGCCTATGTCAATTGGTCTGACACAGCCTTAAGCCAAGGCGCACACCGCCTGCAGTTGATGAGCATGAGACAGTCGGAAAACGAAACTCTGGATGACTTTTGCACAAGAGCCAGAACTACTGCACTCAAGTGCCAGTTTGAGCAGAATGAGCTAGAAGAAAGACTGCTTGAGTTGATCACAGCATCGACACCAATCGAAGCTTTCCAGAGAGAACTCCTGAGCAAAGAAAAGGCATATTCCCTTGAACAAGCTCTACAAGAGGGCCGCAGATTCGAAGCAATCATTGAAGGAAAGAGTAAACTCAAAGCCATGGCAGCCATACCTCCTGTCAATGTCGACGCACAGCAAATGAAAGGTAAATGCAGGAACTGTGGACTAACTCACCCACCACGCAAATGTCCTGCATATGGAGACACGTGCAGAGCTTGTGGAAAAAAGAACCACTGGAAGAGTGAATGTCGCAGTACACACAGCAACAGAGAGAGAAAGAGCAGTGATGTTAGCAGGAAGCACAGACGTCACAAGAAGAAATCTAGAAACATAAATGAAATTGGAGACTATGACACTGACACAGGAAATTCTAGCGACAGCGATGAGCAGTTTGACTGCATCCAAATATCCAGTCAAACAGTGCGAAAAGAGGCCTTCACTAATCTTCGCATCAGACTGCCACAGAAAAGAGGCAAACATAAGTTAAAACTGAAAATCGACACTGGTGCAGCAGGAAACACATTGCCGGTGCGCACAATTCGACAGATGTATGGAGACAAATTCAAGGGTGTGCTTCAGAAAGAACACAATGTACGACTGACAGCATACAATGGCCAGGATATTCCATGCCTGGGAACAATCTCCATCAAGATCAAAAAGCAAACAGACTATATAACTGCCAAATTCTACGTGGTGGATGTAACTGGAACACCTATCATAGGCCTGCCCACATGTGAAGAGCTGAACCTGGTTACGATCAACTGCAATGCAATGAAGAGTGAACCACAAGCACGAGTCAACCTCCCTACCTCTGACTTGAAATCTGTTCAAGATTTGAAAAACACCTATCCCAAACAGTTCGACACATTGGGAGATTTCAAAAACCCTGCAAAGCTCTTCGTCAAGCAGGATGCCAAACCATTCATTGACCCACCAAGGAAATGCCCGGTTCACGTCAAGAAAAAGCTGAAAGCAGAACTCCAAAAAATGGAAGACAACGGAGTGATTCGACCAATCACAGAGCATACAGACTGGTGTTCAAGTCTAGCCTTCTCAACAAAGAAAGATGGGTCATTGAGAATCTGCATTGATCCCAAGAAGTTAAACCATTCACTTAAGAGATGCCCACACAAAATCCCCACACTAGAAGAGTTGAACGCTGAGTTTGCCGGCTCACCTGTGTTCAGCAAACTGGATGCAAAAGCTGGATATTGGTCAGTTCACCTGGACCCAGATAGCCAGTTACTCACCACGTTCAGAACACCATTTGGACGCTACTGCTGGACCAGACTTCCTTTTGGGCTGAACGTAAGCCAAGACATCTTCCAGGCAAGAATGGACGAGATCCTCAAAGGTCTGCCAGGAGTCACGGGTATACATGACGATGTGTGTGTCCATGGAAAGGATGAAAAAGAACATGATCACAACCTCAAAGGCCTCATGGATAGAGCACAAAAATGTGGATTGGTCTTCAATTCTGAAAAATGTGAAATCCGCAAGTCACAAATATCCTTCTTTGGAAACATCTACTCCGCCGATGGCATCAAACCCGATCCAGAAAAGGTCAAGGCCATCAAACAAATGCCTGTGCCACAGACAAAAGAGGACCTCCAGAGATTCCTCGGCATCATGACATACATGGCATCATTCCTCCCAAACTTCAGTGACAAATCACAACCACTCAGAGATCTACTGAAGAAGGATACGCCATTCATCCTGCATAAAGACCACATCAGCTGCTTCAATGAACTGAAAGCAACTTTATCCAGTGAAGCCTGCCTGGCATACTACGATCCAAATAAGTCTGTTACACTGGAGGTGGATGCAAGCCAAAAAGGAGTGGGTGCCGCCCTTCTCCAGAACAACCGTCCAGTTGCTTTTGCATCAAAAACACTTGATCAAACACAGAGCAACTACCCCAACATAGACAGAGAAATGTTGGCAATTGTGTTTGGCATAACCCGCTTCCACACCTACTTATACGGCAGACATTTCAAAGTTGCGACAGACCACAAGCCACTGGTGATGATTGTTGACAAACCACTACACAAGGCTCCACCCCGTCTGCAAAGGATGCTGTACAAAATCCAGGGTATGATTTTCAACTGACATACAAGCCAGGAAGCACCATGACCCTATCTGACACGCTGTCACGGCTACCTGATCCCAAGGATGAAGAGAGCATTCCCCTTGATGAGAGGATTGATGGTGTAGACTGGACACCGGAAGAAATCGACTTTGATTACCTTGATCTCATCAACTTCACCAACAAAAAGCAAGAAGAACTGCGTGAAGAAACAGACAGAGACCACACACTTTGCTTGCTCAAGGAAACCATCATCCAAGGTTGGCCGGAGTCAATCAAGGAAGTTCCGATAGAAATAAGGTACTACTGGTCCTTCAGAGATGAACTGGGAGTGGAAAATGGCATCATATTCAAAGGCCCTCAAGTCATCATTCCTTCATCACTACAGAGAAGTATCTTGTTACAACTGCACAAAGCTCACCAAGGGATTGAAAAAACGCGGTTGTTGGCAAGAGAATCTGTGTTTTGGCAGAACATCACCAAAGACATCACAGACATGATTCAGGCCTGTGAAGCATGCCAAGAAACCAGACCAGCAAATCAAAGTGAGCCACTGACTCCACATGAGATACCCAGTGCACCATGGAAAAAACTAGGCACAGACCTCTTTGAAATAGATGGCGTAACTTACCTGATCATCGCTGATTATTTCTCGAAGTTCCCTGTGACCGTTCAAATAGACAAAGCAAGCAGCTTAACTGTTGCCATTGAGACAAAAAAGATGCTGGCCCTGTTTGGCAAACCTGATATCATAATCAGTGACAATGGACCACAATTCGTTGGCAAAGCATACCAGGACTTCCTGACATCCTGGAACATACAGCATATCACATCATCACCTCCATACCCAAAATCAAATGGTTTCATCGAAAGGCAAGTCCAAACAGTCAAGAACACTATCAAAAAGTGTCAAAGAACTGGACAAGATGCTGAATTAGCCTTGTTGCAGCTAAGAGCAACGCCAGTCTGCAGCAAGCTGCCTTCTCCAGGCGAGATGTTGATGAAGAGGAAGTTAGCTACAACGCTTCCATCCAGATCTGAGCCAGCTCCATTATCACA
>CM031625.1:9288483-9305983 GCA_018398815.1 Conus ventricosus | reverse complement strand
CGGAATATTGTACGTGTGTGTACCCTATGTGCGGGTGGGTGTCAGTCTCTCTCTGTTCATTCTCTAACCCCCTTCCGCCAACTGTACTTCGTTGCTCTCTCTCTCTCTCTCTCTCTCTCTCTCTCTCTCTCTCAGCATCATTATGATTCTGATCATCCTACCGTTTTCTAGAAAGCGCACATATGGTGCGTGTGCGCGCATTATGCGCGCGAGTGCCTGTGTGTGAGTGTCGTGTACATGCAACATTTGATTTCATAGCGTTTTTCCTAACATCACAAAGAAAGATCGGTGAGTTACGCAGTCTGATATATTAATATTTACCACATAAAAGACGAACAAAAACGAAGTTTTCAAAACACTTATGATTTAAACGTCGTTCCGTTTAAAATCTACCTTGTCTGTGAAACAATGTTGTCTTTAAGACGGGCTAGAGATCAAACAGGAATTTCTTTCTGATTATAATCAGCCGTATGCCAGAAATATCTGTTGACTGCGAGGTGAAGTGCTCATGAACAAGAGTATTTGAAAAGAAAAACAAAGAAGAAAAAAAGGTGGGGTGGGGAGACGTTCTAGGGAGGCGCAACCCTTACGCAAAGGGTGTTTTTGACATGCAGGGTGGCTTCCCTTCTCCCGAATTTTGGTTTTGGTTTTCTATTCTGTATAAATAATTTGCGTTATGTTGTATTTTGTGTTGATGATGGAACCCAGCAAATAATGAAAACCAAAAAGAAAAAAATAATTGTCTCAGGGAGGACTAAGTGTAGGAGTCATTAAAAAGAAAAATTGTTTTGAAATCATCATATCATGTTTGTTTTAACGCGCTCGATTATCAAGACGAAGAAAAAGAAAAAAAAGAATCTGTGTGTGTGTGTGTGTGTGTGTGTGTGTGTGTGTGTGTGTGTGTGTGTGTGTGTGTGTGTGTGTGAGAGAGAGAGAGAGAGAGAGAGAGAGAGAGAGAGAGAGAGAGATTAGAGCCCGTCTTCCTTTTCGGTGGGACACAGGGTCTTGTCTTCGTGGTTAGCCTAATGGAAAGCACGGATAATGTTCCTGGGCTGGGATATGACTCTGGCTCCTGTATCCACTACCGTTAATAAATGTTTTGTGGGGGAGGGAAAGGGGGTGGAGTTTAGTCCTGTACTTTACTGTCAACGATGTTTGAATATTGTGACTCATGTTGTTTTGCGTCAGATACCTTCATTGACGAGAAGAAAAAAAAATACACCCGAAGATGCGAGTGAGACCCAGAGCAGTACTGTCCTCAACTGCCGAACAATCCAGCTGGGAGCAATCCTGCACCACCCTTGGAAGCCTGCGCTGTGTTCACACTTCATCTGTCATGGTGGGGTCCAGGGAGGGAAGGGTTTTGGGGGCTGCTCTCGTAACCCCTTCTCTCCTCCTTCCGATTCTTATTCCAGGGTTAACAGACGATGCAGTCCACCTGGATCCATATTAAAATGCGCTGCTGTATCTGACTGCCGCTGATTAAAGTAGGTGTTCACCAGAACCCGCGCTTCATGGGAAGTGCATTGTTCAAATGTTGCGTGTGATTGTTCCTTTCCCTGTAGTGGACGAAAGGAACATTGCATACTCCAGCGTTCTTTGAATCAAGACCGCCTTTTGTCAGATGAGATAGACGAGGTGTACGGCACCAGCTTGACGAGTTATCGGCACGCTGGTGCCCGTGGCTCATTGTGTTGGAAACCTTTGTTTGTTTTTCACTTCTAAGATCTCCAGCTGAAGAGAGCTAAAGATACGTTTTGGTCAACTGATAGTGAAAAGTCAAAGTCAGTTCAGACTTGTTTTTCTTTCTTTCAAATATATCCCACAGCATTGATGGGAACAGTGTGCTTTTAACCACAAAATATTAATTTTTACAATGAATGTTCTCTCTGATAACATTTGTCACAAACACACGTTTGGGATCAGTGTTTGAAAAAAAAATATTATTTAAAAAAAATAAGATCTTGAAACATTTGTCTTTCATCTGTTTTTCGACTGTCACTGCAATGTTCAGCGATTGGCCAAGAATTAAAAAGAGCATCAATGAGTCGTCTCTTTCATAAAAAAAAGAAGAAAATAGTCAACACACAGCGCATCAAGTACGGAAGAATTTATCACAGCTGCCGCAGCATACTCTAGACCAAGTGAATAGAACGGTTTTGAAAACGAAAGTGCGAGAACTGAAAAAAGGCCATTAAAATCACGAGAAAATCGACATGACTCAGCAGATTGCAAGTCGAACGAAAGGTGGTCTGAGATTAGATCACAGATCAGGCGAAAGAGATGGAGGGGAAAGATGGGGAAGGAGGGAGCACCAGTAAGGTCAGCCACAGAAATTTGCGTTTATCAGATGGAAAAGAATTGAATTTGGCACACTGCTGATGGAATACATTTAGATTTATTCGATATCCGTATCTGTGAATATTCTTTCTGTTTATATTGTGTAAATTTGATGGATTTTGAGAAGAGGTGACTTCATTCAGTTAAAAAGCTGAATTAAAAAAAAAAAAAAAAAAAGGCCAGCTTGAATGTTCGTGTTGATTTGATTTGGATTGTTGCATGTTTTTATTTCAGTGAATTCAAGTTGTTTGAATCATTTATCCGACATCGTAATCCCCCCTTCACTTCCTATCCCAACCCACACACTCCCAACCACCCATCCTTACCGTATTTGCATGCATAAATGGGGGAGATTATTTTGTCGGATTTGGGTAAAAAGACTAACATGACTCTCGAACCGGAAGCTTGTTTTCCCCGAAAGTACGAGTTGAAGAGGGAAGCTGTGTTGATTTGTCGAAGTGACTGAAAGTGTAACACGGTGACAAACTTCAAATGGCTGAAGGTGGAGGAGAACCACCCGAGAGAGACGTGAAGGTAAAAAGCCCATGAGTTATTGATACATTAATAGTCGTTCGGATGGGACTATAAACCGAGGTCTAGTCTGTGTCACATGCACTAAAGATCATACACGGACTCTAAAGATGCCGATGCTCATGTCCTAAGACGGGTGAGTACCGGCTACACGAAAATACACAATGCATGCAACCTGTGTGCCATAATAGTCTACTTGAAGGCTGTGAGCACGGGGCAGGTTAAACATCCGCATCTGGAAGAAAGAAGAAAGAATACTTGCTATTTTGCTGACCGCTTTTAATTCTCATCCGGAGTCTTACTTAAAACTCGAAGCTGAAAGGGACTGACCGGCTTGCACCGATTTAATGTTCAACTTCAACGCCATTCTGTGAATGGTTTAATTACATCCTCAATCTCAGAATTTAACTTAGTCAGAGACTTAAGGTTTCTTTATTGTCATTGCCGTATTTACGATTTCCTTTCCCACTAACATTATTTAAAAGGGATTATTGCACCATCATTTTATTCTAGTGCGCTTGTCAACTTCGAATTAGAGCCAGGCGCCATTACGTTCATGGTCTTTCTATGAAACCGAAAATAGAACAAAAAGTTAACTCAAACAGGTCATAGTCGTCTATTTTCTTGTATTAACGATCTCCAGTGTTTATTTACAAAATTAAAAAAGAAGTTGCAGATGCCTTTTCTCTCTTTTTTTTCCCCCTTCCATTTACATAAAACAGCTTCTTCCACCAAGACATCCACTCAGACTTTTGCTTTTGGAAATCCTTTCTCACAGGATCCAGTCCAGATTTTTGCCTTGTGAAACTTTTTTTTCCCCTTCCCTCTTCCTTTCTTTTTCCCTTCCTTTTCCCTCCTTCCCCCCCCCCCTTTTTTTTTTTCTACTAGAGATTTGCTCTGCCATTTCATCTCCCTGGGCCCCCCAGAGCTAATCCCCAGAGTGACCCAGGTGAGCCAGGCAGAGCCTTTAGCACTAAATTTTATGTATTTATCTCCCCTCCCCTCTTCCCCACCCCTTATCTACATATGACTCAAAAACAGTTTCTGCTGACGGCCCGTAGCGAGACCATCCAGGACAGTGTCTTTCAGGTGGTTATTTATTTTGATCCTGAATGTTTCCATGGACTCTTACTAGCATTAGTGCGCTCCACCTTGGAGTATAGCTCTATTGTATGGGACCCCCATCTACTGAAGGACATAAGAAGATCGAGAAAGTACAACGTCAAGCCGCCCACTTCATAACAGGAGATTACACCGCGAGAGATCCATGATGCATCACAAGAATGCTGGAAAACCTGAACTTACCATCCCTTTCAGGACTGAAGAAAGGCCAGTCGTCTGGTGTTTTTCTACAAGGTGGTCGAGGGGCTGGTGCCAGCACTGCCATCTTATGACTTCTTATCCCGCTTTGTATTAGGTGCAGAGTTGCCGTCAAAAAGTTTACTGACTTTTACAGTGCCAATATTTTAGAAGCTTTTACTACCAATAATACAAAGTGTTTTAAACCCTTTCAGTGTAATAGCGACAATTAAAAAAATTCAGTTTTCCCCAAAACTGTAATTGACTGGAACCATCTGGAAGAGAGTACCGTACATGCGAAGACAGTAGGCTGCTTCCGTGCAGCCGTTCAGCAGCAGGACTAGTGTATCCGTGCTCTCTCTCCAGTTGAATTTATGTCGCAGGGCCCTTCAACGTAAAGATCCAGATCCAGATCCAGATACATCTCCCATAACTCCAACGCAGGCTTTGATGCACCACATTTAAGAACAGCTCACCAGGTTCCTCTGATTCAGTCGGTTTTGTGTCAAGGTTTGTCTGCTCTGCAATGTTGTCAGTCCATTTTTTTTATTCTTCCTACCCATTGGTGTCACGCCCATAACAGTTCCCAGCAAGGACATTGGATCTTGTTACATAGTCGTAGCAATGTAGTTTGGGATCTTGCAGTTTAAGCTTATCAGCACCATCCAGTAAGCTTCTGCCAGATGTTGCATTTCTTCATTATGGCCATTAATACCTCCTGCTAGATTTTCGAACGCCTTCTTGAAGTCTAAAAAGACATGGTAGAACTCTCTGTGATACTTGAGACTAATGAGTTTTTTTCACAATCTTGGGGTATTCAGCGGTCCTTCTGCCAGTGTGGAATCCAGTGTATTCACCATTTAACGATGGTATCTGCATGCAGTTTTAATCTGTTCAAAATGTTAGCTTGCTGGTGTGGCTTATCAAGCTTATATTTATTTATAGTGCTGAAGTTCTGGCAGTGTTGGAGGTTTCCTTTTCTGGGGTAGGTGACAATTAGTGATTCACTGATGGAGTCCATGGCGTGGGCCACACTCCAGTGACATACCAGATTTTGTTGCAGACGGCAGGTAGGATATCAACATCTGGATCTTTATCATGTTTCAAGAGTTGTGCAAGAATGTGGTCAATGCCTGCAGCCTTCCCACATTTCACCTTTCTCCAGGGATGTCACTGCAGCTTTATTCTTCATGGAGTATTGGGAGGGATGTCACTGCAGCTTTCTTCTTCATGGAGTATTGGGAGGGATGTCACTGCAGCTTTCTTCTTCATGGAGTATTGGGAGGGATGTCACTGCAGTTGTCTTCTTCATGGAGTATTGGGAGGGATGTCACTGCAGCTTCATTCTTCATGGAGTATTGGGAGGTGGTCCTCATCAGATGAAGGCTTTGCCGTTACATTTGCTTGATAACATTTCCTGCCTGTGTGAGACAGCATTTATCTTTGTCCTGGATGGTACTGATTTTTTGTTTTTTGTTTTGTTTTGTTTGGCTCAGGTTCTTTCTTGATGTTAAAATCTGTGTGTTTTGGTTGTTTAGTTTTTGTTTCCAGTTCTCCAGACTGTTGTTTGATCCAGGTTTCCTTTGCGTCTTTCATTTCTTCACTGATTCTCTTGTTTTATAGCACTGGTTTCCCCCTCAGTCTTCGTCAGCAGCTTTGACTCTCAACAGTTTTTGACATTTTTGCATTTTGCATGATGGATGTTCTTGTTTTTCCGTAACATTCTCCACATTATTTCTAAAATAATAATATTTTTGTGATGAATGTGTCTATTTCAGGTGTTTTAGGTGATATATTGCTTCAGATAACAAGATGTGGTTTTAAATACCATAATTCCAGGAAGAAAACGGTCAATCACCCATAATCAGAATTCAAGGGAGAGAACTGAAGAGTTACGATCCTCCTAGAGTCACACTCCTCCAAGATGTTGCTTGAAATCCATGACTCTAACTTTCATATATGCTTATTCCTAAGACCTGTTATTTTTCTGATAATTTAGTAAGGAACTATGTTAAGTAAAAGCTTTAACCCCCCCCTTTCCCCCCCCCCCCCCCCCCTTTGGTTTCCTGTTTTCTTTCTATTAAAAAAAAAAGTTTTTGCTTATGTTAATCAACAAATTCATGCTATCATATCACTTGAATTCTGCTTCTGTAACTAAGTAGAACTTGAAAGAAACAAGGGCAGGCAAATAATTCCCCCTTCGTTATTAAAGTGATTTATACACAGCTTAATATGAAAAACATTGTGGGAGGCATAGATAATATTTTCATGGTTTGTGAATAATGCTGTATACTGCCAAGGATCTCATTAACTACATGAGCAGCAGTTGTACAAGACAATACTAGCAACCTGATGATAATGATAACCATGACAACCATATACTATTGGTTTGGTGTTGTTGTTGTACTTGTTTTTTACGCTTTCAGGACTTTGAGTTCCGGCAGCTGGTGAAATGTCGAGTGTACCCATCTCCCAGCGGTCCCTTGCCACCAAAGAGATTGCAGCAACTTGCTGTGTCATCCAAATTTGACCTCATCTTCACTGCCTACAACAATGGTAATGATGATCTCTATGGTGGCTACAGACACTGGTGACAGGCTTTTTATAAAACTTTACTTTTGGGGGGGGGGGGGGGGGGGGGTCAAAGATTTGAGATGGCGTAGTCGGTGGAGCACATGCCAACCTTGAAATTCACAAGAGGTTTTACTAGTCAGTGCCAAAGGCAGACCTTAAAAACCAACAATGCCCCCCCCCACCTCCCCAAAAAACCCAGTGACATGAATGTCTTTTATTACTTCATTCCCTTCTCAACACTTTTCATAATCTATGTTTCCTACCTAGTGAGTTGCAAAACATTTTTTGTTCCAGAACTTCTGATCAATGCAAGAGAACATAACTCTTATCACACTTCCTATTCACCGGAAACAACTTCACAAAAGGATTTCTTGATATTTTCACTCATTAAAAAGTTACTTTTTTTTTTTCAATTTTGACTCTTTTAATGTACATTTTACTGATTTTGATTAATTGAAAAAAAAAAATTGGAAAAAAAATTGTAATTTTTTAATGAGTGAAAATATCAAGAAATCCTTTTGTGAAGTTGTTCCACAGATGTAAAAGAACAGTTTAAAACTTGTTTGGCGTCAATACCTCTATACTGTGGAGAATGAGCCTACACACAAGATATGTTATTTTCAATATGGCCGCTGTTGCCACTGACAACCAATTTTTATATCATCAAAATGCATGAAAAAGGTTGGGTTTTTTTTTACACCAAATATGACAAAATCCCCCGACACTATGAAGAGATATGATAAGCAAAAAATTTGTTATTTTGGGGCAAAACATCACCTTAATTTGTGTTTTTGTATGAGGTAGTGATAAAACCATCTGTACTCATAAGTTAATCGTGCCAGATAAGAGAGCTATCAAAGAAGCGTCTGAACATCACCAAAATCTGAAGCCTTCCAAGTTATTTTGACCTGGTTCTCCAGGTCTTGGCTCCATGAAAGAAAACAAGCTTCGCCGTGATGGTGTTGAAGATGCTGATGTTGACGTCGATTGTGTGATTTCCACTGGGTATTCTTCAGTGGATGTGAAATTGTCCTTGCCTGCCTAGTGTTTGGCAGCAGTGTCAGCAGCGCCTGTCCCACCCTGCTGCTCAGCGATGCTGCCAAGACAGGTGAAGCTGTCCATGTCTTCTAGCAAGGCACCGTCCAGCCTGACGGCTGTTCTGCTTGCTGCACAGACTCTGAGAACCTTGCTCTGTCATTTGTGGATAGTGAGGCTCACGTGAGCAACATCAGTTCAGTTGAATAACAGGTTTTTTTGTGGTGGTGCTGGTCTGTTGGTTTCGCGGTGTATTCTCTGTTCGTACGAAAAATTGGATCCTTACGTTTATCATTGAAGCTTTTGGTGTTATAGTTGACTGATCTTTTCTCAGCATTAGACCATGAGGTCAACAAGACTGATTTTCTTCCTGAAGATTCAAAATTGGCATGTGTTAGCAGTTATGAATAATTGCGGTTTTGCTGAAACATTGTGAAAGAAAGACTTTACCTTTCAGTTACTAATGATTGCGGCTTTGCTGACATTGTGATGGAAAGACTTTACCTTTCAGTTACTGATGATTGCGGCTTTGCTGACATTGTGATGGAAAGACTTTACCTTTCAGTTACTGATGATTGCGGCTTTGCTGAAATTGTGATGGAAAGACTTTTACCTTTCAGTTACTGATGATTGCGGCTTTGCTGACATTGTGATGGAAAGACTTTACCTTTCAGTTACTAATGATTGCGGCTTTGCTGAAATTGTGATGGAAAGACTTTTACCTTTCAGTTACTAATGATTGCGGCTTTGCTGAAATTGTGATGGAAAGACTTTTACCTTTCAGTTACTAATGATTGCGGCTTTGCTGAAATTGTGATGGAAAGACTTTTACCTTTCAGTTACTAATGATTGCGGCTTTGCTGAAATTGTGATAGAAAGACTTTACCTTTCAGTTACTAATGATTGCGGCTTTGCTGAAATTGTGATAGAAAGACTTTACCTTTCAGTTACTAATGATTGCGGCTTTGCTGACATTGTGATGGAAAGACTTTACCTTTCAGTTACTATTGATTGCGGCTTTGCTGACATTGTGATGGAAAAACTTTACCTTTCAGTTACTAATGATTGCGGCTTTGCTGACATTGTGATGGAAAGACTTTACCTTTCAGTTACTGATGATTGCGGCTTTGCTGACATTGTGATGGAAAGACTTTACCTTTCAGTTACTAATGATTGCGGCTTTGCTGACATTGTGATGGAAAGACTTTACCTTTCAGTTACTAATGATTGCGGCTTTGCTGACATTGTGATGGAAAGACTTTACCTTTCAGTTACTAATGATTGCGGCTTTGCTGACATTGTGATGGAAAGACTTTACCTTTCAGTTACTAATGATTGCGGCTTTGCTGACATTGTGATGGAAAGACTTTTACCTTTCAGAAACTTCAGAGAGAAGGAACTCCGTCTGCCACCCCCCCACCTCCTTTTTTTTTTCTTCTAAGTTTTATTCATTAATAAGAAATGCAGCAATGTGTGGGAGCTTGTGTTTGTAAGCTTGGCGAGTAGGAATTGATGAATGTTTTGAAATAGAGAAATGCGTCATGTGGACATTTAGTATTTCAACTTTCTCCTGTGGTGGAGTTTCCATACCTGTGTGTGTGTGTGTGTGTGTGTGTGTGTGTGTGTGTGTGCGTGCGTGTGTGTGTTGTGTGTTTCAGAAATGAAAGTGCTGCGGCTGGGAACAGTAAGCCAACAGGATGAGATGACAGAGGCCCGGGAGAGAAGCACGGCCATCTTGGACGCCTCCTGTGACAAACAGATGACAGTTGGGGGCCTCATCGTCCACCTGGCGGTCAGCAGCGATGACCTGACCCTGTCTGTTGTCATTGACGATGACGCGACCTTGACCCTCCTGCTGTTTGACCTTTCTGCCTTTGCTGCTCAGGTCAGTCGGCTGAAAGTAATGTGGAATGTTGATGAAGGGTAGAAAGGGATTTGTGTCTACATCCACATTTTCTGACTCCTGAGGGGTGACCGTTCTATGAGTTGTGATGGTGTTCAGAATGAATTAGACAGACCTGCCTGGTGCTGCGATTTGTCTTTAGTTTCTGCATTTTAAGCCCCCAGACTACAGAATACTGCAGGCAAGGTTAAAAAAAATTATGATCTTGTTAACTGCAAAGCCTATGATTTTGTTTCACAGTGTCGGTTTGCCAAGATTTTTGTAGGCCTACTTCTGAGACTCATGATGAGAGTAGCAATCATGTGATGATGAAGACAAAGTGTTTTCACTTGTGCAATAAAATGGCATCAGAGAAGCAGCATGAAACTCATGGGTGAAACCACACGTCCGGAAAATCCGGAATCGGATTTCGTATTGGTCGTTTGTCCGGAAATCCGGACATCGGCGTTCGTTGTGGTCGATTTTCCTTTTTTGGGTAGTTTTCGGTGAAGCTGCGTTCTTGAACAACTCGCGCATGCGCCGTCCAAGTTGTTGCAAAACTTGTCTTCCGATTTGCGCCATTTTCACGATAGCCTACAGCGTGTTCACGTCGCACGTCTTCACGTCGCAACGATCTTCTTCACGTCGGAACGATCCCGTCGACCTAGATCTAGTCTGAATCGGCTGCACTTCATTCTCTTCTTTGAGCACGATGCCGTTTGTGGCTGTGAATGAAGACACGTCGCTGATCGATGCTTCTGTCCCCAACAAATGGTCTTGGCGATGGCTGGACGAAAGAGGTCCGGACAATGATGGCGAAATGGGAAAGGGCGACACATTTCTGACTTGGTGCCGCAAAACCACAGCTGCTGGCGCTGCCGGTGCATCGTCTGCTTGCAGGACATCAAGTATGGAAGCTCTGGCATAACGGCACTCAAAAAGCATGTCAAATACAAGAAACACCAGGAAAATGCAAAGATAGGCAACGCTCTCTCTCTCTCTCTCTCTCTCTCTCTCTCTCTCTCTCTCTCTCTCTCTTATCATGTTGCTATGTTGAATTGTCTGTATGAATGATATGTGCTGAAATAATGTATGCTTGACAAGGACAGATTGTAAGACTAGGCTTTGGCCTAAAACCTTCATCCTTGGGTATTAAAGATCAATCAATAATCTCTCTCTCTCTCTCTCTCTCTCTCTCCCTTCTCTCTCTCTCTCTCTCTCTCTCTCACACACACACACACACACACACACACACACACACACACACAGTTTTTAGAATAGGAGTGGGTGGTCGGCTTTTATTGTGTTTTTTTTGTTGTTTTTTTTGGGGGGAGGGGTTGTCAAAATAGGATACCTTGCTTGAGCATCTGGGCTTGGACACTTACTGCAAGGTTTTGTGTTAATATGTGCTGTATGGACTCTTTCATGAATGTGATCGTGTGGGCTATAAGAATACTGTTCTTGGACATCTGCGTTGTAAAGATTTGAACACCTGTGGGTTTGTTTGTTTTTTGGATAGTGGGCTTTTTCAATTTTGTAACTGCTCAGTGATGAACATCTGGACACCTGCTGCTGCTGGATAATGCTGAATACATTCCTTGGACAAGTAATGCACCAGTCTGTAAGTAAATTCTGCATAACATACAAAATTATGCTGGTTTAGTGATTTTTATTATTCTTTATGATTCACAAGTTTTTTTTTTTTTTTTTTTTTTTTTTTTTTTGGAGGGGCAGCATAAGTTGCTCTGGGACACAACATTAGTCTTATTTCACTTATAAAAACATGCTGAAAGTACCTCAAAATGGTCTGATTTTAATAACGAAAATGTAAAAATGCTTCAGCTTCAGGGGGCTTTGCCCCTGACCCCGACAAGGGGCTCTGCCCTTGACCCCGCCAGGGGGCCGGGAGGCCCCCTGGACCCCCACCATTCAGGATTTTCAATTTTCCCAGGTTTCACCCATGGAAACTGTCTCTGAGTTGGAAGTCAATGATGAAAAAGGCAAATGGGGAAGCATACTGGCATTTGCACAAAAAAAACCCCAACCACAACAAAAAAAAAGAAGAAAATGAAAACAGATGTGAACAGCTGCCAGAACAACAATACCTGTGGAAGTACACCACAAAAAACAAACCATCCTTTGCCTAGATCATTACAGCAAGCTAAGGGTTTTTTGTTTAAAAAATTTTTTTAATTTTTTTTTTAAGAGATATTTCAGTCGGGGGAGGGGGGATGGTGGTGGTGACAGTTGTCAACATAGAAACTGCTAAACATCAAAGACTGGTTCCAAATGTCTCTACCCCAAAGAAATGGGCAGTTTGTATTATACTCCTGTTTGGCTAGTATACTTACCATGTCAGACCATAGCATTCCACGGCAGTTAGTTAGCTCTGCAGGTGACAGTCACGCCGTAGAGCGTGAATAAAATGAAATAAAATGCCATCCATAAGCCTCACGTGGCAATGGTACCCATGGTCGAACGTAAGCCACAACAGAGCAAGTAAAGAAGGCAAGCACACAAGCAATCTCTACAAAAACAGAAGTATAGGCGAGACAGAGCAAAAACCTGTCCTTGTTAGGCAGGAGGCCGAGGTTGAAATGAGGAACAGGAAGTTTACACCGGTTTCTTCCCTGGCGGAAGTAGTGTGGACGTCACGTGATGGTCTTATTACTGCATTAGCCACAAAAAATCTCGGCCTGCAGAGCTGGCTAACTGCCGTGGAATGCTATGGTCTGACATGGTACAGTATATGACGCCAAATGTGTGCATTGACTACCCACCCTTTCAAAAGCTTATTTAGGTTGGAGTTTTTGTTAAGTTTTGAGTTTTTTCTCCATGTACCGAACTTTTCAGCAAATTCCTAATCTGTAAATTTTGCCTTTTTTTTTGGGGGGGGGGAGGGGGGTGGGGTGTATTCCAAGAAGATGACAGATTGGACTACCTTTACAAAATATCAATCAAATATCTCATGTCTTTGCTTCATTTTTGAAAAAAAAAAAGAAAGGGCATTTACCTACGTTTAGACAAAGTGTACGTCAGTTATACCATAAGTTCTCAGTTAAACCGTAAAGTTCTGTCTTGGTTACTTTAAGGATAATGAGGACGTAAAGACAGACCTGTTCGGGGAAAAAAATCAAAGAAAGAAAATTGTTAAACATGAAGTTTCGTCTGCTACCTTTTCAGTCAAGAACAGTAAAAAGATGTTTCCCAGTGTGCCTTGCATCTTTTACCTTGTCAAACATGGCGATGAAGCAGTCTTATGCGCCAACGGCTGGCTCTTCCAAATCTTCAAAAGTTGCGAAAGTATTGCGATTATAAAGATTTTGCTTTGTTTTTTTCAAATTATAGGTTTTTGTCCGAGATATTGCAGGTACACGAATTTAGGGTAAGCGGGTCTTTAAAGAGGTAATTTGTGGAAATGCTGCTGTGTTTATACTGTGAAAGACATCCATTCTCTGACTGAAAATTGGGTCATACTACTGAAGGGTATTTTGAGGCATTAGCAGGTACATCCATTCTGTGACTGAAAATTGGGTCGTACTGCTGAAGGGTGTTTTGAGGCATTAGCAGGTACATCCATTCTATGACTGAAAATTGGGTCGTACTGCTGAAGGGTGTTTTGAGGCATTAGCAGGTCGGATAACAGTGGGTTGCCTAAGATTGTGCACTGTGTGGACCAGACACAGCTTTGGTACACACACGCCCACACATACGCCCACACATACACACGCCCACACACACACGCACGCACGCACGCAGCTTCGGTAAAGAAGAAGTCATTCTCTAGATGCAGAGGATGATATTTCAATGTTCTGTGGTCTGAAATCATGCTGCGGTTGTGTAGGCAGCACCACCACCATCTCCGTTTGCCCAGTACCCGTTGTCATCGGCGAGAGGCGCCTACAGTGGGTTGCCTAAGATTGTGCACTGTGTGGACCCAGACACAGTTTTGGTACACACACGCCCACACATACGCCCACACATACACACGCCCACACACGCACGCACGCACGCACGCACGCACGCACACAGCTTCGGTAAAGAAGAAGTCATTCTCTAGATGCAGAGGATGATATTTCAATGTTCTGTGGTCTGAAATCATGCTGCGGTTGTGTAGGCAGCACCACCCCCATCTCCGTTTGCCCAGTACCCGTTGTCATCGGCGAGAGGCGCCTGTCTGCATGACCTGACCTGGAACCCTGCTTTCCCGACGCTGCTGGCGGTGTGTGTGAGTGACGGCAATGTCAGTCTGCTGGAAGTGACCAGCAGCGTGGCTGTCAAGGCGTCACTGGCTCTGCCAGCCTCATGTTGTGAGTCTGATCAGTTTTTCTGGGATATGTTTGTATGTCAGAGCTGTGTGTTTGGTTGACCTGGACCCGGCCGTGCGCTGCCTGTCCGGATGAAGAACCCTTGCTCCGATTCATCTCTTTTCTAACTTAACGGCGACGGCCAAAGCCGTGCATAGTGCACCCGACCTGACCCGTGTGATGAGAGCTGTGATTTTGCTGGTTGTGCAGACCGTACTGTCCCCGCCAGTCCAGGTGAAGGGACTGAAATCCTCCTCTGATTTTTGTACACGTATCTTTTTTTTCCAACAGTGACGATGAAAAACTCATTGTTGCCATGAGGCTTAGATATGTTTTCATAAAAAGTGACAAGAATCATGCTGTAAATATGCGTGATTGTTATCCATCCATAATAAACTGGCATTACAGAACAGATTGATAGTAAGTGCAGGTGAGTACATTTTACCTGAAATTGAATGGACTGATCTTCTTTGCCAGTGAGGTGAATTTGGGATTAATGCTGGTTTGGTCCGATCAGATCATTTATCTTGACTAAAATACTGGCATAGCTGCCAACTGTTACGGGAAAACCGGGACATATCGTTTTTTTAAAAATTTGTCCCTATTTTCGTTGTTTGCTGAAAAAATTCCGGTTTACGAGTTTTCAAAAAAAAAAGAAAAAAAAAGCCCAAAATGAAATAAAAGAACGTTTGGCAACTGGTCCGACTGAACAGAAATCGTAAACTCGGAAGTCAGCATGAAAGGGGCATAACTAGGCCCATTCCGCTCATGCGCATAGCTGCTGTTCAAATAGTCAACATGGCGTCTTCAAGTGGTAGCACGGAGAAAACCACAAAACCTAAACGATTCCAGCGGTATCTGCCAGCTTATAAAGACAAGTTTCCATGGGTCACTTCTTGCCCTTCAAAGGGTGAAAAGTTTGCTGTCTGCACCGTGTGTCGATGTCCGGTGAATATTTCACATGGGGGAAGAAATGATCTGGCCGATCACGAGAAGACCACGAAGCACAAAAAAAACAACGAAGCTGAGGAATCGGCAGCCGTCAAAAACACTGTCAATCTTCACATGCTATGGGGTGTAGTTGTGAGATCATAAGGGCAGAAGGGTGAAGTTGATGGAACTTGAACTGAAGAATGTGGGTGTAGCTGATGGAAGCCCAGGACTGTGAGTGCTGTTGATTGGGAGGGCAGAGCATCTTTTATGTTAATCCTACATCAATATGGAAGATAAAAAGCTGTTTGGGTAAGTCTTATTTTGTGTGTTTTGTATATTAATCTATAGGAAAAAATATGGTGGCTACCTACATAAGAGGCTTTTTTTACACAAAATATTGCATTGTATGCAACATACTAATATGCATGCTTTGGTATGGTTTAATAATAGGCTAGCTTTTGATTAGTTTTCCTATCAGGAGATGAAAAATATGCCTGTCAGAGTGTAAAAAAGGCTTCAGCTTCAGGGGGCTGCGCCCCTGACCCCCGCTGATCAGGAGGGGGGCAAGCCCCATGAGGTGTTACTCTTTTTGACTCTGGGAGGTTGGCAGCTATGTACTGGCTTCTGTTTTGGGGTAAGGTGTACATGACTGTAACACAATTTAATAGTTAGTAGATATTCGTTGCCTTCACCAAGAATTATTTTTCATCTCTGTTGGTTGGTTGTTGGTCCGTCTTCCCCGAAGTTGGAGTATGGCTGCCTTAAACCCTTTGCTGGGCACAGCGGCCGAAAGCGTCCGTTCATGCCGATAGGCAAAACGTCCGAAAGCGTCTGCTAATGTTCGGCCATCTTCGTAACTTCCATACATGGAAGTTTCCGTAAATCTCGCGCCAAATCTCGTTCAATTGAAGCCACGAGACTTCCGCCACTTCCTGTCCCACTTTCTTTCACTTGTGGCTTTGCATCGAGTTGTAAACAAGGCAAATTTCAACACGTGGTGCGAGAGAAAAAGTTCGGCGATTTTCAAGATGGATCCGTTCACAGATTCCGAGAGTGAGGAGGAGTTTTTTGGGTTTCGTGCGGAAGATATTGAACTTCGTGAAGTTCAAGCAGGCTCAGACATCGATGTGAGTGATGTTAGCAGTGTGCACACATCGGATTTGAGTGACTGGAGTGATAGGATGACGATTTCGACGACGATCGTGATCAGTTCGGTTAGAGTCAGCAAACACAACTGTTCGATGTTGAGGCGTTTACTGCCCAAAGTGGAGTAAATATCGATGGTTTTCTTTATTTAATTCTGCATGTTTTACATCTTATTTGAATGAAATCCATGCTTTCTTTCCAAAGATATTGCGTTTTGAACACAAACACCCACAGAAACGCCCATTTCAGCCATTTTCTCTGCCCTGCAGGAAGTAAACAGTCTGCCATGCTGTGCCCAGCAAAGGGTTAATGGCGGGATAAAAAAACGGTCATACACACAGAACTCCACTCCCTTTGTTGGGTAGATGGGATTAATCCTTGCCTTTCTATGCACGGGGTGTACGCAGAAGAAGAAGAAGAAGTACAAGATCATGCAAACACTGTGAACAGATTTGAATGAAATTTGATGGTGGAAAGATAGAATATGGCTGGAGGACGAACTCTTTATTCTTGTCACTTTCTTTAACACTGCAAGATACTTCGCTTCCTGATGCTTTTGTAAATTTCTCAGTTGGAACAGTTTGGCGCGTTACATCTGTTGATCTCTATGAACCAGTAGGATTCAGTGTGGATTACAGCCCTGATCCAGTTAGCAAAACAACAATCCTGTGGAAGAGAGTGGGGACGCTCCAGTCACTGCACACTGACAGATTGAGCTAGAGACCTGAAACAGCCACAAAAGTGTCAGGAGACAGAGCAAATTCAGAGGGATAATCATAAAGCAGTGTGGGTGTACCGGTAACAGTAAGTTGCCAGGACTGTTGGAGCAGTGCGGAGGTCTGGTTTCCTGAGTGTCTTCTAGATTTGTGATGGGCCGAATGGAGAACAATGGAGTGAAGAGAAATCGTGAACAGTCACGCCGTAGAGCGTGAATAAAATGAAATAAAACGCCATCCATAAGCCTCACACGGCAATGGTACCCATGGTCTAACGTAAGCCACAACAGAACAAGTAAAGAAGGCAAGCACACAAGCAATCTCTACAAAAAACAAGTATAGGCGAGACAGAGCAAAAACCTGTCCTTGTTAGGCAGGAGGCCGAGGTTGAATGAAGAACAGGAAGTTTACACCGGTTTTTCCCTGGCGGAAGTATTGTGGGCGTTACGTGATGGTCTTACTACTGCATTAGCCACAAAAAATCTCGGCCTGGCAGAGCTGGCTAACTGCCGTGGAATGCTATGGTCTGACATGGTACAGTATATGACGCCAAAAATCAAATTGCAACATGCAGCTGTTAGTAAACGGTGAGGATTTTTATTTTATTCATTTTTTAACGAAATTTTTATTTCAGTGGTAGTTATATCAGGGGTGGGAATTCTCCTCGGATCCGCGGATTTCCGCGGTAGAAGCAAAAGATTTCCTCGGATTTGAAATGTTATTTCCTCGGAAAATGA
>CM031625.1:9278483-9285983 GCA_018398815.1 Conus ventricosus | reverse complement strand
CCATCTTCCCTGAGCCGCACCAAGGTCGGGCAGGATGGCATGGAAACAGAGCAAAGCAACACGCATACATGTACACACAGACACACACATAGACACACACACACACACACCACACACACACACACACACACACACACACACACACACACACACACACACACACACACCACACACACACACACACACACAGAGAAAGATTCAAAGGTTTTAATCCTGTGACCCCTTTTGGGGCACGGAGGACTTGAAACAAATCAAACAAATGTAAATGAAGCATATCAAACATCCAAAAATTTTCCCTGTAATTAACGCACTGAATAAGATAATACACAACTTTACTAAGTTTTAGAAACTTCGCTAAGTTTAGCAACACTTTTTTACCGCCACAGAGCAAACGACAATAGTTAGATACGGATTTTATACATGTAAATTTCCTTAGTATAAACTGATAAACTGATTTCTAATGTTATATTTGGTGCATTTCATTACAAAATGAAATTCATCACCAAGGTCATTCTGGTGGCCATCCCGACAGAATCGTTCATCGTGAGGTATTCCAAATCGTCTGCCAATTTCTATCATGAGTTTATGATTACCACAGGGAAACCGAATTAGTGGGTATATATAAACATCAGGCAACATTTCAGTATATTTTTCACGGCAAAACCCTGATTTAATATTTCTGTAAAATAAACACTTATTACTAGATTCTAAAGCATCATTCCATGCACTTATGTAAATACTGTATTTTCTAATGAATTACAAACATTTCTACAAAGACTGAACAGACGAAAACTTTTTTGTCTCTCAAACACAGTTGAATCCTGTTTCTATTAGGATATCCCATATACCCATCAACCACCTAGATATAAAACCCTGATTTCATTATAAATCATATAATACTTTACACAATCTGGATGAATATTTGTTTGTTTGGGAGAAAGTAATGATGACCAGAATTTTATCAGTGGTGCATATACTTGAACTGAAACGGGATATGTTCCTAGTTCTCCATAGATCAGCTCTGTTTTGGTAGAACGATTTAAGTGAAAAAGATGCTTAAAAAATTTAAGCTGAAAACTTTCCATTAGCTTTAAATAACTATATCCCCAAATTTCACAGCCGTATAAAAAAGTACAGGCAGTACAATTGACTGGTATAAGTCCAGTACAATGTTGATAGGCAAATTTGGAAATCTGGCCATCTTCAATAAAGAAAGCATTGCACATTGTGCTTGGTCATACAAATACTTCTTACATTCATGAAAATTTCCTGTTCTGCTAAAAATCATACGAAAATATGTGAAAGTGTGTACTATTTCTGTAGACTGGTTTCTGAACTTCAGTTTTTTTTTCTAGGATTATTGCGTCCATTAAAGACTGCAACCTTTGTTTGTTGCTACATTAACATCAAGCTTCCATGTATCACAATACTCGCTTGATACATCAAGAGCATACTGTAAACCACAAAAAGAATCTGCGAAAATAACAATATCATCAGCATATAAAAGTAAAAGTAAACTAGTGTAACTTAATAAATCTGAGTCAGGAAGATTGAAATCAATGTTTAAGAAAGCACAGTTACGATCTGTGAGATATAGTTCAAGATCATTCAAATACAAAGAAAATAGCAAAGGTGAAAGATTTTCACCTTGACGAACACCTCTAAAACTGCCAAAATATTGAGTTTGACACGCACGCACGCACGCACGCACGCGCGCGCGCGCACACACGCACACACACACACACACACACACACACACACACACACACACACACACACACACACACACACCTGTGCCCATTACTCTCCTGTTCACACTGTTTCACACACACACTCTCTTATACTGTCACACTGTCTCAATTTTTTGCCCTCACTTTCTATCTGTCACTCTCTTAATATCTCTATCACTCACTCTCTCTGTCTCCTCTCTCTCTCGCTCTGTCTCTTCTCTCTCTGTGTTCATCAGGTTCAGACAAGTGCTGTAAATCTCTCACTCTCATTCTCTCTCTCTATCTCTGTCTCGGTTTCACAGTCTCACACACACACACGCGCTCACTCTCATTCACATTTGCTTGCTCTCTCACTCTCTTTTATTGTCTCGCTCACTTTCTCATTCACTCGCACCGTCGCCCACTCCCACTCGCTCTCGCTCAGGGTCACTGGCTTGTGCTCGCTCACTCACACACTTATTCAGTAGAAAAGTTATTTCAACGCCAGTAGTCCAGCACCATGCTGATTGGTGAAGAGTCCTGCTGCCTGGATTTGAACCTCAAGTCTTCTGGACGGGAAGCACAGCATAGGAACCTGGTAGCTGGTAACGCCCATCTTTCGTGGTGACCCTCGTAATAACGCCAGCAACTGCATTTAAACTGGAATGTAATGTGGATAGACAGGATAATGGCAGTTTGAAGAGTGCCTGCCACAGTGGAACTTAGAAGTAATCACGGTAGCAATACATCATGGTGAAAAAAATGAAATTGGTTGTTGTAAAAATGAAACCGATGTGTGTATGAGAGAATGTAAGACAGAGAGAGAGAGAGAGAGAGAGAGAGAGAGTGTGTGTGTGTGTGTGTGTGTGTGTGTGTGTGTGTGTGTGTGTGTGTGTGTGTGTGAGTGAGTGAGAGAGAGAGAAAAACTGACACAAGTAAATCTGAGCATGTTAGCGAATGTATGTGTCTTTATGTTGTGCATGCTTATAGTTTGTATGCATGTTGTGTGTATGACAGTGTGTGGATTCACCTGTGACCTGGTATGCATGTTGTGTGTATGACAGTGTGTGGATTCACCTGTGACCTGGTATGCATGTTGTGTGTATGACAGTGTGTGGATTCACCTGTGACCTGGTATGCATGTTGTGTGTATGACAGTGTGTGGATTCACCTGTGACCTGGGTTTTTTTTTGTTTGTTTGTTCTTGCAGTCATAGACATGGTGTGGATATCCACCTACACCTACCTGGCCGCCTACCTGCCACACTCTGCTGACGCCACAGTGCAGCCTGTGGTCGTCATGACCATCTCCAGTGTCAGTATAGTCTGATCATTTATGATAATGGCACAAGGACAGTTGATTGTATTGTATATGTGCTTTGTGTTATCCAGACTTGCCATTCCTTTTGCATTCAGCAGACTTGGATCTGCTTTTTGGTTGGATTTCATCCTACTGACCTGAAAATAATGCTGTTGGGGAATTTCTTTTTATGAAAGAATGACGGTGGTTAGCAGTGAATTGCAGATCTGCCGAGCTGCTGTGTGTATAGCCAGTGATTGACATCGGACAGCCAGTTAGAAACTTAAAAGCTTTCATCAACTGTAGCAACTGCTATGGTGAAGAGCAATGCAAAGAAGTTGATCTGAGGCTGAAAAGAAATGCCTGTGGTCTGTGTGACACGCTGTCTATATTATCATGATTGATGCACCAAGTGATAACTTTTATCTCAAGATTTGAATCACTCATCATGGACAGTCTCAATTTTCAGCTGTGTGCAGACTCGGCATGACTGACAGAAATAATCAGATTAACTTGATGTTCGCCAGTAATTTCCGCTTGTATTTTGTCAGAGGATGATTCCAGAATGCTTTTCACCCTTCCATGAAATATGAATGCTTTGTGTCTGAATGATATTCACACACACACACACACACACACACACACACACACACACACACACACACACACACACAGAGGAAAATAAAAGACAAAAAAAGTATGGAAAAAAGGCAATCATGCAGGTAAATGCACAAGTCATTAAATGCAGGAAAACTGTAGAACTTTAAAAGAAATGTTTGTTTGGTGTGGGTTCAATGTCCTTTATTCCTCTCAACTGCGATTTATTTTCTCTCTTAATTCTTTGTGAAGAACATTCATCAGTAGTCTCTGGAGAGGTTGGCAAGTTTGTTAACCATGTTTTGTTTTTGTTCTTTTCATACAGTTGTTGCATGACTTTTTTTTGGGGGGGGGGGGGGCGCCAATTTAATTGGATGTAGCCTGTGATCTGAGTTCTGTTTTGCCATTGAAGATGTCATGCTTAAGAAGTGCTTGTGTCTGATGTGTTCATGAATTTGCATAGATTGTTGAAGATGTCATCCTTAAGAAGTGCTTGTGTCTGATGTGTTCATGAATTTGCATAGATTGTTGAGGATGTCATCCTTAAGAAGTGCTTGTGTCTGATGTGTTCATGAATTTGCATAGATTGTTGAAGATGTCATCCTTAAGAAGTGCTTGTGTCTGATGTGTTCATGAATTTGCATAGATTGTTGAAGATGTCATCCTTAAGAAGTGCTTGTGTCTGATGTGTTCATGAATTGTCAAAGATTGTTTGGTGTTGATGAATGGGTTGTTGAGGTCTTAACTGCTGTTGATGAAAAGTATGTTTATCATAACCGTTCAAGGGAAACAGCACACTGTTTATGATGAGATGGAGACAGGATATTTTTGCACAGGGGAAGCAATTAGATTTTTGAAAGTTTACACAGTGCAGTTACTCTCCTTCAGGAGTGCATGGGATCTGCTTTCAGCATGGTTAATCAGTGAAGTAGTTATAGTATGTTGTTAAACTTTGTGGATTTTGTCATTCAGTGTTAGTCTGAGAACAGAAGGCGTTCCTTTTACTGCTGTTGAGCATAATGTGGCTTCCATGGCTTCAGTTCCTACTGATGTCCTCCTTGTGTCCAAACTGTAACAGGATCGAACCGTTGTTGATTTGCAGAAAGAGGGAAACACCAGTTACGTCAGCTATGACGATGTCTGCTTCGGCAGTGGGGAAGATCGCAAGCCCAAGTATTACTTCCAGTACCTTCTGCAGTGGTAAGTCGGGGGATCCCTGGGTCAGAAGTGTTGATGTTGGATGCTATTTGTAGAGCAGTGGTTGCCTGTTTGGCCTGTGCATACAGCGTTGTTCCCTTTTCCAGCTGTCCTGGGCCAAGACCGGTTAAATGGGATTTTCACCTCCTGAGTTACCAGCTTTCGAGTCTTTCCAAGTCCTGCGGATGACCTGCGTCCCGTGTGCCAACACATGCTTGGAAAACACAAACCAACCCATCTTGCATGCTGCACATTGAATTCCCTTCCATGCTATATAAGACGAGGCTGTCATGTGTTGGTGGGATCGATGGCAAAACACACAGTAAAAACCCCAAACAAATTTGGTACTGGTGTCATATTTAGACGATCTCCTCGGAAGGTGAAATAGGGGAAATGTGGGATTGGAAATGATTGTATACGCAGTGGTGACCTTTGGAGTTGCAGTCGCATTGTGGGAAGAAAGTCCAGTTTATCCATATTTAGTCAGTCCAGACCTGTTTTTATGGAACTCTTCCCTGCAAACAGTGATTTCTCAGGACCATTTTTCTTCTTTTACTTAATCCTATGGCCATTCATGTACTGGACTAAAGTCTGCAATGGAATGGTGACCAAAAAAAAAAAAAAAAAAAAATCCTGAACCTATGTATTGTACGAGTGCTGGCTCATTGGCGGGCCCGTGGAGAACCTTGAGGAGGATCAGTGTAGCCACCATTTGGACTGTGGCCATCACAGCTCCTCCTTGTATTGGCTGTTCAGAGCCAGCAGACCTGCTTTTATAGAGACTGGCTGGAGGAGAGGGGGATACACAAAGTAGGGAGAAAAGAGTCAACCCCCATCACTGTCTGCGTAGCCTGAGGGCCCTGCAGGAGTTGACACTGGAAGGCGTGAAGTCTGGGAGAATGGAGCTCCAGTGGCTGATGAATGGATGAAGAAAAGAAAGGACTTGTGTACAGCTGTGTTAGAAAGTGGGGGACCTGGAGCTGTTGAGTCAAAGGTTTATGCTCGTCAGTACTGTCTTTGTACCAGATTTTCCACACAAATTAAACTTATTTTTTATTTGACTTCTGGAAGCAGTTTGGGAGAGGTTTTACTAAGGAAAATTAGTTTTGAGGATGGTAGGTGCACAGTTTTCACTCGGAGTTGTGTAACAAGTGATAGAAATCCCTTATCAGGAGATGGATCTGAATTCTATGAATAGAGAAGGTCCCCTCCACCCCCCTTCCCACCCCACTCCACCCACCTTACCCTTTTGTCGGATTTCAATTTAAGTTTTTTTTGGTTTGTTTTTTGAACAGGGAAGTGATTGTATCCTCTTCCTGCTCAGCAACGGAGACTGCCATCATTGCCAAACATTTAGATGACAAGGTGAGCTTTCACTCTGCTAGTTTTCAACACTTGACTGGCTTTTTAATTTTGTATTTGACTTATTTTCAATTTTTCAGTGTTGTTCTTGTTGTTGTCGTACCCTGGCTAAAAGACTCCAGGGATCATCTGAACAGCGAAGCACTTGAACACTATGGTACAAATGCATCAGCTGGGGATGAGAACATTACGTGTGTGACCGTTTTTGATTACCCCGCCACATGGGCAGCCACACTCCGACTTTGGGGGATTTTGGAGACTGATAATGTTATACTAGGAGCTTGTCACAACTGAAGACAATCCCCACATAACTATGCAGAGCATAACAACATTTTAATGTAGCCTTGGCGTTCTAGCCTATGTCAGTTGGCCTGACACAGCCAGAAGCCAAGGTGGTTTCTGTGTTTAACTCATTCGCGGCCCATATACAGCATCTGTGGTCAGATGGGCTGAAAACATTGTGACTTTTACTTGATTGTATTAAGATTTTAGAAAATAAATGTGTGTTAAGTTTGGAATCATTAGATACTGTATTTACAACAACATAAGTATCTTCAGGCTGTGTGCCGTTAGAACTGTTTACATACCAGTGTAACCGTACGCTAAGGATGTATTTGAATGCCATGTATACTGTTGCATATTATTCTTCGGAAAACAAAAGTGTGATTGAAAAGAAGCCCACCCCACCCCTTCTTTTTCTCCATGTTCCTGCATTCTTAGGAAAGAAAAAAAAAAAAGGAACCAGCCGCCGTGGCGTGGTTAGCGTCGCGGACTCCCGGCTGAGAGGTCGTGGGTTCGAATCCCATCAGAGTCATGTGGGTTTTTCTGCCCCGACCGGTTCCTACCCAGAGTTGAGTTTGCTGCGGACTCAGTTGGGAAGACTGGGACCACACAGTCGAGTTTCATCCACTTAATGGATGCGTTTCTGAGAGTGTTGCTCAAATTTCCTGACCAACACTGCAGGTGCCTGTATCTCTCGGGCCTGGTTGACGCCGGGATATATTATGAAAGGAAGCGTAGAGTACAGCCCTGTCATATAGTCTCAGACTGAAATGGAAATCCGTAGCATCATCTTAATCATCCACATTCTCATCGATCAGCATTAAAAAAAAATTAAAAAAAAAAAAGTCTCAAATTCTGTGGCCCTTCATGCCCTGCTCTCATGGTGACCTCAATTTCGATGTCCTCTCCACATCTGTGGTCTTGGTTTGGTTCCGTTGGGGTCACCGGTATCGGCAAGTCCATGGGGGCTGTCGTTGGATGGATGTGGTGGCGCCCTCCGGAGGGAGAGCTCACTCACGCCGGCTCCACGACTAAGCAATTATTGTCGTCAGTA
>CM031625.1:9235983-9273483 GCA_018398815.1 Conus ventricosus | reverse complement strand
CGGTACGTGCCACATCGCTGGCTGTCGGTGTATGATGTGACAGTGAGAGCGTTGGAGCAGTTCGATGCCATCACGCTGTTCTTCTTCAGCTTTCTCTCTTCAAAAGACCAGGAGATCTACAAAGACATTGTGGTGAACGTTATGGATCAGCGCAGTGTTGAAGAGCAAGGCCGGGAGTCTGTGAGCAAGATCCAGAGAGACCTTTCCAAGAAGGCGGCCACCTTCACAGCTGATGGGAAAGCAAGGAAGGACAGGGTGATCCAGGCAGTGTTTGTAATGCGACCACACACCCTCCTCACTATGAAGGTCTTCCAAGCCATACTGCCCAGCCTCAAAGAGTATGTGAAGCTCTTTCAGAGCAGGAAGCCAATGATCCATACTCTTCTGCGAGAACAGCACAGGCTCCTGGAAGATTTCTTCTCCTTCTTTGTAGATCCCACAGCTCTGAGGAAACACAGGATGGCTGCAAAACCTGGCAAGTCCTACTTGAAGACCCTGGACCTGGACGATGTGGAGAACCTGCAGCGGCGATCCCTTATATTTGTCGGCGAAGCCACACAGAAGTTGATGAGAGAGCAGCTGAAGAAAAAGCCTGTCGTTACAACTGCAGTCAGGCAGTCATTTCTGAAGAAAGTCCGGTCCGCTTTCGTTGCATGTGGAAGTGCCTTCAGATGAAGATGCCACTTGACAATGAGAACCTATCCATCTGTTTTGCTCTTGACCCCAAACAGAGGTATCGCGGTTCAACATTGGAGTGCCTGCTTCAAATCCCAAGTAAAGTGCCTTCAGTGGAGGACTGTGACGAATTTCAAAAGAAGTTAGGTCCTACATCATGTCGCAGACACTTGAGTTGGAAGACACTGATGTTCCCGTGGACACCTGGTGGGCTGTGGTTGGCACAAGTTATCCCATGCTGAGCAAAGGAGCAAAGGCACTCTTGAGCTGTTTCCATGGACCCATAGTGGAAGGGAGCTTCAGTGCCATGAGTGAGATCATGGATTCTCAGTCATCTCAGATGAGTGTAGAGACCTACTCCCGCTGCCCAGACTGTTAGGACTCGCTTGATGGCTAGGGAGCAGACTGCTGTGTAGGCCTATGGAAAGAAGAACCCAGTTACTGACCCAGTGGACAGGAAGCTGTTCAAAAACCTGAAGGATGCTTGCAGTGTTAACCACCAAAGGCAACAAGAGGACCGTGCTGCAAGAATCGCCAGAAAAAGACACCTGGTGTCTGGTGCAAAGGAGAAGCCTATGGAGTCAGCTCCAGCAACGTCAGCCCCCAAAGCCAGCAAAAGTAAGAGGCCTGCAAAAACTCAGACTGCTGGACCTACACCAACTACGAAGAGCTACTTCCAGAAGCTGGCTCTTGACCTTGAGAAAGCTGCAGGAGAATCATTTTATAATCTTCAGTGCTTGGCAAGGAAAGTTGAGAGGCAGCTGGAAGGTGAAATCGTAATGCAGGACTTGGAAGCCAAGGACTATCTTCATGACAAGAATGCCGTCTACCCTGCTAATGCTCCACCTCTTGTTCCTGTACAGGTGCTTGGGGATGGTAATTGTCTCCCGCGATGCTGTTCTTTGCTAGCATGTGGTTCAGAAGGCCGACACCAAGAAATGAGAGCAAGGATTGTTATAGAATTGGTGGTTCACGAGACGTTCTATCTGGACAACAGCAGTTTACTGGCCCAGGGACTGATTGTGAAAACTCATCTGAAGGCCCCAATCTTCCAAAAGAATATGCCTCACGATCCGATGAGTACATTCTGCAAGACCTGACACCAGCTGCCATCAAAGAAATCTTCCGGAAGGAAGTGCAGAAGGTCACCAAACCTAGCACATTCATGGGTATCTGGCAGCTGCATGCCATGGCCAGCGTCCTTGGTTCAAGGCTACTGTCAGTATGCCCCCCATTTGGAGAAGACAACACCCATCAGCTTCTCAACAGAACTTTGAATCCCAGACTTCAGCGCAGAAATCCTTCAGACCCCACAAGTGTTCCTGCCGTACTCTGGTCACACACCTCTAGAAAAGCAGTGGAAAAGAACTGGAGACCAAACCACTTTGTTGTGTGTCTCCCAGCTCCAGGCACTGTCCAAGGCCAAGTAGCATCATCTCAGCCACAGCAAGCATCCAAAAAGAGAAGGCCTCGTGGCAATCAGGAGACATCAGAAGCTTCTTCGCAGTGACTCCTGAGAAACATGCGAAGCATTGAGAGACAGAAACTGCTTGAGATCTGACAGATTGGTTTATAGCAGCTAACAACTCACCTACTGTACTGCACTGTGTTAAGTGAACGGAGTATACTAGATTTCTTTGTGTGAACAAAGCAGGTTTTGGCTATTGCAATATTGGACTGGATAATTTGAATTGCAACTGTGGGTTAGCTGCATAGAGCCTTAAAGAGTTTTAAGAGGACCTTGGTTAGGGTTTTATACTAGGTCGACACATGATACACAGTTTGTTTCAATGTGGCCTGGCTGTTGTAAAGTAGTGTTATTGGCTGAGAATTGTCTCTGTAAATAAGTATTGAACTTTTGAGAAATCTTATGCACCAGCTGCTATTAAGGAAGTGTAGAAGTCCACGAAATCCGTCACGTACATGGGTATCTGGGAACTGCAGACTGTGGCTAGTGTCCTTGGATCAACGGTTGATGGCAGCTTTCTTCTGGCACTTTATCAGATAATGACTGAAGTTGTATGGATTTTTTCCTGTGTACAATACTAGTTTGTGGATATTTGTGTACAAGAAGTCATTAGATTAGATAGTGGATGTAGATCAGGTAGCCATGGCCATAGAGCCTATGAATTTGAAGAAGACATTGGAGCTGTCTGATTGGCATCCTTGTTGAATTTGCCTGTCTTTTTTTTACACATCTTAACTACAGAATAATGCGTAGTTTTAGGCCTTTTTTTGCATGAAAAACCGTCGGCTTCAGGGGGCGCTGCCCCCTGACCCCCACCGGGGCATTGCCCCTGGACCCCACTGGGGGCCTCCGCAGGCCCCCAGACCCCGCTGATTTTTCAGATTTTTTTTAGTGCTCTGCACTTTCATGCCTGGTAGATAGACATCCAGTCCCAGAGGGATTGCTTAGTTTGTGTTTTTCAGAGAGCAGAGAGAGAGCTAACTTCGCTTCAGTCTGTAGATAGACATCCAGTCCCAGAGGGATTGCTTAGTTTGTGTTTTTCAGAGAGCAGAGAGAGAGCTAACTTCGCTTCAGTCTGTAGATAGACATCCAGTCCCAGAGGGATTGCTTAGTTTGTGTTTTTCAGAGAGCAGAGAGAGAGCTAACTTCGCTTCAGTCTGTAGACAGACATCCAGTCCCAGAGGGATTGCTTAGTTTTGTGTTTTTCAGAGAGCAGAGAGAGAGCTAACTTCGCTTCAGTCTGTAGATAGACATCCAGTCCCAGAGGGATTGCTTAGTTTGTGTTTTTCAGAGAGCAGAGAGAGAGCTAACTTTACTTCAGTCTGTAGACAGGCATCCAGTCCCAGAGGGATTGCTTAGTTTGTGTTTTTCAGCGTGCGTTGGATCAGAACAGGCACCACTGAACACCCACCAGAATGATGGATCAACAGTGCAGCCGTGTAGTGTTCTCTGTGGTGGGTTGATGACCTGGTATCGATGGCTCCCTCTGGACTGCTGGGGCTGAGACGGGACACATCAGAAAAAAGCTGTGTGGGGAGGATGGGGGGTTGCAGAATAAGTAGCGTAGGATGAACGTTATAGACGTGACATGGGCGTAGTGTGACAGGCTCTCCCACCACCTCGTCAGTTTTCCATGGGCTGTGTTGTTTTGGGGAGCAGTATGGAGAGTGGGAGTAATGAGGGTATGTCTGTGTGATGATACGGGGGTAGAATGCCAGTGGGGGCCGGAATAGCTCAGTTCGTAAAGCGCCGCACTTGTGATCCTGGGGTTATGGGTTCGAATTTCGGTACAGGGGGATTTTTCCCTCGGAGTTAACATTGGTTCTGACTCCATTCCCCATACAGTCCTTCGAATGAGACTATAAACCGAGGTTTCGTGTGTGAACGCACGCACATCATCTTGTACACATGTAAAATCCCATCACCAGCTTTCGGAAGAGAAGGCCAGTCTGGCCGTTGGTATGGATGACACGTTACACACAGCACGCACCTTCCCCGAAGATGGAGTATGGCTGCCTTAATGGCGGGATAAAAAAACGGTCATACACACAAAACTCCACTGCCTGTCTATACAGGCAGTGTCCGCAGGAGTATCTGCGGAGTATCAGCCTGCGTACGCAGAAAGAAAGAAAGAATGGCAGTGATCACTGCGATGCTGTTTGTTGGGCAGGCTCGGTGGGAGCACTGGAACCTGGAGGACTCCAGCCGAGCGGAACTGCCGGTGACGGACAGTCAGACGGACTCCTATCCTGTGGGCATGTGCGTCATGTTCTCCTCGCAGCAAGTGCTGCAGCTGGGTAGGTGACTTTTTCACACATGGATGGAGTAATGGCTGAGCAATGAGCTATCAGTCGGCGTGTTTATCATCTAGTTCTTTTTGTTGTTTATTTTGTTTTCAGTATAATGCGTGGAGGTATTTCTTTGTTTTCATGAATTTTTACGGGTTAAACTGATCCGAGATAGCGGATGTGAAAGGAAAAGCTTTTGTTGTAGTGATTTTAATCTCTCTTTCGCTCTCTCTCTCTCTGTGGATTTTAATCTCTTTCGCTCTCTCTCTGTCTGTCTCTCTGTCTCTCTCTCTTTTTTTCTCTCTCTCTCTGTCTCTCTCTCTCTTTCCTCTCTCTCTCTCTCTCTCTGTCTCTCTGTCTCTGTCTCTCTCTTTCTCTCTCTCTCTCTGTCTCTCTCTCTGTCTCTCTGTCTCTGTGTGTGTGTCTCTCTCTCTCTCTCTGTGCTGACTGCATGATGGAGGGTTTGGTTTCAGGGGACACCAAGACTCACCCCCCATGCCCCGTCCTGCTGCTGTTGTCGACGGACGGGGTGTTGGTGCCGTTCCACATGGCCTACTTCCACCCCCAGGCCCCCGCCCTCACTGCTGCCCCCCAACCACTGCCACTGCAGCCGTCACGGCCAGCGCCTTCAGCATCAGGTGGGTGGAATGGGGTGTGTGTGTGTGTGTGTGTGTGTGTGTGTGTATGTGTGTGTTTGTGTGTATGTTTGTGTGTGTGCGTGTGTGTGTGTGTGCGTGCGCGTACGTGCATGTGTGAGCGTGTGTGAGCGTGTGCGAGTGTGTGTGCATGTGTGTGTGTGTATGTGAGAGTGTGTCTGTGTATGTGTGTGTGTGCAAGTGTATTCTTTCTACAGTGTTGCACCTACAGTTTTTTTCCCCTTGGAGAACAATACAAGATTTAAAATTTACGTGTGCATATGTGTGAAAAGTATATGCTGTCAAAGTCCTCACCACATTTGTTCCTCTGAAATCTTCCCACCCCCAAAGTCTTTAAGTATATGCCAGGCTTGATTCTAACTTGGGCAATATCATATTGCTGTTGATTCCCATGCCTCGGAGAGTTAGAATATACTTTGGTCACAGATTGGAATGCGCTGGAAATGCAACGTCTTGTGTGTGTGTAGTTGTTGATGAGAAAATGATGATTTGCAGATCAAGCTTTTGGTTCTAGAGAACCCACAATATTTTCCTCTTCACTTTCAGCACCTGTCACTTCGATGATTGAAGATACCGCTAAAATGTCTGCTTTCTGTTAAAGAAATGCTTTAGAATTTCAGGACTTGTTGAAAGTAACAGAACTTTCACACATTTTCATACTGCTCATTGTATTTCCCAGGACTTTCCATTTGAGCTCTCAGAACACCTTTCACACCTGGTTTTGGTATTGTACAGGGTCCTCCACAGGGACAGTACGTCTTGGAAGCATTAGTTCGTCATAGCACTTTTCAGTCGGTGAAAACGAAACGCACACCAGCGAATTATTCTCTTCCCCAGTTTTCATTGTGTAAGAAATTTTGAATTGTACGGTAACTCGGTGATTTCCCCCCCTCCCAAGGAGGACCAGTGCATTAGTTCGTCACAGTACTTTTCAGTCGGTGAAAATGAAAAAGACATCAGCTAATTTTTCTCTTCCCCATTTTTTATTGTTTAAGAAGTCTGATTTGTACAGTATCTCAGTGTTTCTGTTTTTTCTTTCCTCCCCCAAGGAGGACCAGTGTATTAGTTTGTCATGGCACTTTGCTGTTGGTGAAAATGGGAAAACATCGGCTAAATTATTCTCCCCCCTGTTTTTCATTGTGTAAGAAATTTTGAATTGTACGTTAACTCTCTTTTGTGCGTGTGTGTATGTGTGTGTGTGTGTTTGTGTGTGTGTGTGTGTGTTTGTGTGTGTGTGTGTGTGTGTGTGTGTGTGTGTGTTTTCCCTCCCAAGGAGGACCAGTGTATTAGTTTGTCATAGTACTCTTCAGTCGGTGAAAATGAAAAAAAAATATCAGCTGATTTTTGTCTCACTAGTCTCAGCCATTTTTTAAAATTTTTTTTATCGAGTAAGACATTTTGAATTGTACGGTAACTCTTGCTTTTTTGGTTTTTTACCCCTTCCGTATTTTTTATTGTGTAAAAGATTTTGAATTGTGCGGTATCTCTGGGTTTTTTTCCCCTTCCGTATTTTATTTATTGTGTAAGAAATTTTAAGTTGTATGATAATATTTTTTTCCCCTCCTTTTTATTTTTTGTTGTGTAAGAATTTTGAATGGTTTAGTAACTTTTTTTTAAAAGTGTACGGTAACTGTTGTTTTTTTTATCCTCCCCATTTTTCATTGTGTAAGAAATTTTGAATTGTAACTTGGTGTTTTTTCCCCCTGCTTCCCCCTTTTTTTTTTAATTGTTTTTTTATTGTGTAAGAGATTTTGAATTGGACAGTAACTCGGTATTTTTTTCCCCTCTTCTGTCTTTCCTTGTGTAAAAAATTTTGAATTGTACAGTAACTTGTTTCCCCCCTCCCCTATTTTTCATTGTGGAAGAAATGTTGAATTTTTCAGTAACGTGGTTGGTGTTTTTGTTTTTTTTTCCCCTCGTTCCAAGCAGGATCCAGCACTGGAAGCGTGGCGGCAGGCTTTCCCCCCGCCCCTGTACCCTCCCTGGCTCCTCCGCCACCAGCCTCGGCTGCTCTCCCGCCATCGTCGGCGCCCTCTCTTGCCGGTCTGCTTGCCTCCCAGCCCATGTCAGCTGCTTCTCTCGTCACGCAGTCAGCGACGAGTGGCATCGGCATCGGTCAGCCAGGGGCCAAGCCTCTCTTTGGTCAGCCAGCGGCGTCGGCCTCGCTGGGGGGGCTTCTGGGTCAGTCCGCTTTGTCGGCACCGGGATTCTCGTTTGCGCCAGCAGAGGGTGCTGCTAGTGCCACACCAGGAGCCCCGGCCACGGTGAAGCCGGCATTCAGTTTTGGTGTGCCCAAGTCTGAAGGAGGTGCGACGCCGGCGGCGACACAGCCAGGCGGTGTGGCAGGGAAGAGTTTGTTTGGGGGGTTCGGCACGACGCAGGCTGCGGCTGTTGGGGGGATGAAACCCTTGACCTTGTCGGCGACTGCAAGTAGGTGGTGTTGTCTGCAGAAGCTGTTGAGGAAAGGTTTATGTGCCTCGCTGCTTGATGAGAAAGATAACAAGAACAATATTTGTGTGCGTGTGGTAAGAGTGGGAACGTAACAGGATTTTGTAATGCCTGTGTGGTTTGTACAAGCTGTTGGACATATTTAAAAAAGTTACGATGATTATGTACACCTGCATTCACACTCACCTACACGCCCATACATGCATGTACACATGCGCTTGCAGATGTCAGGTGCATCCTCCACCCCCTCCACACACACACACACACACACACACACACACACACACACACACACACACACACACATACACTGAATCTTACCTCACTTTCTCCTCCGTTCTCTTTGCATTCTTTCTCTCTTATATGTTTGCTTATATACAATGACATTGATATCTTAAGCATGCTTGGCTGAACACATATGTACATCTGTTGTGTATGCACACACATATATACTTCCAGTGTACATAACACACATGGACATGTTCTATTTCAACAAGGCAGTAAAGCTGGACGGTGGTCAGTTTGACCATTTCCCGTCATCTCCCCCATGAACCCCACCCATTGTTATAATCAAGGTCGACATGGGTCGGGGGGGAAAAAATGGAAAAGTGGTGTGAAAATGAAGAGGTTTCTCCAGTCCCTTGAAGGTATGGGAACACTGGATTTTGGCCCTGGCTGGAAGTTGGGGGAGAAGTTGGGGAATTTGCTTACAGACTAAAAGAAAATTCAGCAAAATGCTGAAAAAGGGCGCATGACTCCACAAGGTCACAACCAGGATACAGAAAGGCTTCAGTTCACCTGTCTTTGAAAGGAAGATTGCACAAAGATTTGCAGAAATAAGGTTGAAGTATGTGTGCTTTTCCGAAGGGGCTGTTAAGGATGCAGTTGTGATGCTATTGCTCGGGGAACATTGGGATTTGACGGGGGGGGGGGGGGGGGGGGGGGGGGGGGGATGCACTTGCTGAAAAGAAATATAAAGATAAATGTCAGGTGAAGTCTGGGAATGTTATGTTGTGAGTGCACTACGGACTGTGGCTTTTCCTGGGATGCTGTGTAGCGTGACATGCCTGTCCACAGACAGCGGAGCGGGGGACACGGGGACCAGGCCCTTCTCCTTGGGAGCTCAGCCAGCACCCCCCCAAACCCACCATGGACAAACCCTCTTTGCTGGGCACAGGGCCTGTAGGGGGCGTAACTGCGTCTGGCACTGCCGGTGCTGGTGGTGGTAGTGGCCAGTTCTCCTTCAGCTTTAAACCTGGGGCCACCTCCTCCTTCCCCCTCCAACCTCTGGCAGCGTCCGGCTCGGCGCCTTCGTCAGGTGAGTGACGGTCCTTTTTCTGGTGCTGAGGGTACCTGAAGATAACAGCCTTTTCCACCTGGACACCAGGCAGTCGACTGTTGATGCTGATGGTTTTTATACCAGACGATAGCTGATGCCTCTGTAGACATAAAACTTTTTCTTTCAGGACATTAACCTGGGAGATGCTCTGTCGGGACAGTTCTTCATACTAGACGTCATTTATGTAGATTTGAGATTTGTTTTTCTATAGATATTAGGTAGGCGGCTCTTGATAATGACTTTTCCGAACCAGATGTCGGCGTAGCATCACTGCTGATGTGTCAGCTTGCTGTGAACAGTTTGGTCCCACATTGACTGGAGGCACACCGTCAGATGATGTTGGTGAACTTCAGTCAAGCAGCTGGTCCAGTGTTCTCTTCACTCATCTCACCACACTGCATGTCGGTCTGCTGCATTGTGTGCCTTTCCCCGCTTGGAAACCACAGGAATATAAAAAAAAATAGTTCAAGGGAAGAAAACATATCCCGAACGAGGCTGATCTGTGTACCAGAGCCATGGATTTTAACTTGTTGGGGAAAGAAAAACAGCCGTGGCAGTAGAGAAAAGGAAACCCTTGTCGTCACCCAAGAAACGGTAGCAGAATTATTCACTGTGATACAGCTGTCAAGAAGTCGCATGAGCCTCATGCAGATGGGTCTTCCCCAGAGACGCATTTGTGTTGTAATCCCTACCTGAGTCAGTGTTTGCCCAATGAAGCACCAGTCAGTGAATGTTCAGTACACTGAGAACAGCTGTGCCAGCTTAGCCTCATATGTTGTAGAGTTCGATGTTGCCGTTCTGGTGATTTGAGGCGTCCAGAAATAACTGAACTCACAGTGATTGTCAAGGACAACTTTCTGTAATAACTTTGGTTGGATGAATCTTCTTTGAAAAAACAAACTTCTTTTTTGGTTTTGTGATTGGTGAACTCTAACATCATGCCATAAATAAGGTAAGCAGTGTGGTAAGTTAAGTGACAAGTGGGTGGTTGTCTCCCATTGAACAGGCTTCTTGGCACCGATGTCAGACCTCGGCCCCCTCCCTGATTTCCACACAGCCGATCGTGACATCCGCAGTTCCTGCCGCTGTGCCTGCAGCCATACCTGTGGTTCCTGCGCCCGCGCTTCCTGCAGCTTCGTCAACAACACCTGCGGGGCCTGTGGCCTTGTTTTCAACAACACCTGCGGGGCCTGTGGCCTCGTTTTCAACAACACCTGCGGGGCCTGTGGCCTCGTTTTCAACAACACCTGGGGGGCCCTGTGACCTCGTTTTCAACGCCTGGGGCAGCTATGGGAATGACGAGTTTGGCAGCTCCGTTGAGTGGACCGACGGGTCAGTGCCTAAACGTGCGTGGTATTGGCATGGCTTGCATGAACTAGAACTGATATTTTCTTGACCATTTTCTTGTTTGAAAAAAACCCCGACCTGTTTAGGTATTGATTTGTAGTAAGTTTTGTTGGTTTTCTTTTTTTGGTTTGGTTTAATAGAAAATATTGTTGATTCATTTGAATTTGGTAACGCCGTGTGTGAAACATGTTTACATACATGCATGCAATGTTTATATTCTCACACACACACGCACGCACGCACGCACGCACGCACGCACGCACACACACACACACACACACACACACACACACACACACACTCACACTCACACTCACACACTCACTCACTCACTCACTCACTCACTCACTCACTCACTCACTTCTTCTTCTCGTTGCCTTCACACGCGGAGACCGGTTCGTTCCAGAAATGCGTGGTCTTCTTAGGGACGCCACCGTTGCCGTACAGCTTGTCCTTGACGGGGGTAGGCTCTGGCCACAGCTCTTCTCTCAGCCGTCGGAAGTTCCCGCATTCCTGTAGTATGTGGGGCGTGTCTGTTCAGCCTCTCCACAAGGACACATTGGGGATGGCACAACCTTGAGTTTCGAATGGAGGTGTTTATTTAGTCTGTTGTGCCCTGTTCGCAGCCTGAAGTGGTGACCTGCTCTGGTCTTGCAAGCAGGTGGAGGCTGTCATTCTGTGCCGGAGTTCGAAACAGAGCTTTGGTAATGGTATTCAGCTCTGCAAGGGTTACCGCGTTTCTTCCTGCTCTTTTGCGGCGCCCTGTTTGGCCATCTCATCTGCTTTTTCGTTTCCCTCAATGCCGCAGTGGTGAGGGGATCCTGAAGCACTGTTCGAAGACTCTTGATTTTGTTCAGTGCCTTCTTCAATGGGGGTAGCCTGTCACTGTTGTAGGCTTGAAGGACAGACAGAGCGTCTATTAGAAAGACAACCTGGATGTTGTGGTCTGCTCTTGTGGCGATGGTGTGTGCTGCCTGTGTGAGAGCGTCAACTTCCGCCTTGTAGTTGGTACAATGAAGGCCTGTCTGTAGCGCCTCTTCTGTCCGTTCCCCACTGGGGTATTGGATGTAGACCCCGGCTCCTCCATTTTAAACGGCATTGGTGGCAGAGCCGTCTGTGTATACCTGATCCAGGAATCTGCGGGGTATCTTTCTTCCAACATTGCCAGTGTTAGGGTCTTAACACTTGGTCATCATGGTCACCCTTACTGTTGATATGGGGAATGGTTGTGATGACAGTGATGTTGTTTTCTCTGTCTTCCCAGGGTGGTGCGTCAAGGGAGAAGGAGAGGGGTATGACCTGTTTTGGGAGGATATTTGGTATTTTTGGGTCAGGGCCCTAGACTCCACAGCAAAGCTTGATCTTTTTAGCCTGCGTGAGGATGGTGCTTGGAGTCGGTCTTTCATTGGGTGGTTCTGTGAGCACCTGAACTTGTTGGCCTGGGTCATTGCCTTTTGCTGTCTCCTGCTGGAGAGCGGTGGAATGCTTGATGTTTCTTCCATCTTCTGAATTGGCGTGGTCTTCATGGTACCAGTGATGATACGCAGTGCCTGGTTTTGGACTTTGTCCAGGGTCTGCAGGTGTGTCTTGGCAGCTGTCATCCAAGACGTGGACCCGTACTCAAGGTGTGGTCTTACTGTACCTGGTACACTGACTTCAGGATCTTGTCAGTTGCGCCCCATGTGGTTCCAGCCAGTTTCCTCATTATGTTCAGCTTCCTTCTGGCTTTCCCCTCTGCCTGGTTGATATGAGGTTTCCAGGTCATTCTCTTGTCAAAGGTAACACCAAGGTATGTTTGCTGGTCTTCATACCTTAGTGTGGCGTTTCCTAGGGTGAGTTTTCCAGGCTTGGCTTTTGGGGATAGCGTGAAAAGAGTGGCAGTTTGACTTCTCCCTGTTGATAGTTACGCACCAGCTTTCAGCCCATGCTGCAACATTCTCCAGGACGATCCGCATCCTATAAGTTGCTGTTGTTGCATACTCTTCACAGCACCAGAGCACCAGGTCGTCTGCATATAGCGCCGCGTGGACACCTCTTGGTAGTTCTGCTACAATGTCGTTGATAAAGAGTATGAACAAAGAGGGGGAGAGGACGCCTCCCTGGGGAACTCCTGTCTCAGCAACACCTTTTGGCCACAGGGGGCCGTCTACCGACACTCTGGCTCTTCGGTTGTGTAGGTACGACTTGGTCCATGATACATATTGCCACTGATGCCGCAACGCAGAAGCTTCACCAGGAGACCGTCTTTCCAGCCCTTGTAAAAACGCTTTCTGTAGGTCAATAAAGACCGCCAGGGCTGCCTTCTGGGCCTGGAAAGCATCCTCTATGACCTGTGAGAGGTGTGTGGTTTGGTCTTCGGTACTTTTATACTGTCTGAAGCCAGCTTGCTCAGGGACAATGATGCTCTCTGTCTCCAGGTAAAGTTGAAGGCGCTGGTTGATAATGCGTTCCAGGGTCTTACAGACACAGCTTGTTAGACTGATGGGACGATAGCTTTGGGCTTTACTTTTGTTCTTGCCACGTTTGAGGATGGGTATCATTATGGCTTCTCGCCAGCACTGTGGAACCTGGCCTTGCTTCCCGCTGAGATTGAATATGTCCAGCAATTTCGGAAGCGCGATGTTTCCTAAGTGTTGAAGCATTTCATTCGTTATGGTGTCAGGTCCGGAGACTTCTTTTTCTTCAACTTCTTAATGGCTCCTTCATTTCCGCCAAGCTGATGTTAGTATGCATGGCATCTGGTACCTCTTTCTTTCCTGCTCTTCTTTCCCTCTCTTCTTGTCGTATCTCTTTCTGCTGGTGCTGGCTAATGTTGATGTTACTCTCTGCAGTGTAAGCTCTTGCAAAGTTGTTGGCTGCGGCCCTTCCCGTAAGTGTGTTTCCTTCATCATCTAGGGTGATCTTCTGGCCACTGGTGCTTTCTTCATTCAGGGCCTTGTCAGTTTCCAAAGCTTTGTTGTGTCTTTCTCATGTTTAGGCTTGCTGTTTTCTCTCTCCAGCTTCTTCTTTTGCTCTCTAACTTGATCCGCAAGAATTTTGCTTTTCTTTCTTGGAGTTTGATGTTATTCTCCTGGCTGGGATCGGTTTCAGCCTCTATCCTTGCTTCTGTGAGAGCGTCATGTGTCTTCTGTAGCTCACTCGTCCAGTAGGGGGTGTAGTCTTTTTTTGCTCCTCTTGGTATGCACTCCTTGGTGCCTGGGAAACGCTGGTGTTGAATTCTTTGACTACATTGTTGATGTTCCTCCTTCAACTACTATGTTTCTTGTCAGCTCGTTGGTGTGTGTGCTGAACAAGCCCCACTGTGCCTTCTTGTAGTTCCATCGCGGATGTTGTGGCTGTCCTTGTGCTTTAGCATCATTTGTAAGGACAACTGGGCGATGGTCACTGCCTCCAAGTTGTTCTTCAACCTTTCTTCTGATCTTTCTGTGGATGTCGTCGGTGCAGAAAGCCAGGTCTGGAGTCGTGGTGGTGTGCCAGCGGCGGGAGTAGAAGGTAGGTGTATCAGTGGGATCATTGACAAGAATGAGGTGGTGTTCATCTTGCCAAGCTTCAACTTCTTCTCCTCTGTTGTCAATGTTGTTATATCCCCAACTCTGGGACCCGGGTGTTGAAGTCTCCAGTGATGAGGAAGCGCTGTCTGGGACCTGGATTGTGTCAAGGGACAGCATCTTGTCATCAGGGCAGTAATAATTGACGATGTTGATCGTGCTGTCTTGGGTGACCACCTTGACTTCTATGTATTCAGCTTCACCAGTGAATTTCTTTACTTCGGAGGCGTTGATGTTATTTCTCACCAGTGTCATTACTCCTCCCTTTGTTCTCCCTTTTCGTCCGTTCTGAAACACCTGGTAGCCCCTGATCTTAAACGGCTTCCCTCTTGCAGGTGTGTTTCCCGTATACAGCAGATGTTGATGCTGTTTTCATGAAGGAAGTGTTCTAGTTCTTCTTTCTTGTTGCTGTCCCCTCTGCATTCCACTGCATGATGTTGATGTCGGGGGCTCCCTGTTCTTTCTGGGTTGTTGGCCAGTCGCTCTCCTTGCTTGTCCCTGGCTCCACAGAACAAGACGAAGGGACCTCCAGTAGCTGAAGGTGGGCTCCTTTGAGGCCAAGAGCCCGGCACTGCACCCGCCTGGGGGGACCTCACAGGGCGAGCACCATCTCGGTTAAATCGGTTTCGCGTGTCATCATAGGGCGAAGTGCGTGGTGTTGTGGTTTGTTAGAGTGCGCCATGTTGGCCAACACCTCCGGCTTCAGCACTCAGCTGTGACAGTAGTACTGGGCTTCAGCTTACCAGTAGCAGATCTATTTATCTGACCTGACGGGGACTCACTCACTCATCACATGGATGTTTTATACAGAGATTATAGAAGAGCACATCGCACACATGTTGAATACACACGCTCACACACACACACACCACACACACACACACGCTCACACACACACACACACACACACACACACACACACACACCCCACACACACACATTTATGGACATTTTCATTCTGTGGGAAAAGTGAGTGCATTGCCTGTCCCTTCGTCAGAAGTCCCTGTGGGCTGCTTTTGTTGAGCTGCATCAGAATCTGGAAAGGCATTGAACCTGGGTATTGGGGTGTGCTGCAGTGGGTATTGGGGTATACTGCAGTGCAGTGGGTATTAGGGTATACTGTATTGGGTGTACTGAAGTGGGTATAAGGGTATACTGCAGTGGGTATTGGGGTATACTGCATTGGGTATTGGGGTATACTGCATTGGGTATTGGGGTATACTGCAGTGGACTTTGGGGTATACTGCAGTTGGTTTTGGGGGGTACTGCAGGGGGTATAAGGATATACTGCAGTGGCATTGGGGTATACTGCAGTGGGTATTAGGGTATACTGCAGTGGGTGTTGGGGTATACTGCAGTGGGTATTGGGGTATACTGCAGTGGGTATTGGGGTATACTGCAGTGGGTATTAGGGTATACTGCAGTGGGTATTGGGGTATATTACAGTGGGTATAGGGATTTACTGCAGTGGGCATTGGGGTATACTGCAGTGGGTATTGGAGTATATTGCAGTGGGTATTAGGGTATACTGCAGTGGGTATTGGGGTATACTGCAGTGGGTATTGGGGTATACTGCAGTGGGCATTGGGGTATACTGAAGTGGGTATAAGGGTATACTGCAGTGGGTATTGGGGCATACTACAGTGGGTATAGGGATTTACTGCAGGTGGCATTGGGGTATACTGCAGTGGGTATTGGGGTATACTGCAGTGGGTATTGGGGTATACTGCAGTGGACTATGGGGTATACTGCAGTGGGTATTGGGGTATACTGCAGTGGGTTTTGGGGTATACTGCAGTGGGTATTGGGGTATACTGCAGTGGGTATAGGGATATACTGCAGTGGGTATAGGGATATACTGCAGTGGGTTTGGGAGTATACTGCAGTACACAGCATCACTCATGGTTCTTTCACTGTGTGGAGCAGTGGCCGTGGCCAGCGGTATTCCCAGTGCAGTTCCCAGAGGAGTCCCCCCCTCCCTCAGCAGAACTGCCGGCGCCTCTGGTGCGGCTGAGAGCAGAGAGGAGGGAGAGATTGACGCCATCCTCAACTCCACCATCACACAGAACATCGCTGAGGAGGTAAGGGGCAGTTGTTGTTTGTGGTTTGTCTGAAGTTTTTTTGTGTGTTGTCTTTGTACTATATTCTCCGTGAAAGTTTGGTCCAACAACGCTCACAGACTGGTTGAAAGTTATAAAAGTTTGGTCAAACAACGCTCACAGACTGGTTAAAACAGACCTGCCTTCTGCTACGATTTGGCCGTAGCAGCTACGGAAAATAAGGCTTTGCTACGGAGTTACGGCAGCCTTAATGTTGCTACGGAAAAAACACAAAATTGCCGATGCATTTATTTTCGCTTGTGCCATTCACGGTTTCGTCTGCTTCCACGAGCAGACGACAGACGGGCGATAATCTGGTTACTTCCGTTTTTAAGAAAAGTGACTGCGCATGCGTTCGTGTTACTTTCTCTGAAAAAAATGGCGGACATCAGCAGCAGTAGCGAATCGGGAGATGAAGAAAAACGAACTCGGACGAGGAAAACGAAAATCATCGGATGCACCAACTTGTCCAAAGAAAAAAACGTTGGCCTGCCGCACAAGTTTTTAAATTAGCTTACACGGAGGAGTGGCCTTGCATCGTCAAAAGTCGACTCGGTGCGACCCATGCATACTGCAAACTCTGCCATGCGAACTTCTCAGTGAATCATGGCGGTAGAGAAGATTGTCGTCGTCACGGGGGTGGTATGCAATCCTTTTGCCGTCACTTGTGGGTGCTACTGAAAAATGTGCCATGCTACTGAAAGTTGATGGCTGTGCTACTGAACGGAAAAATTCCAAGTAGGCAGGTCTGTTAAAAGTTGTAAAAGTTTGGTCAAACAACGCTCACAGACTGGTTTAAAGTTGCAAAAGTTTGACTTAATACAGAGTTGGAAACCAAACGAGGAGTGTAACAGAAATTCTGCATGTTTGTTTGTTTGCATTTCCCATATTCCTGAGAGGCACCTCAGCCCCTCAACTTCATTTCTTCTTAATCAGTTAATGGTGAGGCTTTGATCGGTATTTTTGTATTTTGCTGCGTTGAGATGGTGATAATGAGATATCCAATGAAAAGACAAAAATTGGTGCTCGCTGAAGTACATTTTCCGTCAACCTGGTGTCCAAATCTGGGTCTGGGTATGAAGAAAGAAAGCAGCACTTTTACAAGAAGAAAGATGTGATGATGGTATCGTCAAGCAGCTGACTGACACTGGTAGTTCACACGACAGCGCACAGCTGTAGAATCGTTCGGTGTTGTCCGAAGCACAGCCTGAGCTTATTCATAACAAAACTGATCCGCTGTGCTGCCGTCTTTGTCTGGCATGCAAGTCAGTTCCAACATGCTTCAGCGATCCCTTCCCAAGATCTAGCCTTTAAAGTTATTTTTAATCTGGGGGTGATCGATTAAGGAGAGTAACTGGCATCCTCAGCTTGGGTCAAGTTTTATCTGCTTTAGAGATGTCAGTAGTTGTTCATCATTTCCAAATTGATGTAACTGTTTTGTACGTTGGTCTGATATGTTTGTTTTTGTTTTCTGGTGAAAGCTTTTATTGTTTTGTTTATCTGTTTATTCATTTTTGGTTATGCAAATCTTGACAAGTTTTAATCGGTTTTGCAGATCATACCGTCAACCCCTGCCCTCCATCCTACACAGGAAACTCAGCTTAACAATTTCTGACCCCCCCCCCCCCCCCCCCTCTCCCCCTCTCCACTCCCACTCCCCACCCGACTCTTCCTTTTCTTCTGCCTTTGTTACATAAAGGTTCATGCTGTTGTTTAGGCCTTTATCTCTGTGTGCTGACCACCCGGAAAGGGCCTGTGGTCAGGTCAACTGTAACTGAAACTGACCAGCGCCATTGTTGCTGTCTTCCTCTGACAGATCGAAGACTTTGAGAGGGAGCTTCGCAGTCTTCGGCAGCGCATGTCCAGGCCTGGGCCCATGATTGGCACCAAGGAGGAGATGCAGACCTTGTGTCAGAACACCATGAAGATGGCCGCCTTCTCCAAGGAAATCGCCTCCATGACAAAGGTAAGAAACGAGAGATCTACTGGTTGTGTTGATGGATATAAGAACACCATGAAGATGCCCGCCTTCTCTAAGGAAATCACTACCATGACAAAGGTAAGAAACGTGAAATCGACTGGTGGTCTTCATGAATATAAGAACACCATGAAGATGGCGGCCTTCTCCAAGGAAATCGCCACCATGACAAAGGTAAGAGACAAGAGTTTTACTGGTGGTGTTGAGGATATCAGAACACCATGAAGATGGCCGCCTTCTCCAAGGAAATCACCTCCATGACAAAGGTAAGAGACAAGAGTTTTACTGGTGGTGTTGAGGATATCAGAACACCATGAAGATGGCCGCCTTCTCCAAGGAAATCACCTCCATGACAAAGGTAAGAGACAAGAGTTTTACTGGTGGTGTTGAGGATATCAGAACACCATGAAGATGGCCGCCTTCTCAAAGGGAATCACTACCATGGCAAAGGTCAGAAACGAGAGATCGACTGGTGGTGGTCATCGATGTAGTTTGCTGCTGCCATGGATGTAAAAGTCACAGGTAGAGGCTGGAAAATATACAGACATTTTGAATACTGTATATTTGAAGGGGGGAAAAAGGTGTTTTTGAATGAGGATAATTTTGCAAAGGAAAGAGATTGTTTTTTCATATTCTGAGCTGCTTATTGTGTATGAAATAATATATCTTGTGCGCAAGAATGTGTGTGTGTGTTTGCACGCACATGCTTGTTAGCATGACTGTTTTCTCTTTGCCTTTGCTATGAAATATAGAGACACAGCTTATGCACAGATCTGATTTGCAAGTAAAACTCTTTTGCACTCCAGTACGGAGCCTGTTTGAAGGGGTGATATTCAAGACAGCATGGTTTGTCATCTTGTGGATTTGTGAAATCTTCAGGAGCACTGTCGAGAGATGTACGACCTCAAGGGATCCTGCCTGGACCTGTTTGCCATGGCCGAGGAGTGCCGCTGTCGCCAGGAGCGCAACCACGACCCCCTGTACCTGCGAGCCCTGCAGCAGCGCACCCTGGACCCCGCCACAGCCACACGCATGCGCCGCCTTCGCCAGGGTGCCCAGCAGATCGCTCAGACCTTGAGCGACGCTGACGCCGTGCTGGACTCCCAGTGGGAGGCTCAGAGAGAGAAGGAGAAGAAGTCAAGGTCAGTGAGTTTGGATCATCATCATCATTATCCCTCGTCTGCATACAGCGCTCGCAGATGCCCAGTGAAAAGTCATAGTGGCTTTGCATACAACGCTCGCAAATGTCCGCTAAACCACGTGTCAATAAAGGGCGCTGCCATGTTTACCGTGGAAACGGAAGTCTCGCGAGAATGTGATTTTGTTTGTCCTTTTTTCTGTCCACTTCCGTTTGCAAAAGAAACATGAATTGATACATGCTGTGGTTCTAGAGTTATAATTTTTGAAAGATTTGTGATTGAAGTGCTGTTTTTCAAAATGGCTGTCCTTGATTTCTGGCGTTCTTTCATGGGAGATAGTGATGAAGAGAAGTTCGATTTTGTAGGATTTAGGGCAGAAGACTTAGTGAAAGTGCAGGCTCATGAAGCTGAGAGTGACCTAGACTTCGATGGGGATGAGGTGAAACTGAAAGACATGATAAACAATGATTCAGAAGAAAGTTCTGAGGAAGAAGACTTTGGTTTTTTTTTTTTGAATGGCTAATGTAACATTCTTCAAACTTATCATATAGCAGCATATATGTATTCCTAGAAAGATTAAAAGTTATTTTCATTTCACTATTTTCTTGCCTCGAGTTTACATTAACTTTGAAATTGGGTAACCATGCTCAAATTACGGAGTTACTTCTCATGCTGTATGTTTTCGGCCTGAGTAAGTGCAGGTAAGCACATGCAGAGTAGGGTTAAGATTATAGTCATCCACTGACACTATGAACCATGGGAATTGCACACAGCTTTCAGACAAGTTGTGCGCAACCAGATAGAGGTGGCTTAACTCTTCAACAATTTTTGCATTTTGCATGAATTTTTCATATTTTTTGGTAACATTCTGCGCATTATTTCTAAAATAATAATATTTTTGTGATGAATGTCTATTTCGGGTTTTCTAGGCGATACATTGCTTCAGATAATAAAAATGTTGTTTTAAATTCCATAATTCCGGGAAGAAAACTGTCGATCACTGGTGATCAAAATTCAAGGGAAAGAACTGAAGAGAGTTAACCAGTCTGAACATCCTTTCAGGATGGCTTCCGTTGGTCTTGTGATGTCCTCCCATTGAAATTCAAGGGAAAGAACTGAAGAGAGTTAACCAGTCTGAACATCCTTTCAGGATGGCTTCCGTTGGTCTTGTGATGCCCTCCCATTGAAATTCAAGGGAAAGAACTGAGGAGAGTTAACCAGCCTGAACATCCTTTCAGGATGGCTTCCCTTGGTCTTGTGATGTCCTCCCATTGAAATTCAAGGGAAAGAACTGAGGAGAGTTAACCAGCCTGAGCGTCCTTTCAGGATGGCTTCCGTTTGTCTTGTGATGTCCTCCCACCACTTTATCCTGTCAGGAAAGTCTCAGACCAGGAAGTCATGGGGACACCCGTACCATAACAGGCAGTATTACAACTACAAGTGCAAAGGAGTTGGATGGATGAGGGATGAGGTTATTTTGGAGGGTGGGGTCAAGGTGGAGGGATGTGCTTACATACGATTGTGGAGAGGTATGATTGAAAAGGAGGAACAGGACATTGATGAAAAGGTTTGGGTGGGGTTTTAGGTGGGTTTTTTTTTTCAATTAAAAAAAACAATCATAAGTTATGAATCATAAACCCTTATTTTTTTCCTGAAAACAACAACATAAATGCTGTAATTGTTTGCTCTAACCTGGTATTGATCTTTTTCTAGGGGAAAATGTACCACTTAATGTCAGAATTGTATCAGTTATGTTTTTTTAATTGATTTTTTTATCATGCTGTATTATTAGAAAGTCTTTTTTCTCCAACTTAAAAAAAAAGGATCTATATCCCCAACTCTAATACGTTTGTACCGACTTTGTTTTAAATAGGATCTACATTCCCGACTTGGACATGTTCTACTGACTTTGTTTTGAGTAGAATCTAGGTTCCCAACTTGGACATGTATCGACTTTGGTTTGAGCAGAATCTAGGTTCCCAACTTGGACATGTTGTATCGACTTTGTTTTGAGCAGAATCTACGTTCCCAACTTGGACATGTTGCACCGACTTTGTTTTGAGCAGAATCTACATTCCCAACTTGGACATGTTGCACTGACTTTGTTTTGAGCAGAATCTACGTTCCCAACTTGGACATGTTGTACTGTCTGACTTTGTTTTGAGCAGAATCTACGTTCCCAACTTGGACATGTTGTACTGTCTGACTTTGTTTTGAGCAGAATCTACGTTCCCAACTTGGACATGTTGTACTGTCTGACTTTGTTTTGAGCAGAATCTACGTTCCCAACTTGGACATGTTGCACTGACTTTGTTTTGAGCAGAATCTACGTTCCCAACTTGCACATGTTGCACTGACTTTGTTTTGAGTAGAATCTATGTTCCCAACTTTTGTTTTGAGTAGAATATACGTTCCCAACTTGGACATGTTATACTGACTTTGTTTTGAGTAGAGTCTACATTTCCAGCTCTGACCCATTGTACTGTAACTTTTTCTTTTAAAGGATCTACATCCCCAACTCGGACACGCTGTACCGGGCGATCAAGAGCAACCACAAGGTGCTGGTGAGCGGGCAGCATGCCTTGGAGCGTGTGCAGGACCAGCTGAGGCGTCTGCAGATAAAGAACAAGACCTCGCCCGTGGACAGCATCCCCCTCCACAGGTGGGCTGATGTGTTTCGTTGGGGGCGATTTTGAGATCGTCATGGATGTCGGTAAACCTGCAGCTTTGCCCCAGATACTTGTACCAGGTCTTTGGCTTAGTACCAGGTCTTTGGCTTTGAACCAGGCCTGAAAGTGGTTTTTTTGTCTCCTCCCCCCGATATTAGACTTAGACTCCGTATGTTTTTGTCAGGTTCCAGAAGAGTTTTGTTCCAGGTTAGTAGTGCTGACATGTTCTAGCAACCAGAGTTTGTTTTTGTTTTTTTCCTGGTCCCACAATGGCTTTGTTTCAGGTATATGGGTCTTCCATTTTTGTCCAAACGGAACAACCTTTTTTTTTTTTTTTTTTTGTGCTGTGTCTGCCATCTTTTTTTCTTCTTTTCGTCTTCTTTTTCTTTTTCTTTCAAGTCACCAGGGTCAAGACATCGAGGGGTATGAGATGTACAGTGATTTATTTTGCTGTAAATGGTCACAGGTCTGACTGCAGTAATCTTGGGGAGTCTTTGTGAGGTCATGTACCTTTCATCACTGAGCAGCGTCTAAGTACCTCAGTGTTTGGAGTCTTTAGTCTTTCATCCTATCATCAGCAGCTGTGTGTAAATACCTCAGTTTTTGGAGTTGTTTGCCTTACATCGCTAGCAGTGTGTAAATACCTCAGTTTTTGGAATTGTTTGCCTTACATCGCTAGCAGTGTGTAAATACCTGAGTTTTTGGAATTGTTTGCCTTACATCGCTAGCAGTGTGTAAATACCTCAGTTTTTGGAATTGTTTGCCTTACATCGCTAGCAGTGTGTAAATACCTGAGTTTTTGGAATTGTTTGCCTTACATCGCTAGCAGTGTGTAAATACCTGAGTTTTTGGAATTGTTTGCCTTACATCGCTAGCAGTGTGTAAATACCTGAGTTTTTGAAGTTGTTTGCTATATATGACTAGCAGTGTCTAAATACCTGAGTTTTGGGAGTTGTTTGCCTTATATCTCTGGCTGTGTCTGAATACCTGAGTTTTGGGAGTTGTTTGCTTTATACCACTGGTGGTGTCTGAATACCTGAGCTTTTGGAGTTGTTTGCCTTATATCACTAGCAGTGTCTGAATACCTGAGTTTTTGGAGTTGTTTGCCGTATATGACTAGCAGTGTGTAAATACCAGAGTTTTTGGAGTTGTTTGCCGTATTGTCATCACTAGCAGTGTGTAAATACCTGAGTTTTTGGAGTCGTTTGCCGTATATGACTAGCAGTGTGTAAATACCAGAGTTTTTGGAGTTGTTTGCCTTATTGTCATCACTAGATGTGCGTAAGTACCCGAGTTTTGGGAGTTGTTTGCCTTCTTATACCACTAGCGGTGTCTGAACACTTGAGTCTTTGACAGTGGTGTGTTCTGTTCACTCCAGGAGGGCCAGGGGAGCGGCCAGTGCCTCCGAAGCCCCGCCCCCTCCCCCTCGCGACTGGCGTTTGAAGAAGGCGGACCTGCTGACGCCGGAGAAAGTGTCGCTGCTGAAGGAGTCGCTGACCAACCACCGCGTCCGCAAAGTGAAGTGCCAGCCTCTGCGTGAGTGGGATTTCCCCTCTGGACTTGCTGTTCATGAGACTGCTGGCTGGAGAAGGGGGGGAAATGGGGGAGAAGAGGCGGGGGGGGGGGGGGGGGGGGAGGTGGGGAGGAAGGTGGAAGTGAGGGGGGGGGTAGGATGGGAGTGGGGGGATGTCTTGGGGTATAAATTATCTCCCATTTTCTGGAAATTCTGAGCTAGAAATTCCAGTGTTTAAAAAAAAACTCTCTGTGATTCTGTCTTGATTTTGCTTTTATTTCTTCTGAATTTGCTCTGGACTTGCTGTTGACTGTTTCTTCATGAGGTTGCCTGGGTGTAGGGGGAGGAATTTGCTCTGGACTTGCTGTTGACTGTTTCTTCATGAGGTTGCCTGGGTGTAGGGGGAGGAAGAGGAAGGTGAGGGGGAGGCGGGTGTGTGTGTGTGAGGGGTGGGAGGGGAGGAGGCCAGGGAAAGGGGTGGGGGGTGGGAAGGGAGATGCAGGTGGGGAGGGGGCAGGCTTGAGGGAGGAGGGAGAGGGGAATGGATTGGGGTGGGGGGGGTGGAAATTGTATACCCATTTTCCAGAAATTCTGAACTGACACAGAAACACACATTCTTTTAATTGCTCCACACATACATGAATGCATGCATGCAAGGACACAAACGTACAAGCACGCATGAATGCACACCTGCGGGTATGCATGCAGGTAAGCATGTTTGTGTGTGTGTGTGGCGCAGAGCCTTGCGGCACGATGCTGCACAGACTCTTATGGCGCGGCACAGCGTGGTGCAGCTTAGCAGTGCGACACGCTGCACGAAACAGCGGGGCTCCACGCCACGCACACACACACACACACACACACACACACACACACACACACACACACACATGCATGCACACTTGCATATGCGCATGCTTATTACAGTTTGCACCATTTAGCAGCTGGGTATTATGCGTGATGGTGTTGCAGCGTCCCTGTCCCAATCACGGCTGGTGTCTGTGCGGCATCAGCACCGATCATGTTCCGTTGTCAGCACCGACAGCTCTGTCCAGGGCGCTAGTGTCAGCGTTAGAGGTACGTTCTTCAGAATCGGCTCCAGTGAGCTGTTCTTTTCTTTTTTTTAATTTATATTTTTTATTTTTTATAAAGACATCGAATTTTAATCAAATAATCTGAGAAGTTTCGTGTGCATCAAAAGAGGAAAGTGCGCAGAGATTTCAACACATTGACACGCTTCTCTAGGGCAGAAAAATACGAATATACACAAAGTATTTCTTATAAGAAGAGAAAGAAAAATGTAAATGGAAAAACAGCTGACCTAGTATTTCTGTAGCAGTGCGATTTTTGCCGTTCCTCTCCAAGTTTATCAGGAATATCCCTGTTTTTGTAAATCATCCTCGAAATATTAAGTTTGATGCAAAAAAAAAAAAAAAAGAAAGTAAGGTTTTAGGTTGTTTGGGAAAGGGCTGATACAAAATCATCCTCAAAATCTTAAATTTGGTACAAAAAAAAAGAAAGAAAAGAATTTAGGTTGTTTTGGGAAAGGGCTGATAGCAGATTGGATAAAATCCCTGATGATTGTCTGCGAATGTCAGCAACTACATATAATGGAAGATACATTTTTTTTTCTTCTGAGTCCTACATTCATCATTTGAAGCAATTGGCAGCTCAAAGCCAGGTTGATCTCTTTCATTTCCTGGTTTCCAGATTTTGACTCATGGGGGAGGAGATATAGTATACTTTTGACAAATGGAATGATAAAGCAGAAGGCATTAATTCTCCCTCATCCTCCCTCCCTCTGTGAGTGTCTCTCTCTCTTTCTCGCTCTCACTCTCTGTCTCTGTCTCTCTGTGTCTGTGTCTCCCTCTTTTAAAATGAGATGGATCTTTTTCTTATGTCTAGGGGTGAGCCTTACAGTGAAAAAAGAGCACAGCAAAACTCAAAACATTTGTTTTTCCTGTATCCCCTGACCTCAGACTGCTGAACCAGAAGGTTGATGGTGTGTTGATGATGATGACTGCTTTGAGGTGGTGATGGTGACTGCTTTGATGGTGATGATGGTGACTGCTTTGATGGTGATGATGATGACTGCTTTGATGGTGATGATGATGACTGCTTTGATGGTGATGATGGTGACTGCTTTGATGGTGATGATGGTGACTGCTTTGATGGTGATGATGATGACTGCTTTGATGGTGATGATGATGATGACTGCTTTGATGGTGATGATGATGACTGCTTTGATGGTGATGATGATGGTGACTGCTTTGATGGTGATGATGGTGACTGCTTTGATGGTGATGATGGTGACTGCTTTGATGGTGACTGCTTTGACGGTGATGATGGTGACTGCTTTGATGGTGATGATGGTGACTGCTTGGATGGTTATGATGACTGCTTTGATGGCGATGATGGTGATGATGGTGACTGCTTTGATTGAGATGATGGTGACTGCTTTGATAGAGATGATGACTGCTTTGATGGTGATGATGAATGCTTTGATGGCGATGATGGTGATGATGATGACTGCTTTGATGGTGATGATGGTGACTGCTTTGATAGAGATGATGGTGACTGCTTTGATGGTGATGGTGATGATGACTGCTTTGATGGTAATGATGATGACTGCTTTGATGGTGATGATGGTGACTGCTTTGATGGTGATGATGATGACTGCTTTGATAGAGATGATGGTGACTGCTTTGATGGTGATGATGATGACTGCTTTGATGGTGATGATGATGACTGCTTTGATGGTGATGATGATGACTGCTTTGATGGTGATGATGGTAATGATGATGACTGCTTTGATGGTGATGATGGTGATGATGATGACTGCTTTGATGGTGATTATGGTGATGATGATGACTGCTTTGATGATGATGACTGCTTTGATGGCGATGATGGTGACTGCTTTGATGGTGATGATGGTGACTGCTTTGATGGTGACTGCTTTGACGGTGATGATGGTGACTGCTTTGATGGTGATGATGGTGACTGCTTTGATGGTGATGATGGTGACTGCTTTGATGGTGACTGCTTTGATGGTGATGATGGTGACTGCTTTGATGGTGATGATGGTGACTGCTTTGATGATGATGATGGTGACTGCTTTGATGGTGATGATGGTGACTGCTTTGATGGCGATGATGGTGACTGCTTTGATGGCGATGATGGTGACAGCTTTGATGATGATGATGGTGACTGCTTTGATGGTGATGATGGTGACTGCTTTGATGGTGATGATGAATGCTTTGATTGTGATGATGGTGACTGCTTTGATGGTGATGATGATGACTGCTTTGATGGTGATGACGGTGACTGCTTTGATGGTGATGATGGTGACTGCTTTGATGGTGATGATGGTGACTGCTTTGATGGTGATGATGGTGATGATGATGACTGCTTTGATAGTGATGATGATGACTGCTTTGATGGCGATGATGGTGACTGCTTTGATGGTGATGATGATGACTGCTTTGATAGTGATGATGATGATGACTGCTTTGATGGTGATGATTGTGACTGCTTTGATGGCGATGATGGTGATGATGATGACTGCTTTGATAGTGATGATGATGACTGCTTTGATGGTGATGATGGTGACTGCAGACCTGTTTACTCTTACGATTTTGCCGTAATTTTTACGGGAAAAAATCGAAATTACGGGAATTACGGCCAAAAAAATTATTACGGGGGGAAAAAAAAAAAAATCTTAAACGCAAAGTTTCTTTTGCTACGATTCCCGGTCAAAAGGCAAACAGCATTGAAGCGTTTCCCAGCGTGCCTTGCGTCTTATCCTTTGCAAAGATGGCGACGAAGCGAACACGCTCGCCCACAGCTGGTTCATCCAAATGTTCAAAAGTTGCAAAAGTTCGGCAACAGTTCCGTGAATCATACCTGAAGACGCCTGGAATACAGAGATCGTCACTTGGCGAATTCGCGCGAAGAGTATGCCTTCTGTGGTTACTGTTCTTTGGATTTTTCTATCGCGCATTCAGGTCAGTATGACATAGAGTTACACTGCAAAACGAAAAAAACACCTGAAGTACGTTGAAACGAAGAAAGATGCCGAGTCTTCACAGAAACTGACATCGTTTTTCACGACTGAAAAGAAGAATACCAAAAAGGAGTTCGATGATTTGTCTGTCATAAGGGCAGAAGCAATGGTAACGGAAACCTTGGTGAAAATGAACGTGCCATTGTCTGTGTCTGATGTTATCTCAAAGACTTTCAAAAACGCCTTTCCCGATTCTGCCATTGCCAAGAACTACAGTTGCTCCAGGAATAAGACTACAGCAATCATCAACCACATTGCTGAAACTGAACAGAAGTCATTAAAAAAGATCATTGCCAGTGGACCATTTTGCCTGAGTACAGATGGCAGTAATGACCAGCGTGAAAAGCATAAAGTGATTTGTGTGTATGAAATACAAGGATACTCCCACTCCCAGTTGTGGTGTTTACAAGTTCAAGCATGAAACAGACTTGAGAGTGCCTGGTAGCTGAACAATTTGAAGGTAAGTAAAGTGTTATTAAAATTAAATACTATAATTGTATAATTAACCAAAGTCTTGTTATTATGGTATAAATGCTTTACATTTGATATACATGTGTAAGTGCAAAAAGTCGCTAAATATTGCGATTATGAAAATTACAGGTTTTTTTCTGAAATTACAGGTTTTTTTATGAGACATTACAGGTACACGAAATTGGGGTAAACAGGTCTGTGACTGCTTTGATGGCGATGATGGTGACTGCTTTGATGGCGATGATGGTGACTGCTTTGATGGTGATGATGGTGATGATGATGACTGCTTTGATGGCGATGATGATGACTGCTTTGATGGTGATGATGGTGATGATGATGACTGCTTTGATGGTGATGATGATGACTGCTTTGATGGTGATGATGATGACTGCTTTGATGGCGATGATGGTGACTGTGGTGATGATGATGACTGCTTTGATGGTGATGATGATGACTGCTTTGATGGTGATGATGGTGACTGCTTTGATGGTGATGATGATGACTGCTTTGATAGTGATGATGATGACTGCTTTGATGGCGATGATGGCGACTGCTTTGATGGTGATGATGATGACTGCTTTGATAGTGATGATGATGACTGCTTTGATGGTGATGATGATGACTGCTTTGATGGCGATGATGATGACTGCTTTGATAGTGATGATGATGACTGCTTTGATGGTGATGATGATGACTGCTTTGATGGTGATGATGGTGATCACTCTGATGCCTTTCCTGTCTCACCTGGCGTTTTGCAGGGAGATGTGGTGGGCTGGCTAAGGCTGCAAAAATGCTGACACTGTGTGGCAGGGAGATGTGGTGGGCTGGCTAAGGCTGCATAAATGCTGACACTGTGTGGCAGGGAGATGTGGTGGGCTGGCTAAGGCTGCAAAAATGCTGACACTGTTGCAGGGAGATGTGGTGGGCTGGCTAAGGCTGCAAAAATGCTGACACTTTGTTCTACGGCTTGTTTACTCTCAAATAGATATGATATTTTGCATGACAAAAAAGGAAAACATAAGCATAATCGGGACTAAAAACTCTGTTGGTCTGGATGCCTTGACACAGAGACAGAAGCCAGCAGCAGCGCAGGAGTGTCCAACGGCTCCGAGACGAGAGCGACCTTCCTGACCTCCACCCCAACAGCTCCTGCAGGGGTCAGAGAGGCAGCAAACCCGCAGGGTCAGCCCACCTCGTTCTCGGGGGTCGCCTACTTCAAGCCGAAGTCGATGATGGTGGCGGAAGCGACGGGGCTGTCGGTCAAGGCGGTGACCACGCCCCCTGCGGCTTTGGCTGCTGGAGCGCTAGGTCCTGGGGCAGTGTTTAAGGTGCGTGTGTGTTTGACAGTGTTGGTGTGTGTGTGTGTGTACAGACCTGCTCGCCCGCATCATTTCAGCATGTTGTGTAAATGTGTTTTTGTGAAAATGCAACAAATATGTGACCCGCTCCCACGAAGGGTACAATAAGTCGCTCACGGCGATCGCCGCTGCAGGCAAAAAGGACGGGAGGGGTCGATTTTGTCAATTTTCAGTTTTCCTCATTTTCGGATTCTATTATCAATTTTACATCATGTGTATGCATATTAAATCAACATTCGACCTCTAAATGCATTAATTTTGATGTTTAATTTGGACAGTTCACCGTTCAATCCAACACAAACTCGCGAAAAAGGCCATTTTTGCCACGAAGCGACCGGCCATGACACGGCGAAACGTGTGGCATGTGGCATACCGTTGGACTCGTCTCATTCCCGCCGTTTCCGTCGTTTCATTCACAAGAATATACAACCTGACCCCAATGCGTAATTTGCCTCCAAATAAGGTAAACAGACGCTGTTCCCATGACCAATGAGAACGGACTTTAGAAATCTTGCTTGGATACAGTCTGAGCCGAGAAAGCGGATTGGTCTTAATTTCGACAAGGGAAAGTACTCCGTCTGTTTGTTGTCGTTCGGTCACTCGTGTGCGAAGATGGAGAGGCGAAAGCAAAAAACGAATGATCGACTTGTTGAATCAGTCTCAAGCGGCAAATTTACCTCAAGGTGAGGAGCTGCAGGAACTGATCAACGATTTTTTCATTGATGATCCGAATCAGTCTGATGAAGACTACTCAGAAGACAGTGATCATGAATCGGAGGAAGAAATGGAACACGACGATCCGAGTGATTGTGACGCTGACGAAGCACCGCCACTTGTTGACCCGAATCCGACAGTGATTTTGCAACATGTGTTAACGGTGCACCACAATATCCACGCTTCAGACTGCCGCAGAATTTAAGTGCAGTTGCACACAGATCAAAGTGGCCACGGAGACAGATCAGTGTGCGGAGAGAAGAGAGGCTGCATCTCCCAGTTTTCTCCCCAAGAAATTCTGGCATTCCAGCTGAGGTGCCTTGACTTGACTCCAGGTGAGTGACCGATTGCCAAGTAAGATGATTATTAAAACCAACTGTTCTCCACTGTGACTGATTTAATCAATTGAAATATTACACTGTAATCATGTGCTATTCATATTTATTTATTTATTTATTTATTTATTGTGTATTTACTTCTTTATCACTTATTCATTTATTTATTTACCTAGGCCTATTGTTTACTGAACATTGCTGTCATTGATTTGTTTTTGCTAGCCACCACAAAAGAAATACTGAAGCAGCAGAATATGGATCAATGAGCAATTATTTTCTTTGCTTTAAAATGTGTATTTCACTGACAGTATGAACTTTAATTCTAAGTAGTTAAGATTAGGTATTGAATCTAACACTAGAATGTTGAAATCATTTGTGTTCTTGATATGTGTGTGTGTGTGTGTGTGGAGGGGAAGGGGGAACTCGCGGGGGGGGGGGGGGGGGGGGGGGGGGGTGCATACAGTATAAGCATGCATGTGTATCATCGTGTGTGTGTGTGTGTGTGTGTGTGTGTGTGTGTGTGTGTGTGTAAGGGACACAAAGAAGGGTGGGGGTGGGGAGGAGTGTGTGTATGCCTGTTATCACTGACTCACTGTGTGTGTATGCATAAAGTATGCGTGTGTGGAGTGGGGGGAGGGGGGGGCAGCAACGGAGAGAGGAGGGTGGGTGAGGTCAGTGTATGAATGTGTGAGGTGTCACAATGTGTGTGTTGAGATTAGGGGTCCACAAATGTTTTTTGGGTGGGGGTCTTTCTAGCTTGTAAATTGAGTTTCTTATGTGATTTGTATCTGTTGTGCCAGATGAACTGGACTTGCTTGTGATGGGAATCTTCAGTTCAAATACGCGGCAAGGGGGAACTACAGAATGCAGTCGCAGAAAAGAACAGAAGACGCGCCAAAAGCCCCGCACTTCATACACCATGATGAACCGACTTGTCTGTAGAAAGACCTTCATGTTTCTCACTGGGTAAGAATTTCAGTGCTAAACTGTCACATATTTTTTCTCACAATCAGTTGGATTTAAATCTGGCTTCTGATCTCTCAGCACTCTTCAAGCACTGACTAAATAGTGAACAGTTTGTTTTTTTAATCTACAGTCTGATTTTCTTTTCAGTAGAAAACTTGTGAGTTTAAATTAATAAATTTCATCAAAACACACAGACATAATCTCACACACACACCACACACACACACACAACACACACACACACACACACACACACACACACACACCACACACACACACACACCACACACACAACACACACACACACACACACACTACACATGCACACATATTTTCACATTTTTTAAAGGAATGGTGTACACTGTTTTTGCAAATCATAACCTTAGTGTAATCTCAGACTTTGTGAACAGTCATATCTTACTTTTATCTGCCAATTAATCCTTTTGTATCTTTTTGTTACTAAAAGGTATTTGATGTGTGAGGGAGTTGGATGGTGTTTATGTAAAGTCAAGCAAACTGTCTAATAGACAATGGACAGTTAGCCTGATCAGAGTTTGACAATGTTGCAGTGTTGGAGAGAAACGACTGCGAAACCTGATGAAGCATTTCATCAGCAGCGGAGGGCCTAGCATTCGCATGAAAAAGAGAGGGGGGAGGAAGAACAACACAAGGCCCTGTCCCTGGATGACACCAGCCGCATAGTTAGTTCATCAAGAACTATGCAGAAGACCATGCTGTCAGTCTTCCGGGGGGTACCTGGTTTCAAGCGTGATGACATTCTGCTCCTGCCGTCATCCCGCCCAAAGAGTGAAGTCCACCGCGATTTCATTGCTGTCTGTGAGAGTCAAGGTACTCACTGCCCCATCCACTTTTCTCTTTGTCTTGTTCAACATGGTGCTTATCATTTACTTTAAACAAATTCCATTGACTCATTCATTCATAAACTAATTCCATTTATTCATTCATTCATTCATTTAATTAATGAATTCATCCCATTTGATCAATTTCATTGTGTAAATAGTGTGGAAAAGTCATTTACTGGTGAGCTGTTTACAAATTTTGTTTTGCATGCTTGTTTCTTGTTTATGTAACCATGCAAACAGTAAAGTGTCATACATGCATGTCTTTGTAGTTAAGGTGTTTTTTTATTTTTTATATCAGCTCCTACCTTCCATTTGTTCAACATTTGATTATCATTTACTTTAAACAAATTCCATTTCTTCATTCATTCATTCCTTTTATTCATTCATTCATCCCATTAATTTTGATCAATTTCATTGTGTAAATAGTGTGGAAAGGTCGTTTACTAGTGAGCTGTTTACAATTTTGTTTTGCATTCTTGTTTATGTGACCCATGCAAACAGTAAAAGTGTCATACATGCATGTCTTTGTAGTTCAGATTTTTTTTTTATCAGTCCTTCCTTCCATTTTTTACATAGAAAGTGATGAAAGTTCAGCTGATCAAAATAATGTGAATAAGTTTAGATTCAGTAGTAATAAAAACAAATGTTTAATTCTGTTGCCAGATCACTTAGTTGATGGCACACACCAAGTTTTGTTGGCATGTACACAGGGTCATAACTGATACACATTCAGTTTAATTCTGCATTAACCTTTGTGGAAAACTGGGATGTTAAAATTGTCCAACCTCAAAAAACTAAAGATTTCAAACATAGGTACTGAGTTTTGTTGTGGTAGTCGGTAAAAAAAAAAGCTCATACCATGATAAAGACCATTACAATTAATTTATAATTATTTATACAAGTAAATGTTGTTGTTTTTTCCTCAGGATTGCGTCCAGTGTCATTGTCAACATTCCGGAAACTGTGGGCGACCCTACTTCCTTCATTGTGGTTGCTCGTCCTATGACTGATCTATGCTGGATCTGTAAGTCCAACAAGCACAGATTTTACGGGGCGGCATCCTGGATGACTGTGAACAGCAGGAACTGCTGATGGCACAGCAACAACACTTAAGCCGTGTTGAAGAAGAAAGGGTGTTGTACCGACGCATGACGGCAGAGAATGCAAGGAAGTAGTGGGAACAGCAGCATATCACATCCCTGGGGCGCCACCAACCCTGTAGCAGGGATGTCACCATCAATACTCCTTTGATTTTGCCCAGCAAGTTCATCTTCCACACAGTCCCTACCAGCCTGGGCCATCTACTTCTTGACCCCCAGGAAAGTGGGTATTTTTGGTGTTTGCTGTGAGGGTCTGCCACAGCAAATCAATTACTTAATTGATGAAGGAGCCTCATCTACCAAGGGCAGCAATGCTGTCATTTCATATCTCCATCATTTTTTGATAACCACGGCCTTGGAGAGAGAGATGTGCAGCTCCACTGCGACAATTGTTCTGGCCAGAACAAGAACCGCTTTGTACTATGGTAACTTTGCATGGCGAGTGATGACTGGTAGGCACAGGTCCGCTACTTTGAACTTCATGCCTCCTGGTCATACTAAGTTTGCACCTGACTGGTGCTTCGGCCTTCTAAAGAGGAAATTCAGACAGAGTGAAGTGCACTGCCTTGATGACCTTTCTAAGGTTGTGCGAAAGAGCACACCTGTTAAAAAGGTAAACATACCTCAGATTGTTGCGCAAGAAAATGGAGATGTTGTTGTGCACACATACAACTGGCAAGACTTCTTCAGGAATTCTTTCCGCACCCTCCAAGGGATTAAAAAGATAGGACATTTTCGATTTTCTCATGACAGTCCAGGAGTGGTGTTTCACAGGGAAACTCTTGCCGACCAGGAGACAGCATTTGTGATTGTGGACAATGCTGAAGAAGTGTTGCGTGACCTGAACGACATGCCAGCTGTCATAGATTCACCAGGTCTGACCCGTGACAGACTGCTGTACCTGTACAAGCACTCAGGCCTTTTGTGTCTGACGATGCAAAGGACATACTGACCCAAATCCTGATGTGTGAGCAAATGGTTGGCCACGCAAAGGGTTCTGTTTTTGTACTTTTTATATTTTACCTAGTGCTGGATTCCTACAGTGACTTTGATTTACTGGATTTTTTTCAGTGTTTGTGTTTATGTGTGACTTTTTCATTTTTCTTTGGAGGTTTCTGGTGGAGAAAATCAAGATTTCAACCATTTTGCAAGACGTGTGTACATTATTGATAGTGTTGATCTTCATGTAAGGTCCCCGTATGTGTATGTTTACATGAACTACTTCATCACTGCGTTCAACAATCATCAGCTTTGTCAACATCAAACCATGCATTATCACCGAGGATTTGGTGAGAAATTAGGGCTAGATTCTGATGAAGGACCAACATTTTGTGCAAGACTGTGATCACCTCTTCAACACTTCTACTTCACATAACTGGTTGTGAGATAAGGCTGTATACAAGGTTCCAGTTGTGGATTACAAAATGTTTGTGCACAGAGTGATACACTGACAAAGAAAGTAAGTGATTTTTTTTTTTGATGTTTCAGTTTGTTTGCATGCCATTGTGTGTAGATTTGTAGCTTGCTGCTCAGATTTGATCATCAGATCTTTAGGATTCATTGTTTTTGCTCCACCTTTCTTCTCTGCACCCCACCTTTTCTGCATGGAACCCCTCCCCCCCCCCCCCCCCCCCCCCCCCCCCCCCCCCCCCCCCCCCACCCCCCACCCATCCACCTTACCTCCTCCCCTCCTCTCCTATTGCCCGCTTTTAAAGATCTTATTTTACTTATTTTTATATTTTGTTTCCATCTGTTTTTCTTCTTTTCATTTAATTTCTTGGCAAATGGTCCGTTTCACAGCCAGTTTATCCATTGTAATCTTATTTTTGTCATTGTTACCGGTACCTGTTTCGGTTTTAAAAGTTGTTCATTCGAAAACTAAGTATTAAAATTTGATTTTCTCATAGTCTTTAGTTGCATTTAATATCATGGTATGACATCTTCCAACATGGTACAAGTGACTTGTATGCCAATTTTCATTAAGTTTGGTTGATATTTAAACACCGTTGCTAGGGTCTTTTGACCAGAACCCTTCATTTCACTTTGAAAGGCAATTTCTCAAAATGGCCACCGTCCAACCTACCAACTTTGAATTGCGTATATCTTCCTACTGAATTGTCCCCTGTTCTTGAAATTAATATCACCAGAAAGCTCTTAATCTGTAGTTTTTAATGATACTAAATACTCAAAAAGTCCAGAATAGACTTATTGTACCCTTTGTGGAAGTGGGTCACATATGGTAAACGTTTTTTTTTTTTTAAATGACAAAAAAAATCTGGACTCGTTCTTGATTGATATTTGCGCTTGTGGAGCGTAACAGCAGTCTGATATTTGCACCTGTGAAGTGCAAGTGCAGTGCTGTCTGCGTGTGCTCGGTTTGGTACTTTGACCGTGGATTGATGGACTCGTCCAAATTTCATAGAAATCTTGTCTGTCCCTTTGGCAGCATTACAGAATTTATAGAACAGGAATAGGGCTCCCGATTGTGTAAGAAAAAAAAAGAAAAGAGAAAAATTAAATCAAGAATTATCAAAGGCAGAGTTTCTCTTTATGTGTTCTAACAAGCCAGACATTAAAAAATCGTCTGTTGGGGAAAAACACACTCTCTGCAGCTACTGCAAGATCAGCGTCAGTGTTAGCCACTCTGGCAGATTTCCTGATGTGGTTGATTGCCTGCCTTTGTGTCAGTCCATGGTTATGTGGTCCATTGCCTAGGCTGTATGGCCCTGTGTCTAGGCTGGTGGTTTGTGGGCCAGTGCCTTGCCTTATACTGTTTGGCCAACCAAGTGCCTGGCATTGTTTTCTGTGGTCCATTGTGTGGACAAGTAGTATGAGGTTCGTTGCCTATGTTAGTATTATGTGCCCATTGCTAAGCCAGCTGTTGCGTTGTCCTTTGCCCTGGCTACTGTTATGTAGTCAGTTCCTTAGGCTGTTGTAGAGACCCTTTTCATAGGCTAGGGTCACATGATCCATTGCCTAGGCTAGTGTTATGTGATTTGTTGCCAGGGCTAGTATTGCGCTGCCTTGTTGCCTTGTCTAGTTTATGTATTTTTTAAATCTCGGCAGAGGTCTCATGTCCCATTGCCAAAGCCGGTGTATTGTGGTCCATTGCCAAGGTCGGTGTAATGTGGTCCATTGCCAAGGTCGGTGTAATGTGGTCCATTGCCAAGGTCGGTGTAATGTGGTCCATTGCCAAGGTCGGTGTAATGTGGTCCATTGCCAAGGTTGATGTCATGTGGTCCATTGCCAAGGTCGGTTGTAATGTGGTCCATTGCCAAGGTCGGTGTAATGTGGTCCATTGCCAAGGTCGGTGTAATGTGGTCCATTGCCAAGGTTGGTGTAATGTGGTCCATTGCCAAGGTCGGTGTAATGTGGTCCATTGCCAAGGTCGGTGTAATGTGGTCCATTGCCAAGGTCGGTGTATGTGGTCCATTGCCAAGGTCGGTGTAATGTGGTCCATTGCCAAGGTCGGTGTAATGTGGTCCATTGCAAGGTCGGTGTAATGTGGTCCATTGCCAAGGTCGGTGTAATGTGGTCCATTGCCAGGTTGGTGTAATGTGGTCCATTGCCAAGGTCGGTGTAATGTGGTCCATTGCCAAGGTCGGTGCTGTGTGTTTATCGCGCTGGATAGTCCTCCATGAACTCCAAGACCAGGGCTAGTGTTACACTCCTGTTGCCTTGACTAACGTTGCGTGATCCACAGCTTAAGTTTGTGATATGCGGCCCATTACCTAGGCTGGTGTTAGCTGGCCTGTGGCTGAAGCATTACTCCTGACTGTCATCCAAGTCTGTGCACATGTCTACAGACCACTGCAGTACGGCTCAGCCGGCAGCACCGACGGCGCCTGTCAGCTTCCCTGCCTTCTCCACCAAGCCCCCTCCTGCGTTCCCTGCCGCCGCTGCAGCACCCCGCCCGTCCACCGTCCTCTCAGCAGCGCCTCGCTATGAGAACGTGACCCCCACCGACTTTGACGACGACACGGGCGATGACGAGTACGATGAGTACGCGGGCTATGAAGAGGACGAGGAGGATGAGGACGAGGATGAGGAGGAGGCTGAGTTCGGAGATCAGTACGAGTACCCGGCGGAAACCTTCAGTGGGGGTGAGTCTGAGTGAAGAGGGGTACATGCTTGTGTGGTAGAGTGAAGAGAGATGGGGAAGAGGGAGGGTGGGGAAAAGGTTGCTGGATGGATGTGGTAATTCATCTGAAATTGTGAAGACAACAGCAAGTTGGTCCTAGATGAAACCTGCACGAGCTTTTTCCACCACAGATGAACATGCTTCTAGAGCTGCTTACAGTGTACTGGGACTTCTGTGTAAAGACTTCCCTATATCCATGATTCTTGGGTTTAAGACAAGGGAGGGAGTCTTTTTTAATTGAGAAATAACTGCAGAGCTGTCAACCCTCCCGCTTTCTTCCAGGAATTTCCCTAATTTAGAAAATATTTCCAATTACACTGAA
>CM031625.1:9108483-9230983 GCA_018398815.1 Conus ventricosus | reverse complement strand
CGCGCGGCACCAACCAGTGCGCGGTCCCAACCAGAGCGTGGCCCCAACCAGCGCGTGGCACCAACCAGTCCAAGCTCCGGGTGAAGCCCCCAGGAGGAGGGAAAAGGGTAGCTGGGAGGAGAGAAGAAAGGGAGGGAAGGGTACTGGAACCCCGCAGTCAGTACAGTCTGACCCATGCTGTTAAATCCTAACAGCCACTCGCATGATGGGCGAGGGGAGGTCTACTAAATACACCAACAACACCAGCTCAACACAGACCTGAGCATAACACAACAAACCAACCAAATCAGGAATATTCGTTAAAAGTCTTCTCATACGAAGCAGGTAAGGGACTGCATTAAATTAACAGGCTATAAAACAAATATGAATTATCTTCATCCTTCTCTTCTCACGTTTAACATTTTCCTTTCTTAGGAAATGAACCAACACAGCAACCGTCGCTTTATAACTGCCACCACATTTGCAAATAATAATTCAATGGCGTAATTATCACATGTTATAGCCACATTTCAAAATAACACAAATCTCCAACCACGCATCCAAACGACAAATCATGCGTACGCACGCTCGCGAACATAAAACTCGTTCTCCTTGCACACACAAACAGACGGTGGCCGAAGAATAAGAGTCCGGCAAATGTGACAGGGGCGGACGAGCGAGACCAAGCAAGTGCCAACCCTGAATCACAGGTTCTCTCCCATCCCCACCGACTACCGCATACCAGATGCATAAATAGGAGAAAGAATTTTGGATATAATTTAGAATGGCAAGGTTAAAGACTGAATTGCGCAAAAGAGAAGAATTAGCCGGCTAACAACGAAAAAAAAACAACAACAAACGAACCACGAAACTGATGCTTACCAGCTACCCGTGGGTGACCCAGAAGAGGCGGGTCAAACGACTCTCTCTGCCCTCTGTCCAGTCGAGAGGACAGAAGCGCAGATGCGGAAAAAGAAGAAGTGATGTCCCTCTCCTACAGGCCGACTGTAGGAAATGAAGGTACCGACTGTACCTTCGACGATAAGGTGAAGAACCAGGACCGGAGCAGGCGCTCCCAGAGACATCTTCCGCTCGAGTGAAGAGAAAAACCTGCCTAAGCGATGGCGGCCAACATGCCACGTTACGTCACAGAGTGAGCATACCTCAAACTAACAGAAATGAAGCACGTGCGACAGGTAAAAAGACAGGCGAGAGGCCGATAGACAGCAGTTCGAGAGAAAGGTACCAGCCACCCGTGAACCTACAGGATGAATTGCACGGGCAGTGGAATTAGAGAGAGAGAGAGAAAGCAAACCGAACTTGAGCTGAACTACACCAAGGTGCAACCGCACCACAAGCCACAACAAGGGACGGATACACGACAACAGCAACGACAATAAATAAATGATAATTCCGCCACCCTAGACGGGTCAATCAGTCGTAGGCCTCGTGACAAACTCGTGACAAACCCCCCTTCTAAAAGCATCTGTTTCTCTGAGATACAGTGCTCCTTTGAACCTTGACGCATGTGCAAATTCACAACAATGGGACCGAACCCATCCCTCTGTAATCGACAGAGTACGATAACTCCAATACAAACATTCCACGATAGAATCACACAGGGAAATACATAATACTACATTTATCAAACAACTAAGCAAACCTCCCAACAATGAAAGTAACAATCCGAACCATTGGTGATTCACTATCGTTAACATAACTGAAGTGAAAACTGTCACTCACACCTGATACAGAAACAAAAAGGGGATATAACCCTGGTTGAGGGAAGTGTCCCTCTGACTGATTTTCCAATGTGCGGACTACGGAGCTCGGCTAAGATAGTCAGCATCCGTATTACTGGAACCCTTGATATGACGGAAATGACTCTGCAGTCCCACTGCCTAACTCATGAGTCGACGACTGACTGGCCGGATCCGGTCCAAGCACTGGAGAGGATGATGATCGCTCTCCAGTACAAACTTCCGGCCGTACTTCTTCTTGGGCACGCCAGTGCGTGTCCAAATCTGCCGGAGAGCTTCAGCAATAGTAGGGGTATCAATAGTCCTAAGCGGGGCAGCCTCTGGGCATCGAGTCGCATAGTCTACCGCTACCGAAATGTAGCGGTGACCGCGATTGGATGGTGGATTAATGGTCCCACCGGGTCGACCCCAACCTTGCTGAATGGCTCCCCAACCCGTGGCACTGACCCTAGGGGAACACGCTTCAAGCGACCCTTAGGCGTTGTCCGTTGGCAGACATCGCAACTGCGGCAGTACTGCCTAACCTGTGAGTTCATCCCTGGCCAAAAGAAGTCTTGTCTTACTCGCTCGAGAGTCCGCTTTGAGCCCATATGACCTGCGGGTGAATCATGGCCTGCCGGAGAACAAATTCTCTTAAGCTTTGGGGAACTACTAGCTGCTTGGCCACACGATCTGCCTGAGTGAAAACCCTAAAGAGGATCCCCTTGTGGAGCTTGAAGCTCACTTTGGCGTGTCGGGCAGACTGAGCGGACGATCCACCAGTTGTCGCAGGCGTTGGACATCCAAGTCCTGGCCTGAAGGCGGACCATGGTAGCAGGGTCGACCCTGGCCAGAACCTCGTCAGAGATCGGCTGTAGAACGGGGCGCAATTCCTGCTTCTGCTTCTTAGCTTTGGCGCACGGGGCAACTCCCACACACGCCTGTACGGGCAGATCCGTAGACACAGACTGACTGCGTCCGTCCGCAAAGGTGATAGTATTCCCTATGAGAAGGGAATACAGAGGTCGCTCCACCGCGATGGCCCATACCTCGCCACAGAAGTAGGGGGTGGAGATAGAAATGAGTACAGAAGGACGGGTGGAGGTAAAACCAACCTCCAACCCGCACACATCGTAACTGGCGCCTCGCTGAGCCTCAGGGGAAACCAAATCCTTATCCACAAAGAGCGTTGATGCTCCCGAATCCCTGATGGTGTCGACCAAGGAAGAACCAACAACAGAAAGAAACACCGGGCACTCTGTACCACCAGAAGCTGGGATGGACCCCACGTTAGCCGAGGCACGAGGACGCTGGGAAGGACTAGCCCCATAACTACCGGCGGCTTTAGGGCAATCTTTCCTAATGTGGCCGGGATGACCACAAAGGAAACAGAACCGGGGTGCTGAAATCCCCGATGAATTGCCTGCCTTGTTCAACGCGCTAGCAGTCGTCGGCGCCTTATCGCCACTAAATCCTGTGGGGGTCTTCCTGTCCGTGTCTGAGCGATGCCCATACGCTCTACGGGCTTCAGCAAACACCTCAGCGGTCTGAATCGCAGCCGCGAAATCCTGAGGTGCTGTCTCGCCTATACGGATCCTCAACTCTGGGGACACGGCGTTGGTGAGCTGTTCAATGAGAATCAGATCCTCCAGCTCCAGCTTAGCCAACTGACGCCAGTACCCTAGCGTTTGCGCAGCCTATCTCCAAACTGCACGAAGGTCTCATCGTTATTCTTTTTCATGGACCTAAACTTCCTCCTGTACGTCTCTGGGGTAAGGTGGAAACGCTTACGGAGAGCTAACTGCATGTCTGCATAAATCGCGCCTTCATTTAGAGTGAGTACACACTCCCTTGCAGCACCAGATAATCCAGAAAAAAGGTGCATGGCCTTTTGTTCCTCAGACAATTGGTATGAACTAGCAACTTTGTCAAAATGCTCTAAGAACATATCAATGTCCTCACTAGGTCTGAACTCTGGAAGCTTTAACTTTGGGCCTCTAACTCTATCACTTGCCTGCCTATCAACCCCCTGATTTACAGATGCGGGAGACCACGAAAGAAGTTGTTCCATCTCCTCCTACGCAGAGCCTCCATCCTGTCTAGTTCTTCCCTACGGAGGGCTTCCTGTCTGGCAGCCTCCTCCCTACGCCGATCTTCCTGTCTGGCAGCCTCTTCTTACGAAGGGCCTCCTGTCGGGCAGCCTCTTCTCTGCGCAGCATAGCCTCTTCCCTACGCAGAATCTCCTGTCTGTCAGTCTCCTCTCTGCGCAGAGCCTCCATCCTATCCAACTCTTCCCTCCGCAGGGTTGCCTCTTCCCTACGGAGGGCCTCCTGCCTAAAAGCATCCTCTCGTCGCTGCTGCTCTAGAAACATCAGGACAGAGGTGATGTCCTGGGAAGGATTCACCACTCCCGACACGGGAGGATGACCCGTTTGACCCGTCCCTTGGGTCTCGACTTTCCATGAGGAAAGTCCCCAGGGGCATACTCCTTACGAGGGGAAGCATGGAGAAGAGAGGGCTTTGGTTTCTGCGACTCAACAGAAGCCCACAGTTGCTTCGCTATACTCTGACGCTCTTCCGAGCGGAAGTGCCAGTCGGGGTCTCAACAGGAAGATCCCTTAGCGAAGAAGTAGTAAAAGTACTCACTGGACTATCTGCTACAGCACTGGAATAAGTAGAAGTCACTGTAGTCGAAGTACTGGTACTAATAGTAGGGACTACATTTTGAATACCCTTCTTCTTCGACGCACGCGTCGCCATACCACCAGCACCGGACGTTGCCATGACAACAATATCCTACGATTCTCAAATACAGGGGAAAGACAATTCCACTAGAAAGAAACAAATATTTTAGGGATGTGTGTGTGTGTGTGCGGACGTGTTCCGGCTGCTCCCACTCTGGCAAACCGCGCTCCACAGCACGAGCAACAGTGCGGTGGGGCTCACCGAAAGAAAAAAAAAAAAAAAAAGTATGTCCGGCTGCTCCCACTCTGGCAACACCGCGCTCCACAGCACGAGCAACAGTGCGGTGGGGCTCACCGGTAAAAAAAAACAAACTGGCAGACGAAATCCGGAGAGGGGGGAAAAAGTGACACTAACGTCCGATACACCCACCTGTACTCAACCACCCGGTTAAGAAAACTGGTTAACAAAAAAACAGAACAGCAGACTGAGTGGCAACAGAAAGGCGAGACTTACGGCCGCATCTGCGTGAGGTACCCGGTGGAAAGAGGTCTGGACGCGGTCGACTCCCCCTCGTCTCGACTCGACTCCCCAGTCACGCCGGATGTTCCCTCAGGCCACCAAAAGACTCCCTTCACGCTAGAGTCACCCAGCCAACCACCACAAACAAACACGACAAACTAACTAAACGAATACAAAACAGACAGAACTAAACAGGTACTCCGCGAAACGAGAGAGAGACAGTCAGAGCCCTTCACATCCCGGACGAGCCCCCACAATTGTCACGACCGACCCCTGGAGGTCTGTCCTGACAGGATCAGTTTAGATGGGAGTGAAGGGAGTGACTGACCTCACACGCCTCGCAAGAGCCCACACAAGAAAGATTACGATACAACACCCCATTTATTCACATCAACACACACAAACGCAAATAAATATTTCAACACACGCACCATGCACAATCACAATCAAGCATTCCAACACACACAACATGCACAATCACAATCAAGCATTTCAACACATATGACATATACGCAATTAAAATCAACATTTCCAGCACCCATCCCTTTCCACACCATGGAGTGCCTCCACACCCCTGCCTCTCCAAAGTCTACTGGGAGCACCCTGTCGCACTAGTGCTCCAAACCGGGTCGGTTCTTGAAGAGAGTCGTTCAAGGCCGACACCCTTGACACGCACAACGGACGGTGGAGAGCGCGCCCCGGGGAGGGGCGCGGCGTTGTTGCTGGAGGTCCTGGACGGGGATCAGGACCGACCAGTCAAGTCCACAGGCTTTTCCATCAGTACGTGGCCTCAACCAGTGCGTGGTCCAACCAGTGCGTGATCCCAACCAGCGCGCGGTACCAACCAGTGCGCGGTCCCAACCAGAGCGTGGCCCCAACCAGCGCGTGGCACCAACCAGCGCGCGGCACCAACCAGTGCGCGGTCCCAACCAGAGCGTGGCCCCAACCAGCGCGTGGCACCAACCAGTCCAAGCTCCGGGTGAAGCCCCCAGGAGGAGGGAAAAGGGTAGCTGGGAGGAGAGAAGAAAGGGAGGGAAGGGTACTGGAACCCCGCAGTCAGTTACAGTCTGACCCATGCTGTTAAATCCTAACAGCCACTCGCATGATGGGCGAGGGGAGGTCTACTAAATACACCAACACACCAGCTCAACACAGACCTGAGCATAACACAACAAACCAACCAAATCAGGAATATTCGTTAAAGTCTTCTCATTACGAAGCAGGTAAGGGACTGCATTAAATTAACAGGCTATAAAACAAATATGAATTATCTTCATCCTTCTCTCTCTCACGTTTAACATTTTCCTTTCTTAGGAAATGAACCAACACAGCAACCGTCGCTTTATAACTGCCACCACATTTGCAAATAATAATTCAATGGCGTAATTATCACATGTTATAGCCACATTTCAAAATAACACAAATCTCCAACCACGCATCCAAACGACAAATCATGCGTACGCACGCTCGCGAACATAAAACTCGTTCTCCTTGCACACACAAACAGACGGTGGCCGAAGAATAAGAGTCCGGCAAATGTGACAGGGGCGGACGAGCGAGACCAAGCAAGTGCCAACCCTGAATCACCAGGTTCTTCTCCCATCCCCACCGACTACCGCATCACCAGATGCATAAATAGGAGAAAGAATTTTGGATATAATTTAGAATGGCAAGGTTAAAGACTGAATTGCGCAAAAGAGAAGAATTAGCCGGCTAACAACGAAAAAAAAAACAACAACAACAAACGAACCACGAAACTGATGCTTACCAGCTACCCGTGGGTGACCAGAAGAGGCGGGTTCAAACGACTCTCTCTGCCCTCTGTCCAGTCGAGAGGACAGAAGCGCAGATGCGGAAAAAGAAGTGATGTCCCTCTCCTACAGGCCGACTGTAGGAAATGAAGGTAACGACTGTACCTTCGACGATAAGGTGAAGAACCGGGACCGGAGCAGGCGCTCCCAAAGACATCTTCCGCTCGAGTGAAGAGAAAACCTGCCTAAGCGATGGCGGCCAACATGCACGTTTACGTCACAGAGTGAGCATACCTCAAACTAACAGAAATGAAGCACGTGCGACAGGTAAAAAGACAGGCGAGAGGCCGATAGACAGCAAGTTCGAGAGAAAGGTACCAGCCACCCGTGAACCTACAGGATGAATTGCACGGGCAGTGGAATTAGAGAGAGAGAGAGAAAGCAAACTGAACTTGAGCTGAACTACACCAAGGTGCAACCGCACCACAAGCCACAACAAGGGACGGATACACGACAACAGCAACGACAATAAATAAATGAATAATTCCGCCACCCTAGACGGGTCAATCGTCGTTAGGCCTCGTGGACAAACTCGTGACAAAATAAAGAAATAATCTAAGGTAAGGTAAAGTAATGTTGCTTATAGCCCAGCCGACCGCAAAGGGCCATATCAGGGCTGTCACCACGTTAAAATCAACTCACAAGTTATCAAAATAAAAAACAAAACAAACAAACAAACAACAACAAAAAAAGAAACCGCCTTTCATACATCTCTTTGATATATACCTTCTAAAAACGTACCAGAAACTTGGTTAAAATCTTTCTTCCGTAAAATCTTAGATCAGATGAAAAATGTTGATCTGTTTCAGAAATAATGTAAAATAGAAGATTTAAAAAAACGTTAATATAAACAGAAAGCAAGAGAAAAAGGGAGAAGTTTTAATGACAGTTGCGCTGAAAAACAAACAAAACTGTCAGTTAGGAAACCTGTTGACCCCGGAGAGGGGTTTTTTTGCCATTTTTTTTGTCGGCATTTGCCAGGCCAAAAGCTGAATTTCTGTCTTGATTCTTCTGCTGTTAGAGAGTTCAGGGATGAAAACTCCTCCGCCGTTTCCGCCGTTATTTTTTCGCATCTCCGCCGAAAGAAAAAGTCTCCGCCGAAAAATTATTCGAAGAATGAAGCTCAGGAACGATCTCAACTTGTCTGCACAGCGAATTTCTTCTCTGTCGGTAATGTTCTTAAATGGCGTAGTTCTCATTCTGCTTCCTTCCAGTATCATTTCTCATCATGGCGTCGATTCACAGTGAGAGTTTGCCGCCAGTGAGTGCAAACAAAACGAAAAAAAAAAGAAAGAAGAAGTATGTGAACCACTAGAAGACCGAGTGGCAGCAGAAGGACGTGTGTGACCGCAGAGTAGCGGATGTAATAAGAAAACATGACAAAGACAGCGAATTTGAAGTGGTTTGCGAGCCTTGCCAAAAACGTGTCTACTTTGGTAGTCATGGCTTTGTGGCAATCAGAGATCGCATCGAGCGTCCCCGTCGCCAACAGAAAATGTGTGTGTTTCCCACACCATTACAGCATGTTTTCAGATCATTGGGTATGCAACAATCTACGTTTAATTTCCAAAGATAGTTTGACTCCTACTCTAAGTACTTCCACTCGTAGAGTCTTCAAAGCAAGGGAAAAACGTCAAAGTGACAAAAAGAATATAAAACTTAAAAAGAACAAATGACATCAAAATAAACTGATGTCACAACAGTATTGTGTAACACTTTTCCCCTGGTATAATGCAAACGTTTGCTACATTTGTTAGGTGTCTGCTAACAGCCCCCCTATGAAATCCTTTTCCACCAGCCCACTCCCCCCACAACCTATATACTTCCTCTACTCCTCCTTCTCCTCCAACCCCCACCCTCACCCCACAACACACATACCCCACACACTTCGCCCCCTCCCCCCACCCCCGTCCCCACCTCACACACACACACACACACACAAACACCCCCTCCCCACACACACACACACAATCACCCCCCTCCACACACACACACACACTTGTCAAGAGGGGGGGGGGGATATGATTAGTTGTAAGGGGGAAGTGGGGGGGGGGGGTGTACTGTTGTGACATCAGTTTGTTTTTATGTAATTTGTTCTTTTTTGTGTTTAGTGTTTCCTGACGAAGGGTCTTAGGCCCAAAAGCTTCAGTTTTTTTTTTAAAGGACTTCAAAGTAATCATTTTTCAAATTGTGTTTATTGAAGTCCAGCAGTCGTTTTCATACATCTGATTTACTTAGTTTGATTTCCCACTCTGATTTACTTATCTACAGGCCTTGTTCTTTATGTCTTGAAAGCACTGTTTGTCAAATTTTCTTTAGCTAGAGTTCTGAGGATTCATCATACTAAATGTTTGTCTCAATTGACATAGTTTCTTTCCACATCAGTCTCAGTCTTCATGGTGTTGAAAGCTGTTCTATAGAATGAGTTGTTTAGAAGCAAGAAAGTGATTTCTAAAGATTTTTATGCCTTATTTAATATAAAATATGCTTCAGCTTCAGGGGGCACCGCCCTTGACCCCCGCCGGGCTGTTGCCCATGTACCCCACTGGGGCCCATGGTGAACCCCCAGATCCCCGCCAATCTCCTCTTTTTAAAAAAAAAACTGTTTTCATCCCTGGAGTTAGAACAGATCATCATCGAGGAAAAAAGAGGCCAAGGGCATGTGATCTGGACAGAGCTGAGAGAAAGGCCATGGTTTTAACCACTCTTTTGCGCTCTCTTGAGGAAGGATAAACTAGTGCCAGTTGGCTCACCTAGGGTGACCGGCCACCTGTCAACTCCTCTTCTGTCCCACCAGTTCGAGGTCAGTATTCCCTGACCACTTCAGACAGCTGCCAGCAGACCTGGTCCATCCTTAAAGCGTTTGGAACCACACACTTTGCGTGGGCAAGGTTCAAGAGAAATGTTGTAGTCAGACATCCGTTTGGTGCTTGATCGAGGCTGAGATGAGAAAGATTTTAAGGGATTTTTTTTTCACAATTTATAACCACGTTCCTTCATGGTCGTAATCATTAAGATTGTAATTCATATATGTGGTATCTGAAATTATTCATACATCCTAATCAGATAAGAAATCCTAGATTGTAAGGTATACATGTCCTGATGCCTGACAGTATTCATACATTCTAATCAGATGAGAAGTCTACCGTTTTAGACAGGTGTATAGCTGCCAACCCTTCCAAACTTTTCAAGAATTTCCGTGTTTGAAAAGTCATTTTGAAGATGCAGAATTTGCAGGGAAAAAATGTCCCTAATTTGATTATTTTGTTGAAAAGAAATTGAAGTTTTCATGTTATGTTTGCAGTAGACAGTTAAATGTTGAAGGCTATGTTCATCACAGTGCTCTGTGAATGCCAGCAACTCCTTTGGAAGCCCAACATGGATCCGGTCAAGTAGTAAGCAGTAACAATGCTTCCAGTTAGAAGCCAGTCTGCCCCATACATACCCTGGGTCCCAAATTTCGATTCAAGAAGATTAGTAGCTGTGCCACTGATTCCTCTCTTTCTCCTCCTCCTCCAGTTCTTGTTCTGATATTGGTGTGTGTGTGTATGTGTGTGTGTGTGTATGTATGTGTGTGTGTGTGTGTGTATGTATATGTGTGTGTGTGTGCGCGTGTGCGTGCATGCGTCTGTGTGTGTGTGTGTGTGTGTGTGCATGCGCATGCGTCTATGTCTTTGTGTGTGTGTCTATGTCTGTGTGTGTGTGTGCATGCGTCTATGTCTTTGTGTGTGTGTCTGTGCATGTGTCTATGTCTGTGTGTGTCTATGTCTGTGTGTGTGTGCGTGTGTGTCTATGTGTATGTGTATGTGCATCTATGTGTGTGTGTGTGTGTGTGTGTGTGTATTCAGCGGTCTCAAGCCTAGCATCCTCCACCACCGTCTCGACCAGACCCCCCGGATCAGGGATCAGCAAGAACCTCTTCAACATCCCCTCCTCCGAGGCAATGGACCCCACCGTCGCCCCCACCTTGCTGGAGACAGGGGGCGCTCAGGCTAGCGGCGGACTGGCCTCCCTTGCTGCTGGCCCATCAGGTGGCTCTCTGCCCACGTCGCAACTGTCCAGCAGACCGGTGTGGCTTTGGCCGGAACCAGTGGTGGAGGTACGTGTTAAAGCTGACAACCCCGAAAGGGCTTTGTCTGGTCGGCTGGTTACAATAACACTGAGGTTACCTGTATGCCATTTTCTACTAAGGGACACTGCCATTTTCTACTAAGGGACACGCACACACACAAACGCGCACACACACACACACACATATGCACATTCCACTTAATTTTTTTATATTTTTAGTGTAAATGAGGCAACGGTGTTACTCTTTTCTTCCTCCCTTCCACTTCCTCCCCCCCTCCCCCCCCCTCCTCCCCTTTCTTCTACTCATCTCCACTGCTTCCCCCATCTCCCACTGCCTCTTACCCCCCACCCCCCACCCCCCCTGCCCAGACTATACGTTGATGGGGTCCCATCTTGGTTTTTTTTTTTTGTTTGTCATTGCTAGTGGAAAAAAATTCAGTGTTCCTTCACTTCTTTTTCTCTGCGTGCGCCTTGGTCTACACGGTCAGTCCGGCCCTTGAGATGAAGAGTGGCGTTTTCTCCAGCTCTTGCAGACTGCCGTAGAGCTTCGTCATTACAGCTGTCTCTGTTGGCCACACCTCACTTCTTGTCTGGGTGTTCCTTCACGTGATCAGAGTTTCTTTTTTTTATTTTTTTTTTATTTTTTTATTTTTATTTTTTGCTGTCCCAACCTCTGCGCTACCTCAGAGGCAGTGCACCCACGCCGCTCATTCAGACACCCCGTCCACAGCCATAGCCCGGCCGGCCCCGCCGCAGCCCCGGCACCAGCAATCCACAGGAAGCAGTCAATGTCAAGTCGTCATTAGGCAACCCACCGGAGGAGACACTGCACTGCTGCCGAGTCACTTCGGTGGTGTTCAGTGGCGCCTGTTCTGATCTAACATACACAGGACACCACCTACTAAGCCCCCAACTGACAACAATAATTGCTTAGTCGCGGAGCCGGCGTGAGTGAGCTCTCCCTCCGGAGGGCGCCACCACGTCCGTCCAACGACAGCCCCCATGGACTCGCCGATACCGGTGACCCCGACGGAAGCAAACCAAGGCCACAGACGCGGAGAGGACATCGAAACTGAGGTCACCATGAGAGCAGGGCATGAAGGGCCACAGAATTTGAGACATTTTTTTTTTTAAATGCTGATCAATGGGAATGAGGATGATTAAGATGATGCTACGGATTTCCATTTCGGTCTGAGACTACATGACAGGGCTGTACTCTACGCTTCCTTTCATAATATATCCTGGCGTCAACCAGGCCCGAGAGATACAGGCACCTGCAGTATTTGAGCAACACTCTCAGAAACGCATCCATTAAGTGGATGAAACTCGACTGTGTGGTCCCAGTCTTCCCAACTGAGTCCGCAGCAAACTCAACTCTGGGTAGGAGCCGGTCGGGGCAGAAAAAACCCACATGACTCTGATGGGATTCGAACCCACGACCTCCCAGCCGGGAGTCCGCGACGCTAACCACTTCGCCACGGCGGCTGGTCAGAGTTTCTTTTTTTTGTGTGTGTGTGTGTGTCCCAAGTTTGAAGTGGCAGGTTGAGCGATGGTGAATCATGGCGTTTGGAAGTTTGTTTGGAAATAAGTGAGCGTGTTGGTTGCCTGTTCTTTTGCGGAAACGAGCAGTTTCTGGGATGTGAAAATAACGTGGAACTACGGTAGTGGAGTGGCACTGTCACTACATGTTTGTCTCATGTTTTCAAAGAGTATTTTTAACACTTTCAATTGACTAATTCATTTTCATCTTGATTTTTTTTTTTAGCTTCTAAGTTTCCTGTTGCTGTTTGTAACTGAGACATTGTTGTGCGCACAAAAGTGAAATACTGAAAAGTTCTGGAAGAGAAATGGGAGGAGAAGGAAAAAAACAAACAAATCAAGTGAACAGCCCGATAAAATACTGGATAGACAACAAAACAAAGGTCACAGTTAAAAATAACATAGACAACAAAACAAAGGTCGCAGTCAAAAATAACATAGACAACAAAACGAAGGTCACAGTTTAACCTCTGCCCTGTAGTGTTTCGTGTCCCAAGGTCAAACGTCAAGCACGATGTAGGACCAACTGTCGTCCAACAAGATGAGAGCGGAAACAAATGGGAGGGAGATGTACAGCAGCAGCCACATTGTGTACAACGAGACCAGCAGCTAAGCGGCGGCGCCAGAGCTGCGTCAGCAAGGAAGCGCCCAAAACAGCAAGTGAACGAGAACAGGTCGCTAACACCTTCGCAGCAGGGAACGTCGGCAGCAAAGCCTTCGCAGCAGGGAAGGTCGGCAGCAAAGCCTTCACGGAAGGGAACATTGGCAGCAAAGCCTTCGCAGCAGGGAACGTCGGCAGCAAAGCCTTCGCAGCAGGGAACGTCGGCAGCAAAGCCTTCGCAGCAGGGAACGTCGGCAGCAAAGCCTTCGCAGCACACTGCAGAGCCCAGCCATGTCCATACCTTCATGCAGTTCATTGGTCGGGACTTTCCCCAGATGACCGTCTCCGCCTGCCCAGCACAGGCATTGTCACAGCCTGATCTGCAGTGGGCAGGGCAAACGGTCAGAACGGTTCAGTTGAAGGACCCTCTTGGTGTCGTTCCATGGAATCGGGGTGGGTGGGGTGGTGGTGGTGTTGGACAGTCTGAGAATCAAAGTGCACAGAGTGCCGCACAGTTTACTCTGGCAGCGCCAGGCATCGTCGCAGGCGGGAGGGATAACCAGGTAGGAGTTCTAGGTGGAGCAGTGGCGCAGCTCGGTCACCAAGTTCTGGGTGGTGGTCAGGTGGGTCAGAATGCATCTGAAGGTGTGCATCCACATCAGGGTGTGTCAGGTGTTACGGAACTGCCACAAGGTGTGCCCTCTGTGACACGAGAAGCTTTGGAAGTGTCGGGTGTGAAGTGGTTGGATCAGGGTGTTTTAGGTGGGACACAAATCACTGGTGAAGTGTCAGGTGAAATGTCGGGTGCGAGACAGTTAGGCCAAGGTGTTTTAGGTGGGACACAAATCACTGGTGAAGCGTCGGGTGAAATGTCGGGTGCAAGACAGTTAGGCCAAGGTGTTTTAGGTGGGATACAAATCACTGGTGACAGGGCAAGTGAGAAACAGTTGGGTCAAGGTGTTTTAGGTGGGACACAAATCACTGGTGAAGTGTCAGGTGCTGAACTTTCAGGCCTAGGTGTTTTAGATGGGACACAAATCACTGGTGAAGTGTCAGGTGCTGAACTTTCAGGCCTAGGTGTTTTAGGTGGGTCACAAATCACTGGTGAAGTGTCAGGTGACAGACAATTGGGCCAAGGTGTTTTAGGTTGGACACAAATCACTGGTGACAGGGCAGGTGACAGACAGTTGGGCCAAGGTGTTTTAGATGGGACACAAATCACTGGTAAAGTGACAGGTGCTGTACTTTCAGGCCAAGATGTTTTAGGTAGGACACAAATCACTGGTGAAGTGACAGGTGCCGTACTTTCAGGCCAAGATGTTTTAGGTAGGACACAAATCCCTGGTGAAGTGACAGGTGCCATACTTTCGGGCCGAGATGTTTTAGGTAGGACACAAATCCCTGGTGACAGGGCAGGTAGCAGACAATGGGGTCAAGGTGTTTTAGGTGGGACACAAATCGCTGGTGACTGGCATCTAGGTGTTTTAGGTGGACACAAATCACTGGTGACCGGTATCAAGGTGGTTTAGGTGAGACAGGTGACAGACAACTGGGTCAAGGTGTTTTAGGCGGGACGCAAATCCCTGGTGACAGGGCAGGTAGCAGACAATGGGGTCAAGGTGTTTTAGGTGGGACACAAATCGCCAGTGAAGTGTCAGGTGGCAGACAGAAAGAGGGGCGTCAAGGTGTGCCAGGTATTGCAGGAGAAGCGCCGGGCATCCAGCAGGTAGGTGAAAGTGCAGCAGGAGGGTCTCGACCTGGGCCAAAGGTCGGGACTGTCGCACAGTCAACTCGGAGTGCTCCAGGTGTGGGACAGACGGCTGTGTCAGAGGCCGCACAGTTGGACCTTAACTTCGCGGGCAGTGCGTCCCCACAGAGCAGTCAGTCTGTGCTAGATGCGAGCCAGAATTGGTGGGAGTATAGTTTCGCTGGAGCCTGGGTTGACCGTATCTTTATGAGGGATGAGGTCAAGAAGACGGCCAGCAGCAAGACATTCCAGTGCAGGCTCCCTTCCTCTGCTGCCCAGCGTGTGACCTCTGCTGCCAAGAGTGTGACCTCTGCTCCCCAGAGTATGACCTCTGCTCCCCAGAGTGTGACCTCAGCTGCCCAGAGTCTGACAGCGGCTCAGTCTGGGAATACACAAGAAGAGAAGGGGACGAGGAAGTGTTCTGCAAGGGTCGGCACTCGACAACGAGTAAGGCATCAGGAAAGTGTTCCTACTCCGCAGACCCCCACAGCAGAGTTCGTTGGAAAGAATCTGTCTGCGGCATCTGACCAGTCGAAGGTCACACCTGTCAGTTCTCCTGGGGGTGCCCCCCCAAAAATGATGAAGATGTCGTTCTCTGGCGTGAAACCCAAAGCCGTCAGGGTGGTAGACTTTGGAGGCAGTGGTTCCAATCCACAGCGTGGTGATTCAGGATTTGTAGCAAAGCTGGGAGGCAGTGGAAAAGGGAAGAGCACTTTGAGCAACAACAGTGAACAGAGTACAAGTCAGACGGCGACTTTCGGCGCTCATCGTTCTCCGTCTGAGAGAGCTGCTGCAGATTTTGTCGGGAAAAACCGACGTGTGGTGTCACCAAATGTACCTACCAGTTCTCCTGGCGTCATCCCTAAAAAGTTGTCCAGGCTGTCCTGTCCTGAAGTGGAACACTCGGCGGTCAGCAAATCCTCAGGTGCAACTTGGCACCTTCCAACAGCTGCACAGGTGAGTTCTCCAGGTAACGACCACCAGCGGCCTCCTGCTTTCAGCGCGCGCCTTTATCGACAGCAGACGTCTGTAACTCCAGGTGGCAAGAAGCCAGCAGCCCTGTATGCACCAGACGACTTTTCTGTCTCTTCTCCCGACGTCATTCCTAAGAAGATGCGCAGGAGGTCTGACTCGGACACAAAATCGGCTCAGTTCAGATCCGTCGAAGAAGGTCGTGTCATAAGATCCGGTCATTCCCAGCCTGTGGCCCTTCACCCCGTGACTGCTGCACAAGGCAACACTGCTGTGCCCATGTCGGTCATGAAGGCCATGCTGGACTTCGGGAGTCCTGAGGACGCCTGCATGTCCACCAGCCAGTCAGACCGGGTCAGGAGCGAAGTACTTCAGCAACTTCCCAGGCCTGCATTTGCAGTGGGCCCATCTTCCGCTCCCTGTGGTCGGTGGACAAACAAGCCTGTTCATGCCATGTCCAGGAAAAAGCTGTTTTCTTCAGAGAATCGACATCCTGGTGTCAATGATGATGATGATGATGTTCTTGCTGTACCTTTTGCGGCGTTCGGCACTGGTGGGGCAGTTTACGGTTGTCCTGTTCTTTTCAGTCACAGCACTGTTGCTGTTATCCGTTTTCCTAACCGCTCACCTCTTTTTGGGGGTCTGTTTTTGGCACTGACGTCAAAACTTTCAATTAAGAAAAATTATTCTTTCTCAAACATTTGTTCGCTTTGTTTTTACTTGATTTAAACCCCCACCCCCAACTCCCGTGACCCCCATCCCACACCTACCACCTTTTCCCTGTGGAAAGATTCTCTTGTTTTAACTTTTTTTTACCACAAAATCATTTTGATACAACACATACCAAACTAACTAATTGATTTACTAGAGTGCTGGACAAAAGCATGAAGCTGGAGTACCGTTTTAAAGAGGAAATGAAAAAAGGGCCTACAGGTTCAAATTGCACAAACATTAGTACAAAAACCTGGCAGTGGACGTAGCGTTGATATGCATGTGTTTGCATGGTGCTGATGTTGATGAGTGACTGCTCTGATGCTTGCCTCTCCAAATAGAAATTCCTCCATCATCTGTCTCTTCCCTATCTCAGTTTCCTTTGTTTCCCTTTGATCGGCTGGTCACACCCTTGGGTCACTCTTGACCAATGCCTAACTTTCAGCAACGTTTCCAGCAACTGCAGAGCAGACTTATTTAATGATGATAATAATAACAATGATTATTTATGGCGCCTAATCTTACATCATTAGCCCTAAGCGCTTACAAATACAGAAAAGTTTAAAGAAAACATAAATGAAACCAATAAGAAGATGAATGTTGCAGTGAGTACCATGCATCTACAAACAAGGGTGCATATTGACACACACTCGCTCACACACACACACACACACACGCACGCACGCACACACACACACACACACACACACACACACACACACACACACACACACATGCACACATGCACACACACACACACATATGATCCCACACACACTGTCGCACAACAACGGATACAACAGCATGTGCTTGAACTACACAGGGCTAGTTATATTCGCCACCTTCTCTCTGTGGAAACGGCCACGAGACTCTGACACCTGGCAAGGTCATTTCAAGAACAGACCATTGTAATGCCCTTCTTGTGGGGATCTCAAGTGTCTTCTTGACTGGCTGCAGAAAATCCAAAACAAGGCTGCTCATGTTATTTTTAGATGCTAAAAATTCGTGTATGTATCTTAACTCTCTTCACTGGCTCCCTGTCTCTTACAGAATTGGTTATAAACTTTGTGACTTCCTGTGTCTTACAGAATAGGTTATAACCTCTGTGACTTCCTGTGTCTTACAGAATAGGTTATAAACTTTGTGACTCCCTGTGTCTGACAGAATAGGTTATAAACTCTGTGACTTCCTGTGTCTTACAGAATAGGTTATAAACTCTGTGACTGCCTGTGTCTGACAGAATAGGTTATAAACTCTGACTTCCTGTGTCTTACAGAATAGGTTATAAACTCTGACTCCCTGTGTCTTACAGAATAGGTTATAAACTCTGTGACTCCCTGTGTCTTACAGAATAGGTTATAAACTCTGTATTACAGAATAGGTTATAAACCGTGTCTTACAGAATAGGTTATAAACTCTGTGACTCCCTGTGTCTTACATAATAGGTTATAAACTCTGTATTACAGAATAGGTTATAAACTGTGTCTTACAGAATAGGTTATAAACTCTGTGACTTCCTGTGTCTTACAGAATAGGTTATAAACTCGGTGACTTCCTGTGTCTTACAGAATAGGTAATAAACTCTGTATTACAGAATAGGTTATAAACTGTGTCTTACAGAATAGGTTATAAACTCTGACTTCCTGTGTCTTACAGAATAGCTTATAAACTCTCTGACTTCCTGTCTGTTACAGAATAGGTTATAAAACTCTGTGACCTCCTGTGTCTTACAGAATAGGTTATAAACTCTGTGACTTCCTGTGTCTTACAGAATAGGTTATAAACTCTGTGACTTCCTGTGTCTTACAGAATAGGTTATAAACTCTGTGACTTCCTGTCTCTTACAGAATAGGTTATAAACTCTGTGACTTCCTGTGTCTTACAGAATAGGTTGTAAACTCTGTCTTACTGAATAGGTTATAAACTCTGACTCCCTGTGTCTTACAGAATAGGTTATAAACTCTGTTGGTGAGTTGATTTTAACGTGGTGACAGCCCTGATGTGGCCCTTTGCGGTCGGCTGGGCTATAAGCAACATTATCTTATCTTATAAACTCTGTGACGCTCCGTCTCTTGCAGAATAGGTTATAAACTCTGTGACTCTCCGTCTCTTGCAGAATAGGTTATAAACTCTGTGACTCTCCGTCTCTTACAGAATAGGTTATAAACTCTGTGACTCCCTGTGTCTTACAGAATAGGTTATAAACTTTGTGACTCCCTGTGTCTGACAGAATAGGTTATAAACTCTGTGACTCTCCGTCTCTTACAGAATAGGTTATAAACTCTGTGACTCCCTGTGTCTTACAGAATAGGTTATAAACTCTGTGATTCCCTGTGTCTGACAGAATAGGTTATAAACTCGGTGACTCTCCGTCTCTTACAGAATAGGTTATAAACTCTGTGACTCCCTGTGTCTGACAGAATAGGTTATAAACTCTGTGATTCCCTGTGTCTTACAGAATAGGTTATAAACTGTGACTTCCTGTGTCTTACAGAACAGGTTATAAACTCTGTGTCTTACAGAATAGGTTATAAACTCTGTGACTTTCTGTGTCTTACAGAATAGGTTATAAACTCTGTGACTTTCTGTGTCTTACAGAATAGGTTATAAACTCTGTGACTCCCTGTGTCTTACAGAATAGGTTATAAACTCTGTGACTCCCTGTGTCTTACAGAATAGGTTGTAAACTCTGTGACTCCCTGTGTCTGACAGAATAGGTTATAAACTCTGTGATTCCCTGTGTCTTACAGAATAGGTTATGAACTGTGACTTCCTGTGTCTTACAGAACAGGTTATAAACTCTGTGACTCCCTGTGTCTTACAGAATAGGTTATAAACTCTGTGACTTTCTGTGTCTTACAGAATAGGTTATAAACTCTGTGACTCCCTGTGTCTTACAGAATAGGTTGTAAACTCTGTGACTCCCTGTGTCTTACAGAATAGGTTATAAACTCTGTGACTTCCTATGTCTTACAGAATAGGTTATAAACTGTGTCTTACAGAATAGGTTATATAAAGGTTATAAACTCTGTCTTACAGAATAGGTTATAAACTCTGACTCCCTGTGTCTTACAGAATAGGTTATAAACTCTGTGACTCCCTGTGTCTTACAGAATAGGTTATAAACTCTGTGACTTCCTATGTCTTACAGAATAGGTTATAAACTCTTGTGACTCCCTGTGTCTTACAGAATAGGTTATAAACTCTGTGACTTCCTGTGTCTTACAGAGTAGGTTATAAACTCTTTCTTACGGAATAGGTTATAAACTCGGTGACTTCCTGTCTCTTACATGATATTTATAAACTCTTTGACTCCCCATCTCTTACAGGATAGGTCATAAACTCTAGTGGGATCATTTCTGTCATGTCTGAAACAGCACCCGACTGTCCGTCTGGACTTTACCACAACGAGTTAGGAAGTGAGGTGACTGTGGGCGGAAACTGAAAATTTATTAAAGAGAAAGTGGAACTGATCCGTCAGACAGCAGGGACAAACAGATTACAAGATAAAACGCGTCCATTTTGCGCCAAATTGTGAGAAGATAAAGAGATGGCTTGTTCTTTTGTTTTCATTGTCCTGAATGTTGTGTGTCTTTGCCTGAAGAAGACCAAAGAGGTCGAAACACGTCGTGTTTTTGCCTTGTGATTTGTTGGTCCCTGTTGTCTGGTGGATCAGTTTATGATTTCTCTTAAAAGAATTTTTCCCACAGCTGTACTCGTTTTTAATGACTCTGCTCTTCTTGAGACACAAGACTGGTGTAAATTCCCTCTCTCAGAACTAAAACCTAGGGTGAAAGATCTTTCAGCTGTCAAGCTCAAGTAGTCTGCGGAGCAATCTCTTATCTGCCTTTCATGCACAGGCACTCTCTGACTCTTGCTTCAGTTCTTTCCGGAATCCCTGAAACCAGTTATTTCAGATGAATTTGAGTCTGACCACAGTCACTACTCTTTTTAGTGTTGCTCCCCGAATGATTATGGGTGTTTGAATAGTCAGGTGTATGTACAAGATCATTAGATGGAGTGTGTGTGTGTGTGTGTGTGTGTGTGTGTGTGTGTGTGTGGTCAATCAGAGCTAACGAACTGACTGTACCTATAAGAGGTTAACATGGTATCATAGATAATTATTATCGTTATGAATACTTATATAGTGCCTATCCTCGGTTAGAGGCCAAGCTCTAAGCGCTTTACAATCCACGCTCGTTTACAGAACGGGCTGCCTGCCAGGGTAGTGCCGAGTGAAGAGCTGCCAGCTGGCGCTTCATTCAGTCGTTTCCCGTGTCATCCAGTCAGTATCGTTCAATATCGTTCACTCCATTTTCTTACTTCCTTCATTCTTTCAAATGCCAGAAAGGGAACATAATGTGAACGGTTCTTATTAAAAGCACAAAGTTATTGCATCCATCCTTCAAGTAGATATTCTTGATGATAAATTGCTTTTGTGTGTTTGTTTCTTTGTTGTTGTTGTTTTTTAAAAATCTTTTCTCCAGGTTTTTTTCCTCTTCTTCTCCCCTCTTGTCTTCATTGTAGATCACACGCTCACGCTTCCACTTGCATGCTCACTTTTCACTCTGCGTACATGTGAAACATTTGCTGTGGTTAAATTTCTTTCTGCACATAAAATCTGAATGACTGAGTACATTTTTTGCTTTAACCTTTAAGTTACACCTAGACGCTGGGAGGGGCGTGGCAATCAGCATAGCGAAGTACAGGGCTGTGCATTACAGGCAGTGGTTGTCATCAAAGGGAAAACATGGCAGTGAAGGTTCATTGAGGGCTAAAATCATCTGCCATGGGTGGGGGGAGCGAGGGGGGGGGGGGGGGGGGTGTGTGTGGAAGCCTTTGTCCTTACCTTCCACCCTTCCAGATGTCAACCAAAAAGAATGTCCAAAATATATTTTTGAAAAAAGGAAAAAAAGAAAGAAAGAATAGAAGAAAGAAAAAGAATAACCTTATACTTATTTGAAAGGATCGATTGCCTCTGGCTGATGCCAGAGACGGCTAAAGATGATGTCTAGAATGCATTAGATTGCGTGAAGTTGGAGGGGTGTGTGGGAGGGGGCGGGGGTGGGGGTAACGGGGGCAGAATTTTTGGGGAGGGGGATTGGGAGGGGGTGCTAGGGGATTGGGAGAAGATGCTTGTCCCAGATCAACCCTAAACTGTTGCATAAGAACAATTCTTCCTTCAGCCTGAATTTCCTTTTTTTTAATTCTTTTTTTTTCCCTCCTAATTTAAGAAATTTATTATTTTTTAAAAATCGGACCACTTTTAAATCCTGGTTCATTATATTCATGGCTTGTGTACAGATGTGTAAGGCTTTTAGCTGGCCTGGATGTTGTTTGGCCTGCTGAATTGTAAAGTTACTTGTGGGGGGAGGAGCACAATTAGGAAGCATGTGCCACGCTACAGACGCACACATACAAAGTACTCAACACCTGTCATTCCTTTCCGCAAGTACACACAGATGGGCACACTCATTCACATTTTGAACATCCCTCCTGTTGGCTTTGAACAGAATGACTTGGCTTTTTAACCTGTTCGGACTTGTAGGTGCTAAATTTTGAACAGAATAGGGTTATTACACATCATGAAATAAAAGATTATGTATATCAGAATGTAGCTAAATATCTTTAGGTTTTGAACTTGTGAAGACATCATGATCTGTTGAACTTGACCCCAGAAAATAATTGTGACTGCTGAAAGTGTAACACTGGAAAAGCACTGAGGGCGTGGCATTGAATGGAGATCTTTGAGAACCAGCACGTGAACGGGGTAGAGTACAGACTTTTTTCTAAACTTCAAAAGAATAATGTTAACCCTCTTGCATTTGCATTTTCCCACCCAAAACTGCTGCTAGTATTCATATTTGTTGAGAAACCAGTGGAATGCGGTCAGTTCACGACCCTAGTCTGTGTGAATGAATCGTTTCCCACACCCCCATACCACTGCTGAGATTTCATTGGACACCTCTCAGGGATGCCCATTTTTTTTAGCCAGCCTTGACTTAAAACAAGATCGCAGTGTGGGAGGGAAAGTAATGTAGCACGTGTGGCCGCTTGCGGCCGTAACGAACACCAGGGAGACAAACAGAGCGGCTGGAAACGGGCGAAACAAATGCAAGAGGGTTAAGTTCTTGACTAGGGGTGATTCCCAGTTTGAAGTGACTTTTGACAGCTGGATCACAGATTCAGCTCAGTTTCATGGTGAGTGACGTGTTGCCTGTGACCAGATGAGGAGAAGAACGATGAACCAGAAGGTGCTCCCTCCACGCCTGCATTTGGTGGTGGTCTGGCTGCCACATCTCCTGCAGGTATGTCGGTCTGGAATGAAGGTGTTGTCTGCCCCTGTGTGTGTGTGTGTGTCAGGCTGAAGAACAGAATGTGAGAGGGGAGACGATTTGATTGTGCAGTATTGGCTCAAGCAGGTGGAATTTGGTTTTATGAGACGGTATTTTGAATTTGAAGTGTATTTGATGATTTATCTAATCATGTGTCACGTTAGAGTTGCTTCAGTTCAGACACAATAGATGATAGAGGGAACTATTACCCATGGCTTATGAATAGGTGATTTAGAAAAAAGAATAATTTGTTGAATACCCTAGTATTGGAATCTAAATGAGTGAATTTGGTGAGTGTGGTTTATTTTTGTTTTTTTGCTTTGTCCCTGTGCATGGAAGTTTAGTTTGTGTGTGTTTGTTTCAGCCTGTTCAGTTTGATTTTTTTTTTGCATCATAGACACTAACCTTTTCTTTTTGTGTGTGTATTATTTAAACAACTATAATGATTGTTAAGAAGTCGTGTTTCCAGAAATCTGCTCCTTCATTGTACAGGAAGCCTGTTTGGTGCCAAGTCAGCTGTATCCTCTGACACTGCAGCGACATCCACGCCCCAGACCACCACAGCCAGCAGTGCAACTGGCAATCCTGGAGGGAGCCTGTTTGGATTCAGCACGGTGCCCTCAACCACAGCGGCGTCCGTGCCAGGGCAGGGACTGTTTGGTGCCCCGACCAAGTTTGTCACGCCGTCCGTCTTTGGTGCCCAGTCATCTTCCTCCGCTGTGTCTGCCCCCAGTAAGTGGAACAGGGATCGCAGAGTGCTTAGAAGTCCTTGATTGGGGGGGTGTGTGTGGGGGGGGGGGGGGGGGGTGTCGTTTTTTCAAGGTCCTGAAAGTCCTTAAAAATCAGGCTTTCGCTCGTAGGTCCTTAAAAAGTGCTACAATTTTGTCACTGCCAATGATTTTGAATAAGGTCCATGTAAAATCATGAGTCTATTGAAAAAAAGAAAGATCTGAAATAGAATTTGAAAAAAAAAAGTTAAAGTATAAGAAGTCTGAATCGACGTTGACCTACAATCTTGCCGATAAGTCGTCTGCTACAGGTAAAAATACCGGAGTTACTGGCCTTCCTGAAGCCTGCTTATGTGGTAGAATGATCTGCCGTCTTGAAACTGAGAAGCCAGCATGCTGGGGAAGTGATCATTTAACGTCGTTTGGCTGGAAAAAAGAAGAGAACACAGAATGGTTGCAGGCAGACCCAGGTGGAGACAAAAACAGGGCCTTTTGTTGCAAAAAAGTCCTAGATAGTGGATAATTTAATTTGTGCAAGTATTTCATGATCGTTTTTTGAAATAAGTCCTTGAAATTTCCCCCGCGGAAAGTGCTTGAAAAGGCCTTAAAAAGTTTTTTTTTTAAATTTTTGTCGGGAAATCTGTAGGAACCCTGTGGAACAGCCATAGTTGTCAGTTCCTCGTCTGCCGAAAATAACGAGAATTGTGAAAACTGCCGTGTGCCAGAGGACACCATTTTCCACAAGTTGATGTGGTCAAGCGTCTATGGCATGTTCTGGTTTCATAGTCAAGCATTTGCAGAGCAAACATAAAAGACAGGGAGAGAGTGTTGCTTACAGCCCAGCCAACCGCAAAGGGCCATATCAGGGCTGTCGCCACGTTGAGGTCAGCTCCCAAGTCAACCAAGGGAACGTGGTTGAAGGGAAGTAAGCCATCTTCGAACATAGTAGAGTGTAAGGTGTGCAGAATAGGGTTCTTGGAACCAGTCAGTTGGTAGGTTTGTTTTCTGTCGGCAGCATGACTGTGCAGAAATGTGCAAAACCAGTTTAAATGAAACTGAGAGGAAAGATAGAACATGGCGTAGGGACAGATTCATGAGACTTTGGTTTGGATCTGGATCAAGAGGCTGATCCAGGAGGACTAGTGTTGGTGGAGGTCTCTGCTGTCCCAACTTAACGCTCTTCTAGTTTTCTTTTTTATAATCCTAGGTTGATTTACAGTATCTGTGAGGATGATTTTTTTTCTACTCCTGAACAATTTTTGGTAACTGTAGTCACGGTGATGCTGAAACTGTGCAGGTTCTCCTCCAGTGGGATTCTTTGCTGCGGCAGCTTCAACCTCCCCGGATTCTACCACCACCACTGCTGCCACCGCCACTACCTTGTCATCAGCAGGATTCAGTTTCCCTGCCGCCACAACCTCCTCTTCCTCTGCCCCTTCCGCGTCTTCCACCTCCACCACAACGGCATCTTCCGTCTTCGGGGGCGCCTCGTCTGTGTTTGGAAGTGGTGGGGTTCCCAGCTTCAGCGCCTTGCTGAAGTCGGAAGCCTCCAGTACGACGTCGGAGAGTGCAGTGCCATCTTCCCAGGGTTCCCTGTTTGCCAAGCCGGCGACCGGGTTCGGGTCAGCGGGGGTCAGTGGCTCCTTGTTTGGGGCACCGTCGTCAGGGCCCAGCAGTGCAAACGCGACTGGGTCACTGTTTGGGGCGTCTAGCACCACGGGTAGGTGATGTTATGGCTGCTGGTGCTGTTTGCTGTATGGTTGTGTTTGTTGGTTTGTTGATTTTGGGTGTGTCTGATACTGTCCCTTTTCTAGAAATAACCCTTTACTTTAAACTGTCGAAATGAAACGGCGTTGGAAGTTGATATGAGAATGAAGAATGCAGTTCATTGATTAAGATTGAGTTTGCATGCAAAGCATGAAATCTTTAGCAGGATTCTCTGCTGTATAAACATTTATTATGATGTACTGTACTGACTTGTAGAATTTTTTTTTTTTTTAAATTTCGAGTTTTGACCAGGGTATTCTATGATTATTCAGAAGTGCCATATAGGTGGTGAAATAAGTTTGGGTTCCCAGCTGTGTTGGCCAGCTTGTACACACAAACATGGATGGCTGCAAACACATGGGTGAAACCACATGTCCGGAAAATCCGGAATCCGGATTTCGTATTGGTCGTTTGTCCGGAAATCCGGACATCGGCGTTCGTTGTGGTCGATTTTCCTTTTTTAGGGTAGTTTTCGGTGAAGCTGCGTTCTTGAACAACTCGCGCATGCGCCGTCCAAGTTGTTGCAAAACTTGTCTTCCGATTTGCGCCATTTTCACGATAGCCTACAGCGTGTTCACGTCGCACGTCTTCACGTCGCAACGATCTTCTTCACGTCGGAACGATCCCGTCGACCTAGATCTAGTCTGAATCTGCTGCACTTCATTCTCTTCTTTGAGCACGATGCCGTTTGTGGCTGTGAATAAAGACAAGTCGCTGATCGATGCTTCTGTCCCCAACAAATGGTCTTGGCGATGGCTGGACGAAAGAGGTCCGGACAATGATGGCGAAATGGGAAAGGGCGACACATTTCTGACTTGGTGCCGCAAAACCACAGCTGCTGGCGTTGCCCGTGCATCGTCTGCTTACAGGACATCAAGTATGGAAGCTCTGGCATAACGGCACTCAAAAAGCATGTCAAATACAAGAAACACCAGGAAAATGCAAAGGTAGGCAACGCTCTCTCTCTCTCTCTCTCTCTCTCTCTCTCTCTCTCTCTCTCTCTCTCTCTCTTATCATGTTGCTATGTTGAATTGTCTGTATGAATGATATGTGCTGAAATAATGTATGCTTGACAAGGACAGATTGTAAGACTAGGCTTTGGCCTAAAATCTTCATCCTTGGGTATTAAAGATCAATCAATCAATCTCTCTCTCTCTCTCTCTCTCTCTCCTCTCTCCTCTCTCTCTCTCTCTCTCTCACACACACACACACACACACACACACACACACACACACACACAGTTTTTAGAATAGGAGTGGGTGGTCGGCTTTTATTGTGGGTTTTTTTTTGTTTTTTTGGGGGGGGAGGGGTTGTCAAAATAGTGTGCTAGATGGTGATTTTTTACTTCAAATTTGATAGCCCGTACATCATTGACGGCTGAGATGCACATGCTTACGTAATCAGGAGGTTGGCATTTGTTTTATTGATTTTTAAGGTTTTTTTCCCTACTGGTCAACAAAAAGTTTAGGGCCAGAGGTCAAAAACTAGGATCAGTCAGCAAATGGGAAACAAACCTTTTTCGCCTGATGGTGCATTAAGTTTACTTGACATTACAAGTAGTTTGATGAACAACTCTTTCATTTTTTTTTAAAGATAACTTTTTTTTCCAAGTGCAAAAGTGCAAACGCTTTTATTTGCTTGTAAAGAAATTTACAAATGGAAAACACGAAAAGAAAGGAAAAAAAACCAGCAAAACAGCACTACAAAAAACAAAAATGACAGTAGATCTTATCTTACATAAATACATTACAAAGCTGCAATAAGTTTGCAAAAAGAACAGCGATTCTTATTTAACATATCTTCCTGCCTTGTCAAGGCCTTGCTGACAATCTTTTCTGGCCCACTGGTTGAGGGTAGTTTCAATTTGATGGATGACATCATTGAAAAGGACCGGTCACGGATGATGGTAGAGAATTATGAAGGTTGCGCCACCATCAAGTCTGCCCTCAAAGCCAAGGGTGAATCAGCAGCTACAATAAAGATCACTGACAGCATCAGGGAGCACATGGCCAATGCAAGAGCTCTTCATAAGGCGCATCTGGCCAAGAAACTAGAAGTGTGGTCAGAAAGTCTGCAGACCAAACTTAAAGTTGCCTTGGCCCAGAAAAAGCAGCAGCAGGCAAAAAGACTGGTCAGGCAATCCAAAGGCATCACAGTCAGGTGCAGAGGTCAGGTGAGACGAAAGGCTAATGTGCGGCCAAGAGTCAAGCCACAAGTGCACAATGCAGACTCTGTTCCACTTCCAGCCTCTGATAACCAGCCAGATGTCATTGCCAGCCATCCAGAACAGGCCAGTCCAACATCCACAGTTGAGCCACCAGCCCAGAGACGTAACATGGCTCTACCTACTAACCACCAGCCAGTGGTTAGTACCTCTTGTCCAACACCAGCTGCAGATCCAGATCCCACTGCAGATGAACATAGACGGATGCTCCTGAAAAGGAAGGCTTGTGTTCAGAGCACATTAGAAAGTTTTTTAAGTAGGTATAAGAGGACACATGCTTCAAAGACTTATGAGCTGTGTATACTACATTGGACATATGAATGTATAGACTTCCAGGATACCTTGCTTGAGCATCTGGGCTTGGACACTTTCTGCAAGGTTTTGTGTTAATATGTGCTGTATGGACTCCTTTATGAATGTGATCGTGTGGGCTATAAGAATACTGTTCTTGGACATCTGCGTTGTAAAGATTATTTGAACACCTGTGGGTTTGTTTGTTTTTTGGACAGTGGGCTTTTTCAATTTTGTAACTGCTCAGTGATGAACATCTGGACACCTGCTGCTGCTGGATAATGCTGAATACATTCTTTGGACAAGTAATGCACCAGTCTGTGAGTAAATTCTGCATAACATACAAAATTATGCTGGTTTAGTGATTTTTATTATTCTTTATGATTCACAAGTTTTCTTTTCATTTTTTTTTTTTGGGGGGGGGGGGGGGGGGGGGGGCAGCATAAGTTACTCTGGGACACAACATTAGTCTTATTTCACTTATAAAAACATGCTGAAAGTACCTCAAAATGGTCTGATTTTAATAACGAAAATGTAAAAATGCTTCAGCTTCAGGGGGCTTCGCACCCTGACCCCCGACAAGGGGCTCTGCCCCTTGACCCGCCAGGGGGCCTCCCGGCCCCTGGACCCCCACCTTTCAGGATTTTCAATTTTCCCAGGTTTCACCCATGCAAACATGGTCAGGGTCTGTGCCCACCCACACAGCTCTAAAACATTGATTGTCTGCTGTGCAGTCAGTCCAGCGCATACCCACAGCATGTTCCAGATTTCAGGGGTCACACAGGGTCATGCTGGCGTCACTTGGGGTGGGATAGAAATGAAAAAGTGTTGTATGAAATCTAAGTGGGCAAACTGACCCACAGCACACGTCTTACAGACCAGTCTTTCATGACTGTGGTCGGGGGCCGGAATAGCTCAGTTGGTAGAAAGCCAGACTCATGATCCTGGGGGGTGAGGGTTCAAATTTCGGTACAGGGGGATTTTTCCCTCGGAGTTAACATTGGTTCTGACTCCATTCCCCATACAGTCCTTCGAATAAGACTATAAACCGAGGTTCCGCGTGTGAATGCATGCATAACATCTTGCACACATGTAAAATCCGTCCCCAACTTTTGGAAGAGAAGGCCAGTTTGGCCGTTGGTATGGATGACACGTTACACATAGCATGCATCTTCCCCGAAGATGGAGTCTATACAGGCAGTGTCCGCAGGAGTATCAGCCTGCGTACGCAGAAAGAAAGAAAGGAAAAAGAAATGACTGTGGTCCTTAAATGTACTGATTCGGTGTCTCCTTTGTCCACCTGGTCAGGGTCAGTCTTTGGCAAACCAGACAGCACCAGCTCTGGCTCGCCATCCCTCTTCACCACGCCGGCATCGACCGCGGCCCCTCTCCTGCCGACCCCAACGACGGCAAATGCGTCCGCCACCACCACCGCCACCACCACCCCTGCAAGCAGCAGTGTTAGCTCCGCTGCTGTCTCAAGTGGTGGACTGTTCTCGGCCAGCACGACGGCAGCGACGACGGCGGCAGCATCCAGTGGCCTGTTTGGAGGGGGCGGCAGCGCTCCTTTGTTTGGGAGTGGCACTGCTACAGCAGTGGCGCCATCTGGAGGGACATCCTTATTTGGTGCTGCCTCCTCAGCAACTTCAACAGGTTGTGGTTTATATTGTTTATTAGAAATCAGAGGTGTCGGATGTTGTGTAGTGAAGTTATTGACAAACCCTAACTACATGCTGTTTTGATTGCGTGATCTTGCCCTGACCTCTTTAATTCTGTAGATGTTTGTCATTTGATTATTATGTTAAAAGGTTGCAAGATCAGGAAAAACTGCATTTGAGTAATGGCTGGCTGCAGATTTAGATCTACCGCACGGATGTAGTCAATAAGATTGTGAGGAAAGGTGTGATTTTGTGCACATTTGAAAATGAGTTTTTCAAGTCTCTGCAATTTTGTATAGAGCTTATAGCAGTGGATCATCTGATAACGATGGTGTTGGTGATGGTGCGGACACTGACTGTCGTTGTTTGTGTTGAAGGGTCGGTGTTTGGGTCGGCCTCCACCACCCTGCTGGAGGGTCGCTGTTTGGCATGGCTGCCGCCACCACCACTGCCTCCGCTCCCTTTGGCTCCACCGTCGCCACCTCATCACCAGGGGGCGCCCTTCTAGCCACGCCTGCCATGTCTTCTGTTGGATCCTCTCTGTTCGGGTCTTCGGCCACTCAGGGATCAGTGTTTGGATCGTCAACCACAGCCACAGCAGGATCCGTCTTTGGAGGGGCGTCCTCTGCTCCTTCGATGACCGCACCAGCCACCTTTGGTTTTGGGTCATCTCCCGCAGCAACAACAACAGCGGCACCGCCGTTTGGTTTTGGACAGTCCTCGGCAGCAGCAACAACAGCGCCAGCGTTTGGATTCGGGCAGCCGTCGTCAGCTGCCTCAACAACAACGGCGTCAACGGTGGGGGGGTTCGGGCAGCCGGCGGGTTTTGGCGGTTTTGCAAAACCAGCCTTTGGGTCACCGTCAGTGTTTGGACAGAGTCCTGGGTAAGACGGTGTCTCTGTGACATGATAACTTCAGTATTGTGGAGGCATGGTTCCATTTCATTTTGTGGTAGAATATTCAGTAATGGCACAGCAGGTCAACAGTGAAATGTAGTGTAGACAGACAGTCATCCAACAAGCCATGTCATGAGCGGACTTGACAGTACTGTGTAGTGTAGGCAGCTGGCCGCTCAGGAAGAAGTGATAGGGCGGACGGACATTAGAGTAGGGTGTAGATGGTCACTCGGCAACGAGTGTTAGGCAGGCTAACATTTTGATGTAGTTTACATGATCTCGCAGCAAACAGCAAGTTCGTCAGGCTGTCAGGGAAAGGGTTAAAAAAAAAAAAAGTTCACAAAGTGTATTCCCCAGTGTCCCTGTCTTTTGCAGGGGAAAAAAGAATTTTACAACTAAAAGTAGTCGGTGATGTACTTGCTTGTTCACAAATATACATACCTCATCCCCTCGGCACAATATTGGGAGAGCAGGGAGCTAACCTCACCTTCATACCCAGATAGGCAGCAAGAGTGATTGACCTTAATAAGTTCTCTGTTGCGTCAAATTCGAACTTGCTCAGTTTTTAGCACCTTTTCCCAACAAAGCGGGCTGGTGGGAGGACGTTGTAGTGTTTGGAGAGGTAAGTGTATGGGTGGGGTAACTCGGTGATGGCGCCCTTCCGAAGAAGCTCCTCGATTTCCAGGCGAAGAGCCTCCGCTTGGGCGGGCGGTGGATCGCCGGGGGAAGGAGGAGGGGAGGACAGAAGAGGGGGGCGTTCGTGTGCCCAGGGTAGACGGAACCCCTCTGTAGAACAGATACTACCCAGGGGTTGAGACCCATGCGCTAGCGTCACGAGTCTCATTAGATCGGGTGACGTGCGGTGATTCCGGCCGCGAGTCGTCGCCCGTGCCGGTCCGGGTCTCGGCAAGGGTCCCCAGGGGCCGATGATCGCCGGACGCGGCATGACAGGAGAGGGTCTCCTTACGCGAACGGGAAGATTTAGAACGGGCAGGTCCTTTCATGGGGGCCTTGCCCTTGGATTTGGACTTAGGGTAAGTTTGGAATGAAAAACAGGCGGCGATGACGGCCGATTGCCCGTTCGACTGAGACTGCCTGTTGGACTTCGATCGCAACGATTGTGTGTCCGTCGATCGGGTAGAGGGGGAATCGTAATGATGGTCGCGCGTCCCCTGCGCGGAACCCTCCTCTACGCCGATCGTACGCTTATCGTGTGTGTGAGCGGTTTGTCCCGTGGAATCGACACGCAGCTCCTCCGGGGTAGAAAGCGACTGCCGAACAATGGAGCGTCTCGAGCCGTTAGTGTCCTTCACCATGTTGGGCACTGGTGGTGGGGAATAAACACGGAACGCACGATCGCAAAGGGGAGACAAAGAGGTGGATCGAGGGATAGAAAGAGGTCGACCAACCTCGGGAGAGACACTGGAAGTGTACTAAATGTAACGAGATCTCAGTGTTAGATCGAGGAAGGTCGATCGTAAGTGACGGCGGTTTTGGCCGGTCGAAACAAAATGGCGGAACGACCGGTGAAAAAATGGAAACCGAGTGGACGAAGTGGAAGTTAGTCGAATCGGGAGTCCGAATGTGAAGGAGAAGGGACTGGGACTCGAAGAACAAGGGGCCGTAAAGGCTAAAAAGGGTGAGAAGAGGTGGAACCGGCGATGGAGTTCCGACTTTCGAAGATAGAAAAGAACGGAAGACGAAGTCGTGAGTGCTGAGACAAAGGCGAGAATGGCGTGGTTAAATAGATTAATAAATTATAAAGCACACCAAACCAAAGCTCAAGAGTAAAAGGGTGAAGCGCGCAAGCCACAACAAACCAGTAAAGAAGCAAACACAAAGCTATCTGAACACAACGGCAAAGAGAAGGCGAGACAGAGCACAAGACTTATCTTGCTTGGACGGCAGGCCGAGAGAGAATGAGGTACGGGAGGTTGACACCGGCTTCTTCCTACGGCGGAAGCGGGTTGGGCATCACGTGACTGTCTTATTACTGCATTAGCCACACAAAAACTTCGGCCTGGCAGAGCTGACTAACTGCCGTGAATGGTATTGTCTGACATGGTACAGTATATGACGCCAAAAGCAAATTTACACGAGATTTTGGGAAACTGCAGCGTCCAAAGAAACCACGAAGTCTAGAGTCGGAGTGAAGGTAGAGAGGCGTGTTCCTCCATCAAGGAAGAGGAGAAAACTGAGCTAGTTTGAATATGGCGCAGTAAATGGAACTCAAGGGCTACCACTCTCATTGCTTATTTGGGTATGGAGGTGAGGTTAGCTCCCTGCTAAGTTTTGCTTTTTGGGGTGGGGGGGGGGGGGGTGGGGGGGGGGGGAGGGATCCTGATAATATAGCGATAGTCCATGTCGGGTAGGGATAAGGCATTTGTTTGGACAAGCAAATACGAGTAATTTTAAAAAATGTTTTAATTTATTTATATGTTTGTGTGTGTGTGCGTGTGTGTGACAGGTTTGGACAGAGCAGTCCTGGTGGTTTTGGACAGACATCAACAGGGACTGGCTTCGGAACCAGGTAAACCAGAAAAAAAGATTAATAGAATATCGTCAGATTCACCTGAGTGGGGACAATTTTGGTTTTCTTTAAAGTTGATTACCACTTCCACGGCTGACACATTCATACTGGAGATTTCCCCGAAGATGGAGTATGGCTGCCTTAATGGCGGGATAAAAGAGGGTCATACACACAAAACTCCACTGCCTGGCTATACGGGGAGTGTCCGCAGGAGTATCAGCCTGCGTACGCAGAAAGAAAAAGAAAATACTGGAGATGGAACCAAATTGCATTTGGCTATCTGGTTTCAGAGTGTTTATAATCAAAGACATGTAAAGGCATTTGAATAAAAAGAGTAGGTTGATATAAATGTTTTCATGTTGTGAATGAATTTAAAAAAACATGTTCATCATAACTAGTATGATTAGAAGATTCGGCAACAAAAGGCTGGATACAAAATTATTTTTAGAGACTGATTGCCTGACACAGAGAGGATGTTCTGTGAGGCCGAATCAGTTTTTACAGAGATCGACGGCACCTGATGCCAACACAGTTTTACTTGGTGGAAGAAGGAGACGGTAAAGCCTGCTCAAAGACAATGCTGCACAGGCGTGTGAGATGATGCTTGAAAGGGAGAGCCTACTCCAGTGCCACTGCTAGGCTGCAGGCGGCCACAGCAAAGCACCCGTCTGCTCTGATCAAATCATCTACCTAGTGGAGCATGGTGTGTCCAAGGCACAAGCTGTCAACCTCCTCTTCTCTTGCACAGGCAATCAATCCTATCTCGTTGACAGGGTCTCCTGGCAGTGGGGTGGAGGGGCGGGGCGACCTGCTTAGCTTGCGTGTGGGAGGGAAAGAAAGAGAATGAAATCGATTTTGCACCCAGCCTGTGTTCGTTGAGTTTGCCGATGTGATGCCTGATGAGCAGGGCGGCAGGACAGGCACAAAGGGTTGTGGAACATTGAGGACGGCTCTGAGGAAAAGACCATTAATTGTAAGGAAAATTACCAGGAAAATTACCAGGAAATCGTTCCCACACTTGTTTGAGCTGCCGACTGGGAGGTCAGTATCACCCATTAACCGTCTTTAGTATGCACTTACCTGAGCTTAGTTACGCCGAAAACCCATCGGCAAGGTAAGTAACTCCGTAATTTGAACATGGTTACCCATTTAAAAATTAATTTAAAAGAGAGGAAAGGAAATGGTGAAATGAAAATAATTTTAAAAATTCCTACGAATATATATGTTGCTATATCATAAGTTTGAAGAATATCATATGAGCCATTTACTCGGGGGGGGGAAAATCTTCTTCAGAACGTTCTTCCGAATCATACCTGGAACATCATCCCAGTCGAAATCTAGGTCACTCTAAGCTTCATTACCCAGCACTTTCACTAAGTCTTATGCCGTAAATCCTACAAATCACAGTATCTTCATCACTAAATCTCATTATAGAACGGCAGAAATCAAGGTTAGCAATGGCGAAAAACAGCATTTCGACCACAAAACTTAAAAAATTCGTAACTCGAGAACTACGGCACGTATCGACTCGCGGTTTTTTGCAAACGGAAGTAAATGGCCACAGGAAGAAGGAAGTCACGTTCTCGCGAGACTTCGTTTTCTACGAGAAAATTGGCGGCGCCCATTGTTGCCACGTGTTTTACCGGCGCTGGCAGGTGCTCAGCGTTTTGGCTGTGTGATTTCTGGTTGGGCGCTAGCAGGCTCTCGCCTGTCAAGAGGGTTAAATGAACGAAACCATGCATCATATTGTATGTCTAGAAAAGCAAAAAGAGACTCGGAGTAGAAACTGCCCGGTGATCGTTGAAGGGTCTTGGGCCATAGAATGGCAAGAAGGTTGGGCTTGGGCCAGCAGTGCAAGATGTTTCATACAACATGCGTATACTGTGTTGGACATGAAGATCTAGTGGTGCAGAATAGGCAAAATGGCTGAAGTTAGAGAAATCTTAAATAAATGTTAGCAAAACCGCCAAGAGAAACATGGACAAACGAGTCGCAAGACAAAACACGACTTGTTTTGACCTGTTAGGTCTTCTTCAGGCAAGACACAAACAAATAGGACAATGAAAATGAACGAATTTTTCACCTAGCTTAGATCTCTTCAGGGCAAGGTGGACAGGCGTTGAAGTTAGAGAGTTGGACATCATAAGGATACTTCTCCAAATTAGGAGCGTAACCAAAATTCCTCATATTTGTATTTACAAGTATGCAGTGGCTCTTTGCAACATATTGGACGATTGTGATTATGAGCACGCTAATGCTCTTGGCAACAAAAGGGTGAATGTGAAATATTTATGTCACTGAAATGCCTGTTGTGTGCCCAAACACCTCATCCTTTTTCAAACACACAGCTTCATTTCTATCGCTTCTGGTTTTTTGTCGTTCTAGCGCTGGCTTTGGACAGCCTGTGACTACGTCGTCAGAGGCAGGGGCTCTGGGAGGGTCCTTCTTCGGCGGGGGTGCTGGAGGTGGTGGCGTGTTCGGCTTGGGGGCCAAACCAGCGAAGAGAAAGCCAAGCAGAATGTGTTTGGTACCTCGCAGGTCTTCGGGTCAAGTGCACCCAATAGCTGTAAGTTGTTCAGTGATATGCACTTAAGTGTTTATTTTTTTTACCTTGATGTTGAAAACATATTGGTGAACATTTTTACAAAACAGTGATGACCTTTTGCATAAAGATCTTCCCCACCTTTAACTCTTTTAGCCTGTGCATAGGTTACCCAGAAGCTCTCCCGTGTATTCGAAAATGTTCATGCTTTTTAAAGGGTACACAGTGTCATAGCTTTGTTGTGCCAAAATTAGCACCAGTCGTTAGTTGTTTGACCTTGACCCAGATGGGAAGCTGTCTTCAAGGTGGTCGTGTAGAAGCCAGAGCTTAAATGTGTGATGGAGACACACCCATAGGACTGAACGACAGGCAGTGGATGGCGTGATATTTAACCCCTCAGGGCTTCTGCTGGGGTGAAAATCTTTCCGGTCCCAGGGACCCCTTCATCAAATTTTTAAGGAGTCCCAGGCTAACATTAAGGGGTCTCTACACCACAAAAAAAAAACAAAATAACGTTAAAAAATTGCATCCCTGCACGCGCACTGCAATTGTCACAGACACATCGTCACAATAAAAACAACAAAAAAATATAAAAAATTGTATCCGTTCTGGATCTTGCTCCTCTGCTACGCTTTTTTGCTTTTGCGATGATGATTTCGTTAACCACGCTTCGAGAGACATGTTGGAAACGAAGGCTTTGCGGAAATGCTTCTCTCCTGCCGGGAAAATGAAAAGCGTCATCATGACATCACTTGGCTCAAAGTAGGAAATTGGGTCAACTGAAAACGAGGCTGTGGCCTAGCGTTAACAGACCTGTGCACTTTACGATTTTTGCGTATAATCTCACGAAATTTAATACAGCTATACGATTGTAAGTTTCAAAACCAAATTGTACGAAATTTTGATGAACGAGCTGACGAAAATGCGCTGAACACGTAATCCGGCCGAGTCCAAGAGTCTGGTCCAACTTTTAAAAGTTCCGATGGCGCATGAGTACTTCCTGCCACTATGAATGCATCAACATTGCTTCTCACTCAGCTTCAACTCGCGCGCATGAAACAGACAACGAAAATTCAGATTCATTGGTAGAAGCTGTGATCCAAAAGAAAAAGAAATATGAACAGAAGTACAAACCAGCGTATCATATATTTTTCAAGTTCATTACTGCGTCAAAGAAGGGCGATACGTTCGCACACAGCACCACGTGTAACTGTCAAATCGCGTTTGCTACAGTGGTCGCTTTGACATTCAGCGGCACATCGGTAGCAAAAGCCACAAGGGAAACAGTGATTCTGGAAAACGGTAGGCAATGAACATTCAAAGCTTTTTTGTGAAGTCGAGTTCTGCAGGCACTTCTGATGAGAGACTGGACATCAGACTACTCGCGGAGAGGGACAAAAAGCTCCAAAATCCCCCCCTCCCACCCCCGGCCCAAAGGAGCACACTGTCCAGTGAAATTCTTGAAAGTCTTCTCATCCTGAAGAAGGCTGACTGTTCTTTAATAGATGCAGTTCATGGCCTTTCAGCTGACAATTTAAAGGACAGCGTTCGTAGGGTCCTTTGAAGTCCTTATAAATGGGATTTTTGCCAAAAGGCCTTTTAAGTCCTTTGATTCAGCAAGTTGGTCCTTTTAACTCACAAGGAGGTCCTTTTAATTTTTGAAAGGTACTGTTAAGCCCTGTTTTTTCAAGAGAAGGAGGCTTGAAAACGGAACCGATACATCTTTCACAACCCAAACCGTACTATTGCAAGTTGCAAAGAGTTGACAGATGCCGACGCGATCATCTGAAACGCGGTAGGCAGGCCTATAACGCTAGGCCTATCAGTGGGCTTTCTGTTTAGTAAGCTTAGCTAGCAGACGACGCAAAGCTGCGGGCAGTGGCTTGTGTCTTCTGCTGGTGCGTTGCTGCAATCCAGCTTTTTTGACGTCACGGGTTCCACAGTGCAGACGCGGTGCTAATGTTCGCGGCATGTAGCTGACTTAACATTTTCGCTCATGCTATCAATGTTAAAATGTTCCCTTTATAGAAATTCATTTGAAGAGTGGGGCAATAATGATGAAAATATTATTACCCAAATAAATATAGGTACATAACATGACGGATTGCGAACATGCGACATAACAAACGGCTTGGGGAACAGCTATATGCTGAGTTCTTGAGTAACATTTACAGGATAGATCCTTTTCCCGCCTTGTCTACCCCCCCCCCCCCCCCCCCCCCCCCTTCCTCCATGTTGGCAAAGGTCCTTTTAAACTGATTTGAGGTCCTTTAACGTCCTTTAAAGGTCCTTTTTTGGCCTCATGCCCCTCACCTGGGAACCCTGAAGGAGCTGGAATCACCAGAGTCTGAAATAAAGTTCACATCATAATTGTTGTGCTCTTCAGAAAGACTGGTTAGCTTATCAACAGTGAAAAAGTGCCCATAGTAGCATATGAAAGAAATAGATTACTTCAAGATTTTTTTTCAGTTATGTCCATCAGTACAGTAAAAAGTGAAGAGAGTTATTTTAAAGTGTTATAAAAGAAAATTCACATCAGTTAATGTTCTTAATTTCCTGAGCAAAGGCTTTTGCCCATCAGAGGATACTGGCAAGGAACTTGGATTAGTTTGACAATCATTGATTGTTAAAGAAGCCAATTTAATGCATTTCATGAAAATACATCTTTTATAGTAATAAATTTTCAGTGTTTCTAATGTCTGGAATGCATTCAGTATTGTTTCCTACGCAGCTACTTTGCGCTGCAAAAGCTTACACATTTTACACACAATTGTACACATTTTTGACCCAAAACCTACACATAGAATTTCTGAGGGGTAACGAGGTCTGCGTTGAGCTCAGTCAGTCAGCCTCGGCAGACGACAAAAGTGACTGACTTATGTTGTTAGGAGGCTGCCCTACTCGCTTTGTTACTGTGCAAACTTGAAAAGGGATGGGTTCGGTCCGAAGTGTAGCAGACCTACGATGTTACGGCACCCAACTTACGATGTTGAAGGCTGTCTTTTCTCACTTTATGTCTGACTTCACCAAAACTTGGGGGGGTCCCTGGGGACCCCTTACACGGACACCCAGTGCGTCCCGTAGAGTTTTAATGCGTACTGTACGCAATTTTTTGCGTTTTCAGAAGCCCTGCCCTGACTGCCGCTATTTTGTATCAGTTTTGCACTTCTGTGTGCCAGAGCAAAATTTGACTTTTTGCGGTGGTAGGTTCACTAATTTGATCAGTGCTCATTTATTTGTGGAGATATCTTAGATTTTTGGCATGTTTTCTTCTCATACCCAGGGCTATAATATCTGCAAATGATATTTGATTTTGTTCATTCTGAGTATAATAAATAATCTTATAATTCAACTTTAAAAAAAATTATTTTGTAAGCATACAAAAACCCACAGCAGCAAAACAAAAAACATACAAACCCAGCCAAAAGTGGTTTTGGTGTTTACTGAACACCTTTGTAAGTATTTGGTGGTGAATTTACAACCCACAATTGTTGTTTTATATGATAAATTTATGCATTTCTGGGTTACAGTACAATCCAGGTATCAAGGGACACAATCTTGTTTTCTTAGGTAGGTTCACTGATAAGCCCAGTGCTCTTTCAATTCTTAACATATATCTTAGATACTTGGGAAATTTTCTTGTTATATCCTTGGCTACAGCCAGATTTCACAGTAATTTGATTTTGTTGTAATGAGTAGACCAAAAATATATATAATGATGAAGGTTTTGTTTGAAAAACAGACACTTTCAGAACATAATCAAAACTATAGCACTAAAATCACAATGAAATACCACAAAAACTGGTGTTAGTATCCTTTGAACTTCAGGACAAACATCTGTATTCACAATAAAGCTTGACACTGCATAAAATGTTCAGCAACCCATATGATAGGGGGCACTTCAGCGCAGGTAACGTGGGAAAGAAGATGGCAATTGAACATTATCCACAGCATCAGTCTGCACATCTTGCAAGCCTCTTGGGAATTGGTCTTGTTTAGCAGAGATGAACTAACAATAACAACACTAAGTGTAACTTCCAATTATTCTGTCAGTTTTCTTTCACACATGTTGTTTGGTTCACTCATGAACTAAGTGTGATTGATAAAGGCCATCACCACAGAAGATAATAAATAAAACATTGCAAAACCAACCACACCCAAAAAAAAAGAGACTGCTAAAGATAGGACTGAGCTACAAAAGGCCACACTACAGATGATGAAAGACTAACAACTGAAAAATACACTGGTGTCGCAGAGAATACACCACACCACAGAACCTGTGGACAGAAGGATCAGGATCCTAAACTACTGTCCGTAAATGTCAGTTATAGTTGACTGACACACATTTGGGTACACACACACACACACACAACACACACACACACAACACACACACACACACACTGTGCACAAGCACATATTCAAAAGCAACTCACACACACACACACACACACAACACACGCACGTACACACACACACACACACGCACACACACACACACAGCACCACATGCAAAAGCACCACACACACACCATGTACAAACACTACACAAACAACACACACACACACACACACACACACACACACACACACAATGTATACCACACCATGCACAAGCACTGCTCTCTCTCTCCCTCTCTCTCCTCTCTCTCTCTCTCTCTCTCTCTCTCTCTCACACACACACACACACGCACACACACACACACACACACACACACACACACACACACACATCATGCACAAACACACACACACATCATGCACAAACACACACGCACACACACACACTCGCAAGCACAACACACACACACACACACACACACACACACACACACACTCACTACAAAATCAACTCCAGAAAATTCATAGGCTTGGAAATTGCCAATGTTTACCTTGATACCTGGGTCACCCGTGAAAGAAAGGTCGAGATTTGGGCGATCAGCACTGGCCTCTGTCCATTCTGAAACAAGTTCCAACTGACGAGTGCCACGCCCTCTTCCTCTGCCACGCCCCCTCACACTGGACCCTCGCCGTTGTCCTAAACCCCCTCCCGTTCCGCGACTCTCCTCCCGACCTCTCACGAAAGGAGGGAGGGGGCACTCGACATACACAGAATCGGCTCGTCACTTCCGATTCGGCCCCACTTGCGCCGGTATTGCTCGGTTTGAAGTCAGGGATCACCTTCGTCATCAACACCAACCTCTGATAACAAAGGGTGGTTTTGATTGTGATCACTTATTCCTCCTCCGAATCGCTTCATTCCACTTCTTTGAAGTCTTTGTCATCGTTTTCACGGTCTCGGATAACTTCTTGATGCACTTTAAGAGCATTAGATCGTTTGAAAACGGCACGCGCCTGATCGAACTGCCTGCTCGACTTGCCATCTTCAACCGAGAATAACTCTCCGAACTTTGCCGAAGTTATTGACCGAATGGATGCGAGCCGGTCAGTCAGCTGACCCGCGAAAGGGAAGAAACCGTCCTTTAGGGTCCCTGCAACCGTTTAAACCATTTTTTCTCCTTGCCTCCCTTCTTTAAATCGCCAAATTTTGATGATGAAATTATCTCGAACGCCATTCGTGCAAGGGCACACAGCTTTCCCGAAAACATCTCGAACGCCGTTCGTGCAAGGGCAGTCAACGGGTTAAAAGGAAAAACAAAACAAAAAAAAAGAACAAAGCGCCAAGGATTTCCAATCAGTCAGCTGTGGCGAGGTGAACTGTTAGAAGGTGAAAAATCTGCTTTCTTTCCCAAAAAAGTTGGGTTTTTTTAGGTTTGTGCTTAGCTACCAGATTCACCTCCTAACAGGGAGGCTGGTTGGTTTGGCTGTCAGGCAAAATGACACAGAATTATACAAGCAAAGGATGCAAAGATAGACTATGTCCCAGAGGATGAAGGTGATGGTTTGGTACTGGATCAGAGGGCGGAGCCAGACACCATTCCACTTCGGCAGAGGTGTGCTTTCTCCCGAGTGCTGTTCTAGTCGGTGACATTCTGTGATTTTGTGTGTTACCTTCTTTGTTGTCCATGTCTTTGAGATGGACATTTCTCTCCCTCTCTGTGTCTGTCTGTCGGTCTGTCTCTCTCTTTGTCTCTCTCTCTCTCTGTCTCTGTCTTTGTCTCTCTGTGTGTGAGTCTCTCTCCCTCCTCTCTCTCTCTCTCTTCCTCCCTCCCTCCCCCCTCTCTCTCTCTCTCTGTCTATCTGTCTGTTTCTCTCTCTCTCTTTCTTTGTGTCATCCATGTTGAAAGATGGCTACATTTTGGTCATGCGTTGCTCTGTTCCTCACCTCAACCCCCCCCCCCCACCTCCGCCCACCCCATATCTCACCTCCTCCACACCCCCTCCCTGTGTGTCCTCAGCGCTGTTCGGCAACAAGGGAGCCACAGTGTTCGGCAGCACCACGACCGCCAGCAGCAGCGGTGGCGCCGGATTGGGTGCCAGTGCCTTCGGCAGTGCCAATACAGGGACAGGGGGAGTGGCCTCCCTTGGGTTTGCAGTCACCCAGCCTGTGTCCAGTCCCTCAGGTACGGCTGGGTTGTGGTATGACTGGTGCTGGAGTGTGGGTGGGTGTGTTTGTGTGTGTGTGTCTGTGTGTGTGTGTGTGTGTGCTAAATCTTTTGTCAAGTTGCTTTTAGTAAAAAGGATCAAACCTGCCACGTGAGTTTTTTGAGTGGTACTGACTGGCACTGGAGCGTGTGTGTGTGTGTGTGTGTGTGTGCATGCCTTTGAACACGTTTGTGTGCATGTGCGCACTTTTGTGTGTATGTGTGCATGTGTGTGTGTGTATGCATGTTTGTGTGTGTGTATTTGTGAGTGTGTGCATGCGTGTGTGTGTGTCTGTGTGTGTGTGTTGTGTGTGGATGCATGTTTGTGTGTGTGTGTGTATATGTGTGTGCGTGCATGTGTATGCGTGTGTGTGTGTGTGCGCGTGCGTGTGATGCATGTTTGTGTGTGTGTGTGTGTGTGTATGCATGTGTGTGCGTATGGATGTGTGTGTGTGTATATATATATATATATATATATGTGCGTGTGTAGGTGGCTTTGGAACAGCCCCAGCCTTCGGAGGCACCCCAGCCTTTGGCGGGTCCTCGGCCTTTGGCAGCAGTCCAGCTTTTGGCAGCAGCCCAGGTTTTGGTTCCACCGCCGCCTTCTCCAGCCCCTTTGGCTCTGGGCAGCAGCAGACGGCCACTTCGGGTGGATTCGGCAGGTGAGAGGGATGGAAAGGGAGAGACGGGTGGGTGAAGAGGGAGGGTGATGGAGTGAACAAGAAAACCTTTTCTTTTTTTTCCCCAATTTGTTTTCTTCCTGTTATTGTTGGCATCATGGATATTTCACTCTTTATATTTATATTTTATGTCTGTTGGCAAGAACTGCGCAGAAACTGGAACAGACTGTAACGAAACATGCTGGTCAGACAGAATGTGGGTTAAAGGACAAAGGATCCAGAATTTTTTCTGCGAGATTTTGTGTCAGTGGTTGAACTAATGTGTTAGTGGTTGAACTAATGTGTCAGTGGTTGAACTAATGTGTCAATGGTTGATCTAATGTTTAATGTGGCTTGGGGAAAGATGTGAATGCGGCCCAAAGATGCAGCTGATGCATTTTGTTGTGAAGCTCCATCATAGAGCAGGTCCAGTATTTGTTTGATCTTTTAATCTTTTTCGTTTCAACTGACATTGTGGTTAGACCATTTTTGGATTAAAGTTTACTTGACTGGACATTGCCCTAGCTGTAACCTTAACCAGAGAAATCAATGTTTGATAGGGGAGCCATGAGCAGTTTGGGACACAGGGCTTTCGGTGTAGCAGGTTTGCTGCGTTGCAGGCTACTTTCAGTATAACGGGCATCTTTCAGTACAACAGACATCTTTCAGTATAACAGACATTCGGTGCAGGTTTCTTTCAGTATAACAGGCATTCAGTGCAACAAGCTTCTTGCGAAGAAAAGAAAAGGCTTCCTCCAATATCGCAGGCTTTTGGTGTAACAGAGTTGGTGTAGAAAGCTTACGATACTGTAGGATTTCAGTATTACCAGGGTTCGTACGCTCCTTGAATCTCCTTGAAGTCTGAGAGCAAATTTCAAGGCCTTGAAAATTAATAAAATGTGGTTCTGTTGACCAAACCTCCTTGAATACCTTTGAAAATCAAGCCATCGGCTGCAAAAATTTTTAATGTGGCTAAAAAGAAATGGCAGTTTGATTTTTCTACATTCAGGTTCATTAAAAATCATTTAAAAACAAATTTTTATAACATTGTCACAATCCCAGATTGTCCGTTATTTAACCAAGGGAAATAATTTGTAACTTCGTCAATTTTTACGCATGTATTGTAGCCTTGAATAAAAATTTTTTTTGAAAACTCCTGGAAAAATCCTTGAATTTTGTTTTGGGGAATCTGTAGGAACCCTGTATTACCAACTTGGACAGGACTGTGTGTTGTTAGCCAGTAAACGTCACATATTATTTGTACTTTGTCTCATCTGTCAGCGCAGTGTGACAGTGCTGGTGATTCAGAACTCACTGGTCTCTTGCAGTTTCGCGGGCAACAGCGGCGCTCCCACCTTTGGAAGCTTAGCGCAGACTTCAGAGACTCCCACCTTTGGCAGCCTGGGCCATGCGGGCGGAGCTGGGGGGTTTGGAGTGCTGGCAGCCCAAGGCGGCGGTGGGTTTGGCAGTCCTGGGTTCGGTGCCGGCAGTCCCGGTTTCGGAGCCAACAGCCCTGGCTTTGGTGGAGCTCAGCAGCAGCAACAGCAGCAACAGCAACAGCAACAGCAGCAGCAGCAGCCTCCAGGTGAGTTGACCTGTCGGGGTCATGTAAGACCAGTGCATCCATACTTGCTCCTTTTTTTTTTGTTTTCGGCTAGAACTGTGAGAGAGGCTTTCAGTGAGATTTTTGTTCACATAGTCCCACTGTTAAGGCCACCGCATTTTTTCTTCAAGGATGGCTGGTGTGTGTGTGTGTGTGTTCTACAGTGTGTGCTTGTGTGTGTGTATATACCAGCTCACTGTGTGTGTTCTGCAGTGTGTGTGTGTTCTACAATGTGTGTGTGTGTGTGTATACATACCAACCCACTGTGTGTGTTCTACAGTGTGTGTGTGTGTGTATACATACCAACCCACTGTGTGTGTTCTACAATGTGTGTGTGTGTGTGTATACATACCAACCCACTGTGTGTGTTCTGCAGTGTGTGTGTGTGTGTGTTCTACAATGTGTGTGTGGTGTGTATACATACCAACCCACTGTGTGTGTTCTACAGTGTGTGTGTGTGTGTGTACTGTGTGTGTTCTACAGTGTGTGTGTGTGTGTGTGTACTGTGTGTGTTATACAGTGTGTGCTTGTGTGTGTGTATATACCAACCCACTGTGTGTGTTCTGCAGTGTGTGTGTGTGTGTTCTACAATGTGTGTGTGTGTGTATACATACCAACCCACTGTGTGTGTTCTACAGTGTGTGTGTGTGTGTGTATATATATACCAACCCACTGGCACATGATGGCCTCCTTTTCAACACAATTTCAGACTGCTTTCTGCACCGCTGTTGTCTGATCAGTGGTGGCTGGGCTGCTGAGCTGTCCAGTCCTGCCAGATGGACTGTTTTTCTGTCGCCCTCACTCCTGGGCTGTTGAGCTGTCCAGTCCTGCCAGATGGACTGTTTTTCTGTCGCCCTCACTCCTGGGCTGCTGAGCTGTCCACAGTCCTGCCAGATGGACTGTTTTTTCTGTCGCCCTCACTCCTGGGCTGTTGAACTGTCCAGTCCTGCGAGATGGACTGTTTTTCTGTCGCCCTCACTCCTGGGCTGCTGAGCTGTCCACAGTCCTGCCAGATGGACTGTTTTTTCTGTCGCCCTCACTCCTGGGCTGTTGAGCTGTCCAGTCCTGCCAGATGGACTGTTTTTCTGTCGCCGTCACTCCTGGGCTGTTGAGCTGTCCACAGTCCTGCCAGATGGACTGTTTTTCTGTTGCCCTCACTCCTGGGCTGCTGAGCTGTCCACAGTCCTGCCAGATGGACTGTTTTTCTGTCGCCCTCACTCCTGGGCTGTTGAGCTGTCCACAGTCCTGCCAGATGGACTGTTTTTCTGTCGCCGTCACTCCTGGCTGTTGAGCTGTCCAGTCCTGCCAGATGGACTGTTTTTCTGTCGCCGTCACTCCTGGGCTGTTGAACTGTCCACAGTCCTGCCAGATGGACTGTTTTTCTGTCGCCCTCACTCCTGGGCTGTTGAACTGTCCACAGTCCTGCCAGATGGACTGTTTTTTTGTCGCCGTCACTCCTGGGCTGTTGAACTGTCCACAGTCCTGCCAGATGGACTGTTTTTCTGTCGCCGTCACTCCTGGCCAAACTGGACCACAGCTGACTTTTATCTTTGTTTGAACTGACTGGCTGGAATGGAAGTTCTGTGGACTGGTGGCCACTTGCTCTTCAGTGGATGCCTCTGAACTGTGCACCTTGACCCTCAGTTCTGACCAGATAACTTGTATGAGGACAAAATGTTGGGTCACTTTTGACAGGCAGATTAGTAGTTAATGGTAATTTCTGAGGGGCGGTTGGATGGTTGACTGGACTTTTTTTGACGGATGGATTGGGTGGGTAGTTGGTTATTTGTGACGAGCAGATGGATGATGAACTGGTTATTTCTGATAGGTAGTTTGGTGGTCATGGTCTGGCAGTTTATGACAGAAGTATGGGTAGCTCACAGGTAATTTCTGATGGTGGATGGTTGTTAATTTCTGACGTGGCAGAGAAATAGTGTAAAAAGATGAAAGTGAAAACTGGTTTCTCTCTCTCTTCTGTTTTCAATGTAGTATGAGACTAGCCGCCTCTCGGCATCACAAGGTATGACTTAATAGAATGAGATATGTCGTTGTTAGTAGCTGTATTGTCCTGCGCTACCATTTAAATAGCACCATACCCCCTGCCTCCCCCCCCCCCCCCCCAAAGAAAAAAGAGATGGACATCAATCAGTGATAAAGTATTATCCTGTGTAGTGACACAGTTAAGTTTCATCTGAGCTCTGGTGCAGGCAGAGTACACTGGAGATAATGGACAGCTTTTTTCATTTCTTCTTATTCTTCTGCGAATGCAGGCTGATACTCCTGCGGACACCCGCTGTATAGGGAGTGGAGTTTTGTGTGTATGACCTTTTTTTTTTTATCCCGCCCTTAAGGCAGCCATACTCCAACTTCGGGGAAGGTGCATGCTATGTGTAATGTGTCATCCATACCAACGGCCAAACTGGCCTTCTCTTCCAAAAGTTGGTGATGGGATTTTATGTTTGTGCAAGGTGTTTTGCGTGCGTTCACCCACGGAACCTCGGTTTATAGTCTCAGTCAAAGGCTGTATGGGAAATGGAGTCAGAACCAATGTTAACTCCGAGGAAAAAATCCCCCTGTACCGAAATGGCCCAGCGGAGATTCGAACCTGTAACCCCAAGATTACGAGTCCGGCGCTCTACCACTGAGCTATTCCGGTCCCCTTTTTTTCATTTCAAGATTGCTTTGCCTCGGGCTTTATGTAACAGATGTTTGTAAGCAATGCACAATTTCATTGAAAAACTGTCCCCTTTTGTTTCCTTTAGCTTGAAAGTGGACAGTCTTCTGGTAAAATATGTTTCCCTTCTGTTTTGCTTAATGTGAACTTGAATGGTGAATATGGAATGTGTTTTTGTTATTTCGTCACATTTGTTCCATTACGCCAAACTGTTTTATCTGTTTGAAACATGGCTGATGTGGTTTCTAAATTTCTGCAGTAAATTCTATGAAATTCTGTTCACGTTTGTGTTTATTGACACTGAAGTTGTTTGTGAAGTACTGAATAGGAAGGAGAAAACTAATATGCATTTTGTTTTGTTTCAGCATTTGGCAATGCAAGTTTTGGGTGAGTCTTCCTTTGTTTTGTTTTTAAAGAAAGATGTCAAAGCGTTGAAATGTGTGAACACATTTCCAGAAGTGTCGTACATCACAGATTTCCCTCAGGCCCATTCCAAGGAACAAAAGCATTTTGATAATGATGCTTGCAGTTCATACAGACTTGATCCAGTAGAAAGCTCCCACAAGCAACCTTTCGAAAGCTTTGGTGATTGGTGTGTTTCCAGGGAATTTTTGTTGGGAGGATTTTTTTTTTTTTTTTACCTCACTCATCTTTTCTAACCTCTCACAGCCATTGCTGCCGTGACGCCCATTCTGATTCCTCTCAGCACAACTGCACTGATGTCTGTGTAGTCTGTAGATGGATCAGCAATCCATAGAGAGCTTTCAGGATGAGGTGGCCACAGGGAACCCCACCAGAGAAGTGACTGCACTGCTGCCGAGTCACTTGGGCTGTGTCTGGTCTGATCCCAGCTTTCAGGATAAGGTGGCCACAGGGAACCCCACCAGAGAAGTGACTGCACTGCTGCCGAGTCACTTGGGCTGTGTCTGGTCTGATCCCAGCTTTCAGGATAAGGTGGCCACAGGGACCCCCACCAGAGAAGTGACTGCACTGCTGCCGAGTCACTTGGGCTGTGTCTGGTCTGATCGCAGCTTTCAGGATAAGGTGGCCACAGGGACCCCCACCAGAGAAGTGACTGCACTGCTGCCGAGTCACTTGGGCTGTGTCTGGTCTGATCCCAGCTTTCAGGATAAGGTGGCCACAGGGACCCCCACCAGAGAAGTGACTGCACTGCTGCCGAGTCACTTGGGCTGTGTCTGGTCTGATCCAGCATAAAGGCAGGACACCATGTGCTAAGTTGCAGGGCCAGCTTGTGTGGGCGTCGTGCTTTAGAAGAAGGAGACTAGTATCCCATCCTTTCCAGTAGCGGTCCTTGTGAACGTGCCAACACTGAACACTTTGACGCGAACACATTGTTGGCATGGAAGAGGGGAGGGAAATCGAATTGAGGTCATCACGAGAAACCGATTGAGTTTAGCCCAGAAAACCCTGAATATGACTTGTTTTCTTCTTTTTTTAAAATTTTTTCTTTAAATGATCCACATCATGATTTTTACTTAATAACCGGGTAAAATTTGTAAAATTTTAAGCTATCTCCACTGAATGTTATGACTTTGTCAACAAACCATGGCCCTATATTTGTACCAAAAATGGTTTGTTTTTGTGGGTAAACAAAAACAAAGTCCCTGTACATTGTGGGTCTGAGGAGACCCATACTCTCAAAGAAGAAAACCTGACTGCCGCCGTACGTCGTGGTTCTGGCCAGACCCGTGCCTTATAAAGACGGAGTAAACAAAAACAGAACGGGCCCAGTACGTCGTGGTTCTGGCCAGACCCGTGCCTTATAAAGACGGAGTAAACAAAAACAGAACGGGCCCAGTACGTTGTGGGTCTGAGCAGACCCACAGCATAACGGCAAGGGTTTATTCCTTCAGGAGACAACATGGGTCCGTGGAGACCCACAGCAAGGGTTTTATTCCTTCAGAAGATGACAAGGGTCCATGAAGACCTACAATGTACAGCAAGGGTTTATTCCTTCAGAAGATGACATGGGTCTGTGGAGACCCACGATGTACGGCAAAGGTTTATTCCTTCAGAAGATGACATGGGTCTGTGGAGACCCACGATGTACGGCAAAGGTTTATTCCTTCAGAAGATGACATGGGTCTGTGGAGACCTACAATGTACAGCAAGGGTTTATTCCTTCAGAAGATGACAAGGGTCCATGGAGACCCACGATGTAAATGTATGGCAAAGCTTTATTCCTTCACAAAAAGCTTGGGTCTCTGGAGACGTATGGTGCACAAAATTTTAGGCAACACATGGGAAAGGTTCAACTTATCGTCAAACGAAGATGGTGGAGATGGTGATGCAGACTCCGTTCCATTCCAGTCCAAATATGACAGGGCCTGTACAGTACTGTCTTCTTCCTGGGTCTGGTCATTCAGACCTGTTTGATGCAGACACTGGCACCGTTGGTCAGGAAACTTGTGTGATGTATGAGGCGCATCCATTAAATATACTGAACAACATTAAAAACGCACCGCTTGCCAAAAGACCCAGACAACGTTGGTAGTACAGAATTATTTAATGAAAGTAAGCATATTTGATTACGCATCCATTTTTCAATTGAACAAAATGTCTGTTCTTGACAAGAATGGCCGAATTCATCTGAAATTAGCTGGTGACTTCACTAGGGTCCCTGTCAAAAAGTACACCACGACGAGCATGTCCGTCCGCGAGCTCTAATACCGAGTGTGTCCGCCATTTGCCCCGATGCACGCTTGGTAGCGCCTCCTCGTGGAGTAGACAAGGTTGTGCAAGAACGCCTGTGGCAGTCCATCCCACTCCTCGGTCAGTGGGCGCCTCAAATGATTGAGAGTCTGTGGACGTCTTCCACGGGCCACAAGACGCCCCAGCTCATCCCAGACGTGTTCAATGGGAGCCATGTCAGGGGACAGAGATGGCCAGGGCAACACGGCAATGTTGTTCGCCTGGAGAAAACGCAGCGGTGGCTCTTGCGGTGTGGGGTCGTGCATTATCATGCTGGAAGAACTGCAGCTCCGGGTGCTGGCCAAACAGTGGGACGACGTGGTTCTGCAGCACCTGCTGGTACGTGTTGGCATTCACATGGTTGTCAAAAAAGTACAGAGGTGTCCGGTAGTCATGACTGAATGCCCCCCAAACCATCAGACTGCCCCTCCCCATCTATTGGCTTCAAACACGCAGCAGTTGGCGTAGCGTTCCCGACACGCCTTCAGACTCTCATTTCTTCCCGTCAGCATGAGATAACGCAAATCGACTTTCGTCAGAGAACAGCACAGCTCTCCACTGACGTCGTGTCCATGGCAGATGCTGGTTGGCCCACTGCAGGCGTTGCTGACGGTGTCTACGGGTGAGGACTGGGCCAACATGAGGGCGTCTTGCATTGAGCCCTGATTCTTGCAATCGACGTTGAACGGTTTGTCCAGACACTGGACCCGTCGACCAACCACCTGGCGACATGTTTCTGCTGCTGTAGGAATCGATTACGAAGATGAAGCTGTCGAATGTATCGATCTTGCGCTGGTGTGGTAACACGAGGTTGGCCCGTTCGGCGCCGATCAGTGGTGGAACCAGTTGCTGCCAAACGTTGTGATAGCCTTACAATTTGTAGAGTGACTGCAGTTCAGTTGTCTGGCTGTCTCTCTCGATGACATGCCGACCATTAACATTTCAATGGCTCACTCGCGTTCTTGCATAGACAGTCGCGGCATTGTTTTCGGACCACTTAGCCTGGTCGAATGACAACTGATACCGTTTTCCAGTCGGCGTGACTTCAAACTCACCATTTGAGACAAAGAAACAGATGTGCTACGTTCAGTCTCGCCCCAGTGGCAAGAAAAGTGTTTTGGGCGAGTTGCACGTGGGCGTCACACGAACGTCGGCAAGCGCGGAAAAACCGAGGCAGTGTGAATCTGCGTCCCTTAAAAATTGTGTTAACATACCAAATCCAAATTTTTTCCAAATGGAAATCGGCAAATCAAAACGGTGCGTTTTAATGTTGTTCAGTATAGATAAAACTTGCCTTTTGTGATTCTAGTCTTTTTCATTGACATCTGTGGTGCTCAGCAGTATTGGGGTAGAAGATGTGTCCGGCAAGAACATGCCTGTCTGGTGTTCTGAACCCGTGGTGTTCCTGGCCATGGCTGCTGATGGGTGATTGTTTGTAGAATCAGTCTTCATGGATTCATGTTGGCATTCCCATAGGTTTATTATAACCTAGCGCCAAGAGGAGTGTATGCCTTCTCGAGATAAGTATGTATGTGCGTACTTGTTCGGGTTTTGTGTGTTCAGGCGACATGTTTCATGAGGAAGAGGATTCAGGATGTCCTGGTTTTGACAGAATTTAATCATTTTCATAGGCGTAGAAATTCTTTCCTTTCACGCTAAATCAGAACAGGTGATTGGGGCTCCTTTTAAATACAGTGATATGCAATGTCTTGCACACAAGCAAAACACACACACACACACTACATGCCCTGTTTAGTGTTACAATACAGATTGTATCTTATATATATACTTTATTTTTCAGGTCCAGTCCGTCTTTTCAGTTCATACAGAGGGTTTATGATGGTGCATCTTCAGAATGAAGGGGAGAGATGGCTACTGTGACAGAGTTGATGTGACCTTTGACCCGATACTTTCCCCACTGCTTGTGACAGGAGTTAGCTTTGTTCATGAGCGAGACCCGAGTTGATCATTGGAATCATGGGACTTGTGTGTTTGGCTGAGAAAAGATATAAAGTTTTTTCATGGAAAAGATGATGATATAGTTTTTTTTGGTGTGTGTCTTGTATTTTTACTAGAGGTTTTAGGGGGGGTTTTGACGGGAGGTCTGAATATGACAGACCATTACATGCAAACCAGCACACATTCCATCTTCACCTCCTGACAGAGATTACATTTTCACCCATGTGTGTCAGTTGATTTGTCTGTTTGTTAGTAGGATTAGGGCGAAACTGCTGAAGCTAGTGTGGATAAGCTATGAACCAGTTGAATTTTAGCGCAAAGCTGAACCAGATGGGAAGTACAGAATCATTGTTTATATCTCATTCCAATGAATTTGATAGTTGCAATCCAATTGAATGTGTCACATCATGATTATGTTTTAGTGAAACCGAATCCGGTGACAGAAGAGTCTTAGTGTTGACATGCAAGTAAACGTTAACCTGTGTATCAGCTGAGCTGTACAACTTGAGGCTTTGTATGATATGCAACTTTTCTTTTTTTTTTTTTCCCAGATGGGACAGGTGTTTTTTTTTTTCATTTTTGACTTTAACGTAGGTCATGCTCTGCTGAGTGCCCTGTAGTTATTAGAAGGAACACAGTAACCTAGAATGAAATCTTGCTTTTCTGCTTGGATGGATTTGCACAAGTGTCCTTCGGTTGAAAAAGGAAATGGATAGCCAGGCAAACGGGTTGATCCCCCCCCTCCCACATTTCATCAAATGATTTGTACATTTCTTGTGTGAGCCTGTCCTTCACTGCTTTGGACAAAAAACAAAAAAAGATTGGGGGTTCAACATTTTGTTCAAAATTGTTGTTTTTACCCCGAGTGGAATGGTGGTTTGATTTTTTGTTTGGGGGTTTTTATTCCTCCATTTCTGCTCTTTTTGTTGTTGTCATTTATTGATTTGCACTTTTGGTTGGACTCTTCATTTCAGGCAGTCGGTCACACAGTTGGCTTTAGGTGTTTTTCTTGGTAGCAGTGTTCCTTTCCTTGCTTGGAGCAATGATAGAAATAAACAATGCAAGCTTTTCATAATTTCACACCGTCTGCTTCAGAATTTGGTACATGATGTGAACAAGAGAATTTACCAACAGCACTCCCGGGAGGGTGGGGGAACAGTTTTGAAATGTTGAAACATTAGAAATTTCAAATCGGATAGTTTGTATGCTTCTGTAATTTTGTGTAAGACTTGAATATTTAAGAAATGAGTATGTTGCCATGGGTTTAACTGAAGTGCATGGGAAACTGCAAACTCTGTCCATGGTGAGTTGCCTCTCTGTGGATCAGTATTCTTCTTCTCGATAATTGTACGATTGACTGACTTGTTCATTATTGATCGGATGTTTGTTCTGCCGATTTACTGATTGGATATTGGTGCTGACCCAGTTAGCTTGTTTTTTTGGGGGTCTAGATGATTAGAGAGGATTTTTTTTTTTTGGTGTTTGTAGAATGTATATTTTCCCCCTACTGCATGTCGGTTTTTTTTTTTTTTTCCAAATTGGATCAGGTTTATGTGGTATGCAATGATAGTTTAGACATATATCCTCAGAAGAAAAAAAAGTTTGCATCTGTATGATGGCAAGTCAAATGTCAGCGACGGTCGTAGTTATGCATGGAGACATTGTGAAATCGTTTCTGCCCAGTGCAGCCGATTTAATGAAAAAAATTCTTTTATGTGTCAAAGGAAGTATGAACTTCATGCAGATTTGTTTATTACTATCAACAGTTTAGATTGATTTGTCATTGGAGTACTGCAGAACTTCTGTTTTAAAGCCTTCCAGAAGTTCTTAAAACCTCAGTCTTGAAAGGGAGGAGTTTGTTGGGAGTAAATGTGGTATGGACAGTAAAAATGGATCGGCAGGGGGAGGTAAATGTGGTATGGACAAAGAACAATGATCGCAGGGGAGGTAAATGTATGGACAAAGAACAATGGATCAGCAGGGGAGGTAAATGTATGGACAAAGAACAATGGATCAGCAGGGGGAGGTAAATGTATGGACCAAGAACAATGGATCAGCAGGGGAGGTAAATGTATGGACAAAGAACAATGGATCAGCAGGGAGGTAAATGTATGGACAAAGAACAATGGATCAGCAGGGGAGGTAAATGTATGGATAAAGAGAACAATGGATCAGCAGGGAGGAAGTCTCACGGCATGTCTGTTTAATGTAGACATGTTACAGATCAAAAACACGCAACAGGAAACGACTCTCTATTGGGAAAGTTACTGTAGTATTGGCGATTAAAATGTTCCTGAAAAACGACTCAGAGCCTATAGCCTTTTAAATTGCTGTTTTTTCCTTTCAACACAGTAGTCTCAACAAAATCATGTTAAATTATTAAGGCAATACAAAGTTTAGAGGTATTTTTCGTAAGAAATATAAAGATCTTATTTGTCCAGTCATGTATAAAGAAAAGGGATTTTTTAAAAACCCAGACTGTTCAAACTTAGAAAATGTTGGGTTTTTTTTGTTGCAAACTTTTAAATGGCGTTGTGACCTGGTCTCAACAGCTTTGTTTCAAGCGTTGCAACAACGGTAGTTATGACGCAGAATCAACTTTTGTCACATCATTGCATCTGCACTTAGCAGTGCTGACTTTTAAACGTTAAAGGGAAGGAGCCTTAATCACAGCAGTTTTGGTTAAGAAAGTAACTACATTGACATTTTTCCGATTATCGAGATTCAGCTGAACAAACATGTCATTAGATTGTGAACTACTGAATGGACAATATCGGTGGGATCCAAAGCTTTGGATTGTAGACAGTTTGATGCGTGGGGTCAGGTGTGCTGGTTATGCTATGAATTATTGAAAGTGAAAATACATCTGCAGTCCATCAATCAATCAGTCGTTTGGGTCAAGTTTGAAGTTGGCGATGTCATGTCGTGGGAGTCTGCTTGATGTGTGTAGTAGTAGTAATAGAAAGCGCCTCGACTTTCTTTTACTTTTTTGCACCGTAAAGAACTGGCTGATAAACCAGCTTCAAAGTCTGAGGCAGTCTACCTGCTCAGTGACTTCTCCTTCAGAGTCTGTGTGAGGCAGTCAACCTGCTCATAGTCTGACTTCTCCTTCAGAGTCTGATGGTCTGAGGCAGTCAACCTGCTCATAGTCCGACTTCTCCTTCAGAGTCTGATGGTCTGAGGCAGTCAACCTGCTCATAGTCTGACTTCTCCTTCAGAGTCTGGTCTGAGGCAGTCGACCTGCTCATAGTCTGACTTCTCCTTCAGTCTGAGGCAGTCAACCTGCTCAGTCTGACTTCTCCTTCAAAGTGATGGTCTGAGGCAGTCTGCCTGCACATTGTCCGACTTCTCCCCATTCATGCTTCTTGTCAGGAAGCTTGGACTTTTCCAAATTCATTACATATCCCCAGCTGAAAAATCAAGCAAACCAACCTGTTTTCTCCAAATCTGATACTTCCAGTTAAAAAAAACCACCTACATTCAGCCCCCCCCCCCCCAAAATTCCCAAAGAAAAGTCCGACAATATTATTCATTATGCTTCCAGTTAAATTCAGCCTGTCTAAGGCCGCGCACAATGTGAACGCTTGCTCGCGATAAAAGCGAGCGCGTTGGGACAAGCGCTTGAAATGTTGCTCCAAATTTGCTTGTGCCGCACAAAATGCACGCTCGCAGTATCGCGCCTGCGATTTGAAGCGACGCTTGGAAAGCGTCAAGAATCAACAGCTAATTCTTTCTCGCGAGCAAGCGTGTTGCTGGTGCCCCATCGCGTGTTGTTTCTAAGATATACTTGAATGTCTCTTGGCTCATTCTCAAGTAGGAATGAAAACGAGAAGGGCTGCTTTTAAGCAAAGGAGACAATTTATGGTATTCACTTTCCATTCACCTCCTTTGATTAATGTCATGAACGCCCACTCTTTTGCGTTTTCCTAGGATAATTTTCGGCAGAACACTGTCCAGCAACAAAAGTTCGTCTTCACTTGAATCCGCCATGCTGCTAAATGACCTAGCTCCACCAGTCGCGAGCGCGCTGTACAATCTTTCACTTTGTGCATCTCGACGCCAAGCAAGCGCTTTCTTCACAAGCGCTCGCGCCTATCGCAATCACTCGCTTTATCGCAAGCGTTCACTTTGTGCTTACGCTAAGACAAGATCTGGATTTCTCCAAATTCATTACACTTCCAGTTTAAAAAAAAACACACACACAATAAAACCTGACTTTTCCAAATTCATTACACTTCTAGGTAAAAAAAAACATCTGACTTCAAATTCATTACACTTCCAGTTTTAAAAAAAACACGTGCACACACACACAATAAAACCGACTTTTCCAAATTCATTACACTTCCAGTTAAAACACACACACAAAACCTGACTTTTCCAAATTCATTACACTTCTAGGTTAAAAACAAACAAAGCAAAATCTGACTTCACCAAATTCATTACACTTCTAGGTAAAAAAACAAACAAAATCTGACTTCTCCAAATTCATTACACTTCCAATTACAAAAAAAACAAAACCCGACTTTTCCAAATTCATTACCCTTCCAGAAGAAAAAAAAATTGATATCCAAGGTCCAGCATTCTGTTTCACACTATTCCTTTGATGGTGAGGTGGTTAATTTCAATATCTACAACATCTGCGACACATATCTACATCATCTGTGACACAGGACACGGGCGCTTGCAATGCATTAATTTATGGAATAGCATAATTCTTGCAACTTGGCCCACAGAAATGAATCCACAGTGAGGTTTATTACTATCCACCCATGATGATTGGAAACTTATCTTTTCTTTGACAAGTTAAAATAATGTCGCAAATTAACTGCTGCTAAACTTTTGTGACGAGACGGAATTGTCGCCGACTCGCTTTCAAGTCCACGCTTGCGCTTACACACACTAAAGTCAATGAGATAACACACGCACCATCATTTGTCTGCAAACAACTGCACTGTAACAAGACCCTGAACAGGAAAGAAGGCTCGTCTTTAACCCTCTGCCTACCGCATGACTTTGCTATATGACTATGAGAATACCATGCCAAGAGAGGTAACTCCGCAACACATACACACTTGCCATAAAGAAACCTCAACAGAAAATTTGTTTTTAACTTATCTATTCTGTAAAAGTAATGAAAAAAATTCAAAGACATCACTCCATCCAAAACAGCCATTTCCCCCCACATATAATGAACTGGTACACGAGGAAAAAACAAACAAACGAACAGACTAACTGTACTTCGGTGTTCTCGGTGCTAAAACAATTTTCCCTAAATTCACTGTACCCACAGAACATCATGGATTAGGAGCACAGAGTGATTTTCCAAGTTTAAACAAAGTACTGAAACCTTCAGGAACAAAATAAAGTCATTCTGTATGGTATGCACACTAAATAATCAACTTTTGTTGTGAAGCAAAAAACAACAACCCAAACTTCAACAATTTTGTTAAACTGAAGGCATCACATACAAGAAGATTCGTCTTCCAACTACTGAGGGAAAAAATAACAAGAACAGATTACTGAATACTGGGCTTTAGATTGTGATGGAATTCAACAAAAATGTGCTTTTGCACAAGTGCACTGAGCAACCCCCCCCCCTTCCCCCCCCCCCCCCCCCCCCCCCCCCCCCCCCCCCCCCAACACACACACACACACACACTGTGGTGATTATGTACCTCTTATCCGGCTCCTCTTTGCTTTTTGATAAACAGGCAGTTTTTATTTCAGGCCAGAGTTTATGTTCATCCTTTTCTGCTTGCTTTTGTGCAGCAAATAAATTTGTTTCTCGTTAAAAGTCTGCCAAAATTCTTCTGAAATCAAAAGGCTAAAGGTGATGCTCCTACAGGCAAATCGTGGGACACACCCACTGACTGACCCAGTTTCCTGGCTATCAAAACGAGGGAAACTTTGGGGGGGCTTCACTTTTTGTAGCCAACCACTCCAGTCAAAAATGAAAGAATCTCCAGCAAGTTTTGTTTTTCGAATTTTCTTTTTTTGGGGGTCTGGGCCCAGCAGCAATGGGCTATTCGACGTCGTCATTATCATCGCCTGAATCATTATTGATTCCGGCCTCAAAATCAGTCAGCAGTCGATCTTTATTCATAACTAGGTCAAGATTGACGTCCGAATGATCTTGCTTCAAATCTTCTTCAAAAGTGTAGCCCGCAAATACGCTCTATTCATCAATATCACTTCAGAAAATGAATTCTGCAAGTTGCATAGTTACTTGATCCGCCATTTTCCCAGAAAATCTTCACGAAAAAAATCTGAAATTTGAAAATTCACATCAGTGAAACTACTCCACCAAAACTCATGCAACAAAAACCAAAATGGCGTCCAGAAACGGAAGTACCGGAAGACTCTTCTGTCGCAATTGCATTCTGGGATATGCGATGGTGAAAGCGAAAGTCATTGACCGAGTGTTCAGCGGTCGATCTCGGTCGATCTGGTATTCAGAAAGAGGAAATCTCGCGGTCGATCTGGTAGGCATTGGGTTAATAACCTGAAAATATACGCACGTGCACACATATACATACACACACACACTGGCAATAATTATAGCATAAAGCTGTGTTGCATAATATGAAACACCTGTTTCAATACTGATCCCATGAAACATACAGCTGTGTTGCATAATATGAAACACCTGTTTCAATACTGATCCCACAAAGTTGAAAGGACAACGATGTAGACGATACACAGAAGACTACCCAGACAGCACACAAAGCTATTTTCCTCCCCCAACTCTCCATATGACTCGACAATCACTCGTCCATCACACTATCCTGACCTTTGCTCTAATGCTGCACTTCCGAGATCAGATGACTTTTGGTGGTGATCATGGTCAAATCTCATTGTAATGTTTAATGGATCAACAACAGTAAAGTCTTCCAAGTGATGGCGCCTGCGCCGTTACATTCAAAATGGTTATGTCCTTACATCTTGCTAAAAGTGTAGACCTGCCTATCCATGCGCTTTGGCATATTTTGTACGCCATTATACACGTTACAGCAATACACTTCTCAAATGAAAAATTATGCCAAGCAAAAAAATTTCTAGCCAAGTTTCGTTTTGTACAGTAGATCAGACATCACTTTAATTCTGAAGCTGTGGACTCTGACCACCAGATCTTGCTTACAGGGACTGCGCATGTGTAGCCATTCTACCGTTTGTACTCTGCACCATTTTCAGGCGGTACGGATCAGTTTGTGAAGACACAAAATGTGACGAAAGTGACAAAATATCAGATTTTAGTATTTATTGAAAATGCTTCAAAATTAAAATGAAATACGTCTTTTTCTTTTTCAAATTACACCCGTTTGTATGAGAAAGTACACCATAGGTAATGTTAGGGTAGACAGATCTCACAATGGTAATGTTCTTACATCTTCCTATATGTTCAAATGATTATGACCTTACATCTTCCTAGATATTCAAATGATTATGTCCTTACATCTTCCTATATGTTCAAATGATTAAGTCCTCACATCTTCCTATATGTTTGAATGATTATGTCCTTACATCTTCCTAGATATTCAAATGATTATGTCCTTACATCTTCCTATATGTTCGAATGATTATGCCCTTACATCTTCCAATAATTATGCTCAAAATGGTTATGTCCTTACATCTTTCTATAATTATGCTCAAAATGATTATGCCCTTACATCTTCCTACAATTATGCTCAAAATGGTCATGTCCTTACATCTTCCTATATGTTTGAAATGGTTATGTCCTTACATCTTCCTATAATTATACTCAAAATGGTTATGTCCTTACATCTTCCTATAATTATACTCAAAATGGTTATGTCCTTACATCTTCCTATAATTATACTCAAAATGGTTATGTCCTTACATCTTCTTACATGTTCAAAATGCTTATGTCCTTACATCTTCCTATAATTAAACTCAAAATGGTTATGTCCTTACATCTTACATGTTCAAAATGCTTATGTCCTTACATCTTCCTATATGTTCAAATGGTTATGTCCTTACATCTTCCTATAATTAAACTCAAAATGGTTATGTCCTTACATCTTCCAATGTGCTCAAAATGGTTATCTCCTTACATCTTCCTATAATTATGGTCAAAATGGTTATGTCCTTACATCTTCCTATAATTATGGTCAAAATGGTTATGTCCTTACATCTTCCTATAATTATGGTCAAAATGGTTATGTCCTTACATCTTCCTATAATTATGGTCAAAATGGTTATGTCCTTACATCTTCCAATGTGCTCAAAATGGTTATGTCCTTAACATCTTGCTCTAAATATTCACCGACAGTGGTCTAAAGGTGTTTTTTCTTCCCTCTTCTCAAACAATGTGCAGAGCTATTTTGGCTCACAGTACCATTTTTCCTTATGAATATACTATCACTGCAAAAACACTTTGCAGAGCATCAGTGTCAAAACCGTCCAATGATTTAAACTAACAGATCACTCATGCAATGTCTGACTCTTACCACACCCAACTGTAAGCCCTGCTTGCTGCCTTGGTTCAAACGAAGGGAAAAAGTCGCACAAAGAGAACTAATGCAGACAAACGCCACTCGATCCAACTGTGAAAGGGGTAGGTAATCATGTTCAGCCCTCATTTTGTATTGTTTATAACTCAGCCAACCTCGGTGACCACATCAGGGCTGAAAATGGATTGAAAAAAAACCCAATCCCCCCCCCCCCCCCCCCCCCCCTCTGACCAAAACAGTACCCAACATAGGATGTAAATGTAAATCTATGACTGAAGCAGCACTGGTGGCGCCACCTATTCCATAATGTGAATAAAAAAAAAATCACAAGTGCATTATTCACCCACAAATAATGCTACATACATGGGGCCAGAATAGCTCAGTTGGTACTGCGTCGGATTCTAGATCCAGGTGATTCTGGGGGTCACTAGTTCAAGTCTGCAGTGCAAAGAAGTCCAGCCGAGGTGCAGGTGGGGAGGGGGTGAATGAAGTCATCATTGGTTCTGAATACATTGCCCAAATTTTCTTCCAATGAGACTATTCACCAAGATAACACATGCACAACGCCTCGTGCACATGTTAAATCCCATCATCGTCTTATACAAGTGGGACCCACAGGCTGGTATGAATGACACATACACACAAAGGATGTATCCTGTGTGCAAAAGTAATGGTCTTCATGATGACTGCTAAGCTTTGGGCGTGTTCATGCCCTGGCATGGAAAAAAAAAATGTTGAGGCACTAGTGCCAGGCCAGTCAGAACACTTTTTGACTATTGGACTGGAACAGTTCAATAAGCATTTCGATGATGAATGGGGATAAAACAGACTGATCAATAGTCCAGGACGGCAGAAAAAGAACGAGTGTGCTGACAGAACTGTTTACAGTACACATTTTACACTTTTTATTATACACGTTCAGACCGAGGTCGATGACGATGCCATGACGTTCTATGTTTGACTACAATAATGCGGCTGTGCTCCACCCTTCCTTACACAGCACATCCAACCAAAGCCCGAGAGATGCTGACAGTATTGGTCATGTCAGGAAATCTGCATGAAAGCCTCGAAGACTCCTCAATAAAGAGGATGAAACACAACTGACGGATTCAGTCGTCCCATGTGGACCCACAGCGTACCCATAACTCTCTGGGGTTGAAAAATTATTTTTGCCTCGGAGTTAACATTGGTTCTCATCTGACTCCTTTGTTGGAGGTCGTGGCTTTGCCTGTGATGACTGGTGGTCTGCCAAACCTTGTCTTTCTCCTTGGGCAATATGATGGCAACTGAACAAGAACTTGAAAACCTCGGGCTATTAGAATATTGCCCAAGGAGAAAGACAAGGTTTGGCAGACCACCAGTCATCACAGGCAAAGCCACGACCTCCAACAAAGATGAAGAAAGATACAGACCGTGGAAACCCCCAGCCGAAGAGCCCAACAAAATTGTTAAGAAGACAATGATGTCAGAGGCACTCAAGGTGGCCATAGAGTTCATCATGAAGAACCACATATACAGGTTCAATGACACAACCAAGAAGCAGTCACAAGGGGGCCCTATAGGCGTGGAACTAACAGGAGAGTTGGCAGCGATCTTCATGATGTGGTGGGACAGAGAGCTGTTGAGAAGAGTCCACATGCTAGGATTGGAAGTGGTGCTTTACAAGAGGTATGTGGATGACATCAACCTGGCGGTCAAGACACCAAGAGAGAAGAAGAAACTAACCAAAGGTAGAGATGGAGATTACAGGCTAGAAACGGATTATAACCCTCAAGAGATGGAAGATGACGTGTCGTACGTTAGTATCGTTCGAGACGTAGGGAATGGAATCCACCCATCGATTCAGCTGGAAATGGACTGTCCCTCACTGCACGATGACCAGAAACTTCCCCTGCTGGACATCAAAGTATGGATCAGAAAACAACCTGAAAGAGAGAATGGAGCAAACTACGATGAAGGAAAAGGAGGACAAAGCCAAATAATGCATGAGTACTATTACAAAGAGGTGGCAACCAGAGCGGTTGTAGACGCAAGATCGGCAATGCCATGGAGAGACAAGAGAACTGTGATAACACAAGAAATCTTACGCATCCTGTTGAGATGCAGCCCAGACCTCCCGTGGAGCATTACCACAATGCATGTGAACGAATACATGAAAAGACTACAGTTCTCCCACTATGATGAAAGGTTCAGGGAAGAGGTGTGGAGATCGGCACTGAATGCGTACAACTCTATAAAAGAGAAAGCTAGGAATGGAGAACAGCCACTGTACAGACCCTAACACTGGCAAAGAACAGACAGAAAGAAGAAGAGAAGAACAAAGAAAGAAGACTGGTACAAGAAAGGAGGGAACAAGACAGTGATTTTTGTACCATCAACCCCACACTCTCAGCTGAGGAAAAGATACCAGGATGTAATAAAGAATACAAACCTGAAGATAAAAGTTGTGGAAAGATCAGGGAAGACGGTCAAGAGCATCTTACAAAAATCAGATCCATACAAACGACCTAGATGCAGCACAGAAGAGAATTGCATGGTGTGTGGAGGAGGAAGGGGGAATTGCAGAAGAGGTGTGACATATGAGATCAGGATGTAGTGAGTGCAGTTGCGTGTATGTTGGAGAGACAGCACGCACTGGACACTATCGAGGCCAACAACACATGACAGCCCTGGCAAAGAGAGACCATGACTCAGTGTTGTGGCAACACACAGCACAGACACACAGCAACAGTGAACCACCCCCCCAGTACAGCATGGTGATAACAAGTTACCAAGAAACTGCTTTGGGAAGACAAATCACTGAAGCTGTCAAAATTAACAACACACCACCTGAGTTGAGACTCAACACAAGAGAGGAGTGGGGCCATACACGACTGGTGAGAACATCAGTCACCAACCTGTGAGAACACCACTCACCAGCTGATGGAAGCAGTTTTCCAACACCATACACAGCCAGAATTATGAGGGGTGGCTTACCCGACAAGTCTTGATCACAGGTCAGGGAAAGAAAGAATGGTGGAAGAGTGGCGCGGCTGAAGATAAAACTAAAACTTTGAAAAATGAGAATTGTAGAAACACTTCATGTCTTTTACAAAAGCTTTCAAACAAGATTCTTTGACGAACATGAATGTACACGATACACACCGTACCAAACAAATAAAAGCTTAAAAGAACTGGGTAACAAAAAGTCCTATCTGATGATGCAATCAATGATATACTGTACCTTTAAGCTTTTTCCACCTGTCTTCTGCAATACTGAGTAAGCTTGCTTATTCATACTGTAAAGCAAAACGAATCTCTTCATCTGAGTACATGGACACATAAAACTCATGAAGTCATGAATCTAAGAGGGGAGATGAGCATGAGAAGTTGTTTTCACGATTCGCAAGAAAGATGATGGCCCATGTCCTATCCCTCATCAAAGTGAGGTGCTCTGCATGCGCTATATTGAGCGGAGGCAACTTTAATACAACTTACACTATGCGCCATGATTTCTCTGGGTATTTGAACAGCAAAAAAAAATCTGACCAACTAAAAATGTGCGACTCAGACTGAAAAAAAAAATCATTCCTGAAATCGGTGAACTGATCTGTGACCTCAAAATTCTGCTGATAAAAAGAAAGACTCGGAGGTCATTAAATTTTCTGGAAAAGGAAGGGGAGAATTATACTGACATACAGCTTACAATGATGCTATTCCAATTACAGCAACTCAATGTTAAGGAAGATAGCTTTTTCCTGGTGAGCTTTTCACCAATTGATTCACAGAGGTGAAAAAGGATTTGAAGCAACAACAAAACAACACAACACAAAACCTGCCTCTTGAATGTTTTCGTATATCTATCCAGATGGATTTTTCCAACAAACTTTGTCAGGAGCAACGTCCTTGTTGTTATGGATTTTTTGTTGAGCACTAAGTGCTCTGAAACACGCACACTCCAGCCACACAACTCTTAATTCAAAGGTCTACTCCCAAGATTGGCAATGTGTTGAAAACAGATCTGCATGTCAGACGTGTTATGTAACTACATGAAAAATGTTCACCAGATAGATTCAATGATAAAAGTAAAAAGCTTCAGCTCACCTGCTCAAGCCCACCACCATGGAGAGAAAATGGTGACGTCACTTGAGGGGCTGCCCGAATTCTTCTTCTGTTACCAAAATTAGTACAGTGTTAACTAAACATAGGATCGCTGTTCAATGTGTCACCAAGGATATTCCAGTCACCAAATGTTTCTAGAGACTGAAGACAGATATACAGCCCTTGCCTTTTGGGAGAAGAGACAAACAATGATGTAGTATGTGCATAATACTGGATAGCTTTGCCAATTCCACAAAGAAGGGAAATGATTTCAACAGAAAACCTTTGTCTTTGCTGAAGTCTCCTCATTGACTCGGTTCAAAGATTTTTGGTGTCGATACGTGTATTCAATAACTGAGTGGAGAGCTACGTCAGGTGAACTGATCTGATCTGTATCCAGCAGTCAACTCGTTTGATTATACTACTGCAAGTTGTATTCAAGAGAAGTTAAACACTGCGAAGCTTTGGCTGATTACTTCCTTTAACCTTGATAACGGGTAAAGATCGCCCATTCTGATGGATCACTAAGGCTTGGTCAGAAACAATTCAAGTGTTCATTTTTGCCATTTGTTAAACACTTGATGTTTCCCATTCAGCTGACATGTTATTGCCAATTTTGAAAGCAGATCTTTAAGGTCCAGTGAAAAGGGGGGGGGGGGGAATGAGTCCAAAGTAAGACAAATCACAGACAAGTGCATTTATCACTTGGCCATCCTGCCACCTTGGTAACAAAAAATAAACATCTCCAAGTTAATGAAACGAACTATGACAGCAGCATCATTATTAAATACAAAACAAAATATGACAAAGGCTTCCTTAAACACCTATAACTTCCATCTTTCTTTATCGTCTTCGACGCCACATGGGTTCTTTATTCAGCAGCATATTACATACACCTAGAAACTGTGATCTTAGATTGACAAAAAAAAATCAGAATAAACGCAGGGATAAATAAATTACCGTTACAAATGCAGATCATCAGACATAAAAGATTTATCAAAACCACACCAACGCAATCACTACCTGTGAAAAACGAGTCTGAGCGTATCTTAAAAGTTCTCACAATTCACATTCATTCAGACACATGGATTCATAATGGAGTCACACATGCTTAATGTCACTCAGGAAACATTGCATCAGCCAGATCCCTATGACTTCTAATTCAAACTTTTCGACCAGTTGAACACTGACAATAAAAGACTGAAGTTGGCTGTGTACACTACATATGTATATGACTTAAAACCTCATGCAACCATTCTTCAATAAGATCAAACGGCAGCCAAAAGAGGAGATAAAACAGGTATTCTCCAAAACCGATCAGAAACCCACACACCACGTCCAACACGTGATGTCGGCCCAACATGACCCGTGACAATCCCAAGCACCCGCAGAAAATGATAATGATGGGGGCAAACCGCCTCTGGATGACCTTGTGGACAAGACAACAGGTGACCATGGCCGCTCGTGTCGAATGGCCCGATGGAAAGGAGAAGACGTCGACGGCCACAGTGGCAAACATGTCCATCTGGTTGTTGGAAGGTCGGGCGCGGCGAAACATCAGCTTGGTCAGGCCAACCACGATCAGATCAAGAATCAGCACTGAAAACATCGGAAACTGCAATCATGAATTTGAAAGTGAGCAGAAGTATCGACTATGTAAATCAAAAACTTACAACAAACAGGCGAAAGACAGTGACTTACGAGTTTTCTCCGTGACAAGCTGACGTCATTTTTTTCAAACTGCAAATGTCTTTTTTATAAAATCCATTTCCAGGTTCACACACAGAAATCTAACGTGTTTGTAACTTTATGAACTAAAAACTTCAGACATAAATGTAACTGAAATACAGCCTCGTCAGTTGACAATCTCAACTCTCGGCATCCCAAAACCCCAAGTTCATGATGAAGATGGAGCATGACAACTGCATCGCTGTGCTGGACATGCTTATCACCAGGACTGCCAACACCCTGTCATTCAATGTGTACCGCATGCCCCTCTTCACCTACCACTGCCTCCAGTTCAGCACCCATCAGCTGCCTGAATACAAGCATGGCATCAGTTATTCCCTCTGCCACCACGCCAGGACTATCTGCTCTACACCATAACAGCTTGCATTAAGAGAAACCAGCATCTTAGAGAAGTCCTGTCAGTGCTTGACAAGGGGAAACAGGCATGGACTCCACACTTCACCTGCAGCCAGCTATTCCATAGCCATGGTCAGTGGACACGTGTGAGCACCTTGCCCCTGGATAGGCAGGCACCTCAAATCACTTTTTACAATTAATGTCATACATACTCATACACATCACTCATCTACCAAAAGGAAGCCGAGACAAAATCTAATAAGAAAATGCATATTCATATAATCTATAAACCTTACAGTTACACACACACACACAGTCATACACGTCATCTAAAAACACACACATTTACTCTCTCTCTCTTGCACACACACAAATAAGCACACATAAAAACACACATGCTTACTCATTCACACACACATATGCACACACACACATATCTAAGTTTGTTCTGTAATTCAGAGTCATATGAAGGTGTATGGTATCAAAAAGTGGTTTGAAAATGATGTATTTTTCAAACAGGTTTAGAAGATGAGTACAGAGGTAAAGATCAAATGGAACTGAATATATATGAAAAGGAAGATTCACCGAAGGATTTAGCTGTTACATGAGGAGCAGGGAGCCATCATGAACTGGAATTCATATTTTATTTTAGTTATTAATTCATGTTTATCTATGATGTTCTTAAATACATCAATATAGGTGCATGTTTGATGTTAGTTGTTAATTCATTCCAAAATTTGGTTACTCTGTTTAGTAAATGTAAATTTTCTCAAATTAGTTCTGGAATATATATTGTTTAGATATGTCTTCACTGTTCCTTGCAGTATTTTTCTGTGGAGCACAAAAGACGCATGTTTGAATCAATGCGTTGGAAGATGCAGATATTTTAATATTTCCTGGTATGAGTAATCATTTATATATGGATCATCTTTGTTGCTCTTCTTTGAACCTGTTCTAGAGAGTGTCTGACTGTCTTTTTAGCATTGGATACCATACAGTATTTCCATATATTCAAGTACAGTCTAACTAGTGTCTTACATAATTGTAAAAGTGTCCTTTTCTAGAAATGTAAAGGTTCTTTTTATTATTCCAATCATTCTGTTGGCCTTGGGTTTACATTGACAACAAACTGAATTTCAGAGAACATGTGGCCAAGGCAACTGCTAAAGCAAATGTTGGTACCATCCATCGCTCCTTTGACTTTCTGACTGAAGATACCTTCCTACAACTGTACAAGTCTCTTGTACGACCAGTACTAGAGTACGGACATTCAGTTTGGCAACCCTGCCACAAAACACTGTGCCAGGATGTAGAAGATGTTCAGCGCAGAGCAACTAAACTTTTAGCATCTCTTAAAGATAAACCATATCCTGAGCGTCTTTCTATTCTCAAACTTCCAAGCCTGGAGCACAGAAGAAAAAGGGGTGACATGATAGACTTAAGTTTACATGGCATTTACCGGAGTGATAAACCACGGTTTGAACTATTTACCAGCTGGGACAGCAGAGGACACTCCTTGAAACTATCCAAAGTTCATCACAGACTGAATATCAGGGGAAACTACTTTTCTCTTCGTGTGATTGATGTTTGGAATGGTTCTTCCTGACTCTGTAGTAACAGCCCCTACAGTCAACATCTTCAAATCACGGTTAGACACTCATTGGCAGGAACTGCCGACAAAATACAATCCGGAATGTTATCAACATAGATAGTCTCAGTCGTGACTCTCTTCCATCCACGCATGCGGTGTTTTTCATCTCAGTGTTATATTTAGAATGGTGAACAGGCCTCTTAAGGCCTCTAATACCTACAAGTTCAAGTTAGTACTATTCGCAATGTTTGTCAAATAGCAAATATTTGTTGAAAGTCACACCTAGGTCTCTCTCTTCCTCACATTTCAATACTTTTTCTTCCTTGTCCCCAATTTTCATTATATAATCCTCTTGTGGGTTTGATTTTCCTATAATTGTCACATAAACCAACATTGAACATGTCAAACATCACTTACAGATGAATAAGTTGACAAGAACTTCGATATCCTGTACTCTGTGTGTCATGAAAAATGCAATTACTGTTCCTCCAAGCCACAGTAAACCATGAAAGCTGATCTCCATCGCTTTCATGACTGGCCTGAACTTGGCAAAAGGCGACTCCTCGTGCGCACAGACACCCAAAGCGTTCGTCCATCTTTTGTCCTCGGTCACAATCCACTCCCAAAGCGAACATGGCTTGGTCTGAACAGCTTCTGTCCCTGTAGATTCAGCTGTGTTGTTCGACTGCACACGCTGTTTCAAACCTTGCGGTCTCTCGCTCATGTTTAAAAGCTGAAATAATCCACAGTTGACGACTGAACTCCGAGGCTACCAGTACCACCTACAACTGTGCATGCGTCTGTGTAAACAGAAGTCAAGGGCGCTAACTCTGACAGATGGTAACGTCACAAAATAATCTCGGTAACAGTCCACGTTTTCAAAGTAACATCTTTACGATTTTCCATTTGATGGCAGAACTGACACGTGTCTAAAACTAGGCATCAATCAGTTTGACTGTAAAATCGTTTCGGTCGTATTGCACGATGAATACATTTTTTGTTTTTCCATCATTATGAATGACGATGCTGTGTTCCTGCTGCTCCTTTTTTCAAGCAGACGACACTTCGACAGCCACGAACAAAGCTGGTTGACACCCAACGCATCAACACGGCGCTGACGGCCAGCTTAGAAGGTCCCGATGGATCATTCCGTACCATCTACGGATGAAACGGGACGAACATCTTCTTTGCTATGGCATTTGGAGCTTAACCGAGAAAACAACAACAGCAGTGAAACCATCTGTGTTGGACCTGGTGAAAGAGATGGACCTCTAATCAGAGTTCTGCGGATTGAGGCTAAAATAGATAATGAGCCAACTCAAATAGATGAAACTTCGCCAGCAGTGTTAAAATACAGAACTCCAAACTTCAGGTATTAGCATGGTATTTGGATTAAAAGTTGATTTATCGTGATCTCGAAATTCCAAAAGTTCGTTTAGAATTAGAACAGTTTTTAGCTCCCAAGTTGAAATTGCTTACTTTATTGCCTCGCAGTGTTTTCTGCATCTGGCTTTAGCATGGGCGTGTTGCAATTTTCTTGTTGGAATGAGATTGTTTCAGCCTTCTTTCTGTATTTTGTATTCCCCGTGTTATGAAGGTTTTTTGTTTTTTCTCTGGTATGACATCATCGGCGACATGGTTGCCATGGGCCAATGACGTTTTAGATAGATCTAGATCAACATTAGCCATGTTCTAAATCGAAAATTTTCCTGCTTGCATGACCTGTTGTGGTTCCAGCTTATAACGTTTCTTCTTTCGATGGCAATTTGAATTCTGTATCGTACCTGTTTAACTGATAGCCATTCCAGTTATTAAAAAAAAAAAGAACAAAAACCAAATCAAAAGAAACCACCAAAAAAAAAAAAAGACAGGCAGTAATAAAATGAAAAAGTTTTGGTCGATACCGCAACTACGGACACAACCTGTTGTCACTTTGAGAGCAAGCAGGATGCTGGGATTCCTTCGTAGGAACTTGAAAGCTGCCCCCACAGAGCTGAGAGAGAGGGCTTACCTGACATTTGTCAGGCCCCTTCTGGAATATGCCAGCTCTGTGTGGGACCCCCATACACAGAGGAATGTGGACAGAATAGAAGCAATACAGAGAAGGGCGGCTCGCTTCGTATTGAACCGCTACCACAACACCTCAACGGCTCAAGTGTAAATAGCATGATTTCTCGACTGGGATGGCCCTCCCTTCAGCGACGCCGGCAGATGGCACGCCTGACGATGCTGTATAAGATCCAAAATAAATATGGTTGCAGTCAGCCACAGCAAATTACATCCAGCTCCGGTCTACCAAAGAAGAGTACATGACAAACAGTACTCTGTCCATCCAGTGCCGCACACAGTATCGGCAGAATTCATACTTTCCTAGAACAATTAGAGATTGGAATGAGTTGTCAGCAGAGTCTGTGACCGCCCCCACTCTTGACACCTTCCAGTCAAGGGTGCAACTGCTGCTCTGAATTTTTTTTTCCCCCTCCTCTTCGCCGGGCGAGCCCCACCCCGAAAGTGTAAAAAAAAAATCAAATTGTTGATTGTGGACACTCAAAGGAAGAAGAAGAACCTGTATTTCGGCTGCTTAAACACCTCAAGTGGGACAGACTCGAAGAGCGTTGGCACCATAACAGGCTTTTGATGCTCAACCGTATATTCACAACGGGCTGGTAGACCTCGACCCCACCACATTCTACCGCCCTTCAGACAAACGGACTAGAGGCACACAGAAAATCCACCAGGAGCGGGTAACCCATCCAGTTCTGTACCACTCTTTCTTTCCACGCACCATCAGGGAGTGGAACCAATTACCAACCACCACCACGTCAGCACCCTCACTGGAGGCGTTCAGGAGCCGCCTGAGCTGCAGTCCCCACTACCTGCAGCACCCCCCAGTCTCTCCCTGAACCCTCCCTTCAAATCCATGTACATAGTTTTAAAATCAGTTCATCAAGCCAACTATGCCTGAGACACAGCAAAGCGACAACGCCACAACGCAGAGCCTCTACGCCTAACGGCCCGGCTCTATTTCGGAAGAATAAGTGAATTGTTTCTGAAATACAGACACATTTGTGTAACCGGGAATGAAAAAAGCACCACTAGAATACTACTTCGTTTATAATTGCATCGTCAGGTGACACTTCACTTGCGTAATTGTGAGGGGATGGTTCCTATGGTGTCAGAATCTTCAGCTCGATGAAGGTGGACACACAAAGAAAGAAGAAGAAGAGGGGAAGTCTGGCAGCATTACCCTCTGAGGCAGCAGCATGAGTTTGAAACCAATCCACCGGCGTAAGAGGAGGGGCCAGGGTGTCGGTCCCTCCCTAACACATATCGCATATCACCACTCCTTACTCCGCCCCTCCACCCTCCCCACCCACCCACTGACCCCCTTCACACACGCACATTCTCTCTCTCTCTCTCTCTCTCTCTCTCTCTCTCTCTCTCTCATATACTCATGTGCACACATGCGCACAGTACTCATGTCCGCGCGCGCGCACGCGCACACGCACATACACAACAAACAGCCTCCTCCCTCTCCGTCTCTTCTCCCTCCCTTCCTCTGTCTGTCTGTCTCGTCTATATTTCTGCTTTTGTAGCTTCTTTCCGTCTCCTTCTTCCCGTCTTTCTTCGACCTTAAATTTTAAACTGCAACCTTTTCTGTCTTTCATTCTTTTAAAAACGCATGAAAGGGTCTTTACGAGCAGGCCTAAAAGGGTTGGTTTTTGGGGCAAGTTCACTGCATTTACGCCCCGGACAGGTTCGAACCACATGGGGCTTGGGGCCAGAAAAGTGGGGGATGATGCTTTTGTTTGTTTTCGAAAGAGAGTTTAAAAATTTTCTCATGCATCTTTGGGGGGTTTGAACCCGGACCCACCAGGCCCCGTGAAGTGGTCATTAAGAAATCTTTAAATGGTGGGGGAATTGCTGCTTGGTGGTCATTGAAACCTTTAAGAAGTGATAAATTCTGGACCACAAATTATGCCAGCCTTTTTTTTTCCCCTCCCATTTTCCCGTATCACTTCGCCTTTCCGCAAGGGCCTGCTTCCCCCTTTTCTCCATTCCCCCGGGCACCCATTCATTAATCATTGGGAAATGACGGAAGATCTAAATAAACTACGGGGCAAGTTGATTCTTCCCCCTGCAGTTTTTTAAAATCCTTTGAAAACGGGCCTGTTTTTTCCCAGAAACACCCCCGGGGGGCGAAATTTTAATAGAAAGAACCAAAAAAAACATCGGAAAACCCCTTTTGGGTAAAACGGAGAAAATTTCCCTCAGGTTTTCCATCAGACAAAATAAGGTTTGTAATTTTGGGTTTTCAAATCCACGCCCAAAACAAGTTTTTTTTCAAACCCCAAACCCTTATAATTTAATGATTTCTCTGTTTATTGCAGAATCAACATTGACGCAGAAAAAGTTTAAAAAATCTTGACCAAACCGTATTTCCAAAAAGGGGAAAAGGAAAAGATAAATTACACCCCAACAAAAGATTTTTTTTTCCTCCGAGATTTCCTAAATGAATATTGGCGATATCTTTAAATTTCTCTCCCCCCCATTTCCCCAACCCCCCCCCTCCTGTCCCCTTTGCAAGTTTAAAGAGAAATTTAGCCTAATGGGTAGCCAAAAAGTATATCCAGAAAAAAAAACCCAATTTAAAACTTCAAACCTAAACAATGTTTTCGAATAACAAAATTATTCCTTAAAAAGGGTTAGCCCCATTTTACCCAACATCGGGCCTTAAATCCCCCCCCCCCCCCCCCCCCCCCCCCCCACCTCTCTCCCCCACTTTCTCTCCCGTCCCTCTTATATCGTCTTTTTTTTCCCTTTTGTTTCCCCAAAATATTTTTGGGTACTCCTCTCTCTCTCTCACTCTCTCTCTCCTCTGCTTTGGGGAAACCCAGAACCCCAAAATTCCGAAGAAGGTGCGGGAAAAAATATTGGGCGGGGTTAAATGGAGCCTAAAAGGATGTGAAAAAAAGGTAAATTTTTTCACTGAAAATCACTCCAGGTGCAGAATGTGGTACGGGTTAAAAACTCTTTTCGCCCTTACCCTCTCCCAGTCAACAAAATCCATTGTCACACCGACCCCTGGAGGCCCCTGACAGGATCGGCCCTAGGGGGGAGTAAAGGGGAGGACTAAACCTAAAAACGCCCCGAAAAGGGGAGCCCAAACAAAAAAAAATTAACGATAAACACCCCATTTTTTTCACCCCCCAGAAAATAAACATTCCAAAACACGAAACCAGGCACGTTCACAATAAAGCACTCCAACGCACACAACATGCAAAAATCACGATCAAGCATTTAAACGAAAACCCAAACCAAAAAAAAAGGGGCCAAAAAAAAAATCACGACCAAGCACCCAAACGCACACAAAGCACAATCGCAATCAAGCACTCCCCCACCCAAAACATCACGATTAAAAAAAAAATTTTTTCACCATACGACGTACACAATCAAAAATTTACAGCATTCCACACATTTGACCTGTACACAATTTTATAAAAAATATTTTCCAGTATTGACCCTTTCCACCCCAAAACGGAGTGCGTCCACATCCCGGCCCTGTCAATTCCGCGGGGAGCCCCTTTTCCGGCACTGGGGCTCCCGACCCGGGGTTTGGGTTCTCGGGGGGAAAGTCGCCCAAAGCCGAAAACCCTCGCCCCCCAAGGGGCAGTGAAGAGCGTGCCCCCGGGGGGGGGGGGGGGGGGGGGGGGGGCTGCTGTTACTGAGGTCCGGGAGGGGGGTTCCGGGCCCGGGCCCCAGTCGGGGACGGGGGCTCCCCTACACCACGGCCCCCGGCCCAAAGGGCTGGCCTCGACCAGCGCTTTGGCACCACCCTCGCCCTGGTCTCACCAAAGGGGGCCCCGGGAACCAGCACTGGGCACCACCCCTTTTCGGCTCCAGGTGAAGCCCCCGGAGGGGGGAGGACGTAGCTGGGAGGAGAGTCGGAGAGGAGGAAAAGAAAAGGAAGGGGGAAGGAAAAGGGGTACGGGGAACCCTGCCGTCAGAAACCTCGACCATTGCTTTAAAGTCTTGCCACTCGCAGGGGGGGGGCGAGGGGAAGGTTTTTAAAACGCACACAGTAAATCCTTTAAATCAAGCCCCTTCTACACGATGCATAAAAATTTGCTTTAAAAATAAACCCGGTTAAAAAAAACAAATATAAATTTAAACTCCACCCTTCCCCCACTCAAGTTTAACCTTTTTTCCTTCCTTGGGAAATAAATCAACACCCGACCATCGTTTAATAACTGCCACCAAACATTTGAAAATAATAATTCAAGGCACAACTGCCCACTTTTTTATAAACCCCTTTCAAAATAACAAAAATCCCCAACCACGAATCCAACGACAAATAAAGCGCACGCACGCCCCGGAACTTTAAAACTCGCTCTCCTTGCCCAAACAAACAACGGTGGCCAAAGGGTAAAAGCCGGGCCAAATGTGACGGGGGCGGAAAAGCGGGGACCAAGCAATTCCCAAAACCCTGAATAAACCGGGTTTCTCCCCCCTTCCCCCAAACCGACAACCGCACCACCAATACATAAAAAAGGAGAAAAAATTTTTTTGGAAAAAATTTTAAGAATGGCCGGGTTAAAGTTAAATTTAAACCAGAAAAAAGGCTCACACAATATTCCCCTTAAAAAAATTTTTCGAAAAAAAAACAGAAAATTGCGAAAAAAGGGGAAGGGGACTGCTTCCTGAAAAAACAACAATTTCAAAACAAACAGACCACAAATTTTGATGCTTACCAGTTTAACCCGGGGGGGAACCCCAAGAGGGGGTCTAAAAAATTTTTAAAAAACCCTCGTCCTTCGAGAGGAAAAGGGAAGAGGGCGGAAACAAAAAAGATTCCCTCTCCAAACGGGCCGACTCGGGAATTGAAAGTACTGACTGTATTTCCCTCGACATAAGGAAAAGAACCGGGACGGAGCAGGCCCCCCCAGAGACATCTTCCGCTCGATTGAAGAGCTAACCTCCCTAGCAAGGGCGGCCAAAAAACCCAATGTTTGCGTAAACAGAGGACTTTACTTCAAACAAAAAAGGGAACGAAGCCCCTGGACAGGAAAAAGGGACAGGCGAGGGCCGATAGACAGAAATTTCCCGAGAAAAAGGTCCCGGGCCACCCGTGAACCTCAGGATAATTTAGCACGGGGGGTTTGGAATTAGAGAAGAGAGAGAGAAAGCAGACCGAAGTTGAGCAAAACCCCACAAAAAGGGTGAAAACTGCACCACAAGCCACCCAAGGGGCCCGGAAACACGCCAACAGAAAACCGACAATAAACAAATAAGAAAATTCCGCCACCCTGGGGGGGGGCGAACGTCGTGGCCTCGTGACAAACTCGGAAAAACCCCCCCTTTCAAAAGAAATCTGTTTCCTAAAATACAGTGCTCCTTTAACCTTGTCGAAATGTGAAATTTCCCCAACAAGGGGAACCAAACCCCAACTCTCTGGGGATCGCCCGAGAAACGAAAAACCCAATACAAACATTCCACGATAGAATCAAAACCGGGGAATACATAATACCCCTTTATCAAACAACAAGCAAACCTTCCAACCAAAAAAGTAAAAAACCCGAACCTTTGGGTGATTCACTATCGTTAACATCACGAAGTAAAAAACTGCCACTACACCTGTTTACAGAGACCAAAAGGGGATAAAACCCTGGTTGAGGGGGGGTGTCCCTCTGACTGTTTTTTCCAAAATGCAAACTAGGGAGCTGGGCTAAGTTTAGTCACATCCGAATTAAAAGGAACCCTTGAAATGCCGGAAAGTGAACGCATCCCTCGCATTTCCACGGGCCAAACCTAAAGGGGTCGATGACTGACTGGGCCGGACCCGGGTCCGGGCACTGGGGGAATGAAAAATCGTTTCCCCAGTAAAAAATTCCGCCGTATTTTCTTTTTGGGGAAACGCCAGTGCGCGCCCAAAATCTGCCTGAGAGTTTCAGAACAGTAGGGGAAAGGGTAGTCCAAAGGGGGACACCCCGGGGAAACCCGACTCACAAAATTCTACCCCCCCTCCCAAAGTGAAACGGTGACCCCCGATCGGATGGAGGTTTAAAGGGGTCCCACCAGGTCGACCCCCAAACCCTTGCTGAATGGCTCCCCAACCCTGGACTGACCCTGGGGGAAAAACGTTTAAAAAGCGCCCCCTAGGCTTTTTCCCTTTTGGAAAGAAAATCCCCAAACTGCGGAAAGGAACTCCCTACCTGTGATTCATCCCCGGCCAAAGAAATCCTGCCTAATTTCCGCTCGAGGGGCCCCCGCTTGGAGCCCATATGACCGCCAGGGGGGGAATCGGGGGCCTGCCGGGGGGACAGACCCCCCTCAAGCTTTGGGGAAACAACTATGTTTTGGCCACACGTTCTGCCTGAGTAAAAAACCCTAAAGAGGATCCCCTTGTGGAGCTTGAAGCTCACCGGGGGGGCTTTTTTTCGGGCCGCCCTGAGGGGGAAACATCCCAATTTTGTCGTAGGTTGGGAACATCCAAGCCCTGGCCTGAAGACGGATAATGCAAGCAGATGGGCTCTTGCCAGAACCCGTTAGAATCGGCAAAAAGAACGGGACAAAATTTCCTTTTCCCTTGGCTTCTTATTTTTGGGGGCCGCGTGGGGGTGACTCCCACAAAAACCCTGTACGGGGAAAATTTCCAAAAACCCAAGGGGCCCTGACTGCGCCCTTCCGCGAAGGTGATGGGTTTTCCCCTATGAAAAGGAATACATAGGTCGCTCCACCGAAAGGGCCCATCCCTTTTCGCCACAGAAGTAGGGGGTGGAGATAGGAATAAGCACAGAAAACGGGGTGGAGGTAAAACCACCCCCCAAAACCCCCCACCCCCCTAACTAGCCCCCCCGCCGGGCCTCGGGGGAAAAACCAAAATTTTCTTATCCACAAAACCCGTTGAGCCCCCAAAACCCTGAGGGTTTCAAACCAAAGGGGGGAAACCCCCCCCAACAGAGAGAAACACGGGCACTCTAATCACCAGAACGGGGATGGAACCCACGTTAGCCAGGAAACGAGGCTTGGGAAAGGGACCAGCCCCACGACAACCGCCTTTAGGAAAAATCTTTCCTAATGTGGCCGGGACGACCACAAAGAAAACACAGTGGGGGGGCGCCAAAATCCCCGGAACTGCCTGCCTTGTTCACCCACTAGCAGTTGTGGGCCACCTTTTTTGCTACTAAATCCTTTGGAGGCTTCCTCTCCGAAACGGGGCGATGCCCATAAGCCCTGCAGTTTCAAAAAACACCTCAGCTGGTGGGGAATCGCGGGCCGCGAAATCCGGGGGGGTGCTTCTCCCAAACCCGGGATCCTCAACTCGGGGGGAACACAGGGGTTGGGGTGGACTGTCCAATGGGGGTTTCAATCCTCCACCGCTCCAATTTAAAGCTAACTGACGCCAGTACCCTACGCTTGCGCACCAATAAACCAAAACTGAAACCAAAAGGCCCAAATCTTTTATTCTTTTTCAGGGCCCCCTAAACTTCCCCCTGTAGGTTTCGGGGGTAAGGGGAAACGCTTACCAGACCAAACGCATGTTTTCATAAGACGCCCTTTCCATTAGAGAGGGGCACACACCCCCTTTGCAGCCCCAAATAAACCAAAAAAAAGGTGAAATACCCTTTTTTTTCCCAGACAATTGGTATGAACAAGCAACCTTGTCGAAATGCTCTAAGAACATATCAATGTCCTCACAAAGGTCGGGAACTCGGAAGTTTTAAATTTTGGGGCCTCTAACCATTCCCCTTTCCTGGTGTTTAAACCCCCGGGTTTTACAGAAGGGAAAGGCCCCGCAAAAGAATTTGTTCCATCTCCTCCCAACGCAGACCTCCATCCGTCTAGTTCTTCCAACGGAGGCTTCCCGGGCCGGGTCAGCCTTTTCCCTACGCTGAGAAACCTCCTCCCACCTGACCCTTTCCTGTTTAGCACCTCCTCCCCAAAGCTGAGCAGCCTCCCCCAAAAACGCGGGAGCCCCCTTTTCTAGCAGCTTCTTCCTTACAAAAGGGCCCCCCTGTCGGGCACCCTTCCTGCGCAGCATCCCTTTTCCCCCTATGCATAATCTCCTGCTGTCATCTCCTCTCTCCCGCAGAGTTTTCCTGTCTAGGGGCCTCCTCTCACGCTCTTCCCTACGTGGCCTCATCCCCCCGTCGCTGCGCCCAGAAACTAAGGCCCAAGGGGTTTGATATCCTGAGCGGGGGTTCCCACAACACTCCCCGACACGGGGGGGAGGAACCGTCTGACCCTTTCCCTTTGGGGCCCCTCAAACTTTCCCATAAGGAAAGCCCTTCGGGGGCATCCCTTTTTAACGGGGGAAGCCGGGAAAAGGAGAAGGGAGGTTTGGGTCTCTGGGGACTCAACAGAACCCCCAAAATGCTTCGCAAAACTCGACGCTTCCGGGGGAAAGGGCCCAGTGGGGGTCTCGACGGGGAAGCCCCCCCAGCGAAGGGTAGTAAAAAAACTCACTGGCTACCTGCTACAGCACTGGAATAGGAAAGTCCCCGAATCAAGTACTGGTACAAAAGTGGGGACACAGTAACATTTTGAAACCCTTTTTTCTTCGACCCCCCGCGTCGCCATACCCCCCAGCGCCGACGTCGCCATGAAAAACAATAACCTACATTTTTCCAAATACGGGGAAAAACAATCCACAAAGAGAAAAAAAAAACAAAATTTTAGGGCGTGTTGTAATGTTGTAGGTGTGTGTGGGCGGTGTGCGGAAAAAGTTCCGGCTGCTCCCACTCGGCAACCCCCGCCTCTAAAAGCACGAGCAAAAAGTGCGGGGGGGTTTCACCAAAAAAAAAAAAAAAAAAAAAAAAACTATGCCCGGGGACCCCCCCCTCGGAACCCCGGGCCTCTACACACGAGAAAACAGTGGGGGGGGCTGGCCAAAAAACCCAAAACAAAAAAAAAACCTTTGCAAAAGGGGGATCCGGAAAAGGAAAAAAAAAAAAACACTAGCGTCCGATAAAACCCCCCTTTTACTCAACAACCTGGAAGAGGGGAAAAAAAAAAAAGAACGGGCTAAATACAACACAGGAAATGGAAGACTGAGGGGGAAACCCAAAAAGGGCAAACTTCGGCCGAACCTCCCTGGGTCCCCCGGCGGAAGGAGGCCCGGGAAGCGGCAAACCCCTCCTGGTCTCACCTCGCCCCCCGAGTCCCCCCCCGGGAGGGTTCCCCCCCGGCCCCCAAAAAAGCCTCCCTTCACTCTAAGAAACCCAGCCAACCCCCCACGAAAAAACAAAAACGAACTGACTAAAACATATACAAAAAAACCAACACTAAAAAAAGGTACTCTGCGAAACGAGAGAGAAAACGGGCCAAGCCCTTCACACCCCGGACGAGCCCCCACAATTGTCACGCCCCGACCCCGGGAGGTCTGCCCTGACAGGATCGGTCTAGGTGGGAGTGAAGGGAGTACTGACCTCCCCCGCTCCGCAAGAAAACCACACAATAAAGTTTACGATAAAACCCACCCCCCATTTATTCACCCCCAGCAAAAAACATTCCAACACACGCACCATGCACGATCACAATAAACCCTTTTCCAACCACACAACAAGAAAACAATAAACGATAAAAAGCCTCCAACGCACACAACATGCAAAAACACGATAAAGCATTTCCAACGCACACAAAAAGCACAATCGCAATCAAGCACTCCCCCACCCACAACATGCACGATTATAAATAAATATTTAAACCATACGACGAACACAATCAAAATTTACAGCTTTCCCAAAGAAATATGAAAAAAAAAAGGGGGGCACAATTAAAAAAAAATTTCCATTTTGCCCTTTCTCACACCAGGGAGTGCCCCACCCCCCTGCCCCGGGCCCAAGTCCGCGGGGAGCCCCTGTCGCACTAGGTGCTCCCGACCCGGGGTTTTGGTTTCCCGCAGGGAGTCCCCCAAAAGGCCGACACCCTCGCCCCCCAAGGGGGCATGAAGACCCGTTCCCGGGGGGGGGGGGGGGGGGGGCCCTGGGTTGTTACTGGGGGTTTCCTGGACGGGGGGTCCGGGCCCCGGCCACCCAGACGGGGGGGCCTCCCCAGCTCCACGCCCCCCGCCCAAAAGGGCGGGGCCCCGACCACGCGTGGCACCATCCTTTCCTTTGGGTTTTCTCACCCAAAAGTGGCCTCGACCACACTGGCCCAAACCATTTCGGGGCTCCAGTGAAGCCCCCGGAGGGGGGGGACGTAGTTTGGGAGGAGAGCCCGGAAGAGGAGGAAAAGAAAAAGGAAGGGGGAAGGGAAAAAAGGGTATTTTTGGGGGAACCCCCTGCCGTCAGTACCGCTGCCCTTTGCTTCAAGTCTTAGCCCCCTCGAATGAGGGGGCGGGGGGAAGGGGTTTTAAACGCACACAGTAAATCCTTTGAATCAAGCCCTTCCCTAAACACATGCAGGTAAAAGACTGCTTTTAAAACAACGGGAAAAATAAAAAAAATATAAATTTATTCCACCCTTCTCTCACTCACACTTAACGTTTTCCTTCCAGGAAAAAAAATCAACAGCGACCATCGCTTAATAACTGCCCCAAAATTTGGGCAAATAATAAATAAATGGCACAACTGTCACTTTTTTTAAAAACCCACTTTCAAAAAAAACACAAATCCCCAAACCTCACGAAATCCGAACGACAAATCATCGCACCACGCTCGTGAACATAAAACTCCGCTCTCCTTGAAACACACAAACAGACGGGGGCCAAAGGGACAAAAGTCCGGCAAATTTGGACGGGGGGCGGACGAGCGGCCCAAAGCAATTTCCCAAACCCCTGAATAAACCGGGTTTCCCCCCCCTTCCCCCACCGACTACCGCATCACCAGATACATAAACAGGAGAAAAAATTTGGAAAAAAATTTTTAAATGGCCAGGTTAAAGTTTAAATTAACCAGAGAAAAGGTCCCCCCACAATTTTCCCCCTTAACAATTTCGAAAACAACAGAAAATTGCGCAAAAGTGAAGACAAAGGGCCTGCTAAAAACAAAAAACCCCAAAAAAAAACAACCACGAAACTGTCCCTTACCACAACCCGGGGGGTGACCCCCCGAAGGGGCGGGTAAAAGGACTCCTCCACCCTCTGCCAGTTGAGAGGACAGGGGCGAAATGCGGAAACAGAAGAAATGATTTTCCCTCTCCACGGGCCGACTGCGGGAAAATTGAAAGAACGCTGTACCCCTCACGAAAAAGGTAAAGAACCAGGACGGGAGAAAGGCGCCCCCAGAGACATCTTTCCGCCGAGTGAAACTAACCTCCCTCACAATGGGGCCAACATGCCGCTGCGCCCCCAAGTGAGCATATTTAAAAATAAAAGGAACGAAGCACGGCGACGGTAAAAAAAAAGGCGAGAGGCCGTAACAGAAATTCAAAAGGAAAGGGGGTCCCCGGCCACCCTAAACCCTGCGGGATGAAAAAAGGGGGAGGGGCTTTGGAATTAGAGAGAGAGAGAGAGAAAGCAGCCCCGAAGTTGAGCTGAACCACACCAAGGTCCCAACTGCACCACAAGCCACCCTAAGGGACGGATACACGACAACAGCAACGACAATAAACAAATAAGTAATTCCGCCACCCTAGGTGGGTCCCCCGTCTTTGGCCCGTGAAAAAACCCCTTTACAAACCCCCTTCAAAAAGCATCTTTTTTCTCTGAGTTTAAAAGTGCTCCTTTGCCCCCTTGTCGAAAGTGAAAATTTCCCAAAACAATGGGACCGAACCCAACCCCCTTTGTAATCGACAAGAAAACGAAAACCCCCCAATACAAACACCCCACGATAGAATCACACTGGGGAATACAAAAAAACTACTTTTCAAACAACAAAGAAAAACCTTTCCCAAACCAGAAAGTAAATCCAAACCCATTGGTGATTCACAAATCGTTTAACAAAAGGAAGTGAAAACTGTCACTACCCCCCTGATACAGAGCCCAAAAGGGGATAAAACCCCCTGGTTGGGGGGAAAGGTTTGTCCCTCTGGCCTGTTTTTCCGGGGGGAATATGCTAACAACGGAGCTCGCTAAGATATCCAGCATCCGTTTTAACGGGAAACCCCTTGATATGAGGGAAAGGGAACGCATGACTCTGCATTCCCACTCCCTTTAACTCATGGTCATGCCTGACTGGCCGGATCCGGCCAGGCACGGAGAGAGATGATCGCTCTCCATAAAAACTTCCGGCCGTACTTCTTTTTTGGGGCACGCCAGTGGGGCTTTTCCAAACCCTGCCTGAGAGATTCAGCAACAGTGGGGGCAACGATAGTCCTAAGGGGGACACCTCTGGGTATCGACTCACAGATTCAAACCACCTCCCGAAGTGTAGGGGTAAACCGCGATCGGTGGAGGTTTTAATGGGCCCCCAACCGGGTCGACCCCAACCTTCTAAAAGGCCCCCAAAACCCAGGGCCGCCCCCTGGGGGGAACCGCTTCAAAAGCAAACCCCAAAGGCGTTGTCCCGTTGGCGAAATCGAAACGGGGGCAGTCTGCCGGGCCTTTTGGGTTTCATCCTGGCCAGAAAAAATCCTGCCTCCCCCACGCTCGAGATTCCGCTTGGAGCCCAAATGACCTGCCATGGGGGAATCGGGGGCCCTTTGCCGGAGGACAGACTCTCTAAAAGTTTTGGGGGGAAAACTTTTTGTTTGGGCCACAACATCTCCCTGATGAAAACCCTAAAAGGACCCCCTTTGGGGAGCTTGAAGCTCCCCTTTGGGGCGTGTCGGGCCGACTGAGCGGGAGGATCCCCCTTTGTCGTGGGGCTTTTGGACATCCAAGCCCCTGCCGAAGAGGGAAAAATGCTAGCGGGAATGGGGCTCTTGCCAAAACCTCGTTAAGTTTGGGCTGAAGAACGGGAAAACCAATTCCTGTTCCGCTTTTTAAAGTTTTGGGCCCGCGTGGGTGACTCCCCACACACGCCTGTAGGGGCAAACCCCCGTAGACAGGGGCTGACGGGCGCCGCCCAAGTGATAGTTTTCCCCCTATGAGAAAAAATAATGGGCGCCCCAAACCGCAAGGGCCCCATATTTCGCCCCCAGAAGTGGGGGGGGAAATTTAGGAAAAAGCACAAAGGACGGGTGGGGGGTAAAACCAGCCCCCAAAACCCCACAAACAAAAACAAAGCCCCCGCCCGGGCCTCAGGGAAAAAAAATTTCTTTTTCCAAAAAGATCGTTGTCCCCCCCAAACCCCGATGGTTTTCGCCCAAAGGGGAGGAACCAACAACAAAAAGAAAAAACTGGGCACCCCTAAACACCGGGAAGCTGGGAGGAACCCACGTTAGCCAGGCAGGGGGACGTTAAAAGGGAAACCACCCCCCGACACCAGGGGCTTTAGGACAATCTTTCCTAATGGGGCCCGGAAACACCAAAAAGAAAACACAGTGGGGGCCCCCAAAAACCCCCGTGAAACCGCCCCTTTGTTCCCCCACTAGCAGTTGTGGGCCCCCTTATTGCTACAAAACCCTGTGGGGGGTTTCCTCCCTATCTGGGCGATGCCCAAAAAACCCTGCGAGCTTCAGAAAAACACCTCATTTAAAAAAAATGGGCGGGGCCGCGAAATCCTGAGGGGGCTGCCCTCCCCTTTCCCGGATCCCACTCTGGGGACACAGGTTGGTGATTTTTCAATGAGGTTTCAGATCCTCCACCCCCACTTAGCTAACTGACCCCAGTCCCCCTAGCGTCTTGCGCAGCCTATCACCAAACGAAAACAAGGGTCTCATCATTTTTCTTTTTTAAAGGGACCAAAACTTCCCCCTTGGGGTCTCGGGGGTAAGGTGGAAACGCTTACCAACCCCAACTGCAGGGTCTGAAAAAAGACCACCTTCTTTAAAGAAGAGCACACCCCCCTTTTGGCAGCCCCAAATAATCCAAAAAAAAAGGTCCCTACCCTTTTTTTCCTCAGAAAATTGGGTATGAACAAGAAACCCTTTGTCGAAATGCTCTAAGAAAAATACCCAATGCCCCTCACTAGCCCTTGAACCCCTAAAAAGCTTTAATTTTGGGCCTTAACTCAACACCGGGCCGGGTTTATTAACCCCCGGGTTTTTACGGGAAGGGGGAGGCCGCAAAAGAAGTTGTTCCACCCTCCTCCCTACGCAGAGCCCCCACCCCGTCTAGTTTTTTCCCAAACGGGGGGCTTCCTGCCTGCCCTCCTTTTCCCCCCAACGCTGAGCAGCCTCCCCCTACGCTGACCCCTCCTGTTTAGCACCTCCTCCTACGCTGAACCCCTCCCCCTCCCGCGATTTTTCCTGCAAAGCAGCTTTTTCCCTTACAAAGGCCTCCGTCGGGCAGCCTTTCCTGCGCAGCATAGCCCTTCCCTATGCATAATCCCTGTCTGCCCAGTCTCCTCTCAGGGGCAAGCCTCCTGTCAAGGGGCCTCCTCTCTAGCTTTTTCCCTACTTTGGGGCACATCCCCCCCTCGCAGTCGCCCAGAAACTAAGGACAGGGGGATATCCTGAGGGGGTTTTCACCCCCTCCCGACACGGGAGGATGATCCGTCTGACCCGCCCCTTGGGTCCAAATTTTTCCCCATAAGGAAAGTCTTTTTGGGGCATGCCCCTTACGGGGGGGAACCCCCTGAGAGGAGAAGGTCTCTCCCCAGCGACTCAACAGAAGAAAAACTTTTTGTTTTCGCTATACCCCTGCCCGGCTTCCGAGGGAAGTGCCATTTGGGGGTTCCGACAGGAGACCCCCCAGCGAAGAGGAAGAAAAAAGTACTCACGGGCTACCTGCTACAGCACGGGAAATTTAGGTAAATTTCCCGTAGTGGGAAGTACGGGTACTAAAAGTAGGGCCTACAGTAACATTTTGAATACCCTTTTTCTTCGACCCCCGCGTCGCCAAATACCCCCCGGGGCCGGCCCGTCGCCATGACAACAAAAATCCAAACAGTTTTCCAAATACGGGGGAAAAACAATTCACTAGAGAAAAAAAAAAAAAAATTTTTTTAGGGGCTGTGAAAATATGTGGAGTGGTGGTGGGCGTGTGGGGCGGAAAAAGGGGCCGGCTGCTCCCCCTGGAAACCCACCGCGCTCAAACAGCAGGGAGCAAAAAGGGGCGGGGGGGCCCTCACCAAAAAAAAAAAAAAAAAAAAAAACCCAAAAGCCCGGCTGCCCCCACCTGGCAACACCGCGCTCTACAGCACGACAACAGTGCGGGGGGGCTGCCGAAAAAAAAAAAAAAAAAAAAAACCTAGCAGAGGGGATCCGGAGAAGGAAAAAAAAAAAAACTACTCCGATACAACCCCCTGTACTCAAAAACCCCTGGAAGAGAAAAAAAAAAAACAAGAACGGCCCTAAATAAAAACCCCGGGAATGGAAACTGACGGCAACAAAAGGGGCCAAAATTAGGGCCGTACCGCGGAGGAAACCCGGGGGAAGGAGGTCCCGGAAGGGGTTCGACCCCTCCGGCCCCACCCCGACCCCCGAGTCACCCCGGATTTCCCTCAGCCACCAAAAAAACCCCCTTCACTCTAGGGGTCCCCCCAACCAACCCCCACGAACAAAAAACGACAAAATGACAAAAACATAAAAAAACAACAACACTAAACAGGCCCTCTCGAAACGAGAGAAGAACAGCCAAGCCCTTCCACCCGGACGACCCCCCAAAATTTGGTCACACCGCCCCCGGGGGGGCTGCCCTGCCCAGGATCGGCCCCTAGTTGGGATTTAAAGGGGAGTGACTGACCCCCACACGCCCCGGGCAAGAGACCACACAATAAAGTTTACATACAACACCCCCATTTATTTCCACAGCAAAATAAACTTTCCAACACACGCACCAAAACGATCAAATAAAGCCCCTCCAACGCACACCAATGCACAATCCCCCGATAAAGCACTCCAACCCCACAACATGCCAATCCGATAAAGGGTCCAACGAAACACAACATGCAAAAATCGAAACCCAAGCACCCCACACCCCAACAGCACGTTAAAAAAAAATTTATTCACCATACAAGGGTACACAATCACAATTACAGCATTCCAGCACATATGACATGTAAAACAATTAAAAAGAAATTTTTCCCCAGTATTGACCCTTTCCCCCACACCACGGATTGCGTCCACACCCGGCCCCGCCCAAGTCCCGGGGACACCCTGTCGAAACAGTCTCCGAGCCGGGGGGGTTTTTTGCGGGAAAAGTTCGCCCAAAGCCGACACCCTCGACCCCCAAAAGGGGGCCCGTAAAGAGCTTTCCCCGGGGGGGGGGGGGGGGGGGGGGGGGGGGGGGGACGAAGCGTTACTGGAGGCCTGGAGGGGGGGCCCCGGGCCCGGGCCAGCGAAAACGGGGGGCCCCCCAAAAACAGTCCAACGGTCCCGACCGGGGCGTGCCTCGACCAGCGCGGGCACCATCTCGTCCGTGGTCTCGCCAAACCGGGGCCCTCGCCCAGCCGGGAAACCATCCAGTTCGGGGAATTTCCGGGTGGAAGCCCCCGGGGGGGGGGGAGGCGAACCCTGGGAGGGAGTCGGAGAGGAGGAAAAGAAAAAGGGAAGGAGGAAGGAAAAAGGGGTACGGAAAACCCTGCCGCAGTACCTCTGACCATTGCTTTCAAGTCTTAGCCACCGCATATGGGCGAGGGGAAGTGTTTTAAAAAACGCACACAAAATCCATTGAATCAAGTCTTCTCCCCCGATCAGGTAAAAGACGGGGCATTAAATCAAATTTTGTTTTAATAAAAAAATTGGGGGGGGGTTTTTCTTCCACCCTTCTCTCACTCACCTTTAAACTTTTCCCTTTCCCAAAGGAAAAAACCCAACACGGGGCGACCATCGCTTAATAACTGCCACCAAAAATTTGCAAATAATAATTTTTTTTTTGGGGCACAATTTGTCACTTTTTTAAAACCATTTCAAAATAACAAAAAATCCCAACCAGAAATCCGAACGCCCAAATCATGCCCCAACCCCCGCTCGTGAACATAAAACTCCTCTCCTTCCCAACACAAACAGACGGGCCGAAGATAAAAGCCCGGGCGAATGTGACAGGGGCGGACAGCGAGACCAAGCAATTTTCCAAACCCCCTGAATCACCGGGTTCTCCCCCTTCCCCCCCCCGACTACCGAAACACCAGATACAAAAACAGAGAAAAAAAATTTTGGAAAATTTAGAAGGGCCGGGTTTAAAAAAGATTGAATTAAAAGAAAAAGGTTTTTCACACAAAAATTCCCTTACAATTTCGAAAACAACAGAAAATTGCGCAAAGGAAGACTAACCCGGGCCTAACAACAAAAATAAAAACCAAACAACCACGAAACTGATGCTTCCCAGCAACCCGTGGGTGACCCCGAAGAGGGGGGTAAAAAAGGACCTCTCAACCCCTCTTTTCCCGTCGAGGGGAACAGAGGCGAAGATCGGAAACAAAAGAAATGTGCCCTCCCTCCAGGCCGAGGGGAAAGGAATTGAAAGTATTGACTGTACCCGACGATAAGGTAAAAAACCCCGGGACAAGCAGGCCCCCCCCCCCCAAGAGCATCTTCCGCTCGAGTGAAGAGCTAACCTCCCTCGCAAGGCGGCCAAAAATGCCTTTGCTGCGTCACGGGGAGTGAGCATATTTCAAAAAAAAAAGGAACAAGCACGTGCGACAGGTAAAAAAACGGCGAGGGGCCGATAGACAGAAAGTTCGGAAAAGGTCCCCCGGCCCCCCGTAACCTGCAGGATAAAAATAGCAGGGGGCGGGGGGAAATTGAGAGAGAGAGAGAGAAAAGCAAAAGGTTTTTGGGAGCAAAACCACACCAAGGTAAAAAACTGCCCCACAACCCACCCTAAGGGACGGATACACGAAAACCCACAACGACAATAAACAAAAAAAAAAAATTTCCGCCACCCTGGGGGGTCGAACTCGTAGGCCTCGGACAAACCCCGTGACAACCACCCTTTAAAATCCAATGGTAAGTTTTAAGGGTGTTTTCCATGTTGTCAAAATTTAAATTTCTGGGGGGTTTTCCGTAAAAATTTATTTAAAAATTTGTTTAGATTTCCGCCTGCAACGTCTCCCCTTCCCAACAAATTTTATTTAAAAAGCGTCAAAATCGATGAAATTTCCCATTATTCAAATGCCCAACCTCTCCCCCCCCAACTCTTCTTCAGACCTAACTTTTTTTTGGTATACTGGAAAATAGCGGTTTCTTTTTCCTTTGCTTTGAAAATTCATCTTTTTTTCCTTTTTTTTTTTATCCCCCCCCCCCCCCCCTTTTTTTTTCTTCCTTGTTTTCACTTTTTTGAAAAAAAACCAGGGGCCCCGACTAGCAGCAGATGATCGATGTTTCGTTTCCTGCAAGAAACCTCGTTGTCGTTTGCGACGGGTTAACCCTTTAAAAATTTAAAAAATCATTAAAACCCCGAAATCCCCACACGAAATTTTAGGGGCGGATCGAGCACTAAAGGGATGGTGGTTTCCAAACGGGGGGGGGGGTTTCCAAGACCCGTTGGAAGCAGGGACAGCGTTTCATGTCGGGGCCCGGGGGAGGCGGGGGGGGGGGGGGGGGGGGGGGGGGGTGAAGTCCCCTAAAATGCTAAAGAATCAACTTTTATTTTAGGGGGAAAAGGGGCCAAAAAAGGGAGGGGATTTAAAAGAAGCCCGGGGACTCATTTTCGGGTTTTAATGGGGGGAGGCTTGGGGAGGGGGGGGGGGGGGGTGAAGGGGGCCCCAGATCAAATTAAAAAGATATCTACATCTATTTTGGGGGGAAAAAGGGCCCAAAAGGGGAGGTTTTTCAAAAAAAGCCCCGGGGATTTTTTTTCCTTTTTTTTTTTTTTTTTTTAATTTTTTAAAATAAATTTGCTTTAATTTTTAACAACCCCAAAACTTGATCATCAAGCGAAAAGGTTTCGCTGCCCTGTTTTGTCAGCGGCTTCCCAAACATTTGGAATTTCCCAGGGGGGGAAAGGGGAAGGGGGGTGGGGTAGGGGGGAAAGGGGAAGGGTTTGCGGGGCGCCATTTTTCTCAGTCCCACGTTTTTTTTTTTTTTTTCCCCCCCCTTAACTTACGGGGAAAACCTATTTAGAGACCGGGCCCAAAATTTTAAATTGTTCTAAACCACGTCTCCACCAGTTTTCTGAGTATCTATTTCATTTGGGTTTGTCCTTCCCAACCCTCAACCAGACTGGTTGCAAAAACCGGTCCCCAACTTCCCGGGAAAAAAAAAAGATCAGCAATCAATCCCCTCTATTTGGTAGATTCCATCGTTTTATTTCCAGTGTGATCAGGGATGCTCTTGCGTAGGGAAAAACCCCCACATACGCAAAAACACCAAAAAATGCTAAGAAATTTAACTTCAAAGGGAGGATCAAACAAAATTAACAAAGAAAAAGTGTTGAAAAAAAACAAAAAAGTCGATTTTGGGCATAACCTTGAAACATTTTTAAAGAAAGATTTAATTTTTTCATTTTAACTATTTATTTCCCTAAGTTTTTTGGGCCTTTAAATCGTGCTTGTTTCCCCACTCCACCTTTCCCCCGAACTTTAAATTTCCGTAGCCGAGCTATCCCTTCGGTAAACCAAAATTAAAAATCAGGCCCCTTTTTATGGAGTGGGAAGAGGGGGAGCGAGTTGGGGAAAGGGGGGCGAAATGAGAGGGCCCTTTGGGGCCCCCAAACTCCGCCAAGGGGGCAGTTTTTCCCCCCACCTGTAGGTTTGTCAGCGAGATACCTGAATTTCTGAAAAAAATTGATCAAAACTTGGTGAAACCCAGGAAATGTGACTCAAGGGGAAAACCCCTTTTAAACTTTGGTGCGGATCCAGCTCAAGTGGCAATTTCCCGGGTCGGTTTTAGCAAGATAATTTACATATAAACCCTGGAACAAAGAACACAGTAAAGTTACTGTTTTAAAGAAGGGATAACTGCTTAATGTAAGAAAAGTAATTAACTAATGGGAAAGTAAAAGGAAATTTATAAGGGGCTTTTCCTCGCCCCAGAGCCCCAAAGGGGTACAATTTCCGAAAAAAATGATAAAAACTTATTCCCCAAATCAAAGGGAAAACACACACCACGCGCGGGGCTACACACACACACCACACCCCACACCCACACACCACACACACACACACACACACACACACCACCCGGGGCCGCGTCGGGCCAAAAAAACGAGCGCATCAAAACATGCAGACTCGCGCACGGGGATAAGTGGGTAACGTAAATTTAGTCCGGGGAAAAGATGTCTTTATGGAGTAATGACTTTAAAGAAAAAATCGAAATTTTTTTATTTTAGGGATATACGTTAACATTTTTTGTTTGTTCTATATCCCCTTTTTTAAAAAAAAAGAGACAAATAAACATGGGAATAACTTTTTTTAGTCCGTAATTTCTATCCTTACCTTCATGGAAAAGCTGGGAAAAACAAACATCTTTAAACCCACAGGAAACTCGGGTTTTAATGCCCAGTACTGCGAGACTTCAACAGTCCCCCCACCATGCAGGATCCCAAAATCTGACGACGAAAAAGTTCGAGACCGACGTTTTATTCTTTCCCTTTAGCAAGGCAAATTTTGTCAGTTTCCTCATACTAAACTCCTCGACAAACCACAGCACTACGGCATCCCAAAGGGAACAGTCCACGAAAAGGATAGGGGGCTCCCCTTTCAAAAGAACCCCTGTAAGGAGTCCTGGGGGATGAATCAACCAAAGAGTGGCGGGCGATGTTAAATGTCCCCAAGGTTCCCCCACGACGTCTTGGGCTCTTTGCTTTTTTTTTGTGCCAGGTTTTTGTGACCCAAAGGGTTGATTTTCATCAAAAATACAACCCCTTCCTTTCTTTTTTTTTTTTTTTTTTTTCGGTTTTATAAAAAGGGGGCAAAAAAAAAAAGGGTGGGTATCTCCGGGCCCCCTTCGGTAGCATTTTCTTCCACGTCGCTCACCCTGGCCCCCCCCCCCCAGCCCACTTTTTGGGGTTGCAAACTCAGCACTATCAATCATGAGGACAAATTAAAAACAAGTTCCCAAAGGGGGCAAAAAAACCCAAAGGGGACACTGCACTGCGTTTGAAACATTTTGGGGGGGTTCAGTAAGGGGACTGCTTGCTTCAGCCCCTACGCAGGAAAAAACCCCCCAACTAAACCCCCCAATTTTAATCACTTGGTCGTGGAAGGGCCCGCGCCCCGCCAGTGTCCTCCTTGGGGAAGGGGCCAAACCCCCTGGTTTCAAACCCACAGTCTATAAAACTTGCCAATACCAACGCCCTCGACACAAACTCAGCAAAAGGGGGAAAACACATGGGGAGGAAATCGAAACTAAAGGGCATTTTGAAAACAGGGTAAAAGGGCCATAAATTCCAAAAGGGCGATGAAGATTTGGGGCTAGGACTTCCCGCCCCATCCCGAGACCCGATGACAAGGCCCGTAAACCCCACGCTTTTTTTCATAGATTGTCCCGACGTTTTCCCAGGCCTTAGAGATTCCGGGATCCCAGTGTGGGCAGGGAACCCTTTGGGCAGCACTCTCAAGGCGAAATTTATTTGGGATGAAACTAAGTGCGGGTTTCCCTATTCTCCAAACGGGGTCCCCTAGTAAGCGCTTAAAATCCGGGTAGGGGGGGATTGGGGCAAAACAAAAAAAAAACCCAAAACCCCAAAAGCCTCGCTTGCCCCGCGCATGCACACACACACAAAACACACACACACACACCACACACACCAAAACACACACACACACACCATCACCACCACCACCCCCCCACCCCATAAAAAGGCTCAAAAGAAATCCCAAAACCCCCGCCCCCCCAAGGGCGCAATCCGCAATGGGCCCCCACTGCACCCCAACAACTGGGAAGCCCCGTTTGGAAACGACCCCCAAACTGACAGGGAAACAAAACCTTCTGGGACGACGTTTCACTTTAAAGGGGGACCCCCCAAAAGACCCGGGAAATAAAGAGCCAAAGACAGCATGGGATTTCAGGGCCCCTAAAATAGTAAAGTCAAAGTCACAAAAACTAAAACACTTTAAAAACTGGGAGATTTTGTAGGAGGGTAAAAGAATTATGTTCTTAAACCCCCCCGACCGCAAAAGCCCCCATCCCGGGCTGTTTTCCAACGCCAGAAGTCAAATCTCAGTCATAACTATAGTATAAACCCCACACCCGCACGCACCTCGTAAAAAAAAAATCTTAAAAACACAAACCGGGGGGTTTTGGTGAAAACTTTTTTCCAAACTCCCTTTGAATGAAAAATGTTAATCTCCAAATTTAAAAAATCCAATGGGTGGACAACTTTTAACAGAGTTTTCCCTGGAATTTTGCTGTGAAGTGTTTTGGGGGTCTCACATCGGTTTAAAACCCCAAAACTCTAAAAGACCGGTTTTTATAGTGAATGGGACATGACATTGGGAAAGCACCATGGGGAAAAATCCCTCGTTCAAAAGAAAAGGATGGGTGTGGGACAAACCCCGGGGCAGGACGGTTTTTTCTTTATGGCTGCCACTTGGGAACCCCGGAAAAAAAAAAACTTCAGGTTTGACTGATCTGGAAAGTTTGTTACCGTCGCGAAATTCCGTTCCCCTTTTTGCCAAAAGGTCTTTGAAAATAAGCCTGTGGGCCCGGGGGAACTGACAGCATCGTTTTCAAACGTTTTTTTCATCAGGGCCGTTCAACTAAAATGGGTAAAAGCATTATTTTGTTTGGGCCCAAAAAACCTGGGTTTAAAATTCCCCCCCCCTGAGACGGGTTTTCTTTGGGGAATTTTTTTCCTCGAAGGTAAAATTTGTGCAAACTAACAAAGACTTTAGGCATACCCTATGAACTTAAAACCGATGTTTCCCCTAATAATCTTGCATTTTTTTAAAAAAAAAAAAAAAAAAAAGCAAACGGAATCCCCCGGCATACACAGAAAATTTTTTCCGTCCTTCTTTGGGAAAATTTGATTTTAATGCATCCGGTGAGATGGGTCCCCCACCACACACACACCCACACACACACACACACACACCACAACACACACACACAAACCCACAACCGAGCCATGGAAAACTGATGGTTTATTTTGACCCAAAACTTTAAAAATTATAAAGTTCTACCTAAAAATGTGATTAAAAAAAAAAAAACAAAAAACAAAACCCCCCCCCCAAAAAAAAAAAAAAAAACCCCGGCACATGCACAAAAAATTCACAATAGTTAACTCGGGGTTTTTGCCGGAACAAAAAAAAAAAAAGAACCCTTTTAAAATGCTGCATGACAGATTTAGTGGCAGACTTGGGTTTAAAAATCATCCCGACTTTTAAGTGGATAGGCCTACCCTGACTGACTGTTTTTGTGTTGGGGAGAGCCCACAACTGTGGAGATTTCCCCCTTTGTGAGCCTGAAGCCTGGAAGGGGGGGGTGGTTTCCAAAACCTGCACGGACATGAAGTTTCACAACCACCTACGGGGGGAAGGATAAATAAGTAGTTGCCCCGGTCCGTTGCATTTTTTCGTTTACATGGGAAAGGAAAATTGGGTCTTGTCCGCATGCCGTAGGGTGAAAACACCCCCTGCCCCCTGTTTTTGTTTTGTTTTGTTTTGTTCTTTTTCCCAAATTCAAAAGGGGTTCCCAAGGGTCCAAACAAGAAAATTTTAAAAGATTTTTGTCAAAAACTGGTTGGGGGGGGAGGGGGGGAGGAATGGGAGAGAGCCACCCCTTCCCCTTCCCCCCTTCACCCTGTAGCAAATGACAGTGGGGATCCTTAAGACATTGACATGTTTTGGGGAGGGTTTTTGGGATGGAGGTCCCTTTAGAGTGAGGGACTCGATCACCGGTGTGGAGTCTGGTTTTGCCCGCGCAAAGTCTGCTTTCAGCATTTTCCCCCTTCTCCGTGGGGATGAGAGGGTCCCCACACCCAAAGTTTTGTGCACAACCCACTTTTCATTCACAAACCCCAGCAAACTTTTCTTTTGTACGCAACACGCAATCCCCCTCCAAATTCCCCAACCCCAAAGGAAACACTATCACAATTGGGAAATTTAAATTTTTCCCATAAAAAGCTCCCTTTTTTCCACTGCATTTTTTCCCAACCCCTAAAAAATTTTTTCCTTAACCCCATAATTCCCCCCCCAAAAAAACAAAAATACAATATCAAATTTTTTTTCAAAAATCAAACACCCTCACAAAAACAATTTTTACACTATCAAATTTTTTTTATATTTAAAAAGTAAAAGTAAAGACAAGTCATCTTCTTGCCCTTTTCGAGGAGCTTTCGTGCACATTGGGTTTTACCCACCTCCCCGGGCCACCACAGCCTGGACTCCACTAGGCTGGACAACCCCCAAGTCCCGGACCACCACTGGACGCTGAGGGAATTCCCGTAACGAAAAACCCCAGGGCCAGGGTTTTTCCTCTAAAAAGAAATTTTTTTTAATTTTTTTTTTTTTTCCCCCCTTAATATTCATACTCCTTTTTAAATCCTTTTACATTTAACCTTTCCCAAAAACATATAAATACTCACATGATTTTTGTTCCGCCAACCATTCCTTTCCCCACAGTTTGGGGGGACAGAAAGAAAACTTTTTACAACAAAATTTTTTTTTATTTTTTTCTTTTCTTTTTGCGTTCCCCGTTTTACTTTTCCCCTTTTTCCCAAAAGGGGCAATATCATCAAATCTTTTAAAAAATTATCAAAAATTCTGTTATAATTCGCTACTTCAAAGGGACACCGGTTTTATCTCCAAAATGGCAGATTTTAGAAAACCCACTTTTAATTTTTAAAAAATGGCAGAAGTTTACACGATACCCTTTTATAGTCACATAAATCACAATGGTTTTTAAGTTCAAGTTGTAATGTAAAGTGCTGGGGTTTGCAGCATCAAATAGTAAATTTAACAGAAAACAAAAAACAAAACAATTTTTCAAAAAAAGTCATTCCTTGCTTGAAAACTGCATCGCAGGGGGTCTTCATAATTTTGGGGGCACCCCCAACCTTTCCCGTGGTAAGCCTGGTGTGCCTCCTTAACCCGACCGTCCTAAACCTCTCCCCTCCCCCATTTGGGAGAGCAGGCCCCTAAATCCCTTAAAAGGGAAGGGGAGGAAAATTTTTTTTCCCCTACCTGCCCTTATCCTTTTACAGCAGGGAAGAGTATCTGCCCAATGTAAAGGAGGTACCTAAACCCCCCCTTCCTTTCCTTAACCTTATCCTTTTTTCTCAAACAGTTGGGGTTTAAAACCAGGGGTTCCGCTGTTGCCCAAACACAAAGGGAATCTTGCTCCCGTGCCACAATGTTTTTTTTTTTCCCTTTTTCTCTGCTATTATGCAAAAATCACAAAAAAACCCGGTTTGGAGCTCTTGATAAGACCATGAAAAAAACCCAATGCAAACCCCAAAAAAACCCAAAAAACCCCCCAAAATTTTTGGGAATCGGTTTTGGCTCTAATGTAGCGAATTACAATTACACCTTTACGTAATTGCCCTTTTAAACCCGTTTACAAAACCCCCAAATGGTACTCCCCTTCTAGGGGAAAAGCGACAAGCCCTACCCCATAGACTTTTCCAATCAAAACACACTCTAATACCCTTTAAGTGAAACTTGCCACGCCAGGGAATTAAACCCACCAAGGGGTTTGCACACCCCCAAACCCGGGTTTATCGGGCAAAACCCTTTCCCAAACATAAATAGCACACCCCAAACCCAGGGTTGCAAGGACAATCCAGCCCTAAAATATGTTTTAAAACCCCAAAAAGGGATACAATCAGAACAAACCCTAGTCTGTGTCCAGCTCCTCTGAATAACATAATCTTCCCCCCCTTCCCCACAAATTTGGGGGAACACACTTCCCAATCCAATCAGCGGGCCTAAATCTTTCCCCATCACTTGGCGGTTGCAATCCATTAATACATCAAAACCGTAGGTTCCATTTCCCCAATTGCAAAAAATTTCAAAACTATTGCTAAATATATATTGTCTCTATAAAACATTGTCTTTAGCCCTGGACAATTTTGTGGGGGGCCCCCGGCAGGGTGAACTTTGGGGCCGACACAGATTCTCGCTAAAAGCACAAACGTTTGTTCCCCGTCCGTTGGGATGCTTGTCTGTCACTAGAAAGACACACAAATTTTCTAAGTTGGGTTTTCCAGCAAGCTTTTTGGGAAAAATGGGAAAACGTTCGAAAGGAAAAAAAAGGCAGAAATCAATTTTTAAATTTCTTTATTCAGTCCCCGGAATTTTATCCCCGACCAAAGTAAAAATTGTTTTTTCAATTCATAAAACCCCCTTTTTTGGGTTTTTTTTTTTTAATCTAAATGAAAAACGTGAAGTTTAACCGAATACGGGCCCAAAAATTGGGGCCCGTAAAAATTTTCAAAAATTTTCATTGGACAATTTTGACCTTTCTTTGGGGGTAAAAAAATGGGTTCCTTTTTCAAGTTCTTTTTTTTTTTTTTCTTTTTAATTTAAAGTACATGGGAAAGGGAACTCTACAACCCATGTCTATTAATTTTTTCCCCTGTGGGGAAAAAAATTTTGCCCTTCAAAAACCCTAAAGTAATTTTTGCTCACAGAAGTTAGAAAAAAAAGAAGATAAAAACCCCCCTACCATACAAATTTTTGTTTCCCTCAAATTTTGAAAACAAAATCATGTTGTGTGTGTGGTCCCGTTTTGGGGTGTGTGGGGGGTGTGTGTTTTGTGTGTGTGAGTGAGGGGAGTGTGTGTGGTGTGGTATATTTATTTGCAAATTTTGGGGTGCGGAAGGGGAAACACAGAACAGGTCCCCGGATTGTTTAGAATTTTGGCAGGGGGGGTTTTTCCCCTTTCCTAAGATCCCCTTTGTTTTTTGTGTGGTTTGTTTTTTTTTTCGCCGACATAAATTTTTTCTTTTTATATTTCTTTTTCTCTTTCTTTTCTTTTTTTCTTTTTTTTTTCGCATCAAAGTGGTGAGCAGTTGGAGAAGGGGAACTAAACGTGGAATCTGTTTATGGGGAAAGAGTTTTATGCCCGCTGCTGCTGCTGCTGCTTTAGCTTTTCGGGTCTGCTGCTGGGGGAAAGGGGAGAGGCCAGAGGGACCCGGGTTGGGGGGGGGGGGGGGGGGGTGGAGGGAGGGTTTTTAGAGGCGTTGTGTTTTTTTTTGTCTGTGTGTCGATTTCCCCTGGTCAGAGTTTTATTTACGGCTGTGAGGGAACCCGGTGGTGTGGGAAACCCAAAACAGGGAGTTCCCTGAAAAGACGAGGGGGCAAGCAGAGCAAGATCATTTACTGTGACGGGGCCCCCACTACCCTTGGTACGGGTCTTTGCAACGAAACTGTCATTTTCAAGGTAAACGGGCACAAGAGAGGAAGGGCGGGGGTGGAGGGAAAAGGGGGGAAGGAAAAGGGGGTAAAGGGAAAAAAGGGGGCGGATGAAGAAAAGAAAAAGGGAAAGGGGAAAAAGAAGGAAAGACGAAAGAAAAAAAAACAGCAAAAAGAAGAGGGGTAAAGGGGGAGGGGGAAGGGAAAAAAGGAAGGAAGGAAAACAATCGAGGAATGCACAAAGAAGGGAAGGGGGGGGGGGGCGGGACAAAAAAAATGAAAAGAAGGAAAGAAGAAAACAAAGAATAAGGGAAAGGAAAAAAAAAAAAAAAAGGAACACAGGAGAAAGGAAGGGGCTGTTGGGGGGGGGGGAAGGGTAACAAAATTGAAGGAAGCAAAACATACTCCCCCTCTCACCTCTCACTCTCTCTCTCTCTCTCCCCCCTCTCCTCTCTCCTCTCTCTCCCCCCACACATCCCCCCCCCCCAAAACACACACAACACCCCAGAGGCACAAGCAGGGCAGGCAGACCCGACAGCGCTCCCCAAAAGCGTGCGCACACATACAAACCCCGCCAAGCACCGCATGGGGGGGGAAGAGAAGAGAGAGAGAGAAGAGAGGGGAGAAGAGAGAGAGAGAGAGAAGAGAGAGAAAATTTTAAGAGGGGGCCGGGAAAAGCTCCTTGGTAGAGCCCCTGACCATGATTTGGTGACAAGGGGGCAAAGTATGGGTTTTCCCGATTCCGCCGTGGGGCGTTTCAGCACAGGGGAGTTTTTTTCCCCTTTGGGGTTAAAAGTTGGTTCAGAATTTCCCTTTTCCGAAATGCCCAATGAGAATATGGGCTGAAGGGTTCCCCTGCGGAAAGCACCACACATAAAAAAAAAAGAAAGAAAGGTGGGCATTTTCCCCTGACTATCGCTGTAGAAAGGGGGAACCGTGTCCCGCGGCACGGCATAAATTTCCCGTCAAACCCATCCCCTTTTTCTTTTTCCCCCGACTTTTAAAATTTGTCTTTTTCCCCAACCAGAGGGGGGTCCCCGGTCAGGAACTCCAGACCACCTCCAAACCCCAAAACAACCCAAACGCATGGCGTTGGGTACCCCAAGGAGAGACTCTTTTTTAACCCAAACCCCTCTACAAAAAATCATTTATTTTCTCTGGGTGAAAAAGCGGAAAGCGACCCCCAAAACGTTTTTTGCTTCAAAATCTGCCCGTCAGTTTCCATCCCTCGTATGTAGGGGGAGGAATGGGGACGGTTTCTGCCTGCAAAAGAATTGGGGAAATTGATGATACCAAAGCGGTTGGGGGGGGGGAGGGGGGTGGGGGGGGGGGAAAAACCCCAAGGGGGGTAACTCACACCAAAACTTGATCAGTCACGATAGTTCGCTGTCTGTATTGTCAGCAGCTTACCATCACTTGGAAGTTCTCAGGGAGGGAAGGAAGGGGTGGGGTAGGGTGGAAGGGAATGGTGCGCGCGCCAGTTTCTCAGTCTCACGCTTTTTTTTTTTTTCCCCCTTAACTTACTGGGAACTAGTTTAGAGACACTAGGCCTAATTGAATTGTTCTCACCACGTCTCCACCAGTGTCTGAGTTAGTCTATTTCACTTGCTGTCCTTACACCCTCAACCAGGACTGGTTGCAAGACGGTCCCCAACTTCCCGAGGAAAAAAAAAAGATCAGCAGATCAATGCCTCTATTTGGATAGATTCTCATCGATGTATTTACAGTGTGATCATGGATGCGTCTTGCGTAGGGATTAACCCACATACGCAACACCACAAATGCTAAGCAATGAGACTTCAAATGGAGGATCAAACAAAATTAACAAAGAAAAAGTGTTGAAAAAAAACAAGAAAGTCGATTTTGTCATAAGCATTGAAACAGTTTGAAATGAAAGATCTAATTGTTCATTTTATCTATTTATTCATAAGTTTATTGCCTTTTATCGTGCTTGGATCCCCACTCCACCTCCCACGAACTTAATTCCTGTATGCAGAGCTTATCATTCGGTAAACTCAATATTAACATCAGGCCGTTTGATGGAGTGGGAAGAGGAGGGAGCGAGTTGGAAAGGGAGCGAAATGAGAGTGGCTTGGCCCTCAATCTCCGCCAAGGTGCAGTTTTTTCCCCTCACCTGTAGGTTTGTCAGCGAGATGATCCTGAATTACTGAATCAGTGTGATCAAAACTTGGTGAAACGAGGAAATGTGACTCAAGGGAAAACCTGTAATCTTTGGTGCGGATCCAGCTCAAGTGGCAGATCCAGGATCTGTTCAGCAAGATAATGACATATATTCCATGGAACATGAACACAGTAAAGTTACTGTTAACGAAGGGATAACTGTCTGTAATGTAATGTAATGTAATGTAACGTAATGTAATGTAAAAGGATATTTATAGAGCGCTTTACCTCGCGAGAGCCCAAAGCGTACATTACAGAAAACATGATAAAATACTTATTCTAAGTCAAAGCACACACACACGCACGCGCGCGCACACACACACACACACACACACACACTCACACACACACACACACACACACACACACACACACGCGCGCGCGCGCGGACAAACACGAGCGCATCAAAACATGCAGACTCGCGCACGGAGATAAGTGGATATCGTTAATCAGTCCGGGGGAAAAGATGTCTTTATGGGAGTAATGACATTTATGATAAATATCGAAATTTTCTTTTGATTTAGGTATATACGTTAACATTTCGTTTGTTCTATATCCTGTTTAAAAACAAAGAGACAAATAAACTTGGTAAGTAACTTTTCAGTCCGTAATTACTATCCTTACCTTCATGGACTGCTGGAAAAGCAGAACATCTTTACCGACAGGAATCTCGGCTTCAGATGCGAGTACTGCGAGACTCAACAGTCCACCACCATGCAGGATCAAAGGTCTGACGACGAAGAGTTCGAGACCGACGTTATGATTCTTAACTTCAGCAAGGCATTCTGTACAGTTCCTCATACTAAACTCCTCGACAAACCACAGCACTACGGCATCCAAGGATCAGTCCACGAATGGATAGGGAGCTTCCTTACAAAAAGAACCATGAAGGAGTCCTGGAGGATGAATCATCCAAAGATGTGGCGGGCGATGTTAGTGTCCTCCAAGGTTCACCACGACAGTCTGGACTCTTTGCTTTTTCTGTGCCATGTCAGTGACCTCAAAGATTGAGTTGCATCAAAAGTACACCATTCCTTTCTTTTTTTTTTTCTTTTTTCGTTGATAAAAAGACAAAAAAATGGCTGGTATCTTCCGGGCCACTTCTGTAGCATTACTTCCAGTCGCTCACCCTGGCTCCCGCCCACAGCCACACTTTTTGTTGTTGCAATCTCAGCACTATCAATCATGAGGAGCAATTAAAATCAAGTTCCAAGGAGGCAACCCACCAGAGGAGACACTGCACTGCTGTTGAATCATTTCGGGGGTGTTCAGTAGTGACTGTTCTTGCTTCAGCATACGCAGGACACCACCAACTAAGCCCCCCTATTGTAATCACTTGGTCGTGGAGCCAGCGCACGCCAGTGTCCTCCTTGGGAAGGTGCTACCACGTGTGTTCAACGACAGTCTATAAACTTGCCAATACCAACGCCCTCGACACAAACTCAGCAAGGGCAAAGACACATGGAGAGGAAATCGAAACTAAGGTCACTGTGAAAGCAGGATATGAAGGGCCATAGAATTCAGAGGGCGATGAAGATGGTGCTATGGACTTCCAGTCCGATCAGAGACTGATGACAAGGCTGTACCACACGCTTTCTTTCATAGATTGTCCCGACGTTTCCCAGGCCTGAGAGATTCAGGCATCCGCAGTGTTGGTCAGGACATTTGGGCAGCACTCTCAGAGGCGAATTCATTATGTGGATGAAACTAGAGTGCGTGGTTCCAGTATTCTCATGCGAGTCCATAGTAAGCGCTTAACTCTGGATAGGGGGCGATTGGAGCAAAACAAACAAAAACCCAAAACGCACGCGCTCGCTTGCGCGCGCATGCACACACACACACACACACACACACACACACACACACACACACACACACACACACACCATCACCACCACCACCACCACCACCATATAAATGGCTCTAATGAGAATCAAACCCACGACCCCCAAGACGCAATCCGCAATGCCAACCACTGCACCACAACAGCTGGTAAGCCTGTTTGGAAACGACCGCATGCTGTACAGGGAAGTACACACCTTCTGGGACGACGTTTCACTTTAGGAGGACCTCAACAGACCGGAAGTATGAGCCAAAGACTGCATGCAGTTCAGCACGGTAAAGTAGTACGTCATGTCACAAAAACTAAATCTACTTACCTCTGCAGATTATGTAGGAGATAACAGAAGTTGATGTTGCTTATAACCCACCCGACCGCAAATGGCCCTATCAGGGCTGTTGCCGCGCTGAAGTCAAATCTCGAGTCATAACTATAGTATAAACGCACACTCGCACGCACCTCGTAAAAATACATCTTAAAACACACCGGGAGTTTCGTGAAAATCTTTATGTCCTATACTCTTAGAATGAAAAATGTTAATCTCAGAAATTTAAAAAATCTCAATGGGTGGGACATCTTTGAACAGAGTTTTCATGGATTCTGCTGTGAAGTGTTTGTGTCTCACATCGTGTAAGTCCCAACACTCTAAAAGACCGTGTTTCATAGTGAATGGTACATGACATGGAATGCACCATGGGAATTCTCCATCGTTCAAAAGATAAGGATGGGTGTGGTACAAACGGCGCAGGACTGTTTCTTCTTCATGGCTGCCACTGGAACCTGGTAAAAAAAACACTTCAGGTTTGGACTGATCTGGAAGAGTTTGTTATCCGTCTGCGAGTTCCGTTCCTCTTGCCAGAGGTCTTTGACATAAGCCTGTGGTCTGGGTCAACTGACAGCATCGGTTTACATCGTTTATCATCAGGGCCTGTTCAACTAAGTGGGTAAAAGCATTATTTTGTTGGTCCAAAAATCCTGGGTTGAATTCCCGCATGAGACGGGTTACATGAGATTTTCTCCTCGAAGGTAACATTTGTGCAAACTAACACGACTTTAGGTCATACATATGAGACTTAAAACCGATGTCCCGTAGGTGAATGCTTGCATTTATTTAAAAAAGAAAAAGAAAAAAAAAGCAGAACGGAATCCACGGGCATACACAGTATATTGGTTTCCGTCCTTCATGGAAGAGTAGATCAATGCATGCCGGTGAGATGGGTCACACACACACACACACACACACACACACACACACACACACACACACACACACACACTACAACCGAGCCATGGACACTGATGGTTTATTTTGACTAAATCTTGAACATTATACGTGTCTACCTTAACAGTGTGATTAAAAAACAAAAACAAAAACAACACCCCCCCCAAAAAAAAAAAAACACCCGGTCACATGCACAAAAAAATGTCACGAATAGTTAACTCGGAAGTTTAGCCGGGAACAAAATATAAAAGAACGTTTTACTGCTGCATGACAGATTCAGTGGCAGACTTGGGTTACAATCAGTCCCGACTTCAAGTGTAGTAGGCCTACGTTCTGACTGACTGTTGCTGTGTTGGGCAGAGCCTCAGCAACTGTGGAGATTTCCCCATTTTGTGAGCCTGAAGCCTGGAAGGTGGGGTGGATCCAAGCCTGCACGGACATGAAGTTTCACAACACCTACGGGAAGGAAGGATAGTAAGTAGTGTGCCACTGGTCAGTTGCATTTGCGTTGACATGGAATGGAACTTGCTCTTGTCCGCATGCCGTGAGGGTGAAAGCACCCATGCCCATGTTTTTGTTTTGTTGTGTTTTGTTCTTTTCCTGAAATTCAAATGGTTTCAAGGATCTATCATGAAATTTCATGATTTTGTCAATAACTGTTGGGGGAGGGAGGGGGTAGGAATGGGAGAGAGCCACCCCTTTCATCACTTCACCCTGTAGCAGAATGACAGTGGTATCCTTAGTGACATTGACATGTTGGAGAGGGTTTGGGATGGAGGTCTTCAGAGTGAGGGACTCGATCACTGGTGTGGAGTCTGTTTTGCCTGCGCTATGTCTGCTTTCAGCATTGCCCTCTTCTGCAGTGGCATGAGAGAGTGTCACACACCCATGTTTGTGCACATACACACTTGCATTCACAAACACAGCATACTTACTTCGTACGCAACACGCAATCACTCCATTCACCCAAAGGACACTATCACAATTGAATTAAGTTTTCTATAAAACGCTCCCTTTTCTCTTCACTGCATTTTCCAACAATTATTTCTTCTCTTTACACGATAATTCCCCACATACAAACAATAATACAATATTCAAAGTTTTATCAAAAATCAAACACACTCACACACATGTTACACTATCAATTCTTTTTATATTAAATAGTAACAGTAAAGACAAGTCATCTTCTTGACTTGTCGAGGAGCTTTCGTGCACTTGGCTGTACCACCTCCGGACCACCACAGCCTGGACTCTCACTAGGCTGGTACACCTCAAGTCTGGACCACCACTGGACGCTGAGGGATTCTGTAACGAAACCCTAGGTCCAGGGTTAACCTCTAAAAATGAATTTTATTTATTTTTTCTCTTTCTCTCTTATTATTCATAGCTCCTTTTTAACTCCTTTCACATTCACTCCAAAATCAATATAGAATACTCACATGAGTCTTGTTCCGCCAACCTATTCCTACCTACAGTTGGGGTACAGAAAGAAATCTTTATACAACAATATTTTATTTATTTATTCTTTTCTTTTGCGTTCACCGTTCATCTTTCTCTTTTTCCCAAATAGCGCAATATCATCAAATCTTTATAATTATCAAACTTCTGTTATAATTCGCTACTTCAGAGGCACACCGGTTCATCTCCAAAATGGCAGATTTGAGAAATGCCCACTTGAAGTTTTTAAACAATGGCAGAAGTCACACGAGTACTTCTATAGTCACATAACTCACAATGGTTCAAGTTCAAGTTGTAATGTATAAGTGCTGTTAGCAGCATCAAATAGTATTCAACAGAAAACATAAAAACACACATTTACAAAAAATAGTCATTCCTTGCTTGAAAACTGCATCGCAGGGCTCTTCATAATTTGGAGCACACCAGACTTCCAGTGGTAAGCCTGGTGTAGCGCTCCTTATCTGACCGTCCTAGCCTCTCCCCTCCCACATGGCAGAGCAGGCCATAAATCAGTGTAATGAGGAAGGCAGACGTTTTTTCCTCTACTGCTGCCCTTATCTTTCACAGCAGGGAAGAGTATCTGCCAAGTGTACGGAGGTAGCCTACCCTCCCTTCCTTTCCTTAACATATCCTCTTTCTCAGCACAGTTGGTTAAAGCCAGGTGTTCCGCTGTTGCTCCAAACACATAGGTAATCTTGCTCTGTGCCACAAGTGTTTTTTCGCTTTATCTCTGCTATTATGCAACATCACATCACCAGGTTTGGAGCTCTTGATAAGACCATGAAAAGACACACAATGCACCAAAAAACCCAAAACCCAAAATTTGGAGGTAATCTGGTGTGGCTCTAATGTAGCGAATTACAATTACACCTTTACTGTAATTGCTTTAACCAGTTTACAACCCCAACTGGTACTCACCTTCTAGGGAATAAGCGACAAGCCTACCCTAGTAGACTTCCAGTCTACATCTACACTCTAATACTTGAGTGAAACTTGCCACGCCAGGCATATTACACCCACCAAGGGTTAAGCACACCCAAACCAGGGTTGTATCGGACAAACCAGTCCAATCATAAATAGCACACCCAACCCAGGGTTGCATAGGACAATCCTAGCCCTAACTATGTTAAACCCAACAAGGGTTACAATCAGACATCTTCCTATGTCTGTGTCCAGAGCTCCTCTGAAGTAACAGTAATCTTCCACCCTTCCTCACATTGGGTGAACACACTTCACAATCCACTCAGCGTCCTACTCTTCCGCATCACTGGCGGTTGCAATCCATTAATACATCAAAACCGTAGGTTCCATTCCACAATTGCAAAATTTACAAAATCTATTGTCTACTATATATTGTCTCTATATATACTATTGTCTTGAGCCATGGATCAAGTTGTGGGCCCCATGGCAGGGTGAACTTGGTGCCGACACAGATGTCTCGCTACAGCACAAACGTGTCGTTCGCGTCCGTTGGCATGCTTGTCTGTCAGCTAGACGACACACAAATTACTAAGTGGATTTTCAGCAAGCTTTGAGAAAGATGGAAAGCGTTCGAAGGACAAAAAGGCATGAAATCAATTTTATTGCTCATTCATGTCGCGGATTTGGATCACGACGCAAAGTAAGAATTTGTTTAGCAAGTTCATAACCATTTTTTTGGTTTGTTTTGTTTAATCTAACATGAACACTGTGAAGTTATACCGACTACGAACAGATATTGGTCTGTAAATTTACACGTTTTCATTGGACAATTAGACCTTTCTGGTGATGTAAACATGGATTCTTTGCAAGTTTCTTTTTTTTCTTTCTTTTAATTGAAAGTACATGGGAAGTAACTCTATCAATCCATGTCTATTATTTCTTCTCCTGTGGGAAAATAATTTTGCATTCAACCATAAAGTAATTCGCTCACAGAAGTTAGAAAGAAAGAAGATAAAAACCTGCCTACCATACTTATTTCTGTTTCCTCTCATTTTGAGTAAACAAAATCATGTTGTGTGTGTGAGTCTGTGTGTGTGTGTGTGTGTGTGTGTGTGTGTGTGTGTGTGTGTGTGTGTGTGTGTGTGAGTGAGTATTTCTTTGCATTCTGGTGCGGATGCGAATCAAAGAACAGGTCCAGGATATGTTAGATTGTGGCAGGGGTTTGCGCTCTCCTAAGATCCTCTTAGTTTTCTGTGTGGTTTGTTTCTTTCGCCGGACAGTATTTTTCATTCTTTTTATATTTCTTTTTCTCTTTCTTTTCTTTCTTTCTTTCTTTTCTGCATCATGTGGTGAGCAGTTGGAGAGGGCAGCTAAACGTGGAATCTGTTGATGAGAACGAGTTTGATGCCGCTGCTGCTGCTGCTGCTTCAGCTGTCGGCTCTGCTGCTGAGGAAAGTGTGGAGAGGCTGAGGGGACGGTTGGGGGGGGGGGGGGGGTGGAGGGAGTCTTGTAGAGGCGTTGTGTTTGTTTGTCTGTGTGTCGATCCACTGGTCAGAGTTTCACGGCTGTGAGGACTGGTGGTGTGCAGCACAAGCTGGGAGTTCCCTGAACTGACGAGCGGCAAGCAGAGCATGATCAGTGACTGTGACGGTCGCCACTACCCTTGGTACGGCTCTCGCAACGAAACTGTCATTTTCAAGGTAAACGGGCACAAGAGAGGAAGGACGGGATGGAGGGAAGGAAGAAGGAAGGAAGGGTAAAGGGAAAGAAGGGACGGATGAAGAAAAGAAAGGAAGGAAGGAGAAACGAAGGAAAGGACGAAAGAAATGAATACTAGCACAAGAAGAGGGATAGGGAGAGGAGGAAGAAAGAAGGAAGGAAGGAAAACAATCGAGGAATGCACAAAGAAAGGAAGGGGTGGGGGGCGGGGACAAAAAATATGAGAAGAAGGAATGAAGAAACAAAGAGTAGAAGGAAGGAAAAAGAAAAAAAAAGGAATCACAGGAGAAAGGAAGGGACTGTTGGAAGGGAGAAGGATAACAGAAATTGAAGGAAGCAAAACATACTCTCCCCTCTCTCTCTCTCTCTCTCTCTCTCTCCTCTCTCTCTCTCTCTCTCTCTCTCTCTCTCTCACCACACACACACACACACACACACACACACACACACACACACACACACACACACAGAGGCACAAGCAGACAGGCAGACAGACATGCGCTCGCACGCGTGCGCACACATACAAACACGCGCATGCACGCGCATGAGGGGAGAGAGAGAGAGAGAGAGAGAGAGAGAGAGAGAGAGAGAGAGAGAGAGAGAGAGAGACAATCTAAGAGGGCCGGAATAGCTCAGTTGGTAGAGCACCTGACTCATGATGTTGGTGACAGGGTCATAGTCATGGATTCCAGATTCCGCCGGGTCGTTTCAGCACAGGAGGAGTTTTGCCTTGGAGTTAACGTTGGTTCAGATTCCATTTTCCGAAATGTCCGAATGAGAATATGACTGAAGGTTCCGTGCGTGAAAGCACACACACATAAAAAAAGAAAGAAAGAAAGGTGTCAGTTCCCATGGACTATCGGCTGTAGAGGCAGTGAACCGTGTCAGCGGCACGGCATATTGGCAGTCGTAGCCCATCCTTCTTCTTCCGCCGACTTTAACTTTGTCTTTCACTGAACACAGTAGGGTGGTCACGGTCAGGAACTCCAGACACCTCACCCTATATCACACAAGCGCATGGCGTTGGATACCCGCAAGGAGAGACTCTTTGTTAACAGATGCCTCTCTACAAATGAGTCATTGATGTTCTCTGGATGAAATGCGGAGAAGCGACCTCAACACGTTCTGCTTCAATATCTGCTGTCAGTTTCCATCCCTCGTATGTATGGAGAGGAATGGAGACAGGTTCTGCCTGCAACTGAATGGAGATCTTGATGATACCAAAGCGGTGGGAGGAGGGGTGGGGGGGGAGCAAGGGGGGTTAAGTTTACGGACTTCGGCGAATGGCGTAGGCCGACACCTGTGTGAAGATAGATACACACTACGTAAGAGGACCAAGGTGAAAAACAGAGTGTAAGGCTGCACACCAAGAATGAATGCGCCAGGCCTTGCTTAAGGAGTCGAGTATTTACAGACTGGCGCAGTAAAAAAAATTTGAGAATTTTTATCGTGTCTGAAAGTTGATTCTCCTCACTTTCATTCATATGACCATCAAGGTACACGCCAGGTGGTTCCAAGCAGACAGATTCAAATCAAAGGAATGGGACTATTTGGGGCGTTTGGATATGGCGCAAAAATAGGGTCACGGGTGAGTGCGAAGGCCTGAAATACGTGTCAGCTAAGGGAAAGGTCATGTATTTGAAGATTGTGATTTTATTGGTGAAGTTCCCCCTAAACAAGGCAAATGATTGGTGGGAGTTGTTCTTTTGATCAATTATCAGTTGAACATTAAATTCTGGCTCAAATTTATGGTGGGTCTCAAAACATTTACATGATTTACATAGTGATTTAGTGCAACATTTTATTGTGGCGTGTGGCTTAATCAGTCAGCCAAGCCTTTGTTTCAGCTTAATTCCGTTTCAAAACCACTTCGTCTGCAGCACGGGACGATAACTCATGTCTTTAGGGGCTAGAGATGCGGTCAGAGAAAAAATCTTACCAATATATGTATTGATATTAATTTTTTTCCCTATGTACCATCAAAGGTAGCATCTGATCAGGAGACAGGATGAACTCGGTTCTCCCTCACAACACCAGCTTCAGAATTATATCTTGACTCGCTAGCTGGTAGAGTTTGGTTTGATTTGTTTTGTTTTTAGACGGTTTTGACACTTCCCCCCTACTTTCCGTGCTCCACACCACCTGCTATGCTCCTTCCCTTTACTTCATCTTCGTTTCCCTCCAGGGCCCCTGCGACCGTTACCAGACAGCCACGGTGTTCATGAACGACAACTTCCACCCTCACGTCACGTGGCGCAATCCGGCCAATCGCCATCAGCTGGAGCCCAACCTGACCCACATCGTGCGAGACCAGAGCTTTTACGTCTGGCTGGTGGCCTGGAACATGGTCACCATGAAGTCCTTTGTGCTGCAGACCATCTCCTGGAGAATGCAGGTCAACCACAGAGAGAGAGAGAGAGAGAGAGAGAGAGAGAGAGAGAGAGAGAGAGAGAGAGAGAGAGAGAGAGAGAAGAGAGAGAGCGACAGACAGACAGACAGACAGACAGACAGATACAGAGAGACAGAGACAGAAAGAGAGAGCATTGTTCTCTTGCGCATTGCAAGCACGCTGGTGAAGCAAACATGGCAGAATACATGCACAGACTCTGACTAACGTTTTCATACTTTTCATCAGATTTGCCTACTCTGTGCGTTACTTCTTTTGTTGATTGATGAAATAAATCTGTAAAACACGTCTGCGCCCCCAGCCCCACCCCCTCCCCGCTCTTCCCCCCAAACAGGGCTCAAGAGGTGAAGAATACATCTCTGGTGCTTGTTCTTGTCCTTGGAAACAGCTGGAGATCGAGTGGACCCCAGCAAACCCCTGGGCCAGCGCTCCCACCTCGTCAGCAACCCCGTGCCCGATCAGCCCCTGCTGCTGGACTACAACGTGCCCATCCCGCGCTGTGCCCTCACCCCGCCCTGCGCCAACAGTGCCCAGATGCTGGTCTGGCACCCCCGTCGTGGACGTCCCCTCTGCGTCATCCCGCCTGTCTGGAAGACAGAGGCGCACCGCCTGAAGCGAGCCAGCAAGCTGTAGTAGGTTGTCTCCGCTGGATGGACCCTTCAGGAGGCCTGCTGCTGCTGCTGCTGTCCATCCGGTGAATTCCAACAGCGCCCCAGTGCTGGAGTTTCCTCTTCGTCTTTTCTTCAGACTTGGACCTCGCCGTTAGCGATCTGTTCGTCTCAGAAACCTCCGCCCCCGCCCACCGCTCTCCCTATGTCTGTCGGCTCTTACTGTTTGTGGTGGGGGGGTTATTTTGGAAATGCAGATCCAGTTCCTGTGCTGGTTGATCGTCACTCATCTTTAGGTCAAAATAAACATCTAGCCCCGTAAGAGAACATACTGGACTGACGGAGAGGAGCTTTTAAGTTAGTCGTTGAGTTAATTTCCGTCAAAAGATTGTCTTCTCTCATGGGTTATTTGTTAACGTAAAACTTTCTTTCCCCGCTGTGTGATGTTTGGGAAAAGGCGGGGCAATTTCCTACCAACAAGCGAACGTGTAATACCCCCATCCTCCTCTTATCTGGCCTCCCCTCCCCTCCACTTCCCACCTTCACCTCCTGTTCATTTCTTTGTCACGCGGGTGTTGAACCGTTTACCGCCATAGCTGATTTCCTTTGAAAAAACAATCTCCCTGTCATCTCTGTCTGGAGGATTTTGACACATTTCTATAATTGCCAATTTCCACAATCTTCCCTTCATAAACTTTCCCTTCTCAGTCCTTTTCCCATAACGGCTTATTCCCGCAAGGCTCCCTTTCCGCCATGTCTGTCTATCTGCAAGTTTAGAACTACCATCTGTAAAGGCTGAGTTTCCGTTATGTTCTTCCCTCAGTATCGGTCTTTGGTTGTAGACCTACATCCTTTCATGGACGAATTCCATATTGCCTCTTTTCCCACTGTTTGATGTTTTTTTTTTTTCAGGGTGTTTCGAACCATTTCCCCACAATGGTTAATTTCCACAAGGGGCCTTTCCCACTTTCTGTCTCCTGCATGTAGATTCACTTCTCATAAAAGATGACTTCATCGACAACTCACTCCTGCTATATCCATTTGTAGGAGACATTTAGAAGCATTTCCTGTAAGGTATGACTTCAGTAACAACCGATCCCATCTATTCCGTTTCAAAGCAATTCTAAAAGGATTTCCCAATGGTGCCCCCCCCCCCCCCCCCTCAAGCCACCTTGGTATTGGCGATTTGAATTTTCTTCCCCACCCCTCTCCCCACGCTGTCCTTACAATCAACATGCGTATCGCGTTTGTTGACAGGAACGTGGAACCATGTCCCATTTTGATTAATTCCTCAATGCCCGCATTCCAGCATCCCACCTTACGGAATTAGAGAGCTACTTGGAATAACAGCTGATTTTCCCAGTGCCCCCCCCCCCCCCCCCCCCCCCCCTCTTCATTTCTGTTGAAGTTAGCGATCTAGAACCATTTTCCTATTTCTGCGTGATTCCTGTGACGCCTCTAGCCACCCATATCCCATTCCTTGCTTTTTTTTCCTTCTTGCCACCTCTATTTGGCTTGGGTTTATAAACCCTTTTTCCGTAATGGCTGATTGCCAAAGTGTCTCCTACCTATTTAAATGTTCTGGGGACATGGTATCACTTTCTATGAATAGCTGATTGCCATAGCGTCTCCTACCTATTAACTGTTTAGGAAAATGGTATCACTTCCTATGAAGGGTGATTGCCATAGCGTCTCCTACCTATTAACTGTTTTTGGAATAGGTATCACTTTCTATATGCTGATTGCCATAAACGTCTCCTACCCCTTTTAAAATAGTTTAGGGAAATATGGTCATTTTCCCCTTTCAAGTGATAGTCTGATTCCTATGTGGTACATTGCCATAACCCGGTTGGGATATAGTACCACCTTTATCTCTATTGGCTGATTGCCAATAATTTTTATTTTCTCCCTTCCAATTCCAGGAATATAGTTCATTCCCCATGGTTAATTGCCACGGTGTCTCCTTCTTTGAATCTGTTCCCGGATGTGCAGCATTTGCCATAACTGGCCGGTTATTCGACCTTCCTGTTACTTGTGATCCAGGTCATTTAAACAGGTTCCCATCATGCCCTGGTTCGTCCCTTCCAACTGTGACATAGGAAGTGCCATTCCGCATAGTGGTTAATTGCTCGTACATCTTACTCTGCATCTGTGTTCCAGGTATGTAGTCATCATTTCCGATAATGACTGATTGCCGCAACGTCTTCATGGCGTTAACTGTTCATCCCTTCATGGCGAGTTGCCACGTCTCTCCCTGTTCAGTCTGTGTCAGGGATGTGATAATCATTTCCCATGACGGCTGATTTCCAAAATAGCTTCTTCTTGTTAATTCTTTTCAGGAGTGTAGAACCATTCCCTTTAAAGACCAGCTGCCATGGTGTCTCCTTTCTATTTTAGAGGACCATATTTCCCATAATGGTTTGATTGCCATACTGTCTCCTTCTCCTTCATTCTTGTTCAGGGATATAGTATCATTTCCCATAAGGGCTAACAGCTATAGCATCTCCTTCCTTTCAACTCTATTTCAGGGATGTAGTATCACTTCCCACATTGACTGATTGCCATAATGTCTGCTTTCTGTCAACACAGTTTCATGCATGTTGTATCAGTATCAATTTCCGTTAGTTCTGATCGCCATAACCGATAATGCTTCCTTCCCGCCAACTGTTTTTGTTTTTTTTTTTTTCAGGAATGTAGAACGATTTCCGATAACGGGCGATTTTTGGCTCTTTAACCCTGTTCTTTCTATTCCTAACCCCAACCCTGTGTCAGGGAAGTTGTCTCATTCCCAATAAAGACTCCTTCTGCAGTGGGTAATTTGATCTACATTCCATTCTTGTCTTTCGAGACTTTTAACATCATTCCAAGTTCCACGATACTCTCTCCCCGCCAATTCTGCCATGACGCTGATGTCTTTGATTTCTTCCTTTCTCCCCCCCCCCCCTCTCTAATTCCTGTTGATTGGTAATCGGGGGGAAGGAATCGCGAGCAAGCCTTTTTCTATGTGTGTGAGAGAGAGAACATCACCCAGCAGAAAGACAATCCTTCATTTGTTGCCAGCACCGTCACGCGCAGAACGCCTGCCGCTCAGGTCACGTGAATGGGCACTGTCAGAGGGGGAGGAGGAGGAGGGGGAGGGATGACTCTAACCTCAGGTTGTGTCCCATTCGTCGTCCCTTTCACGATTTGGAACCAGGCAGAACCGCCACCTGGTGGAGAAAAAAAAAAAAAAAAAAAGGAACCATCATAGCCTGGAAAAGAAAGTGACGCCGAGTGTTTGAAGCTTTGTGGAATCAAAGCGACTGTTTCTCGATCACTGTATCTTTGTATGGCCTTCTGAATGCCCCCCCCCCTCCCCCCTCCCCCCCCCCTCTCTCTCCTCTCTGTTCGTTCTTAGTTTCTAGTTCTCTCTCAGTCTGTCTTTGCCTTTTCTTCTCTGTCAATCTCTCACTCGATCTGTGTCATTTCTGAATTCTTTCTCTCTTGGCGTCTCTCGTTCCTTTCGCTTCTCTTTCTCATTTTCAGGCCCAACCTTTTTATCCCCCCCCCTCCCCACCCACCCCCCACGTCACCTTCCCCGCCCTTTTCGCTTTTCTCTCTCTCTCTCTCTCTCTCTCTCTCTCTCTCCTCTCTCTCTCTCTCTCTCCTCTCTCTCTCTCTCTCCTCCTCTCTCTCTCTCTCACTTCACTCGCAAAACACCATAGCTCAGACTTCAGATAAAACGTTGAGGATTGCTAGTGGTTGGTTTTTCTTTTCAGAGTTTGCTTTCTTTGTGTTTTCCCATTTGGTGTTCATGTGCTTGTAGACGTTGTAGCTGAGGCGATGCTAGGAAGAAACGAACCAGTAGAGATTGTCAGAATAAAGCGCGGAGCAGGTCATAGCAGTAAGACTCGGGTTTGGATAGTATTGTCTGAACAGACACAGTCGTTTTGTGAAGAAACAAACCTGTGAAATATTATATATAATATATATATATATAAAGGGGGGCGTTCTGTGTAGGAAAAAAATCGTGTAAATTAAATCATACTATAAAAATGAAAAATAGAAATAATAGGACAAAACAAAATGAAACATGAAATGCCCTAGCCCCCCCCCCCCCCCTCCTCTACCTCCCCCGTCCCCCTGTTCTCCCTCCCCACTCCCACCCCCCCTAGAACATCCATCAGTTATGATCAAAGTGACATTGAGATCAAGGAATTATGAAATGAAAACAAACAGCTTTGAAATGGTCGCAGTTGTGAAGATGGTCCATAAAAAAAGAAGACAAATTGCGTTCAAGTTGAGGCCCAAACCGAAGTCAGTCATATGTCACGTTGCTGTCACTTAAAAGAGATGGTTTACATTATTTATTTATTACCTCGATAGATGTGTGATGGGCAGTTTCGTAGCTCGTCTGTCACAGTTGTTATCATAATCTTATTAAGAGCAGGTTCTCTCATGTCTTTCAAGCCGCACCCTCTGGTAATGTATGACTGCACGTATAGCATTGTGATCACTATAGAGGTAACATTTCCTTTTAACAGACAGTTTGATAGAGCCAGTTTTCTGACAGAATCTTTAACACATTTCATCTTAACTCTTTAAGCTAGGATGTATCATTTCGTTTCTTTTTTCTCCTGATAGAAATTCCGTTCTTGTTAGCGTCTTTTTTTCCCACAGTGTCTTCGACTTGCCCCCCCCCCCCCCCCCCCCCCCCCCACTTCCGTCTCCTTCTTCCCCTATCCATTCCTCACAATACACTCTCTTTTCCTGTTGATCTCCCTCCCTGTGTCTCTGTCTCCGTCTGTCTGTCTTTTTCACACACACACACACACACCCCACGCACGCACGCACGCACACACACCTCTGAAGATAACTCTAACAGCTCCTCAAAATCAAACTTTGATCTTCTTTTCATTTTTTCCCCTCCGTATGGCTTAGCTTTTTTCTATTGTCTCTGCTAGCATAGACTGTTGCAAAATGCTAATCATCACGTAGGCTTACACTTCTCGCTTTCCGTTCCTTCTTGCTTTGAGTCACTTCAAAAGAAAAAAAAAAGGAAATGCCTAATTGATTTACTGATCACAATCGTCTGGTTGTGTAGAATTCTGATGTCAAAACATCCTCAGAGACCTTGACAGATAGCAGATCTGAGCGCACCCTGGTGTCTTCGTTATTTGGTATTGATTTATCGATTTGTCTGTTTTGTCCCTATCTTGATTCAGTCCTGTTCACGTACATTTTTAAACACTTTATTATGAAGAGAGGCTGTAGGACATCTCCCCCGCTCCCCTTTATTGAACTCAGAGAGAGAGAGAGAGAGAGAGAGAAGAGAGAGAGAGAGAGAGAGAGAGAAGAGAGAGAGGTTAGATGATTATACATTTTTTGTACTAAACCTTTAATAAATCGCGTTAAGGAACAAGAGTGAAAGAATGCATCAGCTCACTTACACTTAGAGATGCATAGTCAATGTCAGTTTGTAAGCATTTAATTGTTTTGATAACTATAGATTTATAGCACCGACAACACTGTAATACTTTGGATTTTGTATGCTTTAAAAAAAAAGCTCTTCTTGTTGTAAACTTTTACGTAGCGATGGGCACTCTCTCTAGTTATCTTTTACTGAAGATGATTGAGTCTGTACGAGATAGGATTAGTGAATATAGTGACATGCATTTTATAGTCTTTAATTTACACTGCAGCTGAGGCATGATTCTACCATTCAGTTGATGATTTAACGGTTGTTTTGATATGAGTAGATGGTAGATTTTTTAAAACCTGGAATGGGACACTTAGATATGCATACAATTTCATATACCCACATTCATATAGGCTTGCCATTAGAATATTTCTAAGTCTTGACACCGGGGTCAGTTAGAATTAAAAAAAAAAAAATCTTTTTTTCTTTTGTACTCATCAGCTCCGGGGTCGTTGGTGTTAAAACCTTTAGGAATTCTCGTCAATGAGATTGGTTAATTGACACGTTGAAACCAATCCGAGCAATCACCGAACTGAACATTAGTCATGCTTTCTAGCGCATGTATGTTCGTATGTGAGCGGGCTTTGTGTGTGTGTGTGTGGTGTGTGTGTGTGTGTGTGTGTGTGTGTGTGTGTGTGTGGGTGTGTGAGTGTGGTGAGAGAGAGAGAGAGAGAGAGAGAGAGAGAGAGAAGAGAGAGAGAGAAGAGAGAGAGAGAGAGAGAGAGAGAGAGAGAGAGAGAGAGAGAGAGAGAGAGAGAGAGAGAATGCACACGTGCTCCATACTTGTGATTGAGCAGTCGTTTTCTGTTCACTGTCATGCTCACACCAGTCTCAAAGCTGTTTTTCCTCCAAGTGTAAGACTACTTTTTTGTCGTGGATGAACCCATGATATAGGCCTTTATCATTCAACCCAAACGAGAAAGATGATAAACTCGTGTTCTCATAAGCCGTCGTCAGAGTGTTTGTTTCCATGATTAATTGAACGACTTTCTGCGTAATTAATTGATCGTGTTGTCTGTCCGCTTGCTCAATCGATGAAAGGAAAGCGGCGGCGTTACTAAGAGTACTAATTACATTGATATTGATCCATCAATCTCGTACCAGTGTGCGATTTTGTTTCGCAAATGTCCGCAATAAATCAGTGATATCACATCGCGTGGAACTCTGTTACCGCTTGTGTGTGTGGTGTGTGTGTGTGTGTGTGGTGTGTGTGTGTGTGTGTGTGTGTGTGGTGTTGTGCGCGCGCGCGCGCTTCAAAACGTCTGTGAGATCATGCCCCACCTCCTCTCTCTCTGGTCCTGCCTCTCCAATCACACCCTCCCTCTCTCTGCATCTCTTTCAATTTTACCCATGTCTTTATTTCAGTGCGCGCGCGCGCGCGTGCGCGCGCGCGCGTGCGTGGTCGTGGTGTTGGTGTGTGGTGTGTGTGTGTGTGGTGTGTGTGTGTGTGTGTGTGTGTGTGTGTCTGTGCGTACTCTCGTGTCTGTATTAGCCCCACCCCCACCATCTCTCTGCATCTCTTTCAACTTCACCTATGTCTTTATTTCTGTGTGTGTGTGTGTGTGTGTGTGTGTGTGTGTGTGTGTGTGTGTTGTGTGTGGTGTGCGTGCGCGCTCGTGTCTGTATTACCCTCCCCCTCTGTGTGTGTGTGTGTGTGAGTGTGAGAGTGTGTGGGGAGAGAGAGAGAGAGAGAGAGAGAGAGAGAGAGAGACTTATGTCCACTTAAGTATTATCACACCCTCCATACAGGTAGAGAGGCTGAAGGGAAGGGGGCAAGGCAGGCGAACGGGAATGGGGGTGGGGGTGGGGTGGGGTGGTGGTGGTGGTGGTAATAGATTGACAAGTTAAATAAAATTGTATGTGCATCTTTAATCATGTACGTGTAATGTGCATGTTAATGTATCCTGGTCTTGTTGAAAACATAGATAAGATGCCAAGACACGCGTGCACACACACATACCAACACACACACACACACACACACACACACACACACTCACACACACACACACACACACACACATATATATTTTATATTTTATATAATATATATATATATATATATATATATATATATATATATATATATATAATATAATAATATATAAGAAGGAGGAGGAGCAGAAGAAACACAGACAAGAAAAATCACTTACACGTCCAGATTGAAAATGGATGGAAATTTTTTATTCACATACTACACACAAGGGCAAAAAAAAAAAAAAAAAAAAAAAAAAAAAAAGAAAAGAAGAAAAACTAAAAAATTGTACGAATTAAATTGAAACGTTCGAGTATGGAAACAAAGAAAAAAAAACAACTGCACTAAACTTGCTACTCCAACGACGTTATTTTCTTTAAAACATGAAGCTTTTTATTAAATGCCACATAACACTGGAAACGAACAAAAACAAAACAAAACAAAGCGAAAAAGGAGGGAGGGAAGATTTTAAAAAATCTTTAAAAAAAAAGAAAGATTGGACGATAGTGGAGAAGAAAGCCAGTTGTCATGTTTTAGTTTCACACAGTTAATTTTTGTAATGTTTTAGCTTGCACGATATATGGCCATTCTATAGGTTGGGGATACTGCAACGAATTTGATAGTTTCCTTTATTCATATGTCAAAATATGTTAATCTTTGACCCCTGATTAGGAAATACAATGCGTTGAATGACCCCTGATTAGGAAATACAGTGCGTTGAACATGTTTCGAACACAATAAACACAGGAAGTAAATTTACGAAAGAATCAAACACAAGGAGACATTTATGATTTAGGTGCGCGTTGATAATTACACACAAACACAAAACCACACACACACACACACACACACACACACACACACACACACACACACGACAGTGGGCCTACTTGCTGAGAAGCGAGAGACCAACACACACACACACACACACACACACACACACACACGCACACGCACCCACGCACAAACTAACGCACGCACGCATTACAGCAAAAAATAAAAGCTTGTACGTGTTTGCAAGCATACACACGTTTAACGCTTACTGATTCATACACTCGCTCGTGCGAGAGCGCGCCCTAGCACACATTTAATATCAAACATCGAGACGAATTAACAGTCTATCAGTATGTTCGCAAAGCAACTAATTAACAGTTACAGATCCATGAGTTGTCTCGGGTCTCTTTGCTCTTTATGGTATACAGCGGAAAAACAAACTTACCGAGAATCGAAATCGCAATCTGTAAATTGATTACAAAAAAAAAAAAAAAAAAAATCACCGAAAAGCTCACCACATATATCGTGAGAAACTGAAAAACACTCAAATACACTGAGAGAAAACACACACACACACACACACACACACACACAACACAGAGAGAGAGAGAGAGAGAGAGAGAGAGAGAGAACAGACAGACAGACAGACAGAGAGACAGATAGATAGACTGTCAGAAGCACAGGGAGTCGAGGTGACATGTAGTGTCAAACGCTCTATGAAGGAAGGCATTCGTCACTTAATGATGGTGTCCTCCCCCCCCGCCGTCTTTCTGTCTGAAATTAACCATTTCCAATTTAATGTAGCCAAACAGTGTGGTGTGTGTGTTGTGGTGTGTGTGTCCCGGACCGGGGGCCCAGGATTTCTAAAAAAGGGAAATCAACCATCCCCCAAAGGCAAATCCCCCCCCCCCCCCTCCCAAAAACCCCCCCCCCCCCCCCCCCCCCCCCCCCCCCCCCCCCCCCCCCCCCCCCCCCCCCCCACCAGCTTGATGTGTACTGGGAAAAGGAGACCACGTCAGCTGGCCCCCCGTTCGGTGACGTCGGGTACAATTTGTCGTTTTCTCTGCTACGTCATAGGGTGACGGTCAGTCGACCTTTCTTGTTTATGAGAAAAAAGGGCATACCTCGCTTGCGAACAGTTGTTCCTTCATAGGCCGTGTCAAGGGGTATAATCATGATGTTATAATAGGAAACATGAAACCGTCGCTACTACTGATGACTGAAATGACAATTAAAACAGTAATTTTGATAATGATGCTGCTGCTGCTGACCATTACTATTGATGACGATAATGATATCGACAATACTGGCAATGATGCTATTCACTATTGCTGTGATTATAATAACAATGATAATGATGATAATAATAATAATTAAAACGATAGTAATAAAACAATAATGAAAAATCAGAACAATAATGATTTTTTACTAACCCTACTGCCCCTAATGATAACTAGAATATGAAACAACAGCAGGAATGAATGCAACATCATGCACGCACACACCACAAACACACACACACACACGTACACACACACACACACCACACACACACACACACACGCATTCACACACAACACACACACACACACACACACACACACACACACGCACACGCACAACACACACACGCACACGCACACAAACCGTGCACGCGCACGAAACGGGCATGCGCACGCAAACTCGCAGCACACATATGTCTCATGCACCCACACGCAAAGAGCCATGAGGACACAGACAGACAGACGGGACAGACCGGCATGGGGTACAGACCTTCTCTGTCTCCAGTTGTTCCACACGCGTGGACAGGGTGCTGTTTGGTGGACGCATGGCCTTGAACTCTGGCACACAGCTCAGACAGACTGCACGTGCACAACACACCACACACACACACACACACACACACACCACACACACACCACACACACACCACACACACACACTCACCAACACCAAACAATATGTTATAATAATTAGAAACCTTGCGTGACATGGACGAAGCAGTCTACACTGGTTTGTCCTTTCTTGTTATATTACACACCAACACACACACACACACCACAAAACACACACACACACACACACACACACACAAGCCCCCACACACACACACACACACACACACACACACACACACACACAAGCACACACACACACACACAAGCACACAACACACACACACACACACACACACACACCAAAACACACAACACTTTACACGCGCGCGCGCACACACACACACACCGGAACAAATAATACCTAAAAACCTTGCGTACACATAGACAAAGTGTCTGTATTCTATTCTTTATTCCTTCTCTATTTATCCCCACACACACACACACACACACACACACACACACACACACACACACACAACACACACACACACACACACAAACACACACCACACACAGGGCGCGCACACACACACTGACACACCGCACACACATACACTGTATCCTCCCCTTCCCTCCGCTCTCGCTTCCACCCATCGCGCTTTCCCCACATCAAAACTAAATTTTTTAACAATTAATTTCCATCAGGAGCCCGTTCCAATATCGACCTTTCCCCAACGCAATTATAAAACATTAAAAAACAATTTTGTACTTCTTTTCATAATAAAGATAGAAACAAACAACAATAACAAAACAACAACAAAGCGGCAAACAAACAAACAAAACAAAACAAAACAACAACAAAAAACAAAAAACAGATTTCTTCACATTCGCAGACGCAAACTGAAATAAATGACACAAGGGAACAAAAACCAAAAACAAACTGACAAACAAACTAAACGAGTTTTAATCGTTAGCGTTGCGAACGTTGTGGGCACACGAACGTGTCCCAGCGAGTCCTGACGGCGCTACTCCCTTACTGGTGCAAGACTCTTGTCGTCCGCGATCTTGAAGCCGTCTTGGCAGGAGCACTCCCTAGCTGCCCGGCAAGTTCTGGCCCCACCTGCTGGCACTGGTTCTGGCCCTCGCACTCGTCCACGTCTGCTCCAAGACCAGGGTAATTTGTCAGTATGGGCGTCTGTGTGGATAGTTGTAGATGTAGTGGTGGGTGGTAGTGTCGTAGTAGCAGTAGTAGTAGTTTTGTAGCCGCAGCAGCAGCATGAGCAGCTGCAGCAGCAGCAGTAATTAGTAGTAGTAGTAGTTGTGGTTGCAGTATTTTTGTGGTTAAAGTTGTACTTGTGGTATCTTTAAGGGGTTAAAAAACATGATATTATGATTTTAACCCAGCTCATCGTTCGTGAATAAATTGTGACATAACACCTATACATATATTTCTGATGTGACGTCAGTAGTCGGAACAGAATTACTATCTTCATTCTTTGTAACTGAAAAATCTGAAAAATGATAAAACATTATTCGTCGCAGCAATAACAACAACAAAGACATCGTTCATGGTAATTTGATAGCATTCCCCCAAACAAATGTGCCATCGTTATTCTTGGTGCACTGGCTTATAAGAATGGTTAGAATCATTTGTCGCAGAAGTTTTAATGCCTTCTCTCGTGGTAAATCACTAAAAAATAGAATGAAAGTAATCGTGGCACAAATCTATGTTTTGGGATTCTTGTGAATTTGTTTTAAAGAAATAGGGACGAGGATACTTGCGTAACAATTAGAAATAATCGTCAGTATTGGAAAAATCTCAAAGTGACGCAATAACCGATGCTCAGGGTTGAATTAACAATAATGAACATTATTTCAACATGACATTAAATGCTCGTTTTGTTATGGCATTCAAAAGTCATTCTAATCATATTATTCCGAAAAGTAGCCAGGAAGTCGGTTCTGTACGGAAAATAATTGTACCAGTCATCTGTGGTTCACACGCTGAAACTGAACATGATAGCCATCAACACGTGAGCGTTGAACAATCTCAACTTTGTTTTCCCGAACTTTATCCTTTCGTTTTCCTCTTCTATTACGACGTGGCCATCAAAGGATTAACCGTTCTCCCCAAAACACCGCAGACCTTTCGACGTGCCGCGCCTCAAAACCCATTCAGACTGGTCGTACCTCCAAGTCTAGAGATTCCAACGTGTCTTCAGCGGCCCTCACATTCCTTCAGACAACATTGCCACAAACGGGGTATGAACTCTCTCCCCAAGCAAATTCCGTTCAGGTCCGCAAAGAAAACCACTGACATCAGTTTGAGTGAGAGAATGGAAAAAGGAAATGAAGGAAAGTGAAAAACCAAAAAAAACACCCCCCACCCCACCCCCCCCCCCCCCCCCCCCCACCACACAAAACTAAAAGGCACGGGAGAGCGCATACCCCTGCGACGTGGAACGGATCTAACCGCGTTTGTTGGACTGACGCCCTTACGGAAACCCCTTGAAATTGAAATGGATTCTTTTCTTGGGGCCAGACCCCATGTTTTTCATCAAGTTTCTTTCAGATCGGTTCTGTCTCTCTCTCTCTCTCTCTCTCTGGCTCTCTCTCTCTCTCTCTCTCTCTCTCTCTCTCTCTCTGTCTCGATCTCTCTGTCTCTGTCTCTCTCTCTCCTCTCTCTCTCTCTCTCTTTCTCTTTCTCTCTCTGTCCGTCTGTCTGTCTGTCTGTCTATCTCTCTCTCATTTGCGTAATGCTTGGTGACAGACAAACGAGCACACCAACAGACCCGGGCGAAAACAACATCCGTGGCGAAGGAAATTGAGTGATGTGGATGACAAAAAACAACAACAACAAACAAAACAAACAAACAAAACGAGAAGAAACCCAAAGAAAAGACAAGTCGAAGAGGGAAGAGTAAGAGGGAGGGGGGGGGGGGGGAGGGGGGAAGGGGGGGGGGGGCGGGGAGAAGGAAGAGGACGAAGTGGACACAAAGGGAAAGGACAGAGGGGAGGGGGGGGGGGGGGGAGGGGTGGAGTCAGGATGGGAATGAGGAGGAGGGGTATGATGAGGAAGTGGGGGTACAACGAGGATGAACGGGAAGCGAACGATGACGATGCTGAGGAGAACGATGTTGAGGACATGGAGGAGAAGGGAAGAATGGGAACGATGACGATGGTGGTGAAGGGCGTGATGATGGTGATGA
>CM031625.1:9093755-9099960 GCA_018398815.1 Conus ventricosus | reverse complement strand
TAAATGATATGTCTCGCCAGTTCAAGTGAGAAACCAAGAAATAAAATGAATATGTCTCTGCCAAGTTCACAGTGGAGGAAACCAAGAAATAAAATGATATGATCTCTGCCAGTTCAAGTGGAGGAAACCCAAGAAATAAAATGAATATGTCTCTGCCAGTTCAAGTGGAGGAACCAAGAAATAAAATGATAGTCTTGCCAGGTCAAGTGGAGGAAACCCAAGAAATAAAATGAATGTCTCTGCCAGTTCAAGTGGAGGAAACTAAGAAATAAAAGAAATATGTATCTGCAGTTCAAGTTCAAGTGTAGAAAACAGACAAGCAAATCAAGAAATATGTATTTGCCAGTTCAAGTGTAGAAAACAAAACAAACAAAAAAAAAAACAAGAAATATGTACAGACAAACAAATCAAGAAATATGTATTTGCCAGTTCAAGTGTAGAAAACAAAACAAAAAAAAAAAAAACAAATCAAGAAATATGTACAGACAAAAAATCAAGAAATATGTATTGCCAGTTCAAGTGTAGAAAACAAAACAAAAAAAAAAAACAAATCAAGAAATATGTACAGACAACAAATCAAGAAATATGTATTGCCAGTTCAAGTGTAGAAAACAGACAAAAACAAACAAAGAAATATGTATTCGTCGGATTAGGTGCAGAAAACATGCCAACAAACTGGGGGGGGGGGGGGGGGGGGGGGGGGGGGGGGGGGGGGGGGGGGGGAAGGAACGTATTCGCCAGTTCAAGAGTGGAAAACAGACTCAACAAAGATATATACATTCGCTAGTTTAAGTATAGAAAACAAAGAAATCAACAATTTGTCAGTACAAGTACTTATAACAGACATACGAACAAGCACATATTTGCCAGTTAAAGTAAAAACAACAAGAAGAGACGAACAAACATTCGCCAGTTGGAGTAGAAAGAACCGGCCAAACAAGCAGGCAAACAAAAACAGCCGGCACTTTCACATGCAGAACACGCACGCACGCACGCACGCACGCACGCACACACGCACAACACACCACACACACACACTTATGGTCAACAAGCCCACTCCTGTTCACACACAGGCAATGTTCGCGTCAGGCAAAAACAATCGCAAACATTTTCCAAACTAAACGGAGCGGTACCCTTTCCACTTAACACTGAATGAAGTCTGCGACCGACTTTCTGTCTGAAGGTTGTACTCAACCTACAGACAAACTGGGCATGGGTTTTTTGTTTGTTTTTTTTTTTTCCTGTCATGCTGTCGACAAACGTTTCCCGTCACGTGATCCTAGATTTGCGCATCACGGTGACTATTTTCCCACCCTCGAACGTTCCTTTTCTTTGCAAACGATTTTGATTTTGTTTTGCTTGTTTTGCTGCAGAATGCGAATCTTATATGGGAGTGTTTGGAGATAGTCTCACCGTTATTTAAGAAGTCACCCATCTTCGGAATGTTCCCTGTCTTTGAAAACAGGGGTTGTTGTTTTTTGTTTTGTTTGTTTTTTAAATTTTGTTTTGCTGCAAAATGCAAATCTAATGGGAGTGTTTCGAGATAGTCTTGGGGCCGGAATAGCTCAGTTGGTAGAGCGCCGGACTCGTAATCCAGGGGTGGGGGTGGGGGGGTGGGGGGGGTGGTGATTTTTCCCTCGGAGTTAACATTGGTTCTGACTCCATTTCCCAATACAGTCCTTCGAAAGAGACTATAAACCGAGGTTCCGTGTGTGAACGCACACACAACATCTTGCACACACGTCAAATCCCATCACCAACTTTCGTAAGAGAAGGCCAGTTTGGCCGTTGGTATGGATGACACGTCACACATAGCATGCACCTTTCCCGAAGATGGAGTATGGCTGCCTTCATGGTGGGATAAAAAAACGGTCATGCACACAAAACTCCACTGCCTTCGTTGGGCAGATGGGATTAATCCTTGCCTGTCTATACAGGGAGTGTCCGCAGGTGTATCGCAGAAGAAGAAGAAGAGATATAGTTTCACCATTGTTTAACTAGACACCCAAAGATTGCAAACGAACAATTAATTATTCACAAACCGATGGATCCTCTTTCAGTCTCCCTGTCTGTCTCTCTGTCTCTGCCAATTTCTCTCTTCTTTCTTTGTCCTCTTTTAAGAACTTTAAAAAAAGAAGTGAACATGTTGTACTGAAGCTGTGACTACTGTTGCACTTTGGTGTTGTTGTTGTTGGTGGTGGTGGTTTGGTTGTTGTTGTTGTTGTTGTTTCGCTTTAAACATATAACTACCAGCCTTCTTTCAAAGTCACTGGGTGCTGTTTACGTTCGCTGCTGACTGTTGTCGACAAACGTTTTCCACCCATGAACGACACCCTGTCCATCACTGGAGGCTCATGCAGGGCAACTGGGTACGAGAGTTGACGCGAGATCTCTCGTGACAATGACGCCTGAGGAGAATCCACTGGGGTGGAAAAGCCCCATTCTGACATTGTTGTCGATTAGCACGTACCAGACTGTTGCCGTGTGTTTGGAACGCAGGTGGGGGGAAGAGAGAAAAAGAACCCAAACCAACAAAGAACAGAAAGAAGAGAAGGATAAAAGAAAGAAGAAATGAAGAATTGAAAAGAAAGAAAGAGAGAAAATACGCAAAACGAACAAGAGAAAAAAAAAAGGGGGGAAATAACGTGTGGATAAACCCAAAGAAACTGAGAGAAAAAGAGGAAAGAACTAACAGAGAAAAGAAAAAAAAAGAACAAAAGAAAAGACAAAACAGGAAGCTTAGAAAACAGCAACTAAATACCAGTATGAGACATGCAATTCATCAACCTGGGGAAGTACATTCCATCAATTTCTGCCATGCTCCAGCATCACCTGTCTACAAGAGGGCAGTTAAAGAATGAACTAATTCCAACATAGCCGACCACGGGAAAATCCCTCCTCCTCCTCCTCCACCCCCTCCTCCCATATTTGATTCCTCACCTGCCCCTCTCCCGAATCCCTGTCCACTTCGTCCTTCCGATTTCCTAATGTGACTTGGAAAAAAAAAAATGGAAAAAAAAAAAAGAAGAAGAAAAGAATCAGGATTTCTCGTCTCTCCTCGTTCTGTCAGTTCTGTTTTAGTTTAACAACATTCATATCAGTTGCGTGAAAATATTCAATGTTTAGGCGATTTGCTCTCTCTCTCTCTCTCTCTCTCTTCTCTCTCTCTCTCTCTCTTGGAATTACTTTCATGTAATTTGTGATACCATTTTTTACCCCCCCCCCCTCTCTCTCTCTCTTGAATAACTTTCATGTAATTTGTGATACCATTTTTTTACCTCTCTCTCTCTCTCTCTCTCTCCTCTCTCTCTCTCTCTCTCTCTCTCTCTCTCTTGGAATAACTTTCATGTAATTTGTGATGCCATTTTTTTACCTACCTCTCTCTCTCTCTCTCTCTCTCTCTCTCTCTCTCTCTCTCTCTCTCTCTCTCTCTCTCTCCTCTCTCTCTTTCTCTCAGTGTCTCTTCTGTCTGTCTGTCTGTCTGTCTCTTTCGTGGCGCCCACGTGTTCGGTACAGGTGTCAATAAATGTTCAGACTCTTTGGCTATACTCAGCACATCAATTCTCTGAATAACTGTAGACAGGATGTCATCGCTATGGTTTACAGCTGTCATCGATATGGTTTACAGCTGCCATCGCTATGGTTTACAGCTGCCATCGATATGGTTTACAGCTGCCATCGCTATGGTTTACAGCTGCCATCAATATGGCTTACAGCTGCCATCGCTATGGTTTACAGCTGCCATCGATATGGTTTACAGCTGCCATCAATATGGTTTACAGCTGCCATCGCTATGGTTTACAGCTGCCATCAATATGGTTTACAGCTGCCATCGCTATGGATTACAGCTGCCATCACTATGGTTTACAGCTGCCATCGCTATGGTTTACAGCTGCCATCGATATGGTTTACAGCTGCCATCGATGTGGTTTACAGCTGCCATCGATGTGGTTTACAGCTGCCATCGATATGGTTTACAGCTTCCATCGATATGGTTTACAGCTGCCATCAATATGGCTTACAGTTGCCATCAATATGGCTTACAGCTGCCATCAAAATGGCTTGCAGCTGCCATCGATATGGTTTACAGCTGCCATCAATATGGCTTACAGCTGCCATCAATATGGCGTACAGCTGCCATCGATATGGTTTACAGCTGCCATCAATGTGGCTTACAGCTGCCATCGACATGGTTTACAGCTGCCATCGATATAGTTTACAGCTGCCATCGATATGATTTACAGCTGCCATCGATATGGCTTACAGCTGCTTCGGGTCAACCTCTATTCACTGAATTGGCGACTTAAGACTTGTTTTGACGAAGTGCTTTCTATTCCAAGGCGACGGACTGGAGGTCGAAATAAACAGTGATTTTATTTTTCAGCTGAGGTCACTGTGCGCGTTTTCTCAAAAGAGTCTCTCTGTTCTTCGTGACGATCGAGGACGGCGGTAAAACATTGGACCTTCGGCTACGAGACCATGCTTACTTCAGATTTCCTTTTCATGACTTCCCCATCCCCAAACCTCACCTTACCTTCACCCCCCCCCCCTACCCCTCCCCGCCACTCCCCACCCACCCACCCCCTCACGATGCTTTAGGCTTCATAAACGCGCATGGCGTTTCATTGCCGACAGCTGGGCTGTGTTGTCACCGTGTTTCTTTCTCCCATGGTTGTCAAGCGTGTCTGACATCATCAGCGGCAGTCAGCATCATCATCATCATGATCCCTGACAGACTCCTCCCTCACAGCTGTACTGGGGCCTGGGCCTCACTTCCTGCCGCGCTGGGATCGCTATCCCAGACATTCACCTGGCTAATGAGTTCATTGGCTGCCGTCAGCCACATGATATCTTGGGGGGGGGGGGGGTGGGGGGGGGGGGGGGGGGGGGGGGGGGGGGGGGGGGGGGGGGGGGGGGGGGGAGGGGGGGGGAGGGGGGGGAAGAGAGAACTAGGGTCCACCTCTCGTAGCCAAAAGTTGACATTTGCCGTCACGTTATTTCTCTTTGTTTATTACATCTGCTTTTGGTGGTTGCTCGTTCTTCGTTTTCGTTATCCCGAGTGTTTGTTTGTCTTGCCTGAAGTAGACCTGAGAGCTTGAAACGCGTCGTGTTTGTCTTGTGATTCGTTTGTTCGTGTTGTTTGGCGGAGTTATTTTCACCACTTTTTAAAAAAGATTTGTTTTCGAGTTCCCGCTCGCAGTCGCCTCACTTTGCAAACTTACTATTCATTTTCAATTATGATGATAGATCACTAAGCCGCTATCTAATCGCAAGAGATGCTTGTTTCACTTTGTCGACTCTCCTTTTCATGAAAAGTATAAACGTCAATCAAGGGGGTGTGTGGGTGTGTTTGTTTTTTCTTTCTTTCGTTTTTTCATTTTATCATGGCGAAAGGGTGTACTGAGGTTTTGAATCATGTTGAAAGCCGGGCTCTTTTGCTCTTCCAGACCAAAGGAACAGGCATCAAAAATACAATGTTAGAAAGACAAGTTTCTGCTTCTCCCACGCTTCATCAGCGAACATTCCAGTTGCGTATCATGCTTCCAGTCTGACGACTTGCACTCTTCACAATGTCTCGGTGCTCACGAGGATACAGTTAAAATACAATGCCTCAGCATGAAATTCTGTATGTATGTATGTATGTATGTATGTATGTATGTAAGTAGTATGCATGCATGAGTATGTATGTATGTATGTATGTATGTATGTATGTATGTATGTATGTATGTTGTATGTATGTATGTATGTATGTATGTCTCCGTTTGATGTTATGTCAGGATTTCGTTCTGTGAGGGGTTGGTGGTGGTGTGGTGGTGGGTACAGGGGGAACGAACTCATCCACTGTCGTCCCCACGCGGTTGGCACAGTACGTGTCGTTTCCCCTGCACTCTGTGAGGGTGGTGGTGGTTTGGTGGTGGTTGGTGGTGGGTACAGGGGGAACGCACTCATCCACTGTCGTCCCCCACACTGTTGGCATAGTACGTGTCGTTCCCCTGCACTCTGTGAGGGGTGGTGGTGGTGAGGGGGGCAGTGGGGAAGGGGTGGTGGAATGACCGTCATAAAGACTGAGGAGTTCTGAACACTCTTTGTGCGGACCTAGAGTCTGCTTCCTCTTTGTCTGTCTGTTGTCTGTCTGTCTGTCTGTGTGTGTGTCCTGAGGGCAGTGAATGCGCATGCGCGCGCGCGCGTGTGTGTATGTGTGTGT
>CM031625.1:9063755-9083755 GCA_018398815.1 Conus ventricosus | reverse complement strand
ATTCGTGATTGATGAAATACAGAAGAACGAGAAGGAAAGGAGGATGGGGGAGTAGAACAGGGAGAGTAGGAGGACGAGAAAACGAGATGATAAAGAAGAAGAAGAAGAAGAAGAAGAAGAAGAAGCAGAGGAAGAAGAAGCAGAAGAAGAAGAAGAAGAAGCAGAAGAAGAAGAAGAAGAAGCAGAAGAAGAAGAAGAAGAAGAGGAAGAAGAAGAACAGGCAGAAGAAGAACAGGCAGAAGAAGAAGAGGAAGAAGCAGACGAAGAAGATATATGTCGGAGTTCTCTGACGGATGCTCGGGCGTTCAAGACTTTCCACAGCTCCCCCCCTTCCCCCCCTCCCCCCGCACCCCACCCGCTCATTTCCCCCTCCTCCAGATCCCACCTCCCCCCCCCCTCTATCTCCTCTCCTGCACCCCCTCCTCCCTCCCTGTGTCCTCAATCACGAGCTTCAGACCAGCGGTTTACTAGAACCAGCCCGGTATGTCGCTATGTTTTTCTTTCGGGACTGCTTCCGATCGCCTCTGAGGCGAAAGAAGGCGAGTACAGTGACAAGAAACAGACTGAAGAACGAGAAACAGGTCAGGTGGCGCCACCGTCTACAACGGCAGTGCTTTGGGCAGTGTTTAATGAAACTAAGCTTCCCACATGAACAGTCAGCTGACTATAAAAACAATGGAGATAGGCAGTGAATGCGTAGCCACAGGTACGACAAGATGCAAAAAAACAACAACAACAACAACAACAACAACAACAACAACAACAACAACCAACCAAACAAACAACTCTCCGGATAAGTAGGAGAAGATAATCAACCCTCGGAAAGAAACTTCCGAATTATTCATTGAGCTTCTTTCCATCAATAGATTATCTCCCTTTACCCGTGGCCCACTTCCAGTTCTGGAAAGATTTTTCTGTCGGCCCTCTCTGTCCCTTAATTAAGTAAGACAACATCTTTCTCGTTCCTATCGAGAACGAAGTGGATTCAACCACGGAAAGAAGCTGCCTTTGACTTGTCTGTTCTACTTATAAGTATCTTGGAATATGTCGGGCTCTTTTTGATTGGTCCATTTCTGTCAACTTCTCTGCGATTGGTAGGAGGAGATCTCGGCGTTCCCCTGTGGTTTCATTCTCATGCTGCACTGCGATTTGGGGGAATAGTCTTCTTCTTCAACACTGGTTCACTCAAAAAAACGAGTAGGTCACCAGCGCGCATGTTAAAAAGTCAAATAAAATAACATAAAATAAAGTGCGACTCAGTCTGTTGGCCCCTGGAGCAAAATTTGGGGAAAAAAGGGGTCGCACACGATATTCAAAAAGTTAAAAGCAGTGCTCTTGTGCATCTCGTTTTTTTAATGTTACTTGTTTGTGGCGTCGTCTGAGGAAGAAGACATTGTCTTGGTTCAGCATTCCTTCTTCTGTTCTGTATTGTGTATTCGTTTGTATTTCAAGCCACGGTGGGGGCGGTGTCCTGTATGAGAAGAACACTAAGAGAAGCATGGCGAACGAAGAAAAAAAAGACAGAACAGGGGAAGGAGAAGGTGGGGTAGAAATGAGAAACTGACACAGAGAGGAGCAGGAGAAAAAGGAAGAGAGGTAGAAAGACAGGAGAAGGGGAAGGAGATGGAAGACAAGCAGGAAGAAGAAATGAGGAGATGAGAAGGAGGGAAAAAGACAAGAGGAGGAAGAGAGGTGGGGGGAGGGAGGGAGGGGGGTGGGTGGGAGGAGGGAAGAGAACGGGGGGAAACGTTCAGAGAGGAGAAAGAAGGGAAGAAAACTGAAGAAGATGTAGTAGAGGAGACGGAGGACAGAGAGAGAGAGAGAGAGAGAGAGAGAGAGAGAGAGAGAGAGAAAATAAAGAGATAGTATGAAAAGAAAAAAGGAAGAAGGAGGAAAAGGTAAGGTAACGTTGCTTTTTGCCCAGCCGACCGCAAAAGGCATTATCAGGGCTGTCACCGCGCTGAACTCAATTCACAAGTCATTCATTCACACAACCCTTTAAAATACATCGTTAAAAAATCTTTCCACTGTAAAATCTCAGATCAAATGAAAACTGTTAATCTCTTTCAAACATTCAAAGATCGCATCAGGTGGAACATCTCTGAACAAGGTTTTCATGGAGTCTGCTGTAAAGGGAAAAAGAAGAGAGAGAGAGAGAGAGAGAGAAAAGGGAGAGAGAGAGAAGAGAGAGAGGAGAGAGAGAGAGAGAGAGGGGGGGGGGGGGAAAAGAACAAGAAGAGTTTTCTTTAAAAAAAAAAGGGGAGAAGAAAGAAAAAAAAAAAAACAGCAAGAGGGATGAGAGGAGAGAGTGAGGCGGAAGAGAACGAGGGGGGAGTAAGGGAAAGGAAAAACAGGACGAAGAAAAGTAAAAGAAATGAGACAGAATAAACAAACAAAGTGAAAAGAAGAACAGAAAACAAGAAAAAAAAAACCAAACAAAGTGAAAAGAAGAAGACACAGAATAAACAAACAAGTGAAAAAAGAAGACACAGAATAAACAAAGTGAAAAGAAGAAGACACAGAATAAACAAAGTGAAAAGAAGAAGACACAGAAAAAAACAAAGAAACAAAAAAGACAGGAAGAGTGAGAGGTCGACAAAGATGAGCAGAAACAACAAGAAAAAAAAAGTTCAACTCTAATTTTTTTTTTAAAAAGAAGAAAAAACAAAGGAAAAAAAGTGGGTGGGGTGTGGGGGGAAGATGGTGGTGTGGTGGTGGGGGGGGGGGGGGGGGGGGGGGGGGAACACAGAAAAGGGAAAGAGGGAGACAAAGTTGGAGAGAGAAAAGATGTAGGTGGGAAATGGGGGTAGGGGTGGGGGTGGGGGTTGGGACGGGACTGTCGTTTAGGTGGTGGGTGGGATGGGAACAATTTTCAGAGAGAGAAGAAAAAAAAACTACGCTAATTGCGAAACTTAATCTTAATTGCAATTATATTCTTCGTAGTTTTTTTCTTCTTATTTTTTCTCTCTCACAGACCTCCAAAGTTGAGAGAGAGAGAGAGAGAGAGAGAGAGAGAGAGAGAGAGAGAGAGAGAGAGAGAAGAAGAGAGAGAGAGAGAAAAGAGAGAGACAGACAACAGACAGACAGACAGACCAGCAACAGGGAGGCAGACAGACGAAGACAGACAGACAGACTGATTTCATTCATACGGGGCCATAGCTCCTAATGAAGGGGGTGATTGTGAACAAATTTCAGAGAGAGAGAGAGAAGAATGGCAGGAGAAGAGGGCGGGGGGCGGGGGTGGGGTGGGGGGGGGGGGGGGGGGGCAGAGGGGGAGGAGAGTCGAGTCAGTTAATTTCATCATGTTGGGTATAGCTCGAAGTGGGGTTCATGGGAGCCGTTATCACGGCTGTCATCTTGTCAGGCGGAGTGAAAATCCAAACTTTGGCGGGGGTACAAAAAAAAAGAAATGAAGAACTGATATATGAGGCACAGCCAGCCAATGTACACTGTCTGTCACTCGCGAAACTTCTTTGTCATGCATGTGAGAGGGGGGGGGGGGGGGGGGGGGAAGGGGAGGCGGGGAATAGGGAGAGAGAGCGAGAGGAGAGAGGAGAGAGAGAGAGAGGAGAGAGAGAGACAGAGACAGAGAGACAAGAGACAGACAGACAGGGACACAGAGAGAGAGAGAGAGAGAGAGAGAGAGAGAGGAGAAGAGAGAAGAGAGAGAGAGAGAGAGAGAGAGGAGGGGAGAAACAGTTTGAAGGGACAGCTCTCTCTTTCTGTCTGTCTGTCTGTCTGTCGTCCGTCTCTCTCTCTTCTATCTCTCTCTCTCTCTCTCACCACACCAAAAAAGACACACACAACAGACACACACACACACACGACACACCACACACACACCACACACACACACACACACAGAATATGCACAGTGAAAAAATTGTTACAAATCACAATACGAGAAAAAATAATGAAAGAAGGAGGTCATTATCCAAATCAAAGGGAAGAAAAGGATGATACATGGAGGGAGGGTGAGGGAGGGGGGGGGAGACAGGAAAAGAGAAGCGAATCAAGGAGAGAGCGGAGAGAGAGAGAAAGAGAGAGAGAGAGAGAGAACACACTCAGAGAGAGAGAGAGAGAGAGAGAGAGAGAGAGAGAGAGAGAGAGAGAGAGAGAAGAGAAGAGAGAGAGAACCATATGGATACTGACTCAGCCAATTAAAAAAAAAAAAAGAAAAAAGAACCGCGTTCGTAACAAACCCCAGGCAAACAGAAAGCAGAAGACGATAGCGATATAGTTGGATAGTCTCCTATCCTCACCCCAACAACATCTCGCACCCCCCTCGCCCTTCCTCCTCACTTCGCTAGGGAAACCTGTTAAAGCTGGCCAAGGTGGGCGCGGGGGGGGGGGGGGGGGGGTGGGGGGTGGGGGGGGGGGGGGGGGGGGGGGGGGGGGGGGGGGGGGGGGGGGGGGGGGGGGGGGGGGGGGGGGGGGGGGGGGGGGGGGGGGGGGAGAGAAAACGATGGGTGGTGGTGGGGTGGTGGGGTGGTGGCGGTGGCGGTAACGAGCTTGGGGGGTGGGGGTGGGGTAGGCAGAGAAATGTCTCACAGAACAACTCCTGGAAGGGGAGAGAAGAGGCTGGGGGAGAGGGAGGGGGAAGGGAAAGGATGTGTATTGTTATGGAATTGTAGGCGCGAGGGAACGGGGAGGGGGGGGGGGGGGGGTGGGGGGGGAGGGGAGGGGGGAGGAGGGGGGCCAGAAGGGATGGAGAAGGGGGGGAGGGAGGGGGGGGGGTGGGGGGAGGGGAAAAGGCCACTCAAGAGCGGAGGTGGGTCGCAAAGTGTGAACAATATCGCGGTCACAACGCCGCGCTTATTCCTCCGACCGCCCCCGCCCCTCTTACGAGTACGCGCGTGCGCGTGTAGTCGTCGTCGTCGTCGTCGCCGTGATGAGGTCAACGGGCTGAGTGGGAGTGCCATTGTTGGCCCTACGTAACGCTGACCAGGACAAGGAGCCCCAAAATGGGGGCACGGGCCTCCTGGTTCTGCAGGAGGTACGGTCTTTTTCGGAGTCACCGCCACACGTAGTCATCTAGATTGGCATTGATTCCAGACAACACCAACAACAACAACACCAAAAAGAAAAAGGAAAGAAAGCCTGAAATATCAGCCGGATGACGTGCGTTCTCTGCCAAAGGAGTGGTGATTTTTTGCGTGTTCAGCTTCTGCGCGCGTTACGGACTGAATGGTTGATGCAATTACGCCGAGAGTCATTCTGTAGTTCTGCACCGTAAGGCTCTATTTTTTGAGAGGCGTCAGTAACGTCCGCTTGTGTATGTAACTGACATTACATCAACAACAATAGCAACAACAAATGAAAATGAAAAAGAAAAAAGAAAAAAAAAAGAAGAGGAAAAATCCACATCTTTTAAACAGTTCACTGTTCCTTTTTAAAAATCTCCCTCACTGTGTGTATTCTATAATATTAAAACACGCACATAGCGTGCGTGCGCGTGGCGCGGCGCGCGCACACACACACAACACCCACACACAACACACACACACACTACACACATACACACACACATCACTCGCTTCATGAACACACACACAACACACGCTCCATGAACACACACACCCACACACACACACACACACACATACCACACACACACACATCACACACACATTACACACACACTCGCTCATTTACACACACACACACACAACACACACACACAACACACACAACGTATGAACACGCACACACATCACACACACACACACACACACACACACACACACACACAACATACACACACGCACACACGCATTTATAATTATTTCTCTTTTTTGTGCATGTTTTCTTCCCAGCATCATCAGCTCGTCTGTCTCTTAATGCCGATTTCAAAACATTATTATAAGAGTGTCCTTTCGCTGGCAAAACCATAATGAAAAGCATCGTTTCCTGCTATCATTCCGCGTCGTCCCGAAGAAGATTTTGAATAATTTTCCCCCCAAGCTCAGTCACTGGGTCTGTTTTGTATTTTTGTATTTATTAAATGAGGCATTACTTCGCACGGTGTTTTCGCGGCGTTCATGTGTTTTGTTGCCTGGTCAGTCTATAACACTTCGTCTCTCTCTCTCTCTCATCTCCTACTCCATCTCTCCTCGTTCTCTCATCTCTCTCTCTCTTCTCTCTCTCTCTCTCCTCCTCTCATCTCTCTCTCTAAACTAAAACCTTCCACTTCGTAATGGGTTACTTTTCCAATATTATGCTGAGCAATTAGAAGTGGGGGGGAAAACAAGTGTAGACTAACAAAATCTTCCGTCAGTACTGAATGACTTGGCAAAGACTCAATAAAAGAAGAAGAAAAAAAAGAAGGGGGACTACGGGAGGGAGAGGAAAAAAACGAGAACCTAGAATTAGGGAAACAAGTTGTAAACGTTGAACTCTTCACCAGCACCCTATGGGAACCCATCGCAGTTCCCTCTTGAAGACAGATCTATTCGTACTGCCTGCTCGAGGCCTTCGTCCACTGCCCATCAGACTCACAGGAGACTACGGCTGTTGTGTCTGTGCTCCCTGGCATCAAACGCCCAGACACAACCACAGTCCATAATTCTGTGGTGTTCTCCTCACCACCCATGGGTTAAAAAAAAAAAAAAGAAGAAAAGAATCCATAGCATCCCAAAGCAGCCAGTGAAAGGTAAACAAAAAATGAAACGGAAAGAAAGAGTGGAAGGAAATACATTGCGGGAAATAAACTAATATCGTACAGTACAAAATGTTGGGGAGAGTTTCTAATATCAACATACACATTATCTTTCTTTGAATTCTCCCCTCGACGGGCATTATTTATTTTATTTAATCATCTTCTTGTTTTTGTGTTGTATGTATTTTTCCTCTCATAAACATTTTCCCTCAGAGCATGGGTGTCCAGAATGATCACCCAACCTATACTGTTTTATAAAAGGTTCTTTACATTTGACAGATTTCTATTATCTCACTTTGTCCCTCATTACTTTGACCCTCCTCTTACAAACGCACACATCACACACACACTATCCCAAACCAACCCTCCCCCTTCCCTCCTCCACCCCCCCCCCCCGCCTCACCCCCCATCCGCTTCCTCCATTCCTTTTGTTCGTTGTCCCACCTCCGCGGAGCCCGACGGAGCATAAAATGCCGATTCCGCGGATCGGCAGACAACGCAATGGCGAGAGCCACAGTGGTTCTGACGTGTCGGAATGGCCCCTAGCCCTGAGCTGTCGCTACGACGGCCTGTGGGGGGCGCCCTTTGTGTGTGTATGTGGGGGGTGGAAGGGGGGGGGGGTGCGTGCGTGCGTGTGTGCGTGTGTGTGTGTGGTGAGGTGCTGTGTGCGGTGTTGTGGTGTGTGTGTGTGTTGTGTGTGTGTGTTGCGTGATGTGTTGGCGTGTGTGTGGTGTGTGGTGTGTGTGTGGGGGGGGAGGGGGGGGGAGTAGGTGTGTGTGTGTGTGTGTGGGGGGGGGGGGGTTGTGGTGTGTGTGTGGTGTTGTTGTGTGGGTGTTGTGTTGTGTGTGTGTGTGGTGCCGCGCGCGCGTGCGTGCAAGCGTGTGAGTGGGTCCTGAGGTGTTGTGTGTTAGTGACTGTGTGTGTGTGAGAGAACAGACAAGCAGAGAGAGAGACTGACAGACAGACAGACAGAGAGAGAGAGAGAGAGAGAAGAGAGAGAGAGAGAAGAGAGAGAGCGAGAGTGAAGACGCAGTGTTTATTGACAACAAGGCAACGTAAAAATCAACGCATCAAAACTTGGGCGGAGTAATGGCTCATCTTATACACAATATCGACTACCAGTGGACTGAACTTTCGAGAAATCTGTAAACAGAGAGAGAGAGAGAGAGAGAGAGAGGGTGGTGGCGAGTAATGCTCATTAGTATCACACAATATCAAACAGACCAGTAGACTGAACTTTCGAAAATCTGTAAAGAAGAGAGCGAGAGAGAGATACACAATGCATCTTTTTCACTTCTGCGGCAAAAGGGCCCTGCATCTTTCCTACGACAATTCTCCCGCCCACTGGACCTCCCTACCCTCCCCCCCCCCCCCCCTCCTCCTTTTTTGTACTCCCAGTTCTTATAGAACAGGGAGTACATTACAATGGGAACGAAGAAATGCTGTCAGTGTGTCTGTGGTCCTGTCCGGGTCAAATGTAATTCCTCTCGCTCCAGACAAAACTTCTGGGCCGATCTTTCTGAAAATGTGTACTTATGTTCACTTGGGGTCACGGATGATGTCCGTGTTTTATTGACCCGAACAAGCCGTTACTAATGGCTATAACGGCCTCAATGGTTTTTCTTCTTATGGGATATCTCAAGAAAGTGACTTGGCCGATTTATAAGCGGTTTGGATGATCTTGTGGACAAATCGGAGCCTCTTTTCCATATGCAAGTGATGGAATGACGTGCGTTTTCAAAGATAAACTGGAGCTTTGCATCTTGTTTTTTTTTTCTTCTGGATAACGTTTCTTCTCGTCAGCAGTACGGGGAAACAAGGGTCTGTCAGTATCAGTATCAGTGTCCGCCGGGAACGGAGTGACAGTCACTTGAAACTCCTGGAGCCCAAGGGCGAAGATGGGTCTAAGACTAGTAAGAAAAAAAAAGAAGCCTTGTAACGAAAAGACCAAACAACACACACACACACACACACACACACACACACACAACACACACACACACACCGCACTGCCACGCACGGCACGCACACTAACACACACACAAATGACTCATTTGATATTATAGCTGCTTTTATTTATGTTGCTCCAGAATATTCTGTTATATATGAAACAGCCATTTTGAAGGCTTTGACAAACGGGACAGTAATATTTGTGATTTGATGCTAATCCGCTGCCCAAATTCCTCATTTATAATTATGTGTGATTTTCAATGCGCGAAACAGCAGAGCTTCCAGACACTGAAGTTTTTGTGATGAAGACAGACATGTTGGCGCCTTTGCTTGAACTCCGTGATTTATTGTGTGATACGTGCAGTCCAACACGCAGATCGAAAGGATAAGAGTACAACCATTTGGATTAAGACTTATTGAATTTTCTGAAAAGAAATAACTTATTTTTTTGTCAATGGACGAACAGAGGGGATCGGATGGTGGAACTATGACATGTATTGTCAATCATGGAATGGAGTGTGGTGGATTACTGTGTTTGTATCAAAGTCTTTGTTTGATTGTTAGTTGATTTCAAAGGTTTATAGAAGACAGGACGGAATCATAAGACCACTTTCCATTGTAACTATATTTTCTCCCGGAACCAGATGGGGCAAGGATAATGACCTAAATGACACTGAGAAATTCACATAGGGAATAGTCTACTTCTTTTTGGCCCGATTTCTTCTTTTGAATATATACAAACAAAATCAGCATGTAGAATATGAAAACGTTCTTTCTGCTATGGAAAGAAGTCAGCTGATGCATAGGTCAATTATCTGTTGATTTACTGCACGAGCAGCTGAAAAGGGCAAGCAAAGCCAACACTCATCAAACAAAATTCACGACACAACCCTCGTGGTGACGAAAGATTTGCGAACAACAAAGCTGAAAGTAAGGCACTGAGACTGTGGCGATCCTCTAACAAACAAGAAGATTTGAATTATTTCATTTACTGAAAAAAATCAAAACCTTATGCAAACAAAAGCAAGAAAAAGAGAACAATGAAATTTTGGAAGGAGTTAAAATGATTTTGCTCTGAAAAAAACCCTCGAGTCATTTTGTGGCAAAAAATTAGATTTCTCACAGGTGCAAAGCACCCGCCCAAATTTAATTGATGCATGCACTGTTTTCTTTATTTTCGTGACCTTTTGAACCCTGATAACACAGTTTGTCTTGACTCTGATTTCGGAATAAGTTAATCAGGTTTTGTAAAGAAGCCATACTCCCTGATGACTGGTTACCAGTGTCAGGCTGCACAGGATGATCCATGAAAAGCCGATTCCACCGAAGATGAATCCGCCAGGCAATAAAGGCTATGAGAAAGGTAAAGGCTCCAGGCCCGATGGTGTACGGCCTGAGTGTTTCCAAGGTTTTAAAACAATGTTCTGGCAAAGTTTTTACATGTATGTTCAATAGAGAGTCTTTGACAGTGGGCAATATCCAGAAAGTTTGACAAAGGGGTTTGATTTTTTCCACTGCACAAGAAGGGTGACACAAAAAAAGCCGGAAACTATAGAGGAATTTCACTATCTAAATGTTATTGGCAAATTGTATACAGCATTTTGAATAAAGAGGTTATATGCTTTTTGTGAAAAGACAAGTAATCTACCAGAAGCTCAAGGCAGGTTTTAGCAAGGGGATACAGTAAACTGACAATATATTCTCTCTGGAAATCATTAATTCAGAAATATCCTTACTAAAAAGAGCGGCCGCTTCTCAACTCTTATTCGTTGACTTTTCAAGGCTTTTGATAGTTATTTGATAGAGCAAATTTAGCTGTATATATTCTACTCCTACAAAAAGGAATTCATGGAAAAATGTTTCAAAACACTCAAAATATGTACAAGCAGTTATGGCGGCAGTTAGATACGGAAATAGCATTACAAGAGTATTTTCGAGTGTTTGTTCAGGGGTAAGGCAAGGCTGCATTCTTCTTTGCTGTTTTTTCAATTGATTATATCTGACCTGCAAAGTACACTCATTACTGGTAACACACAAGGGGGAATTGATGTGTTTTCCAATCAAACTGGCATTATCTTAATGATGTATGCCAGATGACCATTGCCTGTTTTTTCTGACTCCTGTGACTGACCTCCAGAGAAAATTGACCTGTTGGATATTTTCTAGTCGCAAATTTGGAACTAAAGGTGAATATGGAAAAAACGAAAGTAGTTGTCTTTAAGAAACGGTGGTTTTCTGAAAAAGATCTGGCATGGTTTTTTTCTTTTTATGCAGGTAAACAAATCAAGAGAACCCATGTATCAACTAATAGGGAGTGATATTTTCTGCTACATTGAAACGGTCAAAATGAGTAAGTAATCTTTCTGGGAAGCACTTAGAGCGCTTGCAAGGAATTAAGAAGTATATAATTTCAAACTAAAACATGCGAGGGGGGGGGGGGGGCAGTTCATAGTGTTTTTTAGATTTTTGAATGTGAAAATCAACCAAGCTGTTTTTTGGCTCAGAAATTTGGTTTCCAACCTCGAAGAAATTGAAAAGGTGCAAACGAAAATATGTAAAATGGTTTTGAGTGTTGGAAGAAGATGTGTCATAAAATTAATATTGTTTTGGGTGAGTGTGGTAGATTTCCTTTGGTATATTGATGCCTATGTACAGCTTATTAGGTACTGGTAGGCGACTCTTGTATTACACATGACCGCTACCCGTCAATGTACAATATTTGTTTATGCATGATAATAATGGCAGGCAGAACTGGGCTACTCGAGTTAGAACCATTTTGTGTAAATATGATTTGGCATGTATGGGTGATGCAAGATGTGGAAACCAGCCCCTACTTGTTCTTAAAGTATTCAAAGAAAAGATTAGAGGATAAGTTTCCGTCAGTGCTGGCATGAATCGTTGTAACAGCAGGAGACTAACATCTTATACCAACCAGAAAATCTAAGGCCACCTATATAAGCCAGTTAAAAATCATGAGCACCGTCGTGTCTTTGTCTGGTTAAATCAAATCGACTCCCACTAAATGGAATCCCACGCTAATGAAATGTTTGTTCAAATCCATTTGTAAAGTCTGTGATTTTGAACTGTGATTGAGACCTTGTTCATATTTTTGCTTGTGTGCCCAAGATATGCTGCACTCCTAAACGACATATCCCTCTGTATTACTACCGCTTCCCATCACGTCTAAAAACAGTTGCTACTTCACAAATCTCAGTGGAATATTAGCCTTTAGAATTGCGACCTATATTTTGTGGAGGCTATGAAACTGCGATGCCCAAACTCACATCTTGATTGAAATGTTTTGCTACCACCAGTATACAATTTTGAATGACATTTCTCCTGTCTGTATAGGCAGTGGCCAGAAAAGACAGATTAAAAAATTATTGTTATTGATTATTGTTATTTGCAAACGCACCACGCACGCACAACGCACGCACAAACACACAACACATCACACAACAACACACACACACAACACAACCACCACCACACCACTACTTACACACACACACACACACACACACCCACACACACACCACACACAACACACACACTTACACACACACACACCCTCTCACTCCCCAATCCCCTAATCCTACTCCCTCGGAAAAAAAAGAAAAATAACTCTCCTAAAACAGAAGGCTCCTCCCAGACGCCAAAAAAAAAAAAAAACCCCCCACTGATGTGTGTGGAATAGGCTTTCGAGGCAGTGACACCGCCTTGCTGTGGGGAGGAGGCAGGGGAAAGGAAGGGGGGGGGGGGGGGGTTCTGAGACGGGGGGGGGGGGGAGGGGGGGGGGGGGGGGGGGGGGGGGGGGGTGAGGGGGGGGGGGGGGGGGGGAGGGGGGGGGGGGGGGGGGGGGGGGGGGGGAGGGGGGGGGGGGGGGGGGGGGGGGGGGGGGGGAGAAAAGTCCCTAGCAGGTTTGTGTTGTTTGATTTGAAAACACTACAAATACACAGAGCCAGGGGGGACAGGCTCTGAGGTAGGGAAATAAGTGTGACAGGAAAGCAACTACTCATTGACACTAAAGCCGCCGAGAGAGGAGAGAGAGAGAGAGAGCGCGGATGGCAGAGGGGTAGGGTTAGGGGTGGGTGGGGAGAAGGGCATGAAAGCAAATGAGAAAAGTTTCCAGATGGAAGGAAGGAAAAAAAAAAACACACAAAAAAAACAAACAAACCACGACGCAGCGAGACGAGAAAACAAAGGCGGCTCCCCCCTGGAACTAACTAACTACATAATAAACAAACGTAGTGAAACAAAAAAATTGAATATAGGAGCAAAAAAGTTCGAGAGATTGCAAAAAAAAAAAAAAAAAAAAAAAAAAAGGTTGCCTTGGAGGCAGGGAAATGCCATTGACGTGGAACACACACACACACCCCCACACACGCACGCACGCGCACTCACAACACACACACACACCACACCACACACACACACACACACACACGACCCACACACACACAACCACCACGCACGCACGCACTCACACCAAACACACACACACACACGCCATGCACACACATACGCACACACGACTCACGCACACACAATCGCATAACACACACATCACACAACACACCAATATCCTCAATAAAGATGATTTTGACTTGACTTCAACCACACACACACACACACACACACACACACACACACACACACACACACAAGCGCACGCACGCACGCACAGCAGCACACACTACATTCATACACACCACACACACACACGACACACACACACACACACACACAAAACACGCAAACACGACGCACACACATATCCTCATAACAGATAATTTTGACCTTCACACGACACCACACTCCACACACACACACACAACACACACACACACACACAACCAAAAAAAAAAAAAAAAAAAAAAAACCACCACCACCGAACAAACAACAATAACACAACAAACAAAACACACCAAAATCCTAGGACTGGAAAAAAGAAGTCTTACGGTAGGCAAAAGTCTTAAGGAACCACTACCACCACCTTCACCCTTCCCCCCCCCCCTTTTTTTTTTGATTTTTGTTTTTTGTTTTCATTTTGTGTTGCATCCTCTGTGTCAGCACAGTAGGTATTCACACCCCACTCTCGGCTCAATCCTGGCTCCCCCGTGTCCGAAGCCACACCCTAGATTGACCCCGCCACAAACCCTGCACCAGCAATCTACAGAGAGCAGGGTTGTTGTTTTTTTAAAGGGAATCAACATTCTACAAAACTGTTCATCAGGGCTGAACTTGGGGACCACATGATAGTCCAAAACAGGGAGGCAGTCAATGTCAAGTTCGTCACGAGAGAAACCCACCAGAGGAGACGCAGCAACTGCTGCCGGGTCACTTCATGGTGTTTCAGTTGGTCCGTCGTCCATCATCATCATCCTCATCATCGCCTATTCACCCCTCCTGGGGGATACAGGGCCGCCAAGCCCAAGGACCTCCAGGCGTCCTCTGTCCTGGTTCTTTATCCAGCGGGGTCCATTCATCTCCCCATGTTTCCTGGACTCAGCCTCCAGGTCCTGCGCCCAGGTGTTCTTGGCCAACGTCTTTTTTTTTCGCTTCCTTGGGGGGTTTCATGGTAGGGCCTTGTTCTGGTGATGTTGCTTGCAGGCTTCCGCAGCGTAATGTCTAATCACCCCAACGACGTCGTTTCTTTTCCCTTTGATTCCTGTTCTGCGGGCATGCGGTTGGTTCACTCCCTCACAGAGCTCGATGTTGTTGATGGTGTCTGGCCATCGGATGTGGAGAATCTTGCGCAGAGGCAAGTTGTTGATGAACGCCTGCACATTCTTGGTGGTGGTGACTGTGGTTCTCCAGGAGTCCGCTCCGTACACTAGAACTGCTTTTGAATGTTGGTGTTGAAGAGTAGTCAGTGGCACCTGTTCGAAAACCTTTAGAATAATCCCTCAAAAGGCTGGGAGTTAGCTGCTTAAACTATTTAAAAAAAAAAAAAAAAAAAAAAAATATATATAATATATATATATTATATATATATATATATATATATATATATTATATATATATATATAAACAAATGAAGAAATTTTCTTGAGTCTAAACATTGTAATGGGATTTGAAGATATAGGGGGGTTTTTTTTCGTAAGAAAAAAAAAAGAAAAAAAGTTGCAAAACAGAACAGAAACTTTATCAATTTTGTTTGTTAATTAGACATTTTTTTTTGTTTGTTTTATGAGCCAGTGATACAACCCAAAGAATGCAGTGGTTTCTTTTTCGTGCAGGGGCAGTAGAGTGGAGGAGAGGTGTGTGTAGTTGTAGATGTATATTTATTATGCAATGTAGCTGATAGAAAAAATGTTATCTGTGCTATTCGACAATCTTGCATTTCGTTGGGGGGGGGGGGGGGGGGGGGGGGGGGTTATTGTAAAGGAATACTTTTTAGGGTAATTTCAAATAAACAGTGATCACTTTCTGTGTTGTACGAAACCAGGCAAAAAAGAATGATCAATTCAATTCGAATCTCACAGCTGGGCCGACCATGTTCTGACGACGATTTTGGGTTCATTGGGCTGTGTTCAAAGACTTGAAACTCACAATCACTGTAGTCATTATCATTACGTTATGTGTTGGGTGACCCAATAGAATTAACCTTTTTAACCTAGATGAACTGCGCTAACTTCACGAACTTAATACTTGACAAAGCGCTAATTTTGGTACAAAATTAACCCCCAACCCATCCCTCTCTCTTTTCTGCGAATTCTTTGTGAAGGTAAAGAACGAGGCTCTCTCACTCCTCTCTCATCTCTCTCTGCTCCCTCTCTCTCTCTCGTCTCTCTCTCTCTCTCTCTCTCCTCTCTGGTCCTCTCTCTCCTCAAAATCCTCTCCTCATCGCTCCTCTCTTCTCGTCGCATCATTCTCTCTCTCTCTCTCTCCTCTCTCCCCATCCATCAGAATTCTTAGTACCGGCAGGTAAAGGCGACTCTATCTCTCTCTCTCTCTCCTTCTCTCTCTCTCTCCTCCTCTCATCTCATCCCTCTCTCTCCCTCCCTCTCTCTCTCTCTTGTCCATCCGATCAGATCTTAGTACCAAGATAAAAGCGACTCTCTCACTCTCTCGTCCTCTCTCTTCTCTCCTCTCTCCTCTTCTCCTTCCTCTCCTCTCTCTCTCTACTCTCTCCCATCCATCAAATTCTTAGTACCAGTTAAAGGGACTCCTGCCTCTCTCTCTCTCTCTCTCGCTCCTCTCCTCTCTTCTTCTCCTCTTCTCTCTCTGCTCTCTCTCTCTCTCTCTCTCCAGCGAGATCAAGCATTCTCAGTGAGGAGGTACAGACTAGACACAAACATTCTGGAAAGAGCCCGAGAATCATCACCCAACGCATTTCAAAAAACGTTCCATAACAATTCTCTGCCCCGCACCTGACGCCGTGAAAAGGCTCTCGCACTTCAGATCCTGCCAGGCAGCCTCATCCCCGTTGGACTTGAGGAGCCCCCAGAGAAACTTGTCCCAAGACACACGGGAGGGGGAAAGGACAAGTGGTTGAAAGCAGGGCAGTGCTCGTCCCCCCCCCCCCCCCCCCCCCCCCCCCAGTCAAAACACGTTATGTGGCGGCAGACAAAATAAAACGCGACGACAAAGCTAAACAACAGGCGGCCCGAAAGACGGGGGCCGGCTGACTTGGTGGAAAGCGCCATGTTTTAAAAAGGAAATCTGCTCTGCACGGCCGCCCCCTCTCACCGGGTCTCAAAGTTTTATTACTGCTACTACTGGGAAGGTGTGGTGGGACTCGCGGTTGGATGGGTGGGGAGGCGGGGCGGGGGGGGGGGGGGAGTGTTGGGGTGGAGGTGGGGAGTGGGGGGAGAGGGGTGGGGGGGGGGGGGGGGGGGGGGCCAGATAGTGATGTTTTTTTTCGGGGGAGTCTTGTTTGTTTCACAGGTTTTTTTTTGGACTTATCACATATTATTATTTTTTCTTTAATGTGCTGTGGTTCTGTGTTTCTGTAAAGCAAAGACGGGAAAAGAAAAAATGGAGAACGGCAGAAGAAGTGAGTGCGCTGACACACCAGGACGAAGCTGCGTTGAAACAATCACCGCTTGGATATTTGCGTGAGAAAGTGGATCGGCCCCCCCCCCCCCTCCCCTCCCGCCCTCCGCCCCCCACCCCCCCCCCCCCCCCCCCCCTCCCTCCCCCCCACACACACACACTCTCCCCGGCAAGTGTTCCCAATGGGAAGGAACAAGAGCTGAAGTTAGCAGACCCCACCGACCTGAAACCTAATGAAGACAAAATAACAATACAAACCAGTAGGGTTTATGATCCTTTAGGGGCTTCTAAGGCGAGTGAACGATACACTGGTTAACTCATTAGCTTTTCGCTCCCGAAAGCCATGGATGTACCTATCGCGCATGATGACACAGAATCGTGCCGTCGCGTGAACCTCACCACCCCAGTTGAGGGGGGGGGGGGCACGCCCGCTGTTCAGTGGGTAGTATCTGTATGGGGAAAAGTATCAGCGTAAGGAGAAGGCGATGGGCAGTTGTTTTTCTTCGTAAATGCAGATCACCACGCAAAAGATGCAAGAGGGGACAGAATAAATATCTTGCCTCTGAACAACCACCAGAGTGACTCTCGCAAGCAGTGCAGGGACTCCTCCCGGTGGGTGGCCTCATTGACGACTTGACATTGACTGCTCCCTGTGGATTGCCCGGTGCCGGGACGCGGCAGGCTGGACCAGGCTGTTGGCAATGGCCGGGGGGGGGGGGGGGTGGGGGGGGGGGGGGGGGGGAGCTCGGATTGAGCGGCATGGGTGCAGTATCATTGACGTAGCACAGAAGATGGGACAAAAAAAAAAAAAAAAAAAAAAAGGAAACTTCGACTTTTGCTTGTTAAAGTTTCCCTGCGCACGTTGAAGGAATTCACCACCTCCCTGTCGATCAGACTGGCTCTCTGCCAATTTCCGTTCTTTGGTTGGCTGTCTCTTCGCCGCTAGTAGCGTCAAACGTCCAGATTTAAAACACACACACACACACACGGTGACTCGCACGCGGGCAAAGGCGACGATCAGCGAGTGGATCGCACTGACTGAACAATAGAGAAACAACATAATTAGTATGCTGAGTTACCTGAGAGGGCGGGCCCTATCAACTGAACAGCTCGCGTGTGACTGTGGCGCCCAGAAGGGGCCACAGTGACCTACGCGAGTGAAGGGGACTCCCAATACAGGCGAGGAGAAAGAAAGCGAGGCGTCATACTGTTCCTCTCCTCCCCTCTTACTCTATGGCCCCTGGGCCAAGATGGAGGCATCCACCCCACCCCACCCCCCCTACCCTCACCCCGCGCCCAACGACCAACAAGTCATTGGAACCCTCTACTTCAACAGCTTGACCTCTTCTGTCTTACATCTGACCTTTCAGCACTCTACCGCACGCAGTGTCGTTGCTGTTGTTGTTGTTGTTGTTGTTGTTGGGTAAACATGTACTTTAGAGTACGAAATTCATGGGGCTGTTTGTACGCACTTTTTCGGGTGTTTTCGGTTTCTTGTCGATGCAAAGAGACGTAAGACACCCTCACCTGCCCACTTTGACCTTCCTGCCCCACTTGTGGTGCAAATAATTTATTTCACTTCACAAGTAGGGATATGCATGCACATCCAATGCGCCATTTTAGAAACCCCAGTAGTGATGACGTTGTGCCCATGTGATCAGCAACCAACATGGCGCATTGGATGTGCATGCATATCCCTACTTGTGAAGTGAAATAAATTATTTGCACCCACAAGTGGGGCAGGACAGGTCAAAGTGGGCAGGTGAGGGTGTCTTACGTCTCTTTGCATCGACAAGAACCGAAAACACCCGAAAAAGTGCGTACAAACAGCCCCATGAATTTCGTACTCTAAAGTACATGTTTACCTTGTTGTTGTTGTAGTTGACAATAACATGCGTTCCACGGTTCTTTTCCACATCCTTTCAGTTCGGTAACAGCTTCTTGTTGAGAACTACTGAACTGACGTCCCTTTAACACAACCACCCACAGTGGACGACGATAGAATGCCAGTGGGTTCCACAGCCCATCGGGGTGGAAGGAGACCGAACCAGCGTGAAGTTAGCGACTGTTGACGGGAATCTGCGATAACCTTCCGCTAAATCCCCCTCCCCCCCCCCCCCCCCCCCCCCACCCCCCCCCCCCCCCCCCCCCCCCCCCCCCCCCCCCCCCCCCCCCCCCCCCCCCCCCCCCCGCCCCCCTGCCGTTCTCATCAAGACTCCGAGGGTACTTCCTTTCTATTTCCCAGGGGAAAGGAAAAGCGACACAGGTCAAGGGTCCAAGCTTGATCCAACGGACGGAGATCGTGGGTCAAGCTTGAAAAGGCAGAGGTCAGGGCTGAAGGGAGGAAGAGATTGTGGCGAACGTCCACTTGCACACACACAAAAAAGTGACGGTCAGTTTTCATGCAACAGATCACAGTCTTCACACGCGAGGATTCGTTACATTGTAAGCTATCTACGAACACGGGACAGTAGATTGTAGAATGGTGTCATTCCATATTGAAGACTTTTATTGGTCACTGACCGAATTTTTCCCCCGCCCTTTTCTCCACAACACATCGAGCGCTGGGTATTTAAATTCGGCATGACGTCCTAAACTGAGATCTTGAATGCAGAATGTGCGATTCACTGAAATGTCGGTGTTGTTGGTGTGTGTGTGTGTGTGTGTGTGTGTTGTGTGTGTGTGTGTGTGTGTGTGTGTGTGAAAGAGAGAGAGAGAGAGAGAGGAGAGAGAGAGAGAGAGAGAGAGAGAGAGAGAGAGAGTTGCTGATATAGCCCAGCCGATCGCAAACGTCCATATGAGAGCTGTCACCGCTTTTGAAGTCAACTCACAAGTCATTAAAAACCCTTTAAAATACACACTTCTACAAACAAACCGGAAATGTTGTGAAAATTACTTCTTCAGAAAACCTTAGATCAGATGAAAAAAATGTTGATTTCTTTTATGAATTCAAAGATCGGATCGGGTGGGACATCTCTGAACCAGGTGTTCATGGAGTCTGCTGTAAAGTGTTATCCTCTGACGTCAGTAGCAGAGGGGTAACAGACGCTTTGGTTGTCAGGGATCCAACACCCCCTGTCCGCAGTCACACACACCAGGGCAGAGACGGAGGAAACAGACAGTCCATCCCCCTCTCTCAGTCAACGCTGAGTTTTACGTCCAACTGGCGGAGGCTCTTCGGGTTTAAAACAGACTTGCAGTTCTGTGTTCTGTGGTTCAAGTCAAGTCAAAATGATCTTTATTGGAGGCTAAGGAATAAGCTTGACATCTTTTTTCTTTTTTTTCATCCTGCTCTCCGGATGGGGATGTCGTCTTAGCTCTGGTTCTGTGTGAACTCCGGTTGACTTCGTGGTGCTGGTCGGACGACGGTGGGCCGAGGTTTTCTCTGCTT
>CM031625.1:9038755-9058755 GCA_018398815.1 Conus ventricosus | reverse complement strand
ACAGCTGTAATCCCATGTTCCGATTAGAAGGAGTGATTGCCTTGACGAACCTATCACAGGCTATGCTACGAAGTTCACCGTCTTGTCAACCTCGGCGAAGAAACGTCTTCCTTGTTTGTTTGCTTGTTTGCTTGTTTGTCTGCTCTGTGTGTGTGTGTGTGTGTGTGTGTGTGTGTGTGTGTATGTGTGTATGTGTGTGTGTGTGTGTGTGTGTGTGTGTGTGTGTGTGTGTGTGGTGTGTGTGTGTTTAGTGTGTGTGTGTGTGTGTGTGTGTGTGTGTGTGTGTGTGTGTGTGTGTGTGTGGATGGCTTAGGAGGTCAGGTTTAAGTGTATGGGATATGTGGGGGATGGCCAAAATGATGAGCAGAATCACCACAGGCTTTGGGGAACAGGTCTGTGCGGATGCTCCAGCGTTGGTGCCGGGCCTCTTCGGATGAATGGCTTACTGGCAACCCGACACAGATACCCGTTAGTGTGTATCAGCGTTGTCTGCTGGGCTTTTGACTGTACGTTTTTGTAAACTCTGTCAGTCTGTCTGTCTGTCTGTTTCTCTCTCCCTCTCTCTCTCTCTCTCTCTCTCTCTCTCTCTCTCTCTCTCTCTCTCTCTGTGAAATATACAACAGTTTACATTATGACAACGTACCTATCGACATATTTGAGGCGGATAAAAGTAGGCACTGCTGTGCACATTACTGCTTCGGCTGAAGTTGTGATAACCAGATTAAGAAAAACAAATTTCATTTCATTTTTTCTTTTTTTGTTAAGGCAAAGATATCAATGTCCGACACCCAAAATGCATGGAAACACCTCTCCCAGCAAAGATATCAATGTCCGACACCCAAAATGTATGGCAACACCTCTCCCAACAACAGCGCACAATGGACAGTACGGCGAGCATGCACAGTTACTTTTACTAATCTTCCCGATTAAAATAGAAAAGCTGGCACGCTGTAAATTGTACACGAGAGAGAGAGAGAGAGAGAGAGTAGAGAGAGAGAGAGAGAGAGAGAGAGAGAGAGAGAGAGAGAGAGAGAGAGAGAAGCTGGCACGCTGTAAATTGCACACACATACACAGAGAGAGAGAGAGAGAGAGAGAGAGAGAGAGAGAGAGAGAGAGAGAGAGAGAGAGAGAGAGAGAGAGAGAGAGAGGTTCGTCCGTACGATTTATTTATGTCTGAGGCCATTGCCCGTCATGGTATATAACATTTTCGTTGAGAAATGGACAAGGAGTCTATTTTGCACCGCATCCAAGCCTTTCTAAGTTTAAGAAGAAGAAAAAGAAAGAAAGAAAATAAGAAAGGCAGAAGAAAAGTGAGCACATTGTTAACAACGAAAGCACTGTGTAGCAACCCACACTGGCAATGAACCACTGTCGTTTGTTTTAGAAAGTGCACCAGCCTACATCTTTTAAAGATCAAACTTACATCATGTTATTTATCACTGTTGACACGAAGAAAAGCTTTCGCATAGCAGAGTAGCACACACACACACACACACACACACACACACACACACCACACACACACATACACACACACACACACACACACACACACACACACACACACAGAGAGAGAGAGAGAGAGAGGGTGGGGTGGGGGTTGAGAAGGGGTAGGAGGAGGAAGAGGAAGTTACTTCAAGGCGGCCTCGTGAATAGACCTAGATGACCAGATTACTGCTTTATTAGCTTCAACAAGCTTCTACAAGTTTTTCCCCACCAGCGTCTGTACGGGATCTGATCGTTCTAACATCGGACAGTGCTCACACACATGGCAATGTCACTGCATGCGGAACAGTTCATGCATGCTACTTCACATCTGCCCAGCTATGAGGCCACAGTTCACGGTTGTTGAAAGTGAATGCCAGATGTAGGTACTTGGGTAACGCACCGCTCACTGGCAGGCCTTGACTATCACCTCACCTATCACCTCACCTATCACCTATCACCTCACCTATCACCTCACCTATCACCTATCGCCTCACCCATCACCTCACCTATCACCTAATCTATCACCTATCACCTCACCTATCACCTCACCTATCACCTATCACCTCACCTATCACATCACCTATCACCTCACCTATCACCTATCACCTCACCTATCACCTCACCTATCACCTCACCTATCACCTCACCTATCACCTATCATCTCACCTATCACCTCACCTATCACCTCACCTATCACCTCACCTATCACCTATCACCTCACCTATCACCTCACCTATCACCTCACCTATCACCTCACCTATCACCTATCACCTCACCTATCACCTCACCTATCACCTATCATCTCACCTATCACCTCACCTATCACCTCACCTATCACCTCACCTATCACCTCACCTATCACCTCACCTATCACCTATCACCTCACCTATCACCTCACCTATCACCTCACCTATCACCTCACCTATCACCTCACCTATCACCTCACCTATCACCTATCCGGAGTCTTGAAGGCCGTTGGGGCGCCACAGAAGACTTGGCAACCAGCTTCCTCTGGTTCTCAGACGCTCTGAGGCAGTTGCTGAGTGTGAGGCCAGTCCATGCACTGATGTTGTTGTCCTCCATCTCTTTCTCTGTCTTCTTCTCCTTCTGCCTCCTTGCTGAGTGTGAGGCCAGTCCATGCACTGATGTTGTTGTCCTCCCATCTCTTTCTCTGTCTTCTTCTCCTTCTGCCTCCTTGCTGAGTGTGAGGCCAGTCCATGCACTGATGTTGTCCTCCCCATCTCTTTCTCTGTCTTTCTCTCCTTCCGCCTCACCGACCGTTCCTTGTAGAAAGGTTTCCACGAGTCCTGTTGATCTTGATGCATGACCATACCATCTCATTTTCTTTCTTTCCACCGTGGTCAACAGGTCTTCCATTCGCATGGTCCAGTGACTTGGCTTACTCTAGTCTGGATCCCCAAGTTGGTAATGTGATCTTTGTATGAGATGCCAAGGATCTTGTGCAAGCATTTCATCTCTATTGCCTGAATCCTTCTCTCAAGTTCAGCTGTCCACGTCTCCCAGGCATAGAGAAACAGGGCAATGACCAGGGAGCGCATCAGTCCGATCTTGGAACTGGGTGTCCAGAGTGACAAAAAACGGCAGCAGCGCCAGCCAGACTAAGACCCGTCTGGAATGACAGAACATCACAACATCACAATCAGGCTTTGACTAAACCTGTCTGAAAACATTCCACTGCTAAGACTGAAAAATAATTCGTGGATACAGAAAACATTCAAAGCCCACACAAGAGAGAGAAAACTTAATTTGTAGCGCGTGGCTTCAAGATCTCGGACTCGCTCTTTTAAAAATACTAACACAGCAAGAGCTTATTCGGCTTGCTAATGGAAAATCTCCACCATCTCACTGGATGAACCAACAGCCTTCATAACGAACGTGCTCCAGGCCCTGACTTGACCTCCGCGCTCGGCTGGGCTATAAACAGCATGAATGCAATCACGAGCGACACCAACGCGAGCAGACGAGCAAGAACCTTGCGCGCTCTCTCTCTCTCTCTCTCTCTCTCTCTCTCTCTCTCTCTCTCTCTCTCTCTCTCTCTCTCTTTTGTATTTTCTGCGGCATATCTTCTCTCTCTCTCTCTCTCTCTCTCTCTCTCTCTCTCTCTCTCTCTCTCTGTGTGTATTTTCTGCGGCATATCTTCTCTGACAAATATATATTTTCTTCCCCACACAGATATCTCCAATGCTGTGATCGTTTCCACACGGTCGTTTTCCTAAGCTGCTCATGTGACTGGCTGCCTGATCTTTCTGATACCAATGACGGCGTCAGCTTTGCTTGAATATTCGCTGTGTCCACAATCTTCACTGAACGCCGCCATGTTCATGGCTCGCTTGAACGTTCGCTGTGTCCACAGTCTTCACTGAACGCCGCCATGTTCATGGCTCGCTTGAACGTTCGCTGTGTCCACAGTCTTCACTGAACGCCGCCATGTTCATGGCTCGCTTGAACGTTCGCTGTGTCCACAGTCTTCACTGAACGCCGCCATGTTCATGGCTCGCTTGAACGTTCGCTGTGTCCACAGTCTTCACTGAACGCCGCCATGTTCATGGCTCGCTTGAACGTTCGCTGTGTCCACAGTCTTCACTGAACGCCGCCATGTTCATGGCTCGCTTGAACGTTCGCTGTGTTCACCGTTTCCTGGAGCGTTGGTCTTGTTTAGCGTTTGTCGGTCTGTTCACTGTATTCACTATTCGCTTCTGCGTTAACCGCTCGAATTATTGTTATGTGCGGTCACTGTTGATGTGAACACGTTTTCTGTTCACACCTGAGAGAGAGAGAGAGAGAGAGAGAGAGAGAGAGAGAGAGAGAGAGAGAGAGAGGAGAGAGAGAGAGAGGGAGAAAGAGAAAGAGACACACACACACACACACACACACACACACACACACACACACACACACACACACACACAGAGGCAGGTAGACAGACAGACAGACAGAGACACAGACAGACAGACGGACAGACAGAGACACAGACAGACAGACACAGGCAGACAGAGACACAGACAGACAGAGACACAGACAGACAGACAGAGACACAGACAGACAGACAGACAGAGAAACAGACAGAGACAAAGACAGACAGACACAGACAGACAGACAGACAGACAGACAGAGAAACAGACAGAGACAGACAGACAGACAGACATACACAGGCAAGGAGACAGAGAGATGGAAGGGAGGATAAAACACTGATGGGTGTCTGAAAGGGTTTGTGGTGCGTTAAGATGAATATGACAAACGGTAAATGAGCACAAACCTCGCTGACCATCATCATAACATCACTGCTTGTTGTGCCGTCTGTGTGGTCTGAAACACGTGGTTACACTTCAGATCTGTTTATACATTCTCCTCCGAAAGAACCTGGGAGGCAAACGGTGCGCGAGGGCTGAATTCAGTCACCTGACTGTGCCATGGAGTGACCGAACCCGGGACCCGTGAATCACGAACACGATGCTTTTCTCCACCACGCCCACCGGGCCCCTGAGCACTGAATAGGTTCAATCAGCCACAGCAGCGTCGAACTGGAACTTCTTCTTTCTCTTTTTTTTTTCTTCTGATTTCATCACACACACTCCACTGTTCTACCTCTAATCTTTTTTTCTTCTCTTCTTTCTTCCCTTTCATCGTTTCTTTTTTCTTTTCGTTTTCTTTTTTTTCTTCTTCTTTTTTTTCTTGTCTCGCTTTCTATGCGAGGGTTGACTGCCGAAACCTAGTATCTCGACATTTTGGCGATTCTGACATTTTGGTATCAAAAGATCCAGGACATGATGCTCTTCCATATCAATGCAATTCTTTTTGAAATACGATCACTATTTATCTAGTTGTTGATTAGAACCGTAAACAAATTTAGATGAACAACAAGGACCAGTGACTGCCGAAACCAAGTATCTATGTATGCTATTATTTGTTTTTTTCAAGAATCTGCCATTCTCACTAAAACGCTGACAGCCGAAACCAAATATCTCAAGAAGCGATGAAGCCGTGGTCAGTAAGTCAGGCACAGCAACTGTTTACATGACAGCAGAGGGCTCTCCAGTCAAGAGACTTGGTTTCGGCTGCCCACTTCTTCTTTTTTCGCCTTGTATTGCTACTAGCAAAACAGATTAACTTGCGACCCCTTTTCTCTGCTGCCGACTCACAGGATATGTGTGGCTGTCAGAAATGTCGTATCCGTATGTATGCTCATATTTTACAACATAAAATGAAGAAAACAAACTTTTTAAAGATATTAATACTGAATACACACACTTGAGGTTACTATACTAAGTGTGGAGCAATTTTTTTTTTTTTAGAAAGGAAACTTCAATTCCAACGTTATGACAAGCCTTTAAAACTTTCAAAAGCGTTTTCTGTGAAAGAGTGAAAAAACGAGATACTAGGTTTCGGCAGTCAACCCTCGTATGGCTTTGCTAACGGCTTCATTCTCACGCCATCATTTTCGGCTGACCCGTACACAGCCACACACGGTGCTATCCCACCGCCATCCCTGCGCCAGCTGTGGACAAGGAGCCGAGCTAATATCGCGTCATCATGACGCAACATTGCAGCCTCTTCTGTCAAAATCATTTTTCATTTCTGAAGACTCGGTGTTCATGATCGTTTTTGTTTTTTTTTTACAGAGGAGTGTATGCGGTCTGCTCTGCCTGATGTTTATCATTGCTTTTTGCTGGCGGACATACGTAAGTTGGTTTGAATGTGAGTGATACGGTCATGCTTATGTGATGTATGTACAGATGTCATGTGAATCTGGTGTACGTTTATGTGTATGTCTGTATGTTACGTCGTATATTTCTGGATATTAAGTCATGGTGGACGTATGTGCTTGCATGTGAGTGCATGCGGCCGCCTACAACCTAACAAATATCAGGAGTAGAAAATGCTCAGACAAGAGAGAGAGAGAGAGAAAGCCTGGAGTATTTTGCTGGCTTGAGGATCTTTCATCCTGTACTTTAATCATAATGTTCACAAATAGTGGAGAGAGAGAGAGAGAGAGAGAGAAAAAAAAAATCGCCCCCCCCCCCCCCCCCCCACCACACCTAGTACTGCAAGACAGAAAAGAAAGAGAGAAAAAAAGAATTCACCACTGATGGTATGGGCAAAAAACAAAACAAACAAACAACTAAACTATGATCAGAAGTTCTAGTCTTGAAGTTAAAACTACCAGCCGCGTACATCTTAAGACCAGAGCGACTTCACGCCGAGATCTCCCGGGAAACGAGAAGGTAAACATAAAAACAACGAGACGGAACATTACCCTCACATTCACGGGATGAGGAAGAGGTGTGATGAAGCGACAGCCCTGTTTTCCCAGAAGCACTGCACGCGCTAGATGGAAGCTCCTGTCAGTAACCTTCACACGGCTTGGGGTCATTGAGTTGGCTGGGGGGTGTTATCTTAATTATCTCCCTTCATGGCTCCAGCCTCAGCCTGGACAAACTGTCAATGCCGCCAGATGAGAGAAGTCATGCCACTTTTTCTTACCTTTTTTTTTTTAATTAAAAAAAAAAAACCTTTGAGGGTGTTATCTTAATTATCTCCCTTCATGGCTCCAGCCTCAGCATGGACAAAACTGTCAATGCCGCCAGATGAGAGAAGTCATGCCACTTTTTCTTACCTTTTTTTTTTTTTTAAATTAAAAAAAAAACCTTTGAGGGTGTTATCTTAATTATCTCCCTTCATGGCTCCAGCCTCAGCATGGACAAAACTGTCAATGCCGCCAGATGAGAGCAGAAGTCATGCCGCTTTTTCTTACCTTTTTTTTTCTTTTGTGGTCCTCCCCCTCCCCCCACCCCCCGCCCCAGTTCCCTTTTCTTTTCTTTTTTTCTCTATTTTTTTGTTTTTTTTTGTACGCAGCCCTCTTCTGTTGATTTCTTTTTTCCCACCTGGTGAACTCCTCTTTGATCGTTTTTACATAAAGGTTTCCGAGACCTGCTGCTTAAGTTTTAAACTTGATTCAGGTGATGGAAATGTTTGTTAGTTTGTATCAATGTGTACATCAATGTTACTGTTTGCTGCTTTAAGTTTTTGAGTTGATTCACCTGATGAAAATGTTTGTTAGTTTGTATCAATGTGTACATCATTGTTACTGTTTGCTGCTTAAAGTTTTAGAGTTGATTCACCTGATAAAAAATATTTGTTGGTTCGTATGAAGGCGTGCATCAATATTACAGTTAAATTCTTAAATAAAATTCGCGCAAAAGTGAGAGACAATCAATGTCACTGATACCAGGGTTAAAAGACATTGTCACCAAGTGTTTCTAATTCTACTGCAAATTTATTCCTAATTATTTTTTGGCAGTAAAATTAAATCTGATCTTTCTCGATTACCCAGCTCAGGAAAGCAAACGAGTCACCACGGAATGTTTGTGGGAACAGTATCTAAAGGTTGGGGGAGGCGCTAAGATTGAAACGAAAACCTTGTGTTTTGCAATGTACATCTCAGACCAGAATCCCCTCTCCTTCCCTTCTCTCTCTCTCTCTCTCTCTCTCTCTCTCTCTCTCTCTCACACACACACACACACACACACACACACACACACACACACACACATTCATTTTAAATACTTCCTCACTAATATGCGACATTGAATTAGCATTAACTCAAAGTCCGATTTTATGTATTTGTATTTGATGCTTCTTGTGATATTTTTAATGGTTGCCGCGTTATATTTTTTTTAAATTTCCAAATTGTTCCCTTTTTGTATAAGATCACATAACGTGAATAGCATGAAGTTGAAGAGTACACATTCACGAACATACAGAGAGAGAGAGAGAGAGAGAGAGAGAGAAGAGAGAGAGAGAGAGGAGAGAGAGAGAGAGAGAGAGAGAGAGAGAGAGACAGACAGACAGACAGAGAAAGACAGAGAACAAGAAGAAGAAGAAGAAGAAGAAGAAGAAGAAGAAGAGAGAGAGAGAGAGAGAGAGAGAGAGAGAGAGAGAGAGAGAGAGGAGAGAGAGAGAGAGAGAGAGCAGCTCAGCAAGGAAACCAAGGGCGTGAACAGGAAACAACGATGGACAGAACGTTACCCAACATGCAGAAACAACACGGGAGAAACCGCGACAGCACTGTTCGCCCAGAAGCCATCCACACACCACCAGAGCCCCCCCTTCCCTGTCACCCTCACACGCCCAGAGGTCATCCCGTCAGCTGAACTGTTATCGGCATTATCTCCCCTCACGGCTCCACGCTGCTGAACATGAGCACACTGTCAATGAAGATAGATGGCGCTGCACTCACGCCATTTTGTCATTACCCACCCCTCTCCCCCCCCCCCCTCCCCTCCCCTCGCCCTCTCATCCCCATTCCTGTATCAGCACTGCTGTTTCTGTTAAAATCGTTAATCATGTTTGTTTTTTTCTTCTGGCAGGAAGGGCCTGGCGCCATGATGGTTTTCACAGAGGGTTTTTTTTATCTGTGACCTGCTGGCCTGATTTGTACGGTTCCTTGCTTTAGCGACGGATTCGGTTGGTTGGATTCAATGAAAGTTATCATGTCATCGTTTGTTTGGTTGTTTTGTTGGTTTTCACATATTGAAGAGAATGAACAAAAGCACAACGCTCATCTTTGCGCAAGCTTTCGATTTATTGCAAATCTTCATCAAGCGGCTTACTAGGCACAAACTATATCTTTCACACGGGAAATTCGCTATCAAGCATAAAATAAAGAATCTAGAGTAATCTTGACATGCCATTCCATCATCTGTGAAAGAGATACGATCTGCGTCCTTCATTGACCATCGTCTAAAAAAAAAACATATGGCGTGTAACCAGAACATTGAATTCTCTGAAAACTGTACGGTATTCGTCTTTCTGAAACTGGTGATTTTGAAGACCATAATCATGTATATCCTAGAAACACTGCCGTCTTGAACAATCATGTGCGTCCCTAAAAAGCAAAGAACAAACGTCTTCGAAACACTGGATTCTTTGGAGAAAAAAAAAAAAATCATGCACGTCGTCGGAACAGCGTCCACTTTTTGTTTTCACATACGACAGAAACAGTTTTAAAATGAGTGGGCGAGTCAGAAGTAGAGGTATGTTCCTGTTTCTGTATTGCATGCTATTTCTTTAGTATCAGAACGTTTGTTGGAGATCGCTCGAACCGTGGTGAATGTGAGAAGACATTGGTTGTGGATACTCGCTGAAGGAACTGTATCCATGTTGGGTCTCGTCCAGCGAGTATCCTCTCGGTGATCTGACCCTAACTGTTTCTCTGTGGGATGAAGGCGTTTGGACAATCAGGGCACAAAGAAGGGAAAGCAGCCTGAGTTACGTCAGCAAAGGTTACCACAGAATCATGTTGCGTCTCCTCCAGTGAGTATCCTCTCGGTAAGCTGACCCTAACTGAGATGAATCATTGTTTCAAACTAATGCATCAGACGTGTTGTCTGTGACTTTGCGGAAACAAAGTTGGTGACAAGAGGAATACCATCCCTGGTCATTGATTCTGTAGCGCGGCCGGAAAGTCAGCGTGAGGCTGAAGTGACATGGAAGCATACTCTAAAAGTGACCCCCGCCCCCCTCACCCCCCCCCCCCCCCCCCCCCCCCCCCCCCCCAGTGAACTGAAAGAAACTGTTTTCAGAAACAGTTTACATACATCTGAGACATGCCCCACCCCCTTCTTTCTCTCTCTCTCTCTCTCTCTCTCTCTCTCTCCTCGGGGATTCACTTCCGGCACGAGAGTGTAAACATCAACAAGTTTGAGCTCCGAAATCAAAGTGGAATTGTGAAGTCCAGAGACATTTTTGTGAAGTGTTATTGTGCAACCAACACCATGCCGGCAATACCTCTTTCCTTCCGTGTTGTTTGTGGTGGATTTTTCTCTATATTTCTTGCTTTTATGCATCGTCGTGATTTAAAAAGGCCGCCTTGAACTTTCGGACATTGAAGATGCGTACGTGGCGAGACGGTGTCACCGTAGGGTTGATCCTCTCTCTGTTGTACTACGGACTTTTACTTCAGCGCTGCGGTGACATTGAGCTGAACCCTGGACCTACTTCTGGCAGCAAAGCAGCAGACCTGAGGCAGACCAGACTGAAGAGCGCCAGCGGTGGTTCATTGGCATCTGACTCCTCTCCTTCCCGGATGGCTTCAGAACCCAGTCTACGCGATGTGCTGTCTTCCATTCAGGGCCTCAATTGTAAGTTTGATGAAATGAAAGCTGATATGCGGGACATGAAAGAGATGTATACTGGACTACATGAAGAGATTTTGTCTTTGAAGAGGGAGGTCGATGACCTCAGACGTGAAAATGACAACCTCAAGGCACAGAATGACTGTCTGAATGAAAAAGTGTTAAAACTTGAACGAAAGTCTGACGATTTAGAATGTCGTTCAAAGAGAAACAATGTTATATTTCATGGTGTTTCCAGGAGAGATCGGGAAACTAGGCAGGATTGTGAGGGCCTTGTCCATGATTTATTAACTGACAAATTAGAACTGCCAAAGGACATACAGTTTGACAGGCTCCACAGGCTGAACGGCAAACCGGATTCACCGATCATTGGTTGTTGCACTTTTTTCAGGGACAAGGAAACAATTCTGAGTGCCAGGCATAGATTGAGAGGTACCAAGGTATTCATCGGAGAAGATTTCTCCCAGCGAGTGAGAGAAATACGCAAAAAACTTGTCCCTCACTGAAAGATGCTAGAAAAGAAAATAAGAAAGTGTCAATGATCTTTGATCACCTGATCATTGAAGGTAAAAAGTATTACTTAGACCAGGACGACAAACTGAAAATGTCCATCTAGGAATGTGGCCGGCCTGTTAAAGTAACTTCAAAACAATGTATCTCATCAAATCTCTTCCATAATCAAAACATAAAGGGTAAAGAAAAAATACAGCACCGTTTAACGGAGAAGGTAAGGAGGGCACATCACGTGCAGCTCGGGACGGGACGGGTGACACTGCTGTGTCAACGTCCTCTGTTAAATGTGAAGTTCACGACAGAAACTGCTCGTGTAATGTGTCGTTAAGCAGAACACATTCAGATGTTTTTGCGGTGATCAATAAACGTGTACCTGATGATGCATCGAATGTTGTTCACACACATAATGAAGAAATCGATGAAAATGTGTGTCCTTTCATGTTTGATGAATATTTTTCTTCTAAATTGTGTGTGCAAAATGAAAGAGTGATTGAGCATAGCTTACCTTCCTCTTTGAATGCATACTTATCTCGTAATGTGCCTGTACATGATGAAGGAGTGTTGGAGAATGCACTATCTCTGTTATCGAATGACCATTGTTCTTCTAATGTCAGTATAGACAATGAAAGAATGAGTGAAAGAATGAATGGAGGTGCTGTGCCTAGTTCATCAACTGAGTGCGTTTTTTTCTAAACTTAGTACACACTATGAAAGAGTGAATGAAAGTGTGAATGAAAATGATTTGATTTCTTCATCGAATATGTATGATTCCACCAAAGTTTTTGTACATAATCAAAAGGAAAATAAGGTTGTGTCTTCTCCAATATTGAACGAAAACGTCCCTTCCGATGTTTCTGTGCATGATTTAAGCAACGACGAAGATGATTCGTCTTTCGTGTTGAATGACCGTTTTTCTTCTTGCACCGATGTTCGGATACCAAGTTTCATTCCACTGTCATTGGCAAACAGTGCAATTAATGCAGTGTCTGATAATAGAAGAGAAATAGTAACTGTGAATGGTCGAGGTAACTCTACAGAAAGCTTCTATGATGTAGATTTAAGTGGTACGAACAGAAAACATGTATCATTTTTGCACTGGAACGTGAATGGCTTGCTTTCTAAGTTATCTGATAAAAAATTTGTTTCGTACATAACATCGTTTGATTTTGTTTGTTTGGTAGAGACGTTTCTTGAAAATTTGAAGTCGTATGTATTCAACAATCATAAGGTTTTCTGTAGACCTGCTCTTCAGTTTACAAGACACGGAAGACGATCTGGAGGTGTTATATGTCTTATCAAAACGGAACTGTTACCCTTCGTACAAGAGCTACCAACTGACTTAAATAATACGATGATGTTCAATATTTCTAAAGATGTGTTTGGTTTTTCTAAGATGTTCTTTATGTATGTACATATGTTCCGCCGGAAAATTCACCCTACTATGTTTACTATGATATTGATAATGGCATAAGTGTTTTGGAAAATTGCCTTTTTGATGTTATGCTTAGTATGCCTGATATGTATTTACTTCTGGCTGGAGATCTAAATAGCAGAATCTCTAATATTTGCCAGGAATTTACAACAGAAAAGTGTCCTTTCAGCATACACAACGGAACCTTCATTAACAGAGGTTCCGAAGATAAGACATTGAACAGGTATGGTAAGCTGTTGTTAAACATGTGTACTGCGCTAGATATGTGCATTTTAAATGGTGTGTGTGACGGCGACCGTCAAGGTCGTTCACATACATTTCAGAGACAGGGAACAGTGTGAATGACTATTTCATAATTTCCTATGACTTGTTTACCCTTGTTAATCTATCGTGCAACCTCAGTGTAAATGAACGCATAGAGTCCGACCATCTACCTCTTGTGTTCAACATAAACTTAAAACATGAAGTAAGAAATGGAAAAGACATAAAGAAAAAGACACAATTTATTGATAAGTATGTATGGCAAGGTGAATATGCTAATACTTTTCATGATCTAATGAGTAGTCAACGTGCACTATTAATGCTTGAGGAAGCTGTTAGTCTCATGGATGATGATGTTAATGCCGCTTTAAACATATTTAATGCTTGTATAAAAGAACAGGCAGAGTGCATGAGAAAACAAATGAGAATAAATACTAATCAACAGAATGATGATTGGTTTGACCGTGAATGTTATAAAACTAAAAAAGACGTGCAACGCTTCTGCGAATATCCAGAAAGACGCTAGACGATGAAGACAGAGACGTTTATTGTAAAACTCGAAGGGAATATAAGAATCTTTTGAAGAGGAAGGAGAACGAATATAATTCTACTTTATTATGCAATTTGATTAATTCAGTAAACGATCAGAGAGAGTTCTGGAAGCATATGCGTAAAACATCAGTTAGAAAAAGTAATACGTATAATAATATTTCAGTCAAGGACTGGTATAGGCATTTCAAAGAACTTCTCGAAAAAGATATTGAAGAAGACGTGCAAGAAGTAGAAGAAGTTGCCTCTCTTGATATTGATAGTGAAGCAGGTGTCCTCGACCGCCCAATTTCAAGAGCAGAAGTAATCTCAGCGATTAAAAAACTAAAGAACAGAAAAGCTGCGGGCCCTGATGGTATAGTTGGAGAATTGTTTAAAAACGCTGGAAATGCCGTAACTGATTTTTGGTCATATTTTTTAATGTACTTTTTGACAAAGGGATATTTCCTGATGACTGGACAGAGTCGATTATATTGCCATTATTCAAGAAAGGTGAAGTCAACGATCCAGGCAACTACAGGGGCATATCACTTTGTGATATAGGTAGTAAATTATATAGTTCAATAATCAACTGTAGATTGCAAGAGTGGGTCGAACATAATAATAGCACTGGCGAGTGGCAGGCAGGTTTTAAGAAAGGTTATTCAACTATCGACCAAATGTTTACACTTTTAGCTATTATACAGAAACAGTTTTCATTGAATCGCAAATTATACGTAGCCTTCATTGATTTCGAAAAGGCATTTGATTCAGTCTCCAGAAAATTACTTTGGCCAATACTTAAAAAGAATGGAATAAAGGGTAAGATACATCGATGTATTAAGAGCATGTATGATTGTGTAAAAGCGAGGGTTAGATGTGGTGGAGATTTTACAGACTATATAATGTGCACAAAAGGGTGAAACAAGGGGATGCCTGTAGTCCTGTTTTGTTTTCCCTATTTATCAACGAATTAGCGCAAGAAATAATAGAGAACGGAAGACATGGTGCAACCTTGTCTCCAGATACTGTTGAACTGTTTATTTTGTTATTAGCAGATGATATAGCTTTATTGTCAGAAACCCCAGTTGGCCTCCAGACCCAGTTGAACAGTTTATGTATTGCAGCATCTAGACTCCAACTTAAGGTGAATATGAGAAAGAGCATATTGTTGTATTTAGAAAAGGAGGTTACTTGCAGCAAGAGAGAGGTGGTCGTTCAATGGGGAACAAATGGATGTTGTTAATTGTTACAAATATTTAGGTATTAATTTTTCTACCCGGCTCAGTTTTGTGGCTGCATGTAAAGATCTCGCTAGCAGGGCAAGAAATGCATTACTATTTATTCTGCAACGATTGTACAAACTTAATAATACTTCGCTTAAAGTAATGTTAAAAATGTTTGATACTCAGGTGCAACCCATTGCCCTCTATGGTGCTGAATTGTGGGGACTGGATGCGACTGCTGTTCATATTGAAACGCTTCATTTGTATGCTCTTAAAAGGTTTTTAGGAATCCATATAAAAACACCCAACGAGTTAGTTTATGGAGATACCGGACGTTATCCTATTTATATAAATTCACGTGTGCAATGTGTTAGATACTGGCTAAAGATATTACGGATGACTGATAACAGGTTACCCTTGAAAGCTTATAGAATGTATATTTGGTTGGATTCACGTGGTAAGACTACATGGGCGTCAAGTGTTCGTAAGATACTATTTTTTAAATGGCTTTGGATTTGTATGGCTGAACCAGGGGGTGGAAAATGTAAAACATTTTTTGCAAGTATTTCGTCAGAGGACTCATAGATAACAGGTGGCAGTGCTGGCATGAACATATTCAGGAAAGTGATAGGTTTTCATGGTACAGGACGTTTAAATCATCTAATAATTGCGAAATGTATCTTTCACTTGATATTGATAGACATATTAGAAATTACATGACGAAGTTTAGATTTGGTGTGTCTGACATAGCAGTGCATCGTCAACGGTATAATGTTATTTCTGACAGCAGTTTGATATGCCCGCTCTGTCAAAAGGCAAACGATGATGAAATACACTTTTTGTTCATGTGCCCTGTTCTCAGTGACTTACGGCAGGAATATATTCCATTCAAATATTATGTAAACCCATGTCAGTTTCGTGTCAGTCTACTAATGGCGAATGAAAATGAAATTATTGTGAGGAATTTATGCATATATTTGTATAGAGCTTTTAAGAGGCGAGCTGTTATGTTCACTTAATAAGTGTATGAAGGCGCCGATGTTGTATGAATACCGCTTCATTAGAATGCAGTTAATACCTGGGTCAGTAGATTGTACTTCATGCGCTGGTATAACAGATTGTACTTCATGCATTTTCGTGTTATGTTATTGTTGTTGTTGCACGCACCATGCTTTGTTTTGAGAATACCCCCCTTCAGAAGGGGCTTTGGCCTATCCTGAATAAAAATTTCATTTCATTTTCATTTCATTTCATTTCATTTCATTTCTCTCTCTCTCTCTCTCTCTTCCTCCTCTCTCTCCTCTCTCTCTCTCTCTCTCTCTTCTCTCTCTCTCCTCTCTCTCTCTTTCTTGCCCTGAGGGCTGGATGTAAAAAAGTATTCATGCTTAACCCACTACCCTCTTAAAATAAAATTCGTTCGTTCTCTCTCTCTCTCTCTCTCCTCTCCTCTCTCCTCTCTCTCTCCTCTCTCTCTTTTCTTGCCCAGAGGGCTGGATGAAAAAAGTATCATGCTTAACCCACTACCCTCTTAAAATAAAATTCGTTCGTTCTCCTCTCTCTCTCTCTCTCATCTCTCTCTCTCTCTCTCTCTCTCCTGTACAAATCAGGACTGTGTGTGGCCGTTTCTTGCCAATATACGTTGGCTTTATGCTGAAACGGGCCAAGAAAAAACTTTCCGCGAGGGTCGCCATTTTTTACGCTGTGTCGTCGTGTGGACGGTGTTACCTTTGGTTTGCTGCTCTCCTACCTGTTTTGGGGCAGCCTTTTATTGCGATGTGGTGACATCGAAAGCAACCCAGGACCCAACACTAACCCGAACAAGGAAGACAGTTACGGCTTGGTAGTTCAGCCCTGTGCCAGACCCGGAGCCGACCAACAGCGACATTATGGAGTCCTTGAAGAACTTGCAGACCGTGAGTGAACAGATGACGCCAAACTGGAAGAAGTGAAGCAGGAAGTTCCGATCTGCGAGCGGACTGTGCGTCCCTTCAAGGTGAGGTGAGGAGTCTAAAGGAGGAAGTCACCGATCTCCGAACCAAAAATCTGATCTTCAAAAGAGCAACAGTGAGTTAATGTCGAAAATGAATGATTACGAAAACAGACTTGACGATCTAGAGGGACGTTCTAAACGAAACAACTTGCTTTTCTATGGTCTGCCCAAGAGCGAGAATGAGACGAGTGCTGACTGTGAGGGCGTGCTCCGCGATCTGTGTACGGACAAGCTGGGACTGACGATGACTTTGAATTTGACAGGGTCCATCGTCTTCATGGCAGAGCGACTCTCCTGTCATCGCTCGTTGCGTTTTTTATAAACAGAAACTGAAGATCCTACATTCAAAACGGAAATTACAAGGCACGAACATTTCATTGGTGAGGACTTCTCGAGACGTGTAAGGGACATTCGAAAAAGACTGACTCCACACATGAAAAGGGCGAGACAAGATGGCAAGAGAGCTTCCCTGGTGTTCAACTACTTGTTGATCGATGGGAACAAATATTCCATCGATAGTGACGACAGTCTCACAGAGTTAAAATAGGGAAACGGCCAGCCCAAATACCATCCTTCCTGTGACGTTTATTTTCACGAGGGTGCACATTTTAACGGAACACCGTGTTGCTGTCCAGCGAAACTCCTGTGAACACTGCACGTGAATTTGAAGACGTGATTCCCCTAGTTACTGTAGAGAGCAGTCCGTGTTGTGATGTGCTTCATGCTGTAAATGCACAGGATAAACTGGAAACGTGACATAGATGTGTCGAAGATGTCATGTGTGACAGGCACCCGATGTTTAGTAATAAAGATGATGATGTAAATAATACTGTTAATGAAAGACCAAAACATTTTTCTTTTTTAACATTGGAATATAAATGGATTGGTGTCTAAATTAACAGACAATGATTCATCTTGTTTGTCAAATCGTTTGATTTTATTTGTTTTGTTGAAACTTTTGTGGAAGAATTTGTTTTCTTCTATTTTTTCTGACTATACCAATATCTGTATTCCAGCAGTAAAGTTCACTAAACAGGGAAGGCACTCAGGCGGCTTAATATGTTTGATTAAAAATGAATTGGTACCCTACGTTAAACAAGTAGACATTAAGTCTCACAATTTTGGTGCGTTTGTTTTAAACAAAGTGATATTCAACACTGACAAAGATGTACTGTTTCTATATTGTTACGTTCACCCTGAGGGTTCTCCATATTATGCACATTTTGATTGTGAAAACGGCATTGCATTATTAGAAGAATACTTAACTGATTGCTTATTGATTTATGGTGATATTCATTATATTGTATGTGGTGACCTAACAGCAGGATTTCGAATGTGTCTCATCACTGTGAGGGATGTAACAGCAATGGATTCGTTGATTTTCAGTACACCAGTCATTCTTTAAACGGAGGCAGATGCTCACAAGACCTATCAGTTAATAACTATGGTAAATTGTTAATTAATCTGTGCACTACAATGGATTTATGCGTTCTCAACGGAATGTGTCATGGTGACCGCCAAGGTCACTACACGTTCGTGTCAGACAGCGGGTGTAGTGTGGTTGACTACTTTATGATGTCTTGTAATCTGTTTCTTTATTATGTGATTGCTGTGAGTTAAGCGTATGCGAGAGAATTGAATCTGATCACATGCCTGTGTCTTTTCATATAAACTGTTCGAACGACTGGGAAGACAATGCGTCAAACGTTAATGACATGGTTGTAGAGAAGTATGTGTGGAAAGAAGATGTTGCTGATGTTTATTATAACAATATATCTAAATCAGAATTTGAGAGGAAAATGGTTTACGCCATTAGCCTAATTGAAACTGACATTAATGCTGCTTTAAGGATTTTTAATGAATGTATTAAGGAAGCTGCAGAATGTATGAAAATACGAATACACAGTGAGAAACAATATAAAGATAAAGACTGGTTCGATATTGAATGCAAAGTTCATAAAAAGAAAGTACGAAATTACTAAGCAAATTTAAACGTACGCTAAAGGATGATGATCGTAACTGTTATCGTTGTGCAAGGCGTGAATACAAGCATTTACTAAAGAGGAAGGAAAAGGAATTTAACGATGCCTTGTTAAATGAACTACTGACATCTATGAAAAGTCAGAAACAGTTCTGGAACGCAGTGCATAAAATATCCGTAAAAAGAAAACAACCTCTAAATACGATTAGTATTGATAGTTGGTACGACCACTTCAAAGCACTCTTAACAAGGGATATTAATACCGATGACGCACTTCAATGCGAAGATGATGTTGAGGAAGAAAGTAATTTAAACCGTCCAATCTCCATAGACGAAGTGATGTTTGCGATTCGGAAAATTAAAAATCGTAAGGCTGCTGGCCGGACGGTATTATTGGTGAGTTTTTAAAAGTTAGTTGTAAATCGGAAATCGTTTTGGATTTTCTTGTTAGATTTATGAATTCACTTTTTGACAGTGGCACTTACCCAGAGCAGTGGACCGAATCAATTGTTCTTCCCATCTATAAAAAGGGTAGCGTAAACAATCCAGACAACTATCGAGGTATTTTCTCTTTGTGATGTAACTAGTAAGATATACAGTACTATTATAAATCGTCGACTGCAGGAATGGGTGGAAGAAAACAATCTTACAGGTGAATACCAGGCTGGTTTTAAACGTAATTATTCCACAGTAGATCACATGTTTACTCTAATGGCCTTTGTTCAAAAGCAGTTTTCTTTAAATCGCAAATTATATGTTGCTTTCATCGATTTTGAGAAAGCCTTTGATTCTATAAACAGAATATTTTATGGCCTATTCTACTAAAAAACGGGGTCCGAGGGAAATTGTTCAGATGCATAATGAGCATGTATAATAGTGTGAAGGCAAAGTCAGATGTGGAGGGAAATTAACAGATTATATCCAATGTACTAGCGGAGTAAAACAAGGAGATGTGTGCAGCCCAATACTATTTTCTCTGTTTATCAATGAATTAACTTCTGAAGTTGTTAATAATGGGAGGCATGGTGCACAGTTTACAACAGAAATTCTACAGTTGTTTATCCTTCTTTTGGCAGATGATGTAGTTTTGATCTCTGAAACAGTGATTGGCCTTCAAACGCAATTAAATAGTCTAAATCGCTCTGCTACTTCACTTCAGTTACGGGTAAACATGTTGAAAAGTAATATAATCGTGTTCAGAAAGGGTGGATATTTAGGTGTTCGAGAACAGTGGACTTACGATGGAATGCCAGTGGTTAACATCTATAAATACCTCGGAATATATTTTTCAACACGGTTAAGTTTTTCTGCCACTTGTAAAGATCTTTCGAGCAGAGCTAAACATGCTTTGTTGTGTATTATGCAAAGATTATCTAGGTTAGGAAATAAATCTTTTCATGTATTCATCAAACTATTTGATTCCCA
>CM031625.1:9021255-9033755 GCA_018398815.1 Conus ventricosus | reverse complement strand
ATTGCCGCTCTCGTTTTCCCCCCCACTCATTTCTGTCGTGGGATTTAAAAAAAGAAAAAAATTTAACAGCTCATGTATCAGGAAAATAAACAGCGAAATACTAAGCGGCCGTAAACGTAAGAAACACTAAATCAACGAGCATCACATTTTTTTCCCTCAGGCAGGACACGAACGGCCAAACGAACACACACACTCCACCACTCCGTACTTACACACACACACACACACACACACACACACACACACCTTGAAGAAAAATGTTTAATGCACGTGGACACGTGTGTGTGTGTGTGTGTGTGTGTGTGTGTGTGTGTGTGTGTGTGAACGCGCGCCAAAGTACCACTAAGAATAACGTTGGCGGTGCTGCACATTATTTCAGCAGGTTATATGAAGCCTGCGCGTCAAGGAAAACACACACACACACACACACACACACACGCATGCACGCACAGACACACACACACACACACACACACACACACACACCCACACATATGCATGCATGTATGTATTATGTATTCATGTATGTATGTATGTATGTCTGTCTGTAAGTATGTGTGTATGTCTGTCTGTAATTGGAGAGGGACCGAGCATTGGCAAGACTCTCCTCCAATCCGCACCTTCGGTTCCTTGACAAAGGAATCAGGAACCCAGTGAGGAAACACCTGCCTTCTGTACCGCCGACCAGTCATCGCTCCCACCAGTGCCCCGTCCCTCACATCCACAGATCTATCGTCCTTCGGCTCTCTCCTCCCCCCCCCCCCCCCCCCCCCCCCCCCCCCCCCCCCCCCCCCCCCGCCCCCCCCCCCCCCCCCCCCCACCTCTTTTTGCTTTCCTTCCACTCCCCTCTCTCAACAGACCATAAAAGAACATGCTATGACGACCGAACCACGAAAACTCGTCACGAAATGACGTCACCAATGACGTCCATTTCAATGACGGCGTGCATCTCAGTCACGTAATCTGGAAGGCAACACTATACATACTTCGGCCTGCTGCTTGACAAGGGGAAATCTCCGCCACCCGTAATCTGCTGGTGGCTGTATTGTTGTGAACCCAGCAGACAGGGACAAGCCGTCAGCACAGGGGGGGGGGGGGGGGGGGGGGGGGGGGGGGGGGGGGGGGGGGGGGGGGGGGGGGGGGGGGGCGAGAAAGCCACGAACTGACACGCAGCCTGTAGTGTAGCCTTCTTACGTGACCCACCCGTGAGCTTGCTCCTCTGCCTCCCGTATCATCATCCTCCTCCTCCTCCTCTTCCCCCCGCACCCCCTCCCCCCCCCCCCCCACCTCCCTCTCCCTTTCCACAGACGTCTTATCAGCCGTGTGGTGGTGTTATCGTTGAGATAGGACCCGTTCCCCGTGGCCTGCTGACCTCATTGTACACATATGATTTTGTGTGTTTTTTTTTTTTTTATCATCTCGGCTAAGAGCAGACGCCACACTGCCAAGATGGCGTCAGCCGTGATGACCGACGATTACAATTTCAGACACGAAACTGGGAATCAGCTGTCAAATCCACCCGAATCTCCCTCCTCCCATCACCCTCCCTCCCTCCCTCCCCCCCCCCCCCTCTTCCCCTCCTTCCCTTCCATTTTTGTTTGTTTTTGTTTTTGTGCTCGGAGTCTCGGATAGGGAGATTCGTCGGGTTTCTCGATACACACGATACACGATGCACGATGCTTTAGTTGTCCTCATAAAAATACAAGGAAAATTTGTTTGGTGGTGCCAATTATCAAAAATTCACACATTACAACAACTTATAAACAAGTATATCATTAAAAATATTCCACACTTTGCACTGTGCTCAGTCATTCCTTGTCAATTCATTTATCCATCTTGTGACAGTCTGCACACATATATAAATATTAACACATGCACGCACACATCCTACCACCCCCACCCCCCACCACCCCAGATACACACACACACCACACCAATACAGAATCACCCCCCCCCCCCCCCACCAAAACAGTGTCACACACACACACACACACACACACACACACACACACACACACACACACACACAGAGAGGCGCACACACCACCACCACAAACCACCATCACATTTGTAATATTATCACAACACTTAAATAAACACTCCAACTGGAAAACAGAACGCTCCAAGATAAACTCAAAGTTAAGTATCAAAAAGAAAGAAAACAAAAACAACAGCACCATTTAAAAGATCAATAATATTGCAAAATGTATAATTGCGTAAACTGTAAAAGCAACCTGCAGAGTTAAATACAAATCAGGAATAAAAGATTTACTGCTAAGTAAGATGTTTGAAGTAGGATGAGAGAGAGAGAGAGAAGAGAGAGAGAGAGAGAGAGAGAGAGAGAGAGAGAGAGAGAGAGAGAGACCGAAGGAGATAATTCATAAGGGTGTGAAAATTGAGACTTGTATGAACATTTTAACTATAAAAAACACATCATTCTCTATTAAACCAAGTACGGAATAAAAGAGCACAAAATTTCAATGCCAAGAAATTCTATCACAAAAAGTATGATTGTTTAAACAGTAAAAATGATACAATCAAGTAAAGATATTTGTAGTAAAAAAGGCTTGGATGGGGGGGGGGGGGGGGGGGGGGGGGGTCCTTCACATACACACACACTACACACACACACACATGAACACACACAGACACACAACACACACACACACACGCACGCACGCGCGCGCGCGCGCCGCACTGTGAAACAAGACTTAAAATACTTAGTAGGGTGGGGGTGGGGGCAGCATACACACTACGCACACACGCATGCATGCACACACATACCCCCCCCCCCCCCCACACACACACACACACACACACTCACACACACAACACACAAACTCACACTCACACACACACACACACACACACACACACACACACACACAGAGGCACACACTCAAGCGCGCCACAGGGGACAGTATTTAAACCGAAAAAATAAGACACGCATTCTCCCTTCTCTCATTGACTCTCTCATTGAAGAGGCGTACGGCAGATGGCAGGAAGGAATTCCTCAGTCGGTTGGTCCGGGCACTGAAACTCCTCAGGACCTGGGAAGATTCTCTCCTGGGCTCTTGGGATGCCAGCACCTCGTGGAGTGGGTGATGGCTGTCTGCTCGGATCTTACCAAGCTTCTTAGTGGCCACACCTGGGAACCACGCGCTCACGGGTACCAGCTCTTCCCCCACGATGGAGGCTGCCTTGCTGACTACCTTCTCCAGCCTGTCCATGTCTGTCGTCTTGGCACTGCTGTGGTAACACAGTTGGTTGAAGGCCAATACACTTTGAATGGTCGACTGGTAGTATAACCGGAGGATCTGTGGGCTGACACGGAACTGTCGCAGCTTTCTCAGGAAGAAAAGTCTCTGGTTTGCCTTCTTGCACACCGCATCTGCATTGGGAGACCAGTCTAGTTGGTTGTCGATGATAGTACCTAAGTACTTGTAGTACTCGACGATCTCGACTGGCTCACCACTGATGACGAGGGCTCGGTGCTGGGCTTGTTCTTCCTGAAGTCCACGACGATCTCCTTGGTCTTGGACACATTCAGCTCCAGATGATTCGTGCTGCACCAATCAGCCAGTTCATCCACGGCGTGCCTGTACACTGTTTTCAACCGTTATTGAGGATGAAGCCAGTTAGCGAGGTGTCGTCTGCAAACTTGATCAGCAGAGTAGAATCATCCTTGTTGCGACAGTCGGCAGTGTACAGGGTGAAGAGAGCAGGAGACAGCACGCAGCCCTGGGGAGCGCCAGTGTTGGTGGTCACAGGATCGGAGAGAGTGTGCCCAACTCGGACTCGTGTTCTCTGAGTCAGAAAACTGAAGATCCAACTGATGAGGACCGGGTTGACATTGTAGCGGAGAAGCTTGGTGACAAGGAGATGTGGTTGGATCGTGTTAAAAGCACTACTGAAGTCGATGAAGAGGACCCTTGCGTATGAAGTAGGCTTCTCGAGGTGAGTGTAGACACTGTGGAGGAGAGTAGGATGGCATCTTCAGTACTCCGGTTGCGGGAATAAGCAAACTGAAGAGGATCCTGATGCTCCTCTGTCTCCAACCTCAGCAGGCGAAGGATGATCTTCTCAGCGCACTTAAAGGGGACAGAAGTGAGTGCTACTGGCCTGTAGTCGTTCATGGTGACTGGAGAACGTTTCTTGGCGACAGGCACAATAGTTGAGGATTTCCAGATGGCTGGGATGGAGCCCTCGTCAATGGACCTCTGGAAGAGCTCACAGTAGACCGGAGCTAGAGCGTCACGGCATTCCCGCAGCAGCCTACCAGTGATGTTGTCAGGGCCTGCAGCACTGCGCACTTTGACCTTCTTGAAGGATGTCCTGACTTCATCGACTGAGATGGTGATTGGATGCGCAGATCGCATTGCCACCTCCTGCATGGCCCGCTGCTGCTCTTCACTGAAGTCCCAACGGTCAAACCTGGCATAGAAGGTGTTCAGCTCTCTGGCCAGCTTGGCTTCATCACTGGTCTGGAGAGGGACTTTCTGCTGCTTGTGGCCGGTGATTGTCCCGATGTCTCTCCACTACTGCCTGGCGTTGCCCTCCCGGAAGTTGGACTCCACCCTGGATGTGAAGAGGCGTTTGTCCTCCCTGATCTGTCTCTGGAGCTGCTTTTGGCTGCCTTCTCCTCATCCTTGTCACCTCTCAGGAACGCGTCTCTCTTCTTGAGCAAGATTTTCTTCATACCCGGGGTCACCCAGGGCTTGTTGTTGGGGTAAATCTTGCATGTCTTGGTCTCGAGGACGGTGTCTTCACAGAAGGAGATGTAGGATGAGATGGCGTCGGCAGTCACGTCGAGGCTTGGATCGGAGAAGACTGTCCAGTCTGTAGTTTCAAAGCAGTCACACAAGACTTCTGCTGACTCGCTTGTCCACTTCTTCACCAGCTTCACAGCCGGCTTCTCTCGTTTGAGACGTTGACGGTAGGTGGGCACCAGCTGCACCATGTGTGTGGACTTCTGCCGAGGCCAGGGAGTGGTCTGGACCTGTAGGCTCTGGAATGTTGCCGTAGCAGACGTCAAGGATGTTTCCCTGTGGGTAGCGCACGTCACGTACTGCTTAAAGTGGGGAGCGAACGCTTCAGCTTGCAGTGGTTGAAGTCCCCTAAGAGGAAACAAGGAGCATCAGGTGACTGTGATGCCAGTTTGTGAACCGCTTCCACCAACTTTGAACTGGCAACTTTTGCGTCTGCCCTAGGATGGATGTACACAACACTGACAAACAGCTGATTGAACTCCCTTGGGAGATAGAAGGGTCTCAGTGCGACTGTCAACAGCTCTAGGTTCTGAGAGCAGAACTGCTCCTTTACTGTGATGTTTGTACACCACTTCTGCTGACAAACATACAGACTCCTCCTCCCTTTGTCTTCCCTGTGTCCTTCACAGTCCGGTCAAGGCCAACAACTGTGTAGCCCGGGAAGTCTACTTCCACATCCTTTTCTGAAAGCCAGGACTCGGAAAAACACAAAAGATTTGCATCTCTATAGGCATGGAGGTACTGCACACTTGCTAGACACTCATCCAGTTTATTCCTCAATGACTGAACGTTTCCAAAGACGACAGATGGCAAAGGCAGTTTGTGCTTTCGTCTTCTTGCTCTCAGAACAACCCCAGAACGTCTACCTCTTCTTTTTGGATGCAAAAATGGAAACTTCCTGAACAAATCAAGTGTACCCAATGGTTCTGTGGTAAAAAGCCTTCCAGGAGAGTCCCAGCAAAGCAATAAACATGTGTAATTCATGAAAACAAATAATAACGATGAAAGTGACCCCCCCCCCCCCCTCCTCCCCCAATACTTCAGGTCTCTATGACCCAAACCAAAAGATGAATCTGTTTGTTTATTAAAGAAAGTGCTCCTCTGCAGAGTGTAATTTATATCTCTCAATCACTCTGTGGGTCTGTTTCAAAGGCATGTTGGAGGTAGTGAGTTCTTTCGCATTGGGACAGAGATCTGCTTGCATGTGGGGTGTCTCTCTTGCAGTTAGCAAACGAGGACGGCAGGCCCGAACAGTTCTCCCACGACCAAACAATGGTGGTCGTCTGATCAAAGGCAGTACGCCCTACGGACTGTCTTTGGTCTCATTGCTTTCTGTCACACACTGTGCACTGTCCCCCTCGCGGAGAACCGCAAAGAAAGGGGAGTACCTTCAGTGGTGTTCTCATTTACTGTTATGTCGTTTCCCTAGCGTTGTTCTCGTATGGTTTACGTCATTTCCATAGCGTTGTTCTCGTTCAGTTTACGTCATTTTCATAGCGTTGTTCTCGTTTAGTTTCCGTCATTTTCATAGCGTTGTTCTCGTTTAGTTTACGTCATTTCCCTGGCGTTGTTCTCATTCAGTTTACGTCAATGTTATTGCATTGTTCTCGTTTAGTTTGCGTCATTTTCATAGCGTTGTTCTCGTTTAGTTTCGTCATTTCCATATTGTTCTCGTTTAGTTTACGTCATTTCCATAGCGTTGTTCTCGTTTAGTTTCCGTCATTTCCATAGCGTTGTTCTCGTTTAGTTTCCGTCATTTCCATAGCGTTGTTCTCGCTTAGTTTCCGTCATTTCCCTAACGTTGTTCTCGTTTAGTTTACGTCATTTCGCTAGCGTTGTTCTCGTTTAGTTTCCGCCATTTCCATAGCGTTCTTCTCGTTTAGTTTCCGTCATTTCCATAGCGTTGTTCTCGTTTAGCTTCCGTCATTTCCATAGCGTTGTTCTCGTTTAGTTTACGTCATTTTCATAGCGTTGTTCTCGTTTAGTTTACGTCATTTCCCTGGCTGGCGTTGTTCTCATTTAATTTGCGTCATCCGTCATTACGGATCCGTAGGGCGTACTATCTTTGGTGGAAGGGCAGAATGAAAAGTAAGGGTCAAGTCAAAAACAAATGTTACCCAGCCAATATCAGAAACAAAAAGACAGGAAAAGTGGGAGAGAGAGAGAGGTGGGGGTAGGGGGGGTAGGGACGTGGTGAAGGTGGGATGAAGGGAATGGGGAGGGAGGGAGGGAGGGAGGGGGAGGAGGGGGAGCGACCGAGTGAGAGACGGAAAAGACAGACCAGAGAGACGCAAACTGAGAGAGAAGGGAGCTGACGTCTACACGCTCATCAGACACTTGAAACAACAAACCCCAATACCCCCGACCACATCATCCATATCTACCCCCCCCCCCACCCACCCCTTCCCCCCACCCCCATACCACCACCACCACCACCACCACCACCCCATCCCCACCACCTGTCCCTCGCAACAAAACACGTGTTTGGTCTGGCCACTTGGGTCTTCTAAACGAGTGTTTACACTCCCCACCCCATTAGAGCTGTTAAGTATTTACACCTTGCTGCTGATGGACTTTACAGGCAGATGGTTTACAAACCCCCCACGTGGCCAGACACCCCCACCCCCACCCCCTCCCCTCCCCGCTACAGTCCACCCCATCCATACCCGTACCTCGCTGCCTCTGCCCATTCTGACCCGCTCTGTCATCAACCTTGGCATTTGGGTTGGCACCTTGCTTGGCTTGGCATTGCCTGACGGGATCAGCGAGCGCTGCTCGCTGGAGGGGTCAGTTCCGGTCGTTCTCGTCCGGTTCAGTTACTGATGGTGTTGTGGGGATGCTGATGGAGATGCTGTGTGTGTGTGTGTGTGTGTGTGTGTGTGTGTGTGTGTGTGTGTGTGTGTGTGTGTGTGTGTAGGGGGTGAGGGCATCGTTTCGGGTGTTTTTGTTGTCTGTGACGTCTGTCGTTTGTGACGTCTGTCGTCTGCGATGTCTACTGTTTGTGATGTCTGATGTTTGTGATGTCTGTTGTTTGTGACGTAGATTGTTTGTGATGCTTGTTGTTTGTGACGGAAGTTGTTTGTGTCATCTGTTGTTTCGTGATGTCTGTTGTTTGTGAAGTTGGTTGTTTGTGACGTAGATTGTTTGTGATGTCTGTTGTTTCGTGATGCCTGTTGTTTGTGACGTCGGTTGTTTGTGATGTCTGTTGTTCTATGATGTCTGCTGTTTGTGAAGTCGGTTGTTTGTGACGTCTGTTGTTCTATGATGTCGGTTGTTTGTGACGTCGGTTGTTTGTGACGTCTGTTGTTTTATGATGTCTGTTGTTTGTGACGTCTGTTGTTTTATGATGTCTGTTGTTTGTGACGTCGGTTGTTTGTGACGTCTGTTGCTTTATGACGTCTGTTGTTTGTGACGTCGGTTGTTTGTGATGTCTGTTGTTTTATGTCTGTTGTTTGTGACGTCGATTGTTTGTGACGGAGGTTGTTTGTGCCATCTGTTGTTTTATGTCTCTTGCTTGTGACGTCGGTTGTTTGTGACGTCGGTTGTTTTATGATGTCTGTTGTTTGTGACGGAGGTTGTTTGTGACGGAGGCTGTTTGTGCCATCTGTTGTTTTGTGACATCTGCTGTTTGTGACGTCGGTTGTTTGTGAAGTCTGTTGTATGTGACATTGGTTGTCACGTTTGTTGTGTTATGATGTCTGTTATTTGTGACGTCGGTTGTTTGTGACGTCGGTTGTTTGTGACGTTTGTTGTCTGAGGAAGACCTATGCACCGAAAATTGACTTCTGTTTAGTGTTGTGTATATATAAAGCATCGCTTTGTATGATTCAGCCCTGCAGTCGGCTGGGCAAAACTTCATTGCTTTGTATGTTTCAACCCTGATCTGGCCCTTTGCGGTCGGCTGGGTAACAAGCAACATACTCTTTCAGTACTATCTTTTGCCTGTCTTTTGTTCCTTTGAAAATACTTCCGCTTTGTTTCTTTGTTTTTTCTTATCTCAAGAAACGGTTCTTTTTTCCTCTTTTTTTTTTTTTCCTGTTATCAAAACTCTTTTATCTTGCTCAGAACTGACACGTCACTGTCTTCAGCACAGGCCTTGTATGGACAGATCCGAACAATATGCTCCAATGATCCCGCTGCGTTGGATGGATAATGAGAGGGTGGGTGTCGGAGTGTGCTCGCGCACGTACACGTGTGTGTGTGTGAGGGGGGGGGGGGGGGGGGGGGGGGCGGAAGGGGGGTGGTGGAGGGATGGAGAGCGCGCGTACATGCGCGCGATAGGGCCTGTATTTAAAACTCATACACAGACACAAGATGAGAGACATAAAGACAGAGGATGACAAAGAAAGAGATAAGTGCCCCCCCCCCCCCCCCTCCCCATTTCATTCCCACACGCGTCTCCAAGCTTTAAGCTCTGTCGTGACTTCATTGTGGAAAACCTTGCACTTTGTACCTGACTAGTCTTTTAAAAAAGAAAAAAAAAAGGGGGGGGGGCAGGGGGAGTGAATATCCCTCCTCTGAAGCTAAAACCACGATGGCAAAAAATATGGTCAGATACGTGTTACATTATTTCACAGGGGTCACATCACGTGTTGACAACTGGCTGTGGAGGTGTGCGTTTGAACAAGATTTCAATAATTAAGTTGAAAATCACTCTCGCTTTTTCTTTCCCAAATGATATTGTGTCCGGTATTACGAGAGTGCGCTCATTTTTTGAGAGCTTGCAACTCGTAGACTCAGACCCATCTGAAAGTGAAAGCGAAAAAAACGGTACTGGGAGGGAAGGGGGGGGGGGGGGGTGAGGGAAGACTCTCCGTACCCCTAAAAGTTTTCAAGGAAAAGGGTATGAGTAACTCTTGCTCTGAGATAATCCTGAAAAGAAAAACAACTGGCTCATCAATCAATGTCTGTTGCTGCTCTTGTTTTATCTCCTTTCTCCCCTTTCTTTAACAGTGTCAAGTGGCGCCAAAGCACTGCACACAATATGGCGTTCACATGTTAACTTCTGTTTAATTCTTATCATATTGTGTTATGCTGCTACTTTTGTTGTTGTCTTTTTTTTTTTTTTTACGTATTTCACTCATTTTCCTTTTTTCTTTCTTTTCTTTTCTTTCCTTTCTTTTTTTTTCTCTTTTCTTTTTTTTTCTTTTTTTTTTCTTTTTCTTTTTTCTTTTTAAAAAGAACCTTTCATTGCAAGGGAAACAACCAACAAACGAACCAACTCTAACAACAATGCCAACGAAACGCGCCCCCTACCCCCCCCCCCCCCCCCCCCCCCCCCCCCCAACCACCACCATCACCACTCCCTTTTCATACCCCCTCGCGATGCTCAAAAGACTGGAACCTGCAAAGCCTCTTTGACGTGCTGAAGTACAGTAGCCGAGGGGCACTCCAAACACCCCCTGGCCCCGGCCACCCACCGCGGCGGGGCCAATGAAAACACCACACGACGACAGCCACCGCATCCGGTCTTGCGCGTCAGCCAATCGCGGAAGAATGCCACGCATTTCCCCCGCCCATTCACCTCTCCTCCACCGAAACTAAACAAACCCCGGTTCCCACCCCCACCCCATCTCCATCCTCCGCCCAGACAAAAGAAAGAACAACAAGAAAGTAAAATACGACGAACCAAAGAAGAAAGAAAAGAAAGAGAAAAGGGTAACAGCAACAATGGAGTGGAACCATAGGTCACCACGGGTCACTGTCCACTGAGGTCAGAGAGCACGAGTTCCATGATGACGTGTCGGATCCCGAAAGTGATAGCTGGTCAGATACCCGCCCCCGATGACACAGGTGTCACTGACCAGACCCCCCCCCCCCTCCCCCCGTTTAAAAAGAAAAGAAAAAAAAGAAAGAAAGAAAATGGGAAGAAAGAAAATTGCCACAAGCCTCGGGTGCGAACTAACACGGGGGAGACGTACTGATCAGTAACGCTGAGGAAGCGAGTTCTCTGACATTTTTCTTCTTCTTTTTTTTTTTTTTTTTTTTTCTAAAAGCGAGTTCGCACGCGCGCGCGCGCGCGCTGGCGCGCACACACACACGAGAGAGAGAGGAGAGAGGAGAAGAGAGAAGAGAGAGAGAGAGAGAGAGAGAGAGAGAGAGAGAGGAGAGAGAGAGAGGAGAAAGAGAGAGAGAGAATTGAGGTATAGCGGAGCCAATGAGTTGAAGGCGCTGTGATCAACTGATGTAAGCATTTGCCTGCGGAGCGGACGGGTCGGTAGTTTGAACCTTTCAGCAGTTGGCTTCTTTCCGCTGAAGACTCCCCCATGTTCACCTGGCAGTAAATGGGTACCTGATTAAGTTCTGGGAAGGTTAATTCAAAGCGACGGACGGGTACAGCCACAGCCGTAAGGGTTTGGAGTTTGAACCTTTTTACCAGAGAGAGAGAGAGAGAGGAGAGAGAGAGAGGAGAGAGAGGAGAGAGAGAGAGAGAGACAGACAGAGACAGAGACAGAGAGAGAGAGATTAAACCATTTTAGCCCGTTTCATGGCCAGCGTTTTAATGAATAGAAGGGGAAACTGTTAGTCTGCGCTTGCATCCCTCCACCGCTCACTTGTTCAGCATTTATAGCTGTAGACACAGGTACAAACACAGAGATGTACAGGCTGTAGACACAGGCACAAACACAGAGATGTAGAGACTGACTGTAGACACAGACACAAACAGAGAGATGTAGAGACTGACTGTAGACACAGGTACAAACACAGAGATGTACAGGCTGTAGACACAGGCACAAACACAGAGATGTAGAGACTGACTGTAGACACAGACACAAACAGAGAGATGTAGAGACTGACTGTAGACACAGGCACAAACACAGAGATGTACAGGCTGTAGACACAGGCACAAACACAGAGATGTAGAGACTGACTGTAGACACAGGCACAAACACAGAGATGTACAGACAGACTGTAGACACAGGCACAAACACAGAGATGTAGAGACTGACTGTAGACACAGACACAAACAGAGAGATGTAGAGACTGACTGTAGACACAGGCACAAACACAGAGATGTACAGACTGACTGTAGACACAGGCACAAACAGAGAGATGTACAGACTGACTGTAGACACAGACACAAACACAGAGATGTACAGACTGACTGTAGACACAGGCACAAACAGAGAGATGTACAGACTGACTGTAGACACAGGCACAAACACAGATGTGTACAGACTGTAGACACAGGCACAAACACAGAGATGTACAGACTGACTGTAGACACAGGCACAAACACAGAGATGTACAGACTGTAGACACAGGCACAAACACAGAGATGTACAGACTGTAGACACAGGCACAAACACAGAGATGTACAGACTGACTGTAGACACAGGCACAAACACAGAGATGTACAGACTGACTGTAGACACAGGCACAAACAGAGAGATGTACAGACTGACTGTAGACATAGGCACAAACAGAGAGATGTACAGACTGTAGACACAGGCACAAACAGAGAGATGTACAGACTGACTGTAGACACAGGCACAAACACAGAGATGTACAGACTGTAGACACAGGCACAAACACAGAGATGCACAGACTGTAGACACAGGTACAAACACAGAGATGCACAGACTGTAGACACAGGCACAAACACAGATTACAGACTGACTGTAGACACAGGCACAAACACAGATGTACAGACTGACTGTAGACACAGGCACAAACACAGAGATGTACAGACTGACTGTAGACACAGGCACAAACACAGAGATGTACAGA
>CM031625.1:8993755-8996255 GCA_018398815.1 Conus ventricosus | reverse complement strand
GTTTTTGTTAGTTAAAACCCAACAAAAAACCTAAAAAGCCCCCAAAAAAACACGTGCAGCCAACCCGCAGTGGCAAACAACCGCAAAACGGGAACCCACACGCTATATAAGCATCGGCGGTGGGGAAACCAAAAAACATCCTGATGACAGCGAGCCAAGCTCGAAAAATTTGTTAGGAGTTTTAACCTCGAGTTTTTAACCTTCCTTTTTTTACATCATTGCATATATATTATAATATATATAATATATAATATATATTGAATTATAAACCAAGCTTGCTCTTTTGGCTTAGATTGATGAAATAGGGGAGATAGCATTCATATCTGCAGTGGTAGTGATTTGCTAATAACAGTATTTGCTTGAGTGGGTGAATGGGGAAACATTAAAATAAATGCTTCTCCAAAATGAGCTTCAGCAAAGTTATATTATCCAAGGGGAGGAGACCATCTCAAAGAATAGGGAGGAAACTCACTAACATTATAATCTGGTCATATACGATATTTCGAAACTTGGTGGTTTCTCCTCATTGACGCGGAAAAGTGGTAATTTGACTCGTTGCCTCTTTTTCAGTTTTTTTAAGAATAATGCAATCCCAGAAAAAGGTTGGTGTGCAATGTAGTATGTTTGTTATATATATATTTGAGTTTTCAAAAAAAAAAAACAACCAAATTGGTTGCCATCTAAGAGCAAAAGAATAATCATAAAAGAGCAAAAACAAGCTACATTTTCTTGTGAAAAGTTGAAAAAATATAAAAAGATATCTCTAAGGACAAGTGCTGAGGGCCAGTTCTTGGAGATGAATCGCAAAAGGGACTAAAAATACAACAAACTAATAAATTCAAGGCATAAGTACGCACCGTTCCAGCAACTTCAGAGCAGTAGGTGTTGCAATGACTGCAAGAAATTATTGAATTATAAACAAGCTTGCTCATATGTTTAGATTGAAGAAATAGGGGGAGATACGCATTCTATATGCAAGTGGTAGATGATTTGCCTAACAACAGTATGTGCTTGAATGGGTGATTGGGGAAAATAAAATTAAATGTCTCAAAATGAGCCTTTATATATTGGAGAAATATAAGCTTGCAGGAAGGCTCATTTGGAGAAGCAATTTATTTTATTTTTCCCCTTTCACCCACTCAAGACTACTGTTAGTTAGGCAGAATTCATCTACACTGCAGATATGAATGCGTTATCTCCCTATTTTCTTCAAATCTAAGACAAAGAGCAAGCTTTGTGTATAATTCAATATTTCTTGCAGTCATGAAACCTAGTGTCTGTAAGTTGCTGTTGGACCGGTGCGCGTACTTAAATCCTTGGATTAATAGTTTGTTATATATATATATATATATATAAATATATATATATATATATTATAACCATTATTTTAAAAAAATATTTTAGTGTTTGTGTGTGTGTGGGTGTGTGTGTGTGTTGTGTGTGTGTGTGTGGGTGGGTAGTTATATTTCAATATTAATATATAATATATTATATATAGAGAGAGAGAGAGGATGAGAGAGGAGAGAGAGAGAGAGAGAGGAGATTCGGATTTCGGATAATTTAATCATGCATAGGCCATTGCCCTATTGATGTGGGTACACTTTCCAGTTGAAAAAACTTTACCACTTTTGCATCTTTCTAATAAATTATACACACGTCATATATGCACACATGTTTCAAGATATTAAGACATAGCTGCAGTTCGTATTTTAAACGCTTTTACAAAATATTGAATACATTTTCTGACATGTTTTCATTTTATCAGACGCCAAAAGTAATGTCAATCGAAAACTGGATGGATGCTTATAAAAATTTTAAAGATATATATTTGTTTTCGTAAATCATTTATGTTGGACAGCACAAAAGAAAATGAATTATTTATTCTTGGTAATTCTACACAAAGGACATAATCAAATCTGTATTGTATGTGATCTATAACGATAGTAGTGACACCGCCATTTCAGACAAACCAACCAAATCTTGTCAATATAAATTTCAAGTTCTATCTATTTCAACTTCAAGTAGGTTTTCATCATTTACAGTACAAAAAAACGTTCTATATGTTTGAACGTTCACTGTTATTTACATGGAAGGAGAGAGAGAGAGGAGTGGAGAGAGGAGATTGAAGAGAGGGAGAGAGAGAGAGGAGAGAGGGAGAGAAGAGAGAGAGACAGAGAGAAGAGAGAGTGAGAATGAGAGAGTGAAAGGAGAAAAGTGAGGTGAGAGACATTGACTGTGAGGAGAGCGATATTAAGAACAAATGGATAGCTAGCTAGTAGATATTGTTGGTATTTTTTTGTTAGCAATAATGCAGCGCCAGCACATGCAAACAGCTTAGCACCGTACAGTGCGCCATACAACTCCAATTCAAGATTCAAAACATACTCCATTCGCAGTTTTCAAGAAAACGTGCATCATCACTCTTAAAGCTAACACTTAGTTAACGTACTCGCTGGCCCACTTTTAAAAAATAAATAAATAAATAAAAAAAGACACGCGG
>CM031625.1:8984990-8993655 GCA_018398815.1 Conus ventricosus | reverse complement strand
CGACAGCGAGCCAGGGTTTAACTCAGAAAAAACTCATACGCCGGAATCTGTAGATTCCAATCTCATCTTTAACTGTGCAGGGCACGAGAATGCGGGCAGGGATTTCCGTTCCCGCACGGCGCTTGTCGTCGTGTTCTGGTTGCGTTGTACCGCGGCAATGATGGTTCCGCGGACGGTGGGGCCACTTCTGTTTGCGTATTCTCTAAGCGCTGTGTGTTCTTATTGAGGTCGATCCACCTATCTAAGGTTCGTTCTCCAGCGTTCGTTAGCTGGTTGTTTCCAAATTTTTTCGTGTTTTTGCCATGATTATGTCTTTCTCCACTCATCTCTCTCGCTCTGTCTGTCTGTTTCTGTCTGTCTGTCTGTCTGTCTGTCTGGTCTGTCTGTCTCTCTCTTCTCTCTCTCTCTCTCTCTCTCTTCTCTCTACACACCACACGCACGCACGCACGCACGCACGCAAGCACGCACGCACGCACGCACGCACGCAGCACAAAAACACACACACACACACACCACACACACCCACAAACACAATCCGTTCATAGGGCGCAATGGTTAATTACGACATAAACTTATCTGGGACTCCGATTATCTCCGTTTTTATGTGTGCGTGTATATGGATGTAGCTTATGTTCTTTTGCCACCACCAATCATCACCATCTGTGTGTGTGTATGTGTGTGTGTGTGGTGTGTGAGTGTTGTGTGTGTGGTTGTGTGTGTCCGTCTCTCTCTCTCTCTCTCTCTCTCACTTCTCTCTCTTCTCTGGTTCTATAGTTCTCTTTTAACCATTTATGCTTCTTACTTCCCTTGTCCCCTCCCCTTCCATCGACCAGCACTCCTTACGTCTCCTTTCCTCCCCCCTTTGTCTCCTCTCTTCTCTCTCATCTTCTGTCTTCTCTCTCTGTCTTGTCTCTCCTCTCTCTCTCTGTGTCTCTTGTCTGTCTCTGTTTCCCCTTCTCTATCTGTTCTCTGTTGTTATCTTTTTTCTGGGTCTCTTCTCTGTGTCTATCTGTTTCTCTCTCTATCAGTCTTTTCTTCTCTCTCTCTCGCTCTCTCTCTTGTCTTCTCTACTGTCTCTCTTTTGTTGTCTGTCTGGTCTCTCTCTTTTGTCTCTCTTCTACATCTCTCTTCTCACTCTCTCTCTCTCTCTCTCTCTCTCTCTCTCTTCTCCAGCTCTCAAACTTTCGTCAAGGTTCCCATCCCCACCCCAACATCCTCGCCATCTGTAGTGTTCGAGTGTGCACCGCCCTAACCTTCTCTCTCTCTCTCTCTCTTCTCTCTCTTTCTCCTTCGACTCCACCCCCCCCCCCCTACTCTCTCTCTCTCTCCTTTGGGTGGACTTTAAGAACATAACACGTCAAGGGGTGCCGAGCACTCTCCAATTAGAACGCTTTGTACTTCATTAACATACATTCCACACTCATCACTCTCCACTTCCTCCGTACCATAACTCCCTCCATCCACCCCCTTCATCTTTACTTACAAAATTTCCTACCTACTTTATATAACATTTCAAACTTACCCCCCCCCCCCCCCCCCCCCCCCCACACCTCCACACAACACACTTCCCCATCAACCACCCTCAACTCTTATCCCCCCTACTTCCCCGTACTCATCTCCCCAATAAACTTCATCACCCCATACATTCTTTCCCTCCTCTCCCCTCTCTCTCCCCTCTCCCTCTACCCCTCTTCCCTCTCTCTCTCTCTCTATCTATCTCTCTATCTCCTCCTCCTCCCTCTCCTCCTCCTCTATCTACTCTCCACTCTCCATCTCCTCTATCATCATCCTCCTCCTCCAATCATCTCTTTCTTCTCTCTCCATCTCCTCCCTCCCTCCCTCTCCCTCTCTATTTTCCATTATCTCCCTCTCTCTCTCTCTCCTATATCCCTCCTCTCCTTTCTCCCCTCTCTATCTCTCTCTCTCTCTCTCCTTCCCCACCCCCTCCCACTCCCAAAACCTCTTTATCACTCACATCATTCCTCAAAAAACCACACATACCCCACCCAACCACCCCACCTCCCCAAACCACCCAAAATCCCCCCAACCCCCCCTCCCACCTCCCCCCAAAAAAAAAACCAAACACTCCCCACTTCCTCCTACAAAAACATACAACCCCCCCCCCCCCCCCCCCCCCCCCCCCCCCCCCCCCCCCCCCTCCCCCCACCCCCACCCACCCCCCCCCCCCCCCCCCCCCCCCCCCCCCCCCCACCCCCACCCCCCCCCCCCAAATTCCCTAATACCTCACACCAACTTACACCCACTCCTTTTTACGACCCTATTTACAATAACCAACAATCCCCGCTCATTCTCTTCCCTACTTGCATCAACCCATTTTTTATACCAATTACACATACACATACTTTACATAACCCTTACCGATACACCTTCAAACACCAAATTTACATCTTTCAATTCCCATTCAAAAAACCCTATTTAAACAAACATTCACATAAAACATATCACTTTCTAACCCACCAACCAAACCACCCCTCTACATACCTTTAATCCTTTCCACTCACCCCCCATACTATTACTTTTTTATAACAATTAACAATTTTTGCCTCTACATAATATACAATACCATTACATCATAACCTATTCTCAAATAAATACATAATTAACCACCCTCCCTCAAAAATACCTCCTCCATAACTCACCTCATTTTCATCCATAACCAACCAAACTCCCACAATAATACTCTCTCAAACCCTATAAAACCCTCCATCCACTTTATCATAAACATCTTAAAATTTTATTAACACCTCAAAATAACATCTCCCAACCCCATCAGTAATAGTCACTAAATTTTCTTTATTTAACCTAATCCTATGACAATCTACTTTTCATATCTAGCTAGTATATATTTCCAATAAGATAAGATGATATCTTATCTATCTGATCTCGAGAGTATATATTTATACTAGTATAAATATAGATGATCTACATATCTATTCTAGATCGAGAGATCGATATGATATATACCAGAATCTACTATTCTCTATAGAGGAGAGTAGATGTATATATTTGTAGACACATAATATCCTGCTTATCGCGTCTATAATATCTTAGATATACTCTAATCTAAGAGATATAGAGAGAGATCTCCCTCATATATGCGGATAGATATGATAGAAGTGATATCGAGCGCGATACTCTCGAGAGGATGAGAGTAGATTAGTAGCGAAAATAATAGAAGTCTTACTCTCATAGAGCTCGATATATCGAGCGAGAGATCGAGTCTCACGCTCTCAAAGACGAGAAGAGGAGAGAGCGTGAAGAGAGAAGAGAGAGAGAGAGAGAGAGAGTGAGAGGTGAGAGAGAGGGAGAGAGAAAATCAGAGAAGAGGAGAGTGAGGGAGAGAGAGGAGAGAGAGGAGGAGAGAGAGAGGAGAGAGAAAATAAGAGAAGTGGAGAGAGGAGAGATGCGGAGGAGAGAGAGATGGAGAGAGAGAGAGAAGAAGGAAGGAGAGAGAGAGAGAGAGAGAGAGAGAGTGAGAGAGAGAGAGAAAGAGAAGAGAAGAGAGAGAGAGAGAGAGAAGAGAGAGAGAGGAGAGAGAGAGAGAGAGAATGAGAGAGGAGAGAGAGAGTGAGGAGAGAGAGAGAGAGAGAGAGAGAGAGAGAAAAGAAGAGAAGAGGAGAGAGAGAAGAGAGAGAGAGAGTGAGAGACGAGCGAGAGAGTGAAGAAGAGAAGAGTGAATGAGAGAGAGTAGAGAGAGAAGAGAAGAGGAGAGAGAGAGAGAGAGAGAGGAGAGAGAGAGTGAGAGAAGAGAGGAGGGGGGGAGGTGAGAGAGAGAGAGAAGAGAGAGAGAGCGAGAGAGAGAGAGAGGAGTAGAGAGAGAATGAGAGAAGAGGGGAGAGAGAAGAGAGAGAGAGAATGAGAGAGAGATGAGGAGAGAGGAGAGAGAGAACAGAGAGAGAAGAGGAGAGAGAGAGGAGAGAGAAGAGGAGAGAGATGAAGAGAGAGAGAGAGAGAGTGAGAGAGAAAAGAAGAGAAGAGGGAGAGAGGAAGGAGTGAGAGAGAGAGAGTGAGAGAAGAAGAGAGAGAGAGAGAGAGAGAGAGGAGAAAAGAAGAGAAGAGGGAGAGAGAGAGAGAGAGAGAAAAGAAGAGAAGAGGAGAGAGAGAGAGGAGAGAGAGAGACTGTGAGAGAGGGAGGAGGAGAAAAGGAAAGAGAGAGAGAGAAGATAGAGAGAGAGAGAGAGAGAGGTGAGAGAGAAAAAGAAGAGAAGAGCAGAGTGAGAGAGGAGAAGAGAGAGAGAGAGAGAGAAAAGAATAGAAGAGGAGGAGAGAGAGAGAGGAGAGAGAGAGAGAGAGAGAGAGAGAGAGAGAGAGAGAGAGGAGAGAGAGAAAAGAAGAGAAGAGGAGAGAGAGAGAAGAGAGAGAGAGTGGAGAGAGAGAGAGAGAGAGAGGAGAGAGAGAAAAGATGAGGAGAGAGAAGAGCAGAGAGAGGAGAGAGAGAGAGAGAGGAGAGAGAGAATGAGAGAGAGAGTGGAGAGAAGAGAGAGAGGAGTTAAGCTTCAGTTTCAGTGTCATAGGAGGCACCACATCCGTAAGTTTTGAGACAACACCGCGCATGATTTGAAGCTGATGGTTAAGTGAATTAACAAATAGATGAGACAATTGAGGAAGAGGGTCTCGTGGTAAAGTCAGCGGCGTCTGACCTACGATTAGCCCAAGGCGCTGGTCAGAGAGAGAGGAGAGAGTGAGAGAGAGACGAGCTGAGCGGAGATGAGAGGAGAGAGAGAGAGCGAGGTGTGGTGTGTTGGGGGGGGGGGGGAGGGGGGGGGGGTATTACACGTGTAGGTTATTGACATCATGAAAGGGAAATAACTGAAAAACGATCACTGTTGGAATAACAAATTTACAGACATCTGAATGTATACGGGCGAGAGAGAGAGAGAGAGAGAGAGAGGAGGAGAGGGGGAGAGATGATGAGAGAGTGAAGTGAGTAAGAGAGAGGAGAGAGAGAGAGAGACCGGAGGAGAGAGAGAGAGAGGAGAGAGGAGAGAGGAGAAGAGAGAGAGAGAGAGAGAAGTCAAGACCAAGACAAGACAAATTCTTTATTTAACGAGGATAATCGATAAGCATGAGTGCCTTTTTACATCAGTCTCGCCTGTGTTAGGGTCAACATATGAAATAAAAGGTAACAAGGAAGATGCAAAGTTGACTAGACCTACAATTACAATACGGGATTACAATTTAAAGGAAAAAAAGAGGAGAAGAGAGAGAGAGAGAGGAGAGAGAGGAGTGAGAGAGAAGAGAATGGAGAGAGCGTAGAGGAGAAGAGAGAGAGAGGGGCAGACAGACAGAACAGACGAGACAACCAGACAGAACGGACAGAGACAGTCAGACGGCAGGCAGACAGAAGCAGGCAGAGGACAGATAGATAAACAGGAGACAAGGAAAGGAAGAAGAAGAATCTTTTTAAAGTAGTTTTCCAAAAGTCTTTTTTTTCTCTTTTTTTTTTTTGAGAGAGAGAAGAGAGAGGAGGAGAGATGGGAGAGTGAGAGAGAGGAGAGAGAGAGGAGAGAGCAAGAGGAGAGGAGAGATGAATGAATGAATGAATGTTATTATATAGGCCTCGGGCCCCTCATGATGGGGTAAACGTACAGAATATACATTCATCATGTCAATACTAAGGGGCTACGGTTATGGCAGGCACTCATGAAAACTATGAAGTAGCTATTTTCTATATTTAAAAGCCTTATACAAAAACAACGAAAATTACGTACAACTCAGGGTTTAGTGCATGCATGAGTAACTTAGTTTTAAACAAAAAGGTTGTCGATAATATTTAGGCTCAAAAATTTTCTCTATTTCTTTCACCTATGTCAACAAAGAACGAAGTGTATCTCATCTTCTTTAGGACATCTGGCATAATGGGACACATCAGATCGCTAGATTACAACATTTATTCTAATCGATGACATTCAAGTCAGATATATAATAGTCTAAAACTAGTCATTTTAAACTTCAGGTTTTCGGTCATATTTGCTTTCAAAATATTGTCTTCAATCATGGGTATTACAAAACATTTATACAAATGAATCTTTCCACTAGTGTAAATGTGTTATTCCAGTTTTGCCATCTCAGTCATCAAACGCTGACGCGCAACATTGCTATAAAGTGATGTTCATTTCACACCTTGATTAACACAACGGTCCCAACATCATTGCTATATAAAAGAACACCGTAACATTTGACACAGTTCTTCCTTCCCTAGAATCTAAATATACAGCATTTTCTAGCATATGTTAGGTCAACCTATGGTCATCCATAATGTAATAGCTTAAACCAATATCGCACGCAGTTACGCAGCATTAGCATAGTGGGAATCTGTTTGTTTCCACCATATACTAAATCGATGGGAGTACGCAGATCTACTCCTAATATTTTACTTTTTTTAAGAGCAAATAAATGAACTGAACTCACAGGTGAGCGCGGTTGGTTCTATACCCCCTATTTCTGATCCGCTTATAGCAGTACTGGCTGGACACGCGTATCAAAAAGTTTTTTATAAAACAGTTCAAAGGAATTGTTATTTAGAGCATATAGTTCTGAAACTTACACAACAATGCATTTTTCGCTCGACTGGCAAGATCATTACAAGCAGCAGTGAAACTAGACGAGTGGAGATAAATAATTCCAAATATTGTAAACATTAACAACAGGCGGCATTACACTCATCATATAGCCATCGTTTCTTTCACTTTAGATAACCGAGAGAGGGAGAGAGAGGGATGAGAAGAGAGAATAAGATAGGGGGTGATAGTGGGTGGGGGGGGGGGGAGACGGGGACGTTTAAGACGAGCGGATACCCAGAAAACTCTTTCCGGTGATGTATGTGTAGTTCAAAACAAACTTTCTCTAATTCAACAATCGCAAACGGTTTGTTGCTGTAGCCGCATAAACACGGGACATTCCCATGTTCGACTGTCGTTCAATGTTTTGGTTAGTTCGGACCTGAAAACGGTCCGTTTGCTCCCAACACAACTTTAGACTGGGCCTGATGCTGCCGCAAGCCCTTCCTATATGTCTGCCTGTCTGCTCTGGTCTGTCTGTCTGTTGGTTTGGCCTTGTCTGTTCCCCTTCTCTCTCTCTTTCTTTCTCTTCTCTCTATTCTCTCTTTTCTCTCTCTTCTCATCTTCTTCTCTCTCTCTCTCTCTCTCTCTTCTCTGTGGTTAAAAAGGTTCAAACTCCAAACTTACGGTGAGGCTGTACCGTCCGTGCTTTGAATTAAACCCTTCCAGAACTTAATCAGGTACCCATTACTGTAGGTGAACATAAGAGAGTCCTCAGCGGTAAAGTAATTAAGAAGCCAATGCTGAAGGTTCTTTCAAAATAAAGAACCCGTCGCTCCGCAGGCAAATGCTTCATCAGTTGATCACGTGCCTTCAACTCATTGGCTCCGCTATACCTCAATTCACTCTCTCTCTCGCTCTTCTCTCTTCTCTTCTCTTCTCTCTCTCTCTCTCTCTCTCTCTCTTTTCTCTCTCTCTTCTCTCTTGTGTGCGCGCCAGCGCGCGTGCGAATCGCTTTTGAAAGAAAAAAGAACATGAAAAGTAAGAAAAAAAAGAGAAAAATGTCCAGAAAAACTCGCTTCTCGGGCAGTTACTGTCAGTAAGTCTCCCTTGTGGTTAGTTCGCACGAGGCTTGTAGCAATTTTCTTTCTTCCCATTTTCTTTCTGTCTTTTCTTTTCTTTTTTTTTTCACGGGGGGGGGGGGGGGGGTGGGTCTGGTCAGTGACCACCTTGTCATTCCGGGGAGTTATTGACAAACTATCACTTTCGGGGGATCCGACACGTCACCGTGGTGGAACTTCTCTCTCTCTCTCTCTCTCTCTCTCTCTCTCTCTCTCTCTCTCTCTTCTTCGCTCTCTCTCTCTTTCTTTGTCTGTTTTCATCTCTCCAGTGCTTTCTCCACCTCCTTGTTTCCACTCCTTCCAAATCTTTCAGGGTGTTCTGTATTTTGCTTTCCCCGCTCATTCTTCTCTCCTCACTTCTTCTTCTCTCTCTCTCTCTCTCTCTCTTCTCTCTCTCTCTCTTCTTCTCTCTCTATCTCGCTCTCTGTACCCTTTCATTACCCAACCCTCCTCTCAAACGATGTCCTCACCTCACCTACACTTGTGTCCACTCTCTCCCCCCCCCCCCCCCCCCCCCCTCACCGTCTTCTTATGAAATATAAGAAGACGGTGGGGGATATTTCCGAGACAGGGGGGATTTTCCGTGACAGAGAGAGAGAGGGGAGAGAGAGAGATTGGGGGGGGAGGAACTGAGAGGAGAGAGGAGAGCGAGAGAGGAGAGAGAGAGATCAAGACTCAAAAGACTCAAATTTTTCAGAATACTCAAATTTTTCAGGGAAGGAGAGATGAGAAGGGAGAGTTGAGAGAGAGAGAGAGAGAGAGAGAGAGAGAGAGAGAGAGCGAGACTCAGGACTCAAAAGACTCAAATTTTTATTCAGATTAAAGGCCTAGGCCTATGAAGGGGGATGTACATGAACTGAACTAAACAAGGCAACGAATCCAGTGAATAAACGAGTACAAGAATCGATAATAACAATTAACTTTTTTTTTTTAAAATATTATATTGGAAAAAATACATTCTATGAGCCTCAGATTTCAGCCTGTTGAGAGCTTGGTAAATATACCTAGTAATTCTTTTAATGT
>CM031625.1:8974990-8977490 GCA_018398815.1 Conus ventricosus | reverse complement strand
TCATCGGCCAGATGTTCCTCTTCAACCAGATAGGTGTCTGCGATGATCAGATTATTACCCGTCTGGTCCGGAGATCATCGGCTTCCAGCCACCACCACTCACTCCTTAATGACCAGTTCTTCCCCTTTTTCTCATACACTGGTCTTGGGATGTTTCCTTTTCTAAGTTACCGGGAAATCGTCATTGGAATTTACCACGTGGTGGTGTTCGGTTAGAGACGTCTACTGGCCAGACTGTCCTCTTCGGAGGTCTTCAGAATATCTTCATCTGCGATCCAGTCAGAAATGGTGAGTGTGTAACCAGGTCCGCTTGTTCTATGATTAAAAAAAAAAAAAAAAAAAGAGACGTCTGTAGCGACTGTCTTATCCTCTGGTCTCTGTCTGGAATGTAGCTAGTTTGGTGTGTAAAGGATGAGAGAGACGAGAACGAACCAAATTCACTGGCTCTCTTTCATAGTCTTCTCAGGTTGGCCTGTCACTTTTGTTAACGTTTCGTCCTCCAATGGCGTCTCTGGTTTTATAAAACTTGTAAATTCCGTCTCTGTATGTGTTTTTTGTGTATCTTTTTGGTTTTCTTTCTTTACAAATACTACCCTCTTCTGTTTGCTGTTGTTGCAAGGTTTCAGTGATGTTTGTTTTCTGGTCTTCTTTCCTTCTTTCTTCTCTTATTCGTCCGCCTCTTCTGTCTTCGACGGATTTCTTCAACGTTTCTGTTAGCGTTTTTGGTCAAGTCAAATGGCGGCCTTTTCAATTTCTTTTTCGTCGCTCACAATAACACGAGGTCTGTTTATTTCGATGAATTCTCGCACTGCACGCAGCATCACAACAATTAAGTATTTTTTTTCGTATCCACTCAAGACTTTTGTTTCTGACTGTCAAACTCGTAAATCCAACCAAACTTACAACCAAAAACACACTTTCAGACCAAAATAAGCTGTAAACCAACCGAACCAATCATTGCACACAACAGAAAGCCTGAACCGAACTTTTCAACAACAACAAATCACCACAACAAAATCCACAAAAAAATAAAACCCCAACAAGAGACTTCAGCCACCAGGGAACAACGCTGAGAATTGACAGAGAGCAGCCCGACACCCAATGCGGACAGACGACCGGTCGTCTGGGAGATCAGTCGTCAGGACCAGTGCAGTTAACTGCCAGTCCGTTGCAGCTCGGGCCACGCAGCGTGAGAGACACACCACGTGGTCGTACTACGGCACCATGCACGCACGCACACACAGACACAGACACACACAGACACACGCACTGTGACGCCGTGGGCGCTGCAGTGTGGAGGTGGGTGGGCAGAAGTGGGGGAGGTAGGGAGCGGGGGGGGGGGGGGGGGGGAGAGGGGCGCGAGAGGGAAGGAGGGGGGAGGGGGGGGTTGTCGTAGTGGTGGATGAGATGGCGCAGTTTGTGACGGCTGTGCAGCAATATACGGCCGCCGTAGGGTCGGCCTGTCGGTGCTCTGTCTTCGATTGTTGTTGTTGTTGTTTTTATTCTCGTCTTTTCTTGTTCAGTGCTCTGTCTTCAATTGTTGTTGGGGTTTGTTTTTGTTTGTTTGTTTTTTTCGTCTTTTCTTGTCTGTCTTTCTATCTGTCTCAACCTTTGTTCAGAGATGTGATCTTACTTGTGATCTTTGAATTTCTGAAAGAGATTAACATTTTTTTTTTCAAATGATCAAAGATTTTGCAGAAGAAAGATTTTAAACAAAATTTCCGGTTTGGGTTGGGTTTTTTTTTTTTTTTTTTTTTTTTTTTTTTTTTTTTTTTTTTTAGAAAGGTTAAAGGTTGTGTGAACAAGTTTTTGTTTGTTGGTTTGTTTTCTGTTTTTCTTTTTTTAATGACTTAATCGACTTCAACGCGGTGACAGCCCTGACATGGCCTTTGCGGTCGGCTTCCCCATAAGCAACATTACCCTCATCTCAATCCCTTGCCTTGTGGAAATATTCCTGATGAACATGCTGATGATCACGTTCTGTCGGCAAGCAGCAAGTCCAAAGTAGCTGAACTGCCTACGATACTATTGGGAAGGGAAGGAAGTCTGCAATACATTTTCGTGTGAAAATGACACACTGGCAGTTTTCTTCTCCTCTCTGTTTCGACACAAGTCATTTCCTTTTCATTAACCGTACGAAGATCCAGGAGGGTTATGAAAGGTTCAGGGTTCAGATTATTTTCTACTTCCCTTTTCAAAATGTTATGACGAAATTGTTTCCAGTCGTACTGCACGACGATCAGTTGAACGATTTTGCTTCACTGTGAATGAATAAGACGACTTTTTCCTGCAGACGTCATTGTGAATGAATAAGACTTTTTCCTGTACACGTCATTGTGAATGAATAAGACTTTTTCCTGTACACGTCATTGTGAATGAATAAGACTTTTTCCTGTACACGTCATTGTGAATGAATAAGACTTTTTCCTGTACACGTCATTGTCAATGAATTAGACGTTTTCCTGCAGACGTCATTGTCAATGAATTAGACGTTTTCCTGC
>CM031625.1:8957490-8969990 GCA_018398815.1 Conus ventricosus | reverse complement strand
TTTTTTTTGGGGGGGGAAAAAAAAAGGGGGTTTTTTTTTTTTTTTAAAAAAATTTTTTTTTTTTGGGGGGGGGGGAAAAAAAAAAAAAAAAGGGGGGGAAAAAAAAAAGGGGGTTTTTTTTAAAATTTTTTTTTTTCCCCCCCCCCAACCCCCCCCCCCCCCCCCCAAAAAATTTTTTTTTTTCCCCCCCAAAAAAAAAATTTTTTTTTTTTTTTTTTTCCCCCCGGGTTTTTTTTTTTTCCCCCCCCTTTTTCCCCCCCCCCCCCCCCCCTTTTTTTTTTTTTTTCCCCCCCCCCCCCCCCCTTTTTTTTTTTTTTCCCCCCCCCCCCCCCTTTTTTTTTTTTTTTTCCCCCCCCCCCGGGCCCCCCCCCCCCCCCCCCCCCCCCCCCCCCCCCCCCCTTTTTTTGGGTTTTTAAAAAAAACCAAACCCCCCCCCCCAAAAAAACCCCCCTTTTTGGGGGGGAAATTTTTTTTTCCCCCCCCCCCCCTTTTTTTTAAACCCCCCCCCCCCCCCCCGCCCTTATTCATCATGCTTTCTCTCATATCAACATCATACCCCCGATCCTTCACAATCTACAACCTTCTGTTCCTAGCGGGATTCCAGAGAATTCCTCCACCACCACCACCCCCCAACCCATCCCCACCCCACCCCCCACCCCACCCCCCACCCCATACTGAGGTAACAGCGGCTTGTTTGATAGGCTATGAACACCTGGCCTCCTGTTTATCTCATCTCTTCTGTTGTTTTTTTTTTTTTTTTCTTGCTTTCTTCTTTTTCTTTCTTGTTTCTTTCTTTTTTTTTCTTCTTTTTTTTTTTTTTTCCTTTCTTTCTTTCTTTCTTTCTTTTTTTTTTTTCTTTCTTTCTTTGATTTTTTTTTAAATTTACAGTGTGTGCATTGAGAGCCATTGTTTCCCTAATGTCTGCGTGCGAAACCCCAAACACCTTTCAGAGCTCAGCTGAGCTACTCTTCTCTGGCGACTTCTTGTGAAACAGGAGAGAAGTGCTGAGGGGCCCCCATTGCCGCACATTCTGCTGTGTCATTTCTTGTTAGGTAAACAGTTTGTGCTTTGGGAGGATTTGGGCCCGATGTGTGTTGATTTTTTTAAAAGTCGAGCAGAGAGATACACAGGCAGGCAGACGTGTCAACGTGTCCTATCCTAGATGTGTGTATTCTGATGTCGCACTGACTTTCAGAGAACTCGGCACTGGCAGGTCACAGTACTGTCATGAATGTTCGCTTTGGTGGTAAACAGACAGAATGAGTCGACACTTGAACAGTATTCTGTTAAAGATGTGCAACAAACGTTCTGAGGTCAAACACTGGGGTAACGATAGATATGCAAAAAGACTGACAGCTCAAAGAATCTAATTACGCGCGCGCGCGTGGCGCCACACACACACACACACACACACACACACACACACACACACACACACACAGAATGAGAGAGAGACAGAGATAGAGAGACAGCAGACAGACAGAGAAAGACAAAGACAGACAGACAGACAGACAGACAGACAGGTAGACAGACAGACAGAGGCAGCTCCAATTATTCTGATTTCTATTGCAGGCATTTCTTTATAGTGTAAAAGCCCCCCCCCCCCCCCTCCATACACACACACACACACACACACACACACACACACACACACACACACACAGAGAGAGACACACACACACACACACTTGCCTCTTCCTCTTATTTTTACCCCTAAACCCAGTTGGAATAAAAGGGAAAAAAATCCAGTTGTAGATGAAAAAAAAAAATCGACTATACAAACAGAAACTGGCGGCTGACATGATCGCGGATGAAACTGGCCAGCTATTGATTTCCTAAGCAGAACCGTCCTGAAGAAGAAGAAAGCCCAATTTACCTTACGATAAAAGCCTTGGTCAATCTGATAACCCCATCCTTTTAGAAACCATGATGCGCTAAGGTTGTCAAACTCCGTAAACTGACTGTAATTCATGTGGAAATGACTTTGAACGTCCAACACTTCAGGTTAAATTAACAAAAACGACACTGTTCAACACTTCCAGCTTCGGGCGTTCGTCTTTGCCACTCACATTTCAGTCAGTGTTGAATATTTTCGTTAAATTGTATTTGTATTGCTGTGGTCAAATTGTTAAATTGGACGTAATTTATGGAGGTCCTTTTCCAGAACTACCAAATTTGGCAAATGACATGCCTTTTAAATTTTCTTGACATGACCTTAAACTTTAGGCCTATGATAATATACTAATTGTAATATGTAATATCATTATTTATCACAAGCTTTGCGCAGTTTAAAAGAACTGTTATTTTACTACTCGTTGTGTTTTCATTCTTTGACTTTTAAAAATGCAGTGTGAAATTCGGTGTCTTCGCGCATCTGTAGGATACGAGGACGTAGGCAAGTTTGTGTTGTCTAAAACTAGTCTAAATCACAGAAGTAATTTTCGTCATACCATTGGGACGGTCCGATCCAAAAGCGCCCATCGATCCAAAGAAAACGCTTAACAAAATATTGTGCACACTCACACACACGCACACACACATACCTGTGCTTAACTTTGTTCTTAACAGGCACGTAGCATTACTTTTGTTGTTGGTATTGTTTCATCAACGGAGATCTTCCCCGAATTTCCAGATACAGAAACTTGCAGACGACAATTGCTGCGCGTTCACTCTAGTTGTTTGCATTGGAAGTACTTCCAAAGGTTGCCGCCCTTGAAAGACGGCACGAAATGTTATGGTGATTCGTCTTGTCAGTTAACATTCGTACGTTTTTCTTTAGTCCTTTTTTATTTTTCATGTAAATAATCAAGTGAAGTATGGGCAATATAATGTAGCTCGTGAATTCAAAACAAGATCTAACGTCTACAAAAAGCCTTTCAGAGAGAGGGGGTGGGGTGGGGATGACGGTGGGGGAAGGGAACCATCGCACGAAAAAGCACGAAGAAAAATACCCTGACCAAATAAAAAATCTCTCTCTCTCTCTCTCTCTCTCTCTCTCTCTCTCTCTCTCTCTCTCTCTCTCTCCTCTCTCTCTCAGACCGTCCTTGGAGAGAAAGAGATAGAAATAGCAACAACAACAACAAGAAAAAAGAAGAAAGGCCAGCTTACAACAAAGGGATCATAATGCACAGAATTATGTCTGGGAAGGCACCCTCAACATTAGTTCGCAGATTCTCAATTAATTCCTCAAGGGTTCTACCCAAACTGCATTTCCCTATTCCTAGAATTGACTTATTCAAATCCAGTTTAACATATTCAGGTTCCTGTCAATGGAACTCGCTCCCTGAGTCAGCCAAGCAACACCAATGCACATCAACCTTCAAACACCATTATTTCATCCATCTTATGTGCAAATACTCGCATACTCCGCCATAAATCCACCACCAACCACTACCATCCTCTTTACCTTATGTATGAACCTGATTATTATGGAAGTGATTTGTACTTGAAATGCACAGGCTATTCTGCTCAATAAGTATGTCTTATGTAAGTATGCGCGCGTGTATGTGTGTGTGTGTGTGTGTGTGTGTGTGTGTGTGTGTGTGTGTGTGTGTGTGTGTGTGTGTGTGCGTGCGTGTGTGTGTGTCTGTGTGTGCGTGCGTGCGTGCGTGTGTGTGTGTGTGTGTGTGTGTGTGTGTGTGTGTGTGTGTGTGTGTGTGTGTGTGGGTGTGTGTGTGTGGGGGTGTGTGTGTGGGTGTTTCCCTACTACCTCTTGCCCTCTCGTCACTATGTCGTAATGCTTATATTCTTATGTGACTCTCTGTCTCTCTCTCTCTCTCTGTCTGTCTGTCTGTCTCTCTTTCTCACTGTCTCTGTCTCTCACGGTTCTGCTGGAATGACTTGATTTATTATCTCTATGACACCCCCCTCCCCCTTGTACCCGTGGTGACTGAGCTATCATTATGCTTTTTTTTCTCCATTTGTGTGTGTGTGTGTGTGTGTGTGTGTGTGTGTGGTGTGTGTGTGTTCCTTCCTGATGCTTCAAAATTGATTGTCTTGCAACTCCTTGTATCTTTTGATTGTCAGACTATTCTAAACATGCTCTTTCCCGCACCCCAATTTTGCCTCTTTCTCCCTCTCCGTCTCTCCCCCCCCCCCCCCCCCCCCCCCTCCTCTCTCTCCTCTCTCTCTCTCCCTCTCTCTCTCGCTCTCTCTCCGATATTATTCTGACAAAGATTACTCATGCACACTGGAACTAATTGAACAATACATATTTGCACAAACAGAACAAGGAAATAACTTCCATTACATCATTGGAGGAGATCTCAATGCTCGTATTGGGGAATGGAGCTTGAGCATCGATGATGAAAATGAGGTAACAGGAAGAGAACAGACGTGTATGCACGTAGGTCTAAAGATCCCACATAAATGGTTTTGGCAAGAAATTAATAGAATTTTGCATAACATTTAATGTAACTCCACTAAATGGTCTTTGCACGGAAAAGTTTGACGATGCATACACATTTATTCCGAAAGGGGTAACAGTGTTATAGATTACTATATATGTTCTGTTGAACTGTTAGAAAATGTGAACAAGTGTCAGATAGTAAGAGAGAGTTGAAGCTCAGCATATGCCTATTATGATGGAATTACAAAGCACACTGTCTAACGCACAAGAGAACGAGGGCAAGAAATTTTACGTAAAGAAACTAAAGTGGGATCCCACAAAACAACAACAGTATGTCCAGTCCATAGAATCGGAAGAGGCGAAACAAACAATGGCACAAATAACAGAAGAAATAGAAAGAGATGTAGACACGAGTATAGACAGATTTAATAAGCTACTAAAAGAGGCAGGGAAAGACATGTACAGAACAATAGGTATAGGAGGAAAATATAAGACTAAAAACAACTGGTATGATAAAACATGCGAAAATCAAAAAGAAAGAAGCACAACAAGCACTCAATAGACTGACATGGACGAAAAAGGATAAAAACCCAACCATTTATGAAGGAAGGAGAGAGGCTTACAGAACAAAAGAGCAGTATAACAAAGAAACAATTAGAGAAAAGAAAAAACAGTATAAAAAGCAAACATACGACACACTAGTACAAAATCGTAAGGACAGCCGAATGTTCTGGAGCACCATAAAAAGTGTTAGAAGAAAGAATAACACATTACCATCTATTAATATTACACAGTGGAAAGCACATTTCGAAAGCATCTTGAATCCACAAGACACAGAAATGCTAAACGATAGAGAAAAAGGGACCACAAGAAGAAGTGTTAAACGTAATTCATGTACAAGAATTAGACGAAGAGATAACCGAAAACGAAGTAAGATCAGCTACAGAAAAATTAAAAAAAGGCAAATCACCAGGCATTGATGAAATCCCTCCTGAATTTCTCAAAACTATAGGACAAAATATAGTGCCATTCTTAACGAATTATTCAATAAATTATATCAAGAAGCTACTTCCCCATAGAATGGTCAAGGGCGGTGATCATACCACTACACAAGAAGGAGATAGACAGAATCCAGGAAACTATAGAGGAATATCCTTATTATGCATCATAAAGCAAGATTTACACAGCAATATTAAACAGAAGACTATATGATTGGGCAGAAGCAGAAAATAAAATCAGCAAAGAGCAGGCAGGCTTCAGGAAAGATTTCTCAACAGTAGACCATATTTTCACACTAACATCTATGATAAGTAACTGCCTATACGGCAGAAGAAGAAGTAAATTGTATGTAGCCTTCATTGATTATCAGAAAGCGTTTGACACAGTAAATAGAGAAAAACTTTGGGAAATTCTACAGAAACACAAAATATCTACGAAGATGATTAACATGCTAAAAGCTATCTATAAAACAGTACGAGCATGTGTAAGACATGGAACTGAACTAACAGAATTCTTTGAATGCCACACAGGAGTGAAACAAGGGTGTTTACTGTCCCCTCTAATCTTTTCATTACTAATTACAGAAGTTGCAGACAAGTCACAGCTAAAGGAAGACACGGATATCAATTCTTACCCGGAAAGGCAGAAATATTTTCACTTCTATTCGCTGATGACATAGCTTTAATTGCTAAAACACCAGCAGGTCTGCAAAACCAAATTAAGAACCTACAGGAAGCCTCAGACCGCATTGGACTAAAGGTTAATCTCCAAAAAACAAAAATCATGGTCTTTAGAAAAGGAGGATACCTTGGCAGACTAGAGAAATGGAACTACAAAGGGAAGAAATTGAGGTAGTAAACAGCTACAAATACTTAGGTTTCACTCTAACGACTAAACTCTCAGTAGATATTTCACTTTCAGAATATGCAGGAAGGGCGAAAGGGAAATAGGTGAAATAATGAAAACAATGTATAGCTTAGGACATTTGGATATAAACATATTTTTTAAGCTATTTGATACACAGGTCAAGCCACTGCTACTGTACGCAGCAGAAGTATGGGGTTTGACTCGTTACTCAGCGGTGGAAAATATACATCTATTCGCATGTAAAAGATACATGGGGGTGGGAAGAAAACGCCAAACAACTTAGTATACGGTGAACTAGGAAGATATCCGATGAGTATAGATAGTTCAATAAAAGCAATCAGATATTGGTTCAAATTAATGAAGATGACTCCAGACAGATACCTAGACAGGGATATGAAAGAGAAAAAATAGAATTGACAAACCACAGAACTGGGCACTGGAAATGAAACGCTGCTTGGATACACATGGCTTCTCTGAAGTTTGGCTGAACGAAGGCGAAGGAAACGAGCAAACATTTATCATAACACTAAAACAAAGAATCATAGATTGTTACAAACAGAACTGCATAACAAAATAGCGAACAGTGAACGATTTACTACATATAATACGTTTAAAACTATACAACCAAACTGAAGAATACTTTCGCGCAATCACAATCGCAAAGTTCAGAAAAGCGTTGACAAGACTACGATTAGGAATAAACGAACTGCATGGCAATAAAAAATACATAGACAATGAAGCTATAACAACATGCCCCTTCTGCCCAACAGTAGAAACAGAAATGCACTTCTTAATGTGGTGTCCAAATTACAGGCAATTACGAACAAAATACATTTTCAAACACTTTAGCAACAGAAACGCAATCACATTGGAAAGTCTGCTACAAAACGATAACACCGAAACCATAAGAGATATTGCAATGTACATCTTCTATGCCTTAAAAACCAGAGAAACCCGTATGTAATAGTAATACTTATGGGAAGAACAGAAACTCTAATCAGAAAACAAATTATGTTACAATCAACGTTTCAATCAAACGTTTTTGTCATGTTGAAATGTATGTTGCGTACTCCTGTGGACGGGCCGAGGCCTCACAATAAATGGCGCGGCGTGAAAGCGCGCGTCAAGAGTCAAGAGTCAAGAGTCTCTCGCTCTCTCTCTCCCTTCCCTGCACTCCTTTCGCTCCTGCGTCCTCTCTCGTCCCCCCCCCCCCCCCCTCCCCCTCCGCTTTTCTCTCTCTCAATTACTTTTTTTTTTTCTTCTAATAATTCCATGTCTATTTTTTGTTCTAGCCACTTTTGCATGCTTCTTCTATTGCCTCATTTTATTTTACATTGTTGATCCTACTCAGGGCGAGGACTGGATGTAAAAAAGCACATCAGTGCTTATCTATTATCCTCGTTAATATAGAATTTTGTCTTGTCTTGTCCTGTCTTGTCTCTCATGTGCCTTATTATCATTATTATTTATTATATTATTATTTTCATTCTTGTTTTCCTTCCATATTTTACGTCTTGTTTGTCTTACTTTGTGTTTTTGTAAAAAAAAAAAATTTTTTAACAGAATCGTAAAGACAGACGGAAGAATAGACAGTGCCTAAAAAGAAAATATCCTTCAGCAACAAAGTGTTTGGTTTCTTTCTTCAAATTCTCTCCCCTCTCTCTCTCCTCTCCTCTCTCTCTCTCTCTCTCTCTCTCTCTCTCTCCTCTCTCTCTCTCTCTCTCTCTCTCTCTCTCTCTCTCTCTCTCTCTCTTCTCTCTCTCTCTCTCTCCCCTCTCCCCTCTCTCCTCCCTCTCTCTCTCTCTCTCTCTCTCTCTCTCTCTCTCTCTCTCTCTCCCCTCTCTCTCTCTCTCTCAACAGTGTATTCCCCCCAAATAATTGAGACATCTTTCATTTTTCATTTCAGACTGATTTGTTAACGACATCGACAGATGACAAAACAATGAAGCAACTTGCTGTATCTTGTACAAGGGGTTTACACGAAGAAATTCTGTAATAATAGTTTGTTAACATTCCTGATTGGTAATGGATTATACAAAGTTATGTCATGTGCATTCGCCTTCTGAGGGTCATGGCCTTTATGAATAAACATCGTTATTTTCTCTCTCTCTCTCTCTCTCTCCTCTCTCTCTCTCTCTCTCTCTCCTCTCTCTCTCTCTCTCTCTGCGTCTTTGTACAAGGGGTTTACACGAAGAAATTCTGTAATATATAGTTTGTTAACATTCCTGATTGGTAATGGATTATGCAAAGTTATGTCATGTGCATTCGCCTTCTAAGGGGCCATGGCCTTTATGAATAAACATCGTTATTTTCTTTCTCTCTCTCTCTCTTCTCTCTCTCTCTCTCTCTCTCTCTCTCTCTCTCTCTCTCTCTCTCTCTCCCTCCCTCCGTCCCTCCCTCTCTCTCTCTCTCTCTCTCTCTCTCTCTCTCTAGCTCTGTGCGTGCGTGCGTGCGTGCGTGAGTGCGGGCGTGTGCACAACAAGTCATCCAGAACTCTCGGCATACACAGTTAGATGCCCCTGCCCCTGCCCTGGTCACTCTGCAGCAATTCACTGAAGAGCCCACAATCCTCCAGTGGATTCCACCACACGGCAACATCCGGAGCACCGAAGACTGCAACATCCAGAGCAACGAAGACTGCAACATCCAGAGCACCGAAGACTGCAACATCCAGAGCACCGAAGACTGCAACATCCAGAGCAACGACGACTGCAACATCCAGAGCACCGAAGACTGCAACATCCAGAGCAACGAAGACTGCACCGAAGACTGCAACATCCAGAGCACCGAAGACTGCAACATCCAGAGCAACGAAGACTGCACCGAAGACTGCAACATCCAGAGCACCGAAGACTGCAACATCCAGAGCACCGAAGACGGCAACATCCGGAGCACCGAAGACGCTGGCCCTCTGGTCAAGGAAGGGGACACCTGGAAGAAGTGACGACAACACTTTCAGTTTCAGTTTCAGTTTCATCAAGGAGGCGTCACTGCGTCCAGACCAGTCCATATACGCTACACCACATCTGCCATGTTTCGGGACCACCCTGCGCATGATTTAAAAGCTGATGGATGAAAGAATGAATGAATAAGATGAGAGAATTGAAGAAGACGGTCTAGTGGTGGTGGTTGTTGTTGTTGTTGTTGTTGTTGTTGTTGTTGTTGTTGTTGTTGTTGTTGTTGTTGTCGTCGTCTTCCATTTAACGTCTTTCCACATGAAGTGATATTAGTCTCGTGGTTACGACTTAACAGGTGTCTGACCTAAGCATGAGCCCCCAGACCGTTGGTCAGACCTTGGAGGGGGGGGGTGGAGGGGGGGGGTTGATGAGTATGTGGACATCACAGACGTCATCTTACCCTCCCCACCCACCCCCCCTTTCCTTCTATAACCACAGTCACGTGATGCAAGCATCCGCACACCTATCTCCGCGTGTCTGAGTGCAATGCAATGATATGAACGCCAACAACGGAAAAAACGCCACCGTCATACAACTGCCGCGTACATCCCGCCGCCTCACTCGATGCTGTTCCACTGACAGGTGAAGACAGCACAACTCCAGACACGGCCAAGCTTTCGCCATGATAGTAGTAGTAGTAGTAGTAGTAGTAGCAGCAGCAGCAGCAGCAGCAGCAGCAGTAGTAGTAGTAGTAGTAGTAGTAGTAGTAGTAGTAGCAGTAGCAGCAGCAGCAGCAGTAAGTAGCAGTAGCAGTAGCAGTAGCAGCAGCAGCAGCAGCAGCAGCAGTAGCAGAAGTAATAGTAGAAGTAGTAGTAGCAATAGTAGTAGTAGCAATAGTAGTAGTAGTAGTAGTAGTAGTAGCAGCATTAGTAGCATTAGCAGCAATAGAAGTAGTAGTAGTAACAGCAGCAGCAGTAGTAGTAGTAGTAGTAGTAGTAGTAGTAGTGGTAGCAGCACCAGCAGCAGTAGTAGTAGTAGTAGCGTTAGTACTAGCAGTAGCAGTAGCAGCAACAGTAGTAGTAGTAGCAGTAGTAGTAGCAGCAGCAGCAACAGTAGTAGTAAGCTAGTCACAAAAAGTTAAGGGCCGCCTTAGATTTTGGGGTACTCTAAGTAATGGGTCTGAATGCTCGTAAAACAAAGCGCAGCGTGTTTTATTCTGAGCTATTCTGACAGCTCACACACCACACTGTATGACCGAAATAATCTTTCAGACAACGCATTTTTCGGGTCGAGAATATGCGCTCAGCCAAAACACCAAAAATCCGTGAATAATGCATGAAGTTTGGCCAGGCGCAGATTACACAGCAGTTTTGAATTGAGAAATCGGCACAGTGCATGTGCAAGGCCTGCCTATGTTGAACACTTTTTAATGACAATTTGCCTGCGGTGGGTATAAAATGACCGCTAATCGGGCTGCAATAACCATGCCTCCAAGACGAAAACTGTCAACACTAGATCGCGGCCGGGCTCTGGGATGGCTCCAAGATGGCATTTCTGGAAGAGAGGTGGCAAGACGTCTGGGAGTGAGCCACTCAGTCATTCAACGCCTTCACCAGCGATACCAAGACACTGGAAGAGCCGAGGAACGACCACGCTCAGGGCGGCCAAGAATCACCAACGGGCAAGACGATCGCTACTTGATGCTGACAGCAGTCCGCAGTAGAACCATCAATGCAACCACTCTGAGACAGGAGCTGAGAAGAACGACTAACATCAACGTAAGTCGCCAGACCGTCCGAGGTCGCCTTCACAGTTTCAACCTCCGCTCAAGAAGGCCCGCCGTCCATCTCCCACTAACACAGCACCATCGACAGGCCAGAAGGAGGTGGTGTCGACGTCATCAGCGATGGACGAGGCAGCAATGGAGCACCATCCTCTTCACCGATGAGTCAAGATTCTCCCTGTCCCGAAATGATGGCCGGGTACGCGTCTGGCGTCGTCCAGGGGAGAGGCTTGCTGATGGCTTTGTTCGTGAGCACGATCGCTATGGAGGCGGCTCCCTGATGGTATGGGGAGGCATCCACCTTCATGGCAGGACACCCCTTCACCTTGTGCCAGGCAGACTTACTGGCGTAAGGTACAGAGATGAAATCGTGAGGCCGTTGATTATCCCCACTCTGCAAGCCATGGGACCCGGTGCCACCCTCATGGACGACAACGCCACTCCACACCGCGCCCGTGTGGTGAACGACTACCTGAGGCAGCAGCAGGTTCCACGAATGGACTGGCCATCGCGTTCACCTGATTTGAACCCTATTGAGAACTTTTGGGACCATCTGGAACGCCGCGTCCACGACAACCACCCTCCTCCTGTTGACCTCCACCAACTGTTCCAATTTCTGCTGCAGGAGTGGAACGCCATGCCTCAACAGACCCTTGTGACTCTGATCCAGTCCATGAGGCCTAGATGCGTGGAATGTGTGGGTGCAAATGGCGGACATACGCACTACTGAAGCTTTTCAATAAACTTTCTTGTGAATTGTCAATTTTGTGATTTTCAAAAAGAGGGGTTATGATGTTTGATACTTGATTTTGTCCAGAAAAATTGAATTGACACAATTGCAATGGCATTGACATGAAAGCTAAAGACATGAAATAAAATACGGTATAAGATGTTTTCCTGTGCGTTATGTCGTTTATTTTGGTGAGAGTTTTTCTGTTTGGCCCTTAACTTTTTGTGACCAGCTTAGTAGCAGCACCAGCAGCAGCAGTAGTAGCGTTAGTACTAGCAGTAGCAGCAACAGTAGTAGTAGTAGCAGTAGTAGTAGCAGCAGCAGCAACAGTAGTAGTAGCAGCAGCAGCAGTAGCAGTAGTTGTTGCAGCAACAGCAGCAGCAGTAGTTGTTGCAGCAGCAGCAGTGGCAGTAGATGTTGCAGCAGCTGCAGCAGCAGCACCAGTAGCAGCAGCAGCAGCAGTAGCAGCAGTAGTAGTGGCACTCTCCTGATTCCAGAGAGAAGGCTTTGGTCTGAAACAACTGGACGTGACGAGCCTCACGCTAGTAGGACGTAAGTCTCACCATTGAACTGACGACACGCGTGGCAGGTGTGTGTGCGGATGCTTGCTTGCGTCACGTGGCTATGGTTATGGGTAGAAGGGGGGGGGGGAGGGAGGGGGGGGGGGGGGGAGGGAGGGAGGGGGGAGAGGAGATGGGAGGGAGGGAAGGGAGACGTCTGTGATGTCCACATACCATCATCTCATCTCCTCCCCCCCCCCCCCCCCCCCCATTTCGATGTACACCTCCCCTTTCCCCCCACTTCACAAAATCCCTGTTGGTTTGTCTATCACTCTCTGTCTGATTTTGTTTGTGTGAACGAACCTAAAGGCTGGGG
>CM031625.1:8937334-8938990 GCA_018398815.1 Conus ventricosus | reverse complement strand
CGGTCTCATCTGTTCACGCCATCTGTCACAACGGAATCGGTCCCATCCGTTCACGTCATCTGTCACAACGGAATCAGTCTCATCTGTTCACAACGGAATCGGTCACATCTGATCGTGTTCTCTGTCACAACGAAATCGGTTGCATCTGATCATGTCATCTGTCACAACAGAATCAGTCCCATCTGATCATGTAATCTGTCACAACGAAATCGGTCGCATCTGATCGTGTTATCAGTCACAACCAAATCGGTTGCATCTGTTCGTGTCATCTGTCACAACAAAATCGGTCGAATCTCATCGTGTCATCTGTCACAACTACATCGGTCGAATCTGTCCGTAACATCTCTCACAACGAAATCGGTCGCATCTGATCGTGTTATCAGTCACAACCAAATCGGTTGCATCTGTTCGTGTCATCTGTCACAACGAAATCGGTCGAATCTCATCGTGTCATCTGTCACAACCACATCGGTCGAATCTGTCCGTAACATCTGTCACAACGAAATCGGTCGCATCTGATCGTGTTATCTGTCACAACCAAATCGGTCGAATCTGTTCGTGTCATCTGTCACAACGAAATCGGTCGCATCTGACCGTGTCATCTGTCACAACAAAATCGGTCGCAAATTGTCATGTCATCTGTCACAATGAAACGGATTGCAATTTATATCTTGTCAACCCTACGACGAAATCTGTCTCAAATGATCAGATTATCTGTCACATTGAAATCAGTCACAGCTTATCATACCATCTATCTCAACGAAAACAATCGCAATTTATATTGTCTATCTGAACGAAAGCGGTCGCAATTTATTTCATCTGTCATTACGAAATCGGTCGCAGTTTATAATTATCTGTCACAACGAAATCGGTCGCGACTTTTATTTTGTCATCTGTCGATCGGTAGTAACTTATGCCATCTGTCATAGAAAAATGAGTCACAACTGACTGTCATCTGTCACAGAGAAATCAGTCACAACTGACGTCATCTGTCACAGAGAAATCAGTCACAACTGACGTCATCTGTCACAGGGAAATCAGTCACAACTGACGTCATCTGTCACAGGGAAATCAGTCGTAACTGACGTCATCTGTCAGAGGGAAATCAGTCGTAACTGACGTCATCTGTCATAGGGAAATCAGTCGTAACTGACGTCATCTGTCATAATGAAATCAGTCGTAACTTATGTTATTTGTCAGAGGGAAATCAGTTGTAACTTACGTCATCAGTCACAGGGAAATCAGTCGTAACTGACGTCATCTGTCACAGGGAAATCAGTCGTAACTGACGTCATCTGTCATAATGAAATCAATCGCAGTTTACGTCATCTGTCACAGGGAAATCAGTCGTAACTTACGTCATCTGTCACAGGGAAATCAGTCGTAACTTACGTCATCTGTCACAGGGAAATCAGTCGTAACTTACGTCATCTGTCATAGGGAAATCAGTCGTAACTTACGTCATCTGTCACAGGGAAATCACTCGTAACTTACGTCATCTGTCATAGGGAAATCAGTCGTAACTTACGTCATCTGTCATAATGAAATCAGTCGTAACTTACGTTATTTGTCAGAGGGAAATCAGTCGCATCTGACGTCATCTGTCATAGGGAAATAGGTCGCAATTTGTCATGTCACCGGTCACAAAGAAATGGG
>CM031625.1:8927334-8932334 GCA_018398815.1 Conus ventricosus | reverse complement strand
GCAGTAGTTGAATGCTTTCTGAAACTTTTTTGCGGCCAAAAATTGTAATGTGGCTTATGAATTCAATTTTATTTCCCATTCTAAAATAAGTTCTAAGTGCCATTTGAGGTCAGGTTTTCGAACTATTTATATTCATACTGCCAACATTATTTGCTTCTAGGATTGCCGTAGTTGTTCTGGGGGGTTTTTAGGAACTTTTGTTGTCGTCAACCTCTTTGGTTTCATAATCACCATCTAGTGTACTCAAAACCATACAAAGTGCCTATTCCACCTTCTGTTCAAAGTCCGCACGTTGCAAGGTCTTTTAATTCTAAAGTTATACACCTCACAGGCGCTAATGTAACTCATGGTTTTTCTGGCCCACGCGGACAATTATTTTTTAGTAGCGTATTGTTTTTATTTCCAAACAATGTGCAGGTTATCACATTTCAGACTTTCCCTGTTTTGTCTTTGATTATTATATTAAATGATCCGACCCTCCCACTAACTAATCTTTTAACTGTAAATCAGGAATTGTATTAATTTCATAATCGCATTATGCTGCTTCCCTGACGGAAGGTCTTAAAGATGGAGGGCTCCTTTCCATCATATAAGTTTTCATCAGTGCTCAGCTCATCAATGAACACTAGAGTAATGAATGTAAAGCAAGATCGAGCGGATTTTCCCCCTCATAAGTGTTTTTTGTTGGACCAGCAATAAAACTATGAAGTGGGTAATTGCTGTTGTAAAGGCCTAACATTTAGACTAGCTCTTATCAAAAAAGTAAGATGTCCTTCGTCTTCAAGCGTAAATGTTTAACATTGTTTTTATGAATTTGCATTGTTAAGTTTGGAGTAATGTCAAGTTACTCATTGCTTCTTTTAGTGAGCTAAACCCGTATTAACCATCGGTATTGTTAAATGGCTCATTTTGGTCTGCTATGTTAACTTTTAGAACCTTATTATTCTTCTTGGTTTAGCTTATATTAACATAGACTTGTAAAATATTTCATGGAGCGCGACCGTTCTGGTTCGCATTTGTTTATTAATAGCATGTTCTTAAATCGAAGGGCTGTCCTTGAGTTGTTTTTGTTACAAAACATTTTTTAAAACAAATAAAATGAGTGCCTTCAAATTACTGATGCAAAACTATTCTGTTGGGCCGCACTAAATCTTAAAAAATATAACAACTGACACCCTCGACATTTCTGTGACCCAGACTGTCGCTTTTCATAAAAAGGTGAGTACTCCATTGAAGAGCTATCTTAACCCCCCTATTGAAAAAAAGAGCAATCAAGAAAGCGTGGTATAGTCATTCCGATGCAGTTTTATCAGAAACCAGTTAAATTTGCGTGTCTTGTGCAATCAACTGGGTGTGGAGTGGCAGTATGCTGATCATTTAAATCACCCATGATCTTTTGGTGAGGTCATGTGTACAGATTTCATTTCTATTACACCTTCAGGCGTATTTTGTCTGATCTGCAAGCTCCATTACCGATGACAAATTCGTTTTTATCCATATCAGCAACAGAATAGACATGAAGGCTTTTTGAAAGGATCTGTAACGAATTTAATATTACATCAGGGACAGACTTTAGACAAAGTTTGGATCATAATCATGGCATAGGCGTCATTATTTTCAGGGCACGATCAGAAAGTTTTCAAATTTGACCGGCGTTCTTCTGTCAAAATTGTTCAGCCTGGTCCATAGAGCAAGAGCATAAAACAGCATGGACAACATTTATCTTAGACGCTTCTATGGGACTAACTAGAGCGGAATAGAACGAATAAAAGACCTCTATTCGTACTTACGTTTTGGTGATTGCATAGGGGGCGGCAAGCACAGGCAAGATCGAGACATAAATGATCCTTCTACTGGCTTTGACGCGCAAAAACAATACTTAGCAATTTAGAGGACGCTATTAATTCTACAGTTGATTTTCCTTCAAGTAATCAAAGGTATAACCAACATGTTTTACAATACGCAGGACGAAGTAGACTTGCTGTTGGCACTGGTTTTATACATGTTGCCTTCTGACCCTCAGACTCCAGGATAGGTACAACTAATAAAACTATAATTATGAAATTCTTATAGCAGGCAATGAACAGAAGTTGGGAAAAAACGACATAAATTCTGAGCCAGTAATATTACAACACAACCACAAACCACCCAGGATTAAGTCATTAATCCCGAGGCCAACCCCCAAAAAGCCATTGAAGACTCAGCAAAGCTCGCGGTCTCTGTTCGCGATGACCTGAATATGAAAAGTCAGCGCTTTGTTCTTGGATTAAAAGGGCTGGATTACGTGGTCTTTAATCTTACTAAAAAATTAACCCAACTATAAGAGAACTAATGTCCATTTAAGTGCTCGGCCATAAAGCCAACTACTTGCTTGCAGTAGACAAAAAAGCCAGCTGACAATACCCCCTAATATACCCGGTAAAGAGTTATATCTTATGGCTAATTTTTTTAATAAATGCAAGTGATCAAGCTGTTTTTTTAACCTTGGATTTATCAGGCGATGGCGGGGACGGCACTGGACTTTGGGCCCTCCACCGCCACCTGTAATAGCCACACAGTGTACTTATTGCAAACCTAAGGCCGTTATAACGCTTGCTAATGTGACACCTTGCTCTCTAAACAGCGTTCGGATTCGTCTACTAGCGTTGTGTCTTCATATAAAATTCTTTGGATAGTTTCTCTTATTTGCTCACTTGAGTTGTAATTGTTCTCGGTTAGTAGACAAAACTTCTAGTCTTGCTGATCTTTCTTGTTCAAGATCATGTAGTCTTCGGGTTATTCTTTCTTTAACACCAGGCCCTACGATGCGGTCGTCAGCCTCACGAGTTTTTCTTTTTCTCTTTTTATATGCCCATCTAGTTCACCTAGTTTGCTAAATTGTTTGTTAATTCGCCTCTAATGGTTCTTAAAGCATGATCAAGGGCCGTTAGTTCTCGCATGGGTAGCGGTGAGTCGTGTATAGTCTTTAACGCTGTTTCTTCTGAAAAACTGGATTCTGCTTCTATTACATTTATTACTTCACCTGCTGATTGATTTAATTCTTTAAGTTCCATGTTTTGCATTTGGTTTTCTGTCGGGAGTTCTTGCAGTGTGTTTTGAAGTTTAGCAACTGCTTCTGCCCTTAATTTTGGCCTAACAAGGCCAAGGCGTTTTGATCTTTCACACTGAGTCTATTTCTAATTGAACCACGGCTAAAAACTTTGATGGGTCTTTTTTAGTTGTAAGCTGAACAAGTTGCCCTTTGATCGTTTTTCACAAACAAATGATCATCTTTTAATTCAAATCATTTGGGTCTATAAATTCGGGAGGTTCTTGACCTAAACTTTGGTACAATGATTTAAACCTTACTTTCTGTTAATTCATGCCACATTGAGAGCGTTTGAGCGTTTGCTGTGTCAAAGGGATCATTTCACTCATGTCGTCTCCACGATCAAAACATCATAATCTTCTTCGCCTTCAATTCCTGCCATGTTTTTAAATAATTAACTTTTTATTTTGCTTCATAAAAATGTCACAAACATATGGCTCGTTCTTGACCCGTTAATAGAAAGCTGAAAGACCCTTGGCGTGAAGGGAAATAAACGGAATATTATTGTTCCAAATAATCCATCTACTATTGATGCAGATCAATTCTTATTGTCAAATTTCCAGACTTAGGAGCGGAAGAATTGATTGTGCCAGGCTCTGCGCGTCTTACTTTCAAAATAGAGCTCGATTCAACAACAGACCAAACAGGACAGTTGTCCAGAATCTGGGACGGGCAATCGTTAAGAAAATTTCTATAAAACTTGAGGGGCAAGAAATATTTTCTTTACACAATGCAGACATATTTTTAACCTATTCTGATCTTGGCTAACCGGGAATGAAAGGGCTGATCTTGCGTTCAAGGAATTGAAAATGATGATGGACTAAAACAGAAAAGACGCCGCAGATGCTAAAGACAACAAAAAGCATGTAGCCGTAAAGTTTGCGTATGGAAATCGCTTTTCCATTCCCCTTTGATTTTGAGTTGTTAAAAGCGCATGCGCCATACTTTCAAGGAGCATTAAAAGACAGATTGTCATATGAACTAACTTTTAATGAATACAAACGTGTTATCAGATCATCAGACACCGAAGCAAAGTACAGCATTTCTGACAATCTCGTTAGAGTTTGACGTTGTTAGCAACCCTAATTTAGCAAGGCTGATTGGGCACCAATATGAGTCAGAATTAGTAATATATTACGAAGAGTGATTCATCATACAACATATCCTAGAAGCAGGGCAGACACTATATGGAATTTTAGTTTTAGTGTTGCAGCAAGATCGCTTAAAGGTATTTTATTGCTGTGCGAAGATGAAGAACCGTTCAAAGAGCAAGTGAAAAGTTTTTTAATCCAAAAATAAACGAAAGTACAATGTTCGATTGAGGGTAGTCCTAACCCAAAACTACGCTAGCGGGCTTAAACCTTATCAGCATTTTGATGAAATAAGAAACTGTTTGGGGGCGGGAGGTGTAGAAATCCAACAGTTGACCTTGTGTCTAAAGATTTACATCTTCACAATGTTAGGCTTGATGATTATTTAACAACGAAATACGGTTTATGGATTGACCTAAGGTCAACAGAGGATAATCAGTTGCATGGAAGCGGGAGAGCTGTGAGAGACGTAATAAACATTCAAATTGATAAAGAAGAAGAAGCCGATTAAAACGCTTAATGTACATTTGTTTTTATTATATGATGCGCAGCTGAATATTAAAGATAACAGATTAAAAGATGTATTATACTTAATTATTTTTTATTTTATAAAAAGCATGTCTGTTCAGGTTTATCCAAATGTGCCTACAGCGCCGCCAAAAGAAGAGATAGCAGGCAATTCTGCTGTTATAGAAACCCCTGAAGTAAAAACCTTTAGATTAAAACATTACGCAAATGCAGCAAGTACTAGAGCAAGACCTTTCAAAATACAGCAAAACCAAACGAAGGTATTTGCTGCCTTTAATGCTGTTCATGAAAAT
>CM031625.1:8917158-8926334 GCA_018398815.1 Conus ventricosus | reverse complement strand
TAAAGACTCGCCTTACTTTCATTTACTACAAGAAGTTTTAAGAAAGATGAAGGATGAATTACTGAAAGAGATCAAGGATTTGTTGGTTTAAGTCAACAATGTACAGTATTTCAAGCCAGGAGAAAATCATTACGAAAGCAAAGGAATATCTCGCATGTTGTGCAGTCAAACAATATCAGCATGACAACTACAAAGAACATTGTTTGGTAATAAGACTTTTCATCAAGACAACGTAAAACTACGATCTAATCTACATAGATCAACACAACTGATTAACAAAGAAGTCATAGATAGACAAACACAAAAACGGGTGTTTGTTATCCAGTAGTTTTCAATGCAATCGGGCACTGGAGGACCGTAAATTAATTAAAGCGGAACGTGCCTGGCGGGGCTTATCTGCAGTTCTTCCTTCACAAAGAATTTTTTTTTTTTTTTTTTTTTTTATTTTTAAAGGGATTGTTAACTTTGAAAAGAGGCTGGTTGTTTTTGTTGCCAGTTTCTCGTTAATATATACACGGCGGATTCATCTTTACAATTCTTTATATTTCATATGGATCACACGCCAAATTGGATCGTTGCCCGATGCGAGTGTCCCCCTTCTGCTTCCCCCGTACATAAAGGTACCTTACTTTCAATCCAAATGTAATAAGGTTTTTGCCGGATGAAGACTCCTCCTTCAACAACATTTATTGTTTTTCTTGATTCTTGTACTGGTTTTAGCCCATTTAAATTCTTCATTATTCATTGCGCTCAAAACTGAGGGGCAGTCTTCTAACCCATTCTGTGTTGCGAGAATTGCAATCAGCTCTCTTGATACATGTAGGAAGAAAAGTCTTTCGGCTAACTGTGTTAAAGTTTCAACTAAAGCCTGTGATCTGTGAACTCCTGAATGCCTCTTTTAATGGTAACTCTATGTTTCAACAATAATTGATTCACTTGGCCTTTAAAATCTTGTCCATCATCAACTTGAATCATGCGAGGGTAAGTTCGCGGGCCTCGCTGGTATATAGTTGTATAGCAACAGCAACAGCTAAAGCACTCTTTTGGGTTAACCGGCTCTGCATCTTTTGTACTTGAAGCCATTCATTTAATGACTGTGAGAGCGTACTTAAATCTTTTTTCGTTAATCCTATCATAGGTAAATATAGAAAATCATTGAAGATTTCGTTTGGAGTTGTTTGACAAGAGTGTCCTCTGTATTCGTCTAGGTGCAGGGAATAAATTTGCCAAATCGCTTGTTTAGATAACCATTCTTTGCAGTTTTGTTCCACTGACTCGCAGCTGCATGTCTTAGCTTTTGTATTGCTGTGAATGCCTTCCAATATCCTTTTGGCGAATAATAGATTTTGTTCATTTTTTATTCAGCAAATATTATGCGCAACAAAATACACAACAGTCATACAACCAAACAATAAACGCGATTTCTTGCATCTTTTGTTTTTTTTTCTGATGGTTGATAAAAGTTCACTGAAATTTTGGTGGGGGCAATGTCTCGAATGTTTGCCTGTTACTAGATAATATTTGTTTTATTGCTGATCAACATTTTTAAATGTGTAAGCTGCAATGCCCCTGTCTTTTCAGTGTGTCATAATAAATCTCACTGCTCAATCTCTGCCTTTCAAAGGCGTCTTGTGCAGCTGCTAGTTGCTCCAATAGCCTTGTTCTGTCTTTTCCTCATTCGCCGTCATTCCCCAGTTTAACAAATGCGAAATTACTTCCGCTAAAACAAGCGCATTCACCACAGCGCCGCCTATCATTATGCGAGTGGAAGCCATTTTTTTATAAATGTTATTTTTTTTCTTACATATTTATTATTCTCTGAAATTATTCCTTGCTTTAACTAGACAATCTTTCGTAGCAACGAAGCAGCAACAATAGCAATCAGTTTTGCTGATCCTCAAAGTCTAGTTTGCAAGATTCTCGGTTTAATTCTTAACAGCTTTTTTACAGCATTGGAGTATCCTACCTTTAGTCCTCCAATAACAGCAAGAAAATGGTATACAAGGTTAGCAACAGTTTTTCGTGCTCCCATATTTAAAAAATAAAATAATTCGTAATTATTTAAAAAAACATGAACAGCGATGATCTACTACAGCTACAAGGCAGCCTAAACCTTCTGGAACTTATGAATGACCAAGCTGAATGACCAAGCTATTATGCCCAAAAAGGAAGAGCTTTTATTCTTGGCAGCATGTGGAAAAACAAAACAGTTTCCTCGAACAGAATTCCAGCATTGAACAAATTCAAACAAATGACGGCGCAAGACATTATAGAAGTATCATAACAGGTATGAAGCGCAGCCTGGGGTCTAAGAAATGGTGAAACGTGTGGGGCAAACGTTCTTATTTGTACACTAAACTAGTCGTAGATATGCTCCCATGATTCTGAACAAGATCTTACGTAATATTACGCAAGATCCCATTTTAACAAATCAATAGAGTCTCTAGGGTGTGATTTTATACTATAGATATTGAACATTGTTTATCGCCCGTAATCATGGGATTTAATAACTTTTAATCATATAGATTATTTTCCCTTCAAAATGACGATCTGGAAAATCACAGAACCCGAAAACACTGAATCAGGTGGAGAAAGTAACCCAGAAAACGCTGAAATCAGGCGGAGAACATAAAAAAATCCTGGGCTGTTAAAGCCAGGAAGAAAAATAGCAGAGCGCAGTGGAACAGAACCAAAAAAAATTAATGTTACAGCATTATAAAACATAACACCGCCAGCTCCAGAACAATTGATTCTGCAGCTATATTAACTCCATTTGATAAAAGGCCCAAAGTCTTCATGAATATTGAACTAAAAACTGTTGCCATTTTTGGCGCCCCCCTTGCTGCATTTGGGGGGGGCAGTTATTATGCTATAAAATATATACACTAAGGCAACAGAAACGAAAGAAGTTAAAACAACCTGAACGCTAAATACAGAAAAAGACAACTGCAAACGCCATAAACGCCAAAACAAAGCTATCATTATGATCCATTTATAATGGAATAATATTTTTTAAATTTTTTTATAAAAATAGATCATGGCGTATTATAAAAATGTTAAAGTCAATAAATAAATACATAGAGTCTATAAAAGACATTTCCATAAGAACCCGAAATGTAATCAATTGTGGTTGCTTCGGATGTAAAAATCTCATTAAAATCATATACGAGAACTGCCTGAGCAAGACATTCTCACAATGACCGTTTTTTGAGGCGTGTGGTGGACATCTAAGACATCTACATTTAAGATAAAAACATAGATCTTAGGTCATAGATCATAGGTAACTTGAGAACAACTTGAGCGATTAAAAACTTAGCTAAGAAGAACTTCCTAAGACTTGTGAATGGACTTGAGGATGACTTGTAAAATGACTTGAGAATAACTAAGTAAGAAACTTGTGGAAAGACTTGAGAATGACTTATAAGTAAGAACTTGTGAATGACTTAGATGACTTGTGAATGACTTGAGATACTTGTAAATACTTGAGAATCACTTAAGTAAGACTTGTGGATGCCTTGAGTGTGCATGCGTGGGGTGGGGTGGGGGTGGGGGAACGTGCGTGCGTGGGTGGGGGCGATGCATGCGTGTGGGCAAGACAAACAAACAACAAACACACAATAGCCAGTCAGGGTGGGGTGGGGGGGACGTGCGTGCGTGGGGCAGGACAAAACACACAAACACCAACAAACCAACAAGAAGTAGAAACTACCGGGCTGTGTCCCTGAGCGCAACCTCAAACAACCCCAAGTGATCACCTAGGGTCCGCGTTTGGCCTAGTTTGCCGCTGAGCTTTTGCTGTGCTGCCAGCCTTGTAGTCAAGCGATCACATAGGGTCGTTGCCTAGTTTGCCACCAGCTTTGCAGGTTCTCACGTCATTGGGGCAGCAAGCGATCACATAAGGGTTGTTTGGCCTAGTTTGCTCTGCTCCTCTTTTCTCAACCAGCTTGCAACTGGCATGGCAAAGTAACAGCAATTACTGCTTGTGGCCGAGCTTTTATGGCGCTCTAATCGCAATAGTAGTACAATCCACATTGTATATATTGGAGCATTTATATGAAGATATGTGCCAACACTCTTACACTCACAACTTCTTGCCACTAACTCCTACTTGTTACTTCTTACTGCCTCTCCTCTTATTAACTCCTTACTTTATCTACATCTATTCCTCTACTCCTCTCCATACTGGTAGAGGTACTAAGGTCTGCCTAACCAATCTAGTTTGCCAGAACCCCCGAAAATCGCCATCCAGTTGCTAAGTTTAATAATGTTTTGGCGTTTGCTACACAGTTCCATTATAATACTGATATCCTAGCTTGTTGAATTTAGGATAGTTAAAAAAACACACAGAAGTTGAAATGAGTTTTCCTACATACGAATCAGACATGTTCACCATGCGTCCTTTAAGAAATAAACGCCATGTTTGATGCGGTTTTTTGTTTTTTAAACATGACTTGGGCTGTCTCAACCAACGCCCAAAAATCAACGCGTGATGAATGTTTTGCTTTTATTTTTGTTTTATCACCACATAGCGCCGCTTTTAAAAAGAAAGCATCTCATCAACAGTTTACACACTATTATAATTTAGCCTCAACTTGTTCGGTAATGCACTTTCATTTCCCTGAACCAAACCAACAAAACCTTGAAGATAGACGTCATTTCCAAAGCAGTCGATTCACTTTTTCTTTTTCTTCCACCCTCTAGGAAGCAATACTCTTTTTTCGGTTTCGGCGGTACGAACATGCTTCACCTGAATTCTTTTTTTTTAACAATACCTCTAACATGCAGTTTAAAGTAAAACATGTGATCTTTGAATAGCACAATTCTGTTCCTCAGTAAAAAACCGCACACCATTTTTAGAAATAACACACCAACACAGAACACAGCGCAATAAAAAAACGTCTTACCCGTCCGGTAGTCCAGTAGAAGAATGAGAAACCGGTGTTGGAAACCGTCTGGTGAGCGCATTAACTGCGCCCTCACACGGCGGAGAAGATTCGGAATGCGATGTCATATGCGCGATGCGCAGGCCCTGCGTGAGGGAAGTGGGTGAGGGAGTAGCAGGGCGGCAGTATTGATTTTTTAAGCCTCTCATTTTGTCGGCAGGTTGAGGCCTCGCGCAGCGCTCTGTATGAGTGTCTGTCATCTGGCCTGCTGTCTGTCCTGCCTGTCTGTCCGTCTGTGTGTGTGTGTGTGTTGTGTGTGGGGGTGGGTGTGTGGTTGGGTGTGTTTGGTGTTTGGGGGGTGGGGGGTGGGCGGAGGGGTGGTGGAGGGGTTGGGGTGCATGTGTGGAAGAGAGAGGGAGGTAGACAGCAGTCAGGAAGTGACAACAGAATAGTATGCGAAGAAGTGTTGTGTGTGTGTTGTGTTGTGATGTGTGTGTGTGTGTGTGTGGTGTGTTGTGTGTGTGTGGTGTGTTGTGTGTGTGTGTGTGTGTGTGTGTGTGGTGTGCCCGCCTCTCTGTCTGTCTGTCTGTCTCTCTGTCTCTCTTCTCTGTCTGTCTGTCTGTCTGTCTGTTCTGAGGGACAACTTAACCTAGGGTTTCTTCTCTTCTCTCTCCCCGCTGCAATTAACATACCGAGAATAATCATAGCCTGGTGCACCCACCCGTGTATATGGCGCGTTCCGCCACAACTGCTTTCCTGCGTTACACTATGGAAAATGTTTTCAGTCCTGGCTACTTTCCCTACGTATACTACGCTAACGTTTTGGGTATTTAAGTATTACTTGTCCCAAGAACGTAATATGCCACTTCTAGGTCACTTTCGCCGAAAACTTGTTGAGGCTAAATGGCGTAGAGTCGGCATATTACAGTTCCTCACGCACACACACTCACTCCGTGATGAAATCACACTTGAGTTTGCGGCATACCTGCCGTCGTATCTGTCGCAAACATGTCAACAGGGACCCCCCCCCCCCCCCCCCCCCAGGGACCCCCTCCTCCCCCCCTCTAACTACGTCCAGCGGGCGGTCCAGAACCATTGACGTACTAGAGTGATGGATTGTCATTTGTTGGCCGCTGTTCCACCAAAATAAAGCAGAAGACCAAAGGAGTCTCCTTTCCATAAGACACCCGGGAGAAGGCGTCGGCACTTCCAACAAGTGCACGCTCTCTCCATCCCCTCTATTGTAGAGGGGGGGGGGATCCCTCCATTCCTGATATCTACTAAACACCACCACCACCACCACCACACACCTCATTCCACCATCTCCCAACGTCATCTCTCTCCTCTCCCCTCTCTCTCCTCTCTCTCTCTCCTCTCTCTCTCTCTCTCTCTCTCTCTCCCTCTCTCTCTCTCTACTCTCTCTCTCTCTCTCCTTCTCTCCTCTCATCCCTCCTTCTCCCCCCCCTCTCTCTCTGTCTGTTTTGTACTATGGAGTACTTTATGAATAGTTTTTGTGTAACAATGTAAGAATTAGATTACGATGTGCTATGTTTGAATTGCAGTATGTCCTAAAATCTTCATCTTGCGTATTAACGATCGAAATCCTTTCAATCAATCAACCTCTCTCTCTCTCTCTCTCTCTTTCCCCCCATCTCCGTTCTCTCTCATCTTTCTCTCTCTCTCTCTCTCTCTCATCTCCTTCTCTCTCCCTCTCTCCCTCCTCTCATGCTCTCTCTCTCTTTCGCCCGTTCATCTAATTGTGTCATTGATTTTTTTTCACTCTCGCATCACCAAATGTAATCATGCATTGTTTTGTTTGCATTTTTTTTCATATACATTGTTTTGATTTTGTTTCTTTGTACATTATTTTTGTTCTTGCCCAGAAGCTGGTGTGTAAAAAAAAAAATAGTTATGCTTATTCATTACCCTCTTAATATAAAATTCGATGCTCTCTCTCTCATCTCTCTCTCTCCTCTCGCTTCTCTCGCTCTCTCTTCTCTCTCTCTCTCTCTCTGTGGTTCATGATTTAAAGAGCAAAAAGCATTCCTGCCATATTAATAGCAGCCATCAGTATGTAGAATTAATCTACTTTTGTTGTCGAGAAATGAAGGTGTAATAATCTATTTTTTTCCTATGTATGTAGAATAATCGTGCAACGCGGAGCGCTTTGGAAAAATGATGCTCTTGTAGTTCATAAAACACCAGATATGTTTATATTGATTATTGTACACCAACGCGCCTGAAAGTCTCTTTAGTGTTACAATTTGCTCCTCCAAATGCGGCTTTGGCCTTTTTGAATGAAATATCGTCTCTCTCATCTCTCTCTCTCTACTCTCTCTCTCTCTCTCTCTCTCTCTCTCTGGGATACTATTACTCTGTGTGTGTGTGTGTGTGTGTGTGTGTGTGTATGCGCGCGCGCGTGCGTGCGTGCGTGCGTGCGTGCGTGCGTGCGTGCGTGCGTGCGTGTGTAATGTTTTGCAATTTAGACGAGAGGGGATCGAACACGTGGGTGTCGAATATTTGAATTTCTCTTTTTGAATTTGGCTTTGGGTTCGTTTGGTTAAATCAAGACGTGGAAGAAGAAAGAAGCTTTCTAAGAGTTTTCAAACAAAAAAACTTATGGAATGAAGACGGCATGAATGGAACGACCATATTCAGAACAGCGACAGATTTAGAATGTATCGCGCATTTGATCATAATTCACACTGTGTACACACTTATTTGTTAATTGATATGGATAGACATTTAAAATTTATGATGACGAAGTTTCGTTTGGGAGTATCAAATTTAGCTGTGCATTATTTTCGTCTCAGGAATCATATATACTCTCGGTTGCTATGTTCGCTTCGTAAAGATACTAAAGAAGATCAACTGCACTTTGTTTTATGTTGTCACTACTCCTCCCGCCCCCCCCCCCCTCCCTCCTCCTCCACCGTCACCACCCCACCCCCCCCACCCCCCACCCCCACCCTCTCCTCCCTCCATTGTTCTAGGATGGTTACCCCCCTCTCTATCCGTATCACCTTTGATGTTGGGAGTTGACGTTAACTCCACCAAACCAACGTCCCCATATCTCTACTGACACCTGCTGACGTCATAGTCTGGCATAGAGCGAGGTGCAGGCCTATTAGAACTCACTCTGTATCCCCCCCCCCCCCCCCCCACCCCGCCCCCCCCCCCCCCCCCCCCTTTGCAAGGCTCACTAAGTCGGCCCCGCAGACGAAGGAGATACTGACCATGCTGACACAGTTTCCAGACACACACCACACTCGACAGACGTGGCCAGCCACACGCAAGACACTCTGGACATTTGCATATATGTATATATATATACCTGACCTTTCACCTTCCTTTATTATGCGCGACCGCCACTCTGCGCGAATGCTATACCGTTCAAGCGAAGAAATTGTTGAAGTCGCTGTGAGATGAATACAGAATAAAAACTTTGGCAGCGGTCAGATATTAGCAGTAAGACAAAAAAATGCTTTAATACCAACGGAGATAGCTGTCCATAAACTTGAGTGTTAGGCCTAGCTGACATAATTATTATGCGTACCGTTGTCGATGATCGTCGCTCTGCGGGTGAAGCCTACTCGTGCGTCGTTTCACACAAGTCTCACACTTGATTAAACATATTTCTTAATTCATCCGAGTTGAGGTAGTCTAGTCTCACGCGCTTCTTCTTCGCCTGCATGATACAGACTTTTCAATAATTGCCGCGTCTGAACTAATGAATACTCTGGGTGATCGAATTGATTACTGAATTGACGTCAGCAAACCAGTCGGCGTTTCAAAAGGAACGTAAGCCTTGCATGGGTTATTCACTCCTGATCCTGGAAAGCGATTTTGATTGGACAGTAGACTTGTTCGTCCATATTTTCTTCTCTTGCGGAATCACCAACAATCCCTTTTTGAAATTTGTTTCAATTTCTGTCTTCAGTCACCTCGCTTTGAACCTAGGCCATTTTGGTAGGGGAAGATAACCCTAATAGAAGATTGTTTTTATTCTACCAACTGTCCGCTCGCAGTGTATCGGACAGGTTCGGCCAATGCTTGAAACCGTATTGCTCAGCCCGTCAAGCTCCGAAACTTGCTACGTCTGCGGCCCCCCCCCCCCCCCCCCTCTACTGACACCCCCCCCCCCCCCCCCCCCCCCCCCCAAGGGGGCCGGAATAGCTCAGTTGGTACAGCGCCGGACTCGTAGTCTTGGGTTGCGGGTTCGAATCTTCGCCGAGCCGTTTCGGTACAGGGGATTTTTCCCTCGGAGTTAACATTGGTTCTGTCTCCATTTCC
>CM031625.1:8797158-8904658 GCA_018398815.1 Conus ventricosus | reverse complement strand
CCTGTGTGTGGCTAGGATTCAGTGTCTTTATCCTCACAACAGGAGTCCTCTGTGTGACTAGGATTCAGTGTCTTTATCCTCACAACAGAGTCCTCAGTGTGACTAGGATTCAGTGTCTTTATCATCACGACAGGAGTCCTCTGTGTGGCTAGGATTCAGTGTCTTTATCCTCACAACAGAGTCCTCTGTGTGGCTAGGATTCAGTGTCTTTATCCTCACAACAGAGTCCTCTGTGTGGCTAGGATTCATTGTCTTTATCCTCACAACAGGAGTTCTCTGTGTGGCTAGGATTCAGTGTCTTTATCCTCACAACAGGAGTCCTGTGTGTGGCTAGGATTCAGTGTCTTTATCCTCACAACAGGAGTCCTGTGTGTGGCTATGATGATTCAGTGTCTTTATCCTCACAACACGAGTCCTCTGTGTGGCTAGGATTCAGCGTCTTTATCCTCACAACAGGAGTCCTCTGTGTGGCTAGGATTCAGTGTCTTTATCCTCACAACACGAGTCCTCTGTGTGGCTAGGATTCAGTTGGCTTTCCCCAGCAGAGAACTCTTCGCTTGCAGGTAGAGCCGCCACCTTCCCCTATTTCTTCTTCTTCTGAACGAAACGAAACGAAACGACTGAACAAAACAAGCAGTAAAAAATCGCTTGTGGTTTGAAAAAAAGAAAATGGCACCGACTGAACGAAAGAAATAGCAAAAAGTCACTTGTGGCTCAGAAAAATAGCACTGACTGAACGAAACAAATAGTAAAAAGTCACTTGTGGTTGAGAAATATGGCGCTGTCTGAACAAAACAAGCAGTAAAAAGTCGCTTGTGGTTTTAAAAAAAAATGGCACTGACTGAACGAAACAAATAGCAAAAAGTCACTTGTGGCTCAGAAAAATAGCACTGACTGAACGAAACAAATAGTAAAAAGTCACTTGTGGTTGAGAAAAATGGCGCTGACTGAACGAAACAAATAGTAATAAGTCGATTGTGGTTGAGAAAAATGGCGCTGACTGAACGAAACAAAGAGCAAAAAGTCACTTGAGGTTGAGAAAAATGGGGCTGACTGAACGAAACAAATAGTAAAAAGTCGCTTGTGGTTGAGAAAAATGGCGCTGACTGAACGAAACAAATAGTAAAAAGTCACTTGTTGAGAAAAATGGCGCTGACTGAACAAAACAAATAGTAAAAAGTCACTTGTGGTTGAGAAAAATGGCGCTGACTGAACGAAACAAATAGTAAAAAGTCACTTGTGGTTGAGAAAAATGGCGCTGACTGAACGAAACAAATAGTAAAAAGTCGCTTGTGGTTGAGAAACTTGGCGCTGACTGAACGAAACAAGCAGTAGAAAGTCGCTTCTAGTGTGGTGGTGGGGGAGGGGGGGGGGGGGGGGGGGGGGGAGGGGGCATGCCACTGACTGAACGATGCACGCAGTGCCTGTAAACATTGGTTAGGAAAAGTGCGCCGGTTGTTTGAACACTGCTCTGACTGCACAGAGGATGGTTCAGTTCGCGTCATTAGCAGCAGCCGGCTCAACCCGTCACCGTCATGTTGTATTTCTTTCTTTTCCCTTTTCAACGCGTCAGGCCATCACAGTGCGCTAAACAGCTGGCAACACACACACACACACACACACACACAGGGGATCGTCGTGTCAGACAGAATGGAAGTCCTGTAAAACAGCAACTGGTGTTTGTTTGTTTGTTTGTTTTAATGGGTTTTTTTTTTTAATTTCAGTTTTTAACATTAAGGTGATGAGTGACGTATGCTCTGTTCTTGTGACACACTTACCCTTGTGTGCCGTGTTTCGTTTTTTTGTTGTTTTTGTTGTTGTTTTTCGTTTTTTTTTATTTCCAGAGAAGTTTTAGAGCTGTGCGCTCTTTTGCTCGTGTTCCCGGGTTACTAGTAACTCCTCGTTCGTTGCTTGTTTCGATTATTCGTACATGATTTTGCACCGCATGTGCGCGAGACTGTGTGCTTGAGTGTCTGTGACGTGGTTTTTTAGTGTCTAAAGATAACAGATAAAGAGACTCCATTCAAGACTCGATTCTCCTGTCTTCTGTTACTTTCTGTTGCAGTCGTTCTATTGTCATGACATGTCTCTTTTCGACGTTTCTTCCAAATTCCGCGCATTTCGTTCAAAATCACGACTTCCCGTGGAATGCTAAAGTTATCTCATCAACATTGTCTCCAAGTTTCGTCCTCTTGTAATCTTCCTTCTTCTTCTCTTAATGTCCAGTTGCTGGCGTTCAGATTTGTAGATACACAAAGAATTCAGAATATGCATGGCATGGGAGAAGGAGGAGGAGGAGGAGGTGTGTGTGTGTGTGTGTGTGTGTGTGTGTGTGTGTGTGTGTGTGTGTGTGTGTGTGTGTGTGTGTGCGTACGTGCGTGTGTGCGTGCGTGCGTGCGTGTATGTGTGTGTGTGTGTGTGTGAGAGAGAGAGAGAGAGAGAGAGAGAGAGTGTGTGTGTGTGTGTGCGTGTGCGTGTGCGTGTGTGTGTGCGTGTGAGTGTGTGTGTGTGTGTGTGTGTGTGTGTGTGCGTGCGTGCGTGCGTGCGTGCGTGCGTGCGTGCGTGGTGTGTGTGTGTGTGTGTGTGTGTGTGTGTGTGTGTGCTATTTGGGTTTGTCTCAGCCCTCTCAAACTGACCATGTAGAGGGAGGGGGGACATAACAGATTCTGGGGGCAGGTTGTTCCAGTCACAGATGGATCTGATCCGGATCTGGATGTGCAGTCCTGAGAGTCAGTGATGACTGTAGATCACGACGAGGGAGAAGATAGGGGGGGGGGGGGGGCGGAAGTAGCACGAAAGAACGTTGAATTGCTCATGATGATGGTCAGGCAGGCAGGACTGATGTTGAAGTCCCCAGCAGTGAGTCTGGATCTGTGGAAGAGGGTTGATGGTGGTAGTCGGCGTAGCAGGGAATGTGTTGATACCGCTGGTTGTCTCTCGTATAGGGACTGGTTCATCCACATTTCCATGAGATGTGTAGGCGCGGGGAACATCCCGTGTCGGAGCTAGAACACGCCAGACGTAGAACGTGAAACGACGGTTGGTGGAGACAGCTTCTGCTGCTGAACCGCTGAGGCTTCAGGTGAACACACCGTCACACATGTCAGTCCGGAATGGAGTTTTGTACAGCACGGCCCTTCTTCAGTGAGAGAAGTTTTCACAGGTTCTCGAGGCGACCGTAAAGAGGAAACAGTCTTGTGTCTTTTGCACGCAGGCCACTCGTTTTACACCCTTCTTATCTTTTCAAAGGTGAAGAATCTCCATTCCATCCATGTCATGTACCACTCACAGTGAAACATGTTCTTTCAGAGTATTGGGACTTGCATGATGTGAGACATAAACGTTTTACAGCAGACTCCATGAAAACCTTGTTCAGAGATGTCCCAACTGACGTGATCTTTCAATTTCTGAGGAGATTAACATCGTTATCTGATCTTAGATTTTTACGGATGAAACAGTTTTACGGAATTTCCTATGTGTTTTTGGAAGGTGTGTTTTAAAGAGTTGTGTTAATTAATATATACATTTGTTTTAATGACTTGTGAGTTGACTTCAACGCGGTGACAGCCCTGATATGGCCCTTTGCGGTCGGCTCGGCTATAAGCAACATTATTATTACCATCTTCAATGAGACACTCCATCGCTCTCGGCAAGCGAAGGCCAGTGCTGTCCGAGCATGTGGTCAACACTTGAGGTCTGATGCTCCTGTGTCTGTTCAGTTCAAACTGGCTGGCTGTTCGCTGGATCATCTGCAACACACACGTGTATGTACCCATCCTGTCTCTCGCCCAGTCGAATATTTCGTGCCGGTTTTGTGTTGGCCAAGTTGTCCGGCTGTTTTTCTTAATGTGAATAGCCCCTGTATGGGCCTGTGCACATATATATTCATCTGATCTGTATTAGAAGAGTTTGATCATGATCAGTTTTGTTTTGCAGCAGTCTCATAGTTTCGGGAATGGTTTGGGATTGTGATGTGATTAGATCTGGTTTTAACTTGCCGATACCGTCTCTATAGACAGCTGGGATATGGAAATGATTTCGTTTACTTGACATTTTCCGTCATGCGAAAGTCTGACGTTTGATGTGTGCTCGTGGTTGAGGAGGGGAGAATAGCCAGTGTGGTGGGGGGGGGGGGGGGGGGGGGGGGGGGGGGGGACTGTGACTGGGAACTGTTTTCAAGTTGGGGAAGGTCAAGGTTGTTCCTCGGAGCTTTCCGTTCCTTTTTTTTTTTTTTTTCTACCCCTATCGGCCATTTCATTTCTTCCTGTGTTAGTTTTAACCTTGGATTTCAATTCATTCACAGCTCTGATTCGGTTTGCTCGTAGTCAGACGTCGCCCTAAAATGAAATTGTCACTTCCGATGCCCATGTTACCTTCTTATCATCTTGGTGTTACCTGTGTAGTTTTAGAATAGCTTCCCTTACTTCGCTCCCTTCTGGGATGATTGCAATTATCTCCACCTGTCATACCACCTTTGGCAAAGTGAGCGTGGACCAAGCGTTGCGAAATGAGAGCACCCACAAAACGGAAACGCAGGAACACTGCAGTGTGCTGATTTTTGGCTTGAAAGTATATGATACTGCCTGTTTGGCTAGGTGCCCTTGCCATGTCAAACTCATGCAAACTACAGATAATTGAACTTGGCCATTGTCGTTTCTCATGGTACAATATTAAACTCGTGGTAAGGCATTCCTGGATTTATTCTTTACCAATTGTCCAGGCGCTTTAGGCAATCAGGAATTAATTGCAGGCCTGGGTGATCATGACATAATTCTCTTAGAGAGCAACTTTCAACCATTTCGAATTTGGACCATCTTGACAAATATGACTTCTTAAATAACGCCAGCATGGTTTTAGACAGCGAAGGAGTTGTGAGACTCAACTTATAACAACTCTCAATGATTTTAATAACTGTCTTAACAACAGACAGCAAATAGATGCAATTTTATTAGACTTTTCTGAAGCCTTTGATAAGGTTGACCATGAGGGCCTGCTGCTTAAATTAGAACACATCGGCATTGGCGGTTCTTTGCTAAAATGGGCTAGATCATTCCTCGTTGGGAGAACGCGGGAAAGTTGTTGTGGAAGGGTCGTCATCCCATTGTAAACCAGTCTTGTCAGGTTACCACAGGGAACTGTTCTGGGGCCCTTGTTTTTCTTAATTTATATAAATGACATAAGTAGAAATCTCTCCCCTGGAACTACTATAAGGCTTTTTGCAGATGACAGCTTAGTATATAGAACAATCAGAAGCAAGAATGATACACGCATTCTACAAGAAGATCTAAACGCTTTACAAGAGTGGGAAAAAGAACTTGGAAAATGGAATTTCATCCCCAAAAGTGCAAAGTGTTGCATATATGTAACAAACGCTCACCAATTAGATCAGATTATTCTATCCATAATACTATTCTTAAAGAAACCAGTGCTGCAAAATATTTAGGCGTGATTTATAGATAGACGTCTCAAATGGAAAGAACATTACAATTTAGTATGTAAGAAAGCAAATAACATTTAGCTTTCTTATACAGGAATATCAATGACTGCCCCCAAAAGGTTAAAGACGACTGCTACAAAACACTGGTTAGACCAGTACTGGAATATGGTTGCTCAGTTTGGGATCCTTACCATCTAAAGGACATTGATAAACTCGAAAAAGATTCAGAAGAGAGCAGCACGGTTTCGTAACAGGGAACCACATCAGAGAAAAGGGGAATACTAGGAAGAACATGAGGAAATTAGAATGGAAACCCTTAGAAGAGAGAAGAGCTTTTATCAAACTTAACATCTTCTTCAAAGGCAGAGCTAAAGTAATTGATATTCCAATGGAACAACTGGTATTCAATAAAAGTAGCACCAGGAGTGGCGGTCAATGTTATACCATACCTGCATCAAATATTGACAGCCACTTACATTCTTTTTATCCCAGTTCTGTTACGGCTGTGGAACTCACTGCCGGGTGCCATCAAGATTGCCACAAATGCAATCTCATTTAAAAATCAAATTGATACGCAGTTTTGAGATCTGCATATTGACGATTTTCTATTTTAACTTCCCCAGATATTTTACTGTTACCTGGGCCTGAATTTGGCCATTGCTTTTAACTTCTTGAATATCGAGTGCGACCCCTTGTTGCCAAATTTGCTCCAGGGGCCAACAGTCTGAGTCGCACTATTTTATGTCATTTTATTTTACTTTTTAACATGCGCGCTGGTGACCTACTCGTTTTTCAGTGAACCAGTATTTTAGGAAGAAGAAGAAGAAGAAAAACCCCTAAACGTACCATCAGACTCTGGAACCAAGCAGACTTACCAAAATTGCGCAGGGATACTCATGATTTCAGTCGTCTTTTTCTGAGGTCCCATAGTGTTAAAGATAATGTCAGTGACCTTTGGAAGTGTATAAAAACTAACTTGGAGTTTATTATGGATGACAACATACCTACTAAAATATACTTCAAGCAAGAACCACCAGCCATGGATTACTACAAAAACTAAACGTTTGTTGAGAAGGAAACATCGTTTCTTTAAGAAGATGAAACTTCACCCTAATTCAGAAAGATTACTGGTTAGGTATAAACATATTAAGAGAAGGTGTCAGAGAGAATGTAGTCTTGCTCACTCCAATTATGTTAATTCAATGATTTCAGAAGGTGATCATCAAACAAGAAATTATGGTCTTACTTAAGGAGTAAGAGACAGGACAACATTGGGATTCCAGACCTGAGAAACAACCAGAATAACCTAATACAGGACCTGAAGGGAAAGCATATTCATTAAACAAGCAGTTTTGTTCAGTTTTCTCAAATCCCAAGCCTTTAATTAACGTTAGACTAAAGGATGATGATAAACTCCCTGAAATGCAAAACATCAAAGTAAACAAAGCAGGAGTATTTAAGTTACTGACCAACATCAATGAAAACAAAGCTACTGGTCCTGATGGCGTTCCTGGCAAGCTCCTAAAATTATGTGCCAATGAATTGAGTGAGGTATACCAACTATTTTACCAAGCTTCATTGGACCAGGGAGTAATACCTGATGAGTGGCGAGATGCGAGCATTGTTCCCTTATTCAAAAAGGGTGACAAAACAAAAGCAGAGAACTATAGACCTGTATCTCTTACATCTATATCAGCAAAACTACTTGAACACATAATATATAGTAGCATAATGGACCATCTTGACAAATATGACTTTTTAGATAATGCCCAGCATGGTTTTAGACAGCGAAGGAGTTGTGAGACTCAACTTATAACAACTCTCAATGATTTTAATAACTGTCTTAACAACAGACAGCAAATAGATGCAGTTTTATTAGACTTTTCTAAAGCCTTTGATAAGGTTGACCATGAGGGCCTGCTGCTTAAATTAGAACACATCGGCATTGGTGGTTCTTTGCTAAAATGGGCTAGATCATTCCTCATTGGGAGAACGCAGAAAGTTATTGTGGAAGGGTCGTCATCCCATTGTAAACCAGTCTTGTCAGGTGTACCACGGGGAACTGTTCTGGGGCCCTTGTTTTTCTAATTTATGTAAATGACATAAGTAGAAATCTCTCTCCTGGAACTACTACAAGGCTTTTTGCAGATGACAGCTTAGTATATAGAACAATCAGAAGCAAGAATGATACACGCATTCTACAAGAAGATCTAAACGCTTTACAAGAGTGGGAAAGAACTTGGAAAATGGAATTTCACCCCAAAAGTGCCAAGTGTTGCGTATATGTAACAAACGCTCACCAACTAGATCAGAATATTCTATTCATAATACTATTCTTAAAGAAACCAATGCTGCAAAATATTTAGGCGTGATTATATACTGACTTCAATAAAAAAAAACGCGAAAACAAAACAAGCTGAAGGTTGGGGGTGAATTTTATTAGTCACAATTGTACAGAGTGGAAGCGATAATTCAACGTGATTTGATTCATTACACTGGTAATGTGTGAAAATGTCATCAGCAATATGTTTTTTGTGTGGAAAATTCAAGGTCACGTGACAAACCAGCTTGAAGTCCTAATACCGTGTGTGGCCACCATTTGCGTTGACAACTGCTTGACACCTGCGGCTCATTGAGTGGACCATGTGGTTGAGGCGTCCCCTTGGCACACCAGCCCACACATGGACGATGGCCTGGTGAAGTTGAGCCGCTGTTGCTGGTCGTGGACGCAGGAGGTCAACCGTCTGCCAAGTTCATCCCAAAAATGTTCTATTGGGTTTAAATCGGGACTGAGGGCTGGCCAGGGCAGCACATTGACGTTGTTATGCTGAAGAAATTGCTGGGTGGCCCTGGCGGTGTGTGGTCTTGCATTGTCCTGTTGGAATGTCCAGTTTGGGTGTTGCGCAAAAAAAGGATCGACATGGGGTCTGAGCACCTGGTTGATGTAGCGCTATGCATTGACACCCTGTCCGCAACCAGGACCAATGTTCTGAAAGATGACTGGTCCTATGGCGTGGTTAATGCCAATTGCACCCATATCATAACATTCGGGCCTCCCAGGGGTTCCGCTCTACCACACAGGAGTCAGCATAGCGTTCACCAGGTCGACGCCATATTCTGACACGACCGTCAGCCATGTCAATACAAAAACGGCTCTCATCTGAGAACAGTATGCGTCCCCACTGCTGCCTGCGCCAGTTGATTCGGGCTTGTGCCCACTGCAGCCTGTCCTGCCGGTGTCTTGGTGTCGGTACCGGACCTCTGTGAGGACGCCTACATGCCAGCCCGTTCTCCTGAAGATGCCGCCGCATAGTGTTGAGGCTGATTCGTTGCTGGAGATTCCCAGGCACCTGTTGAGCAGTGTTAGCGGCTGTTTGCCGCCTGTCCCGCAGATGGGTTCGGACAAGATGGCGATCCTCTCTTTGTGTGGTGACCAAGGACGGCCTGGCCGGGGACGATCATCAGTGGTACCAGTGACTCGCATGCTGTGCTGCAGACGATAGATGGTTGAGATGTGGACGTTAAAGATGTTGGCGACCTGCCTGGCATCCACACCAGCCTCCAGATGGCCTAGGGCATGATTGCGTTCCTCTGCTCGTAGTCTTGGCATCTCTGTAGCGCTCAGACGGCAAGTCGTTTTCTGAACCTTGTAGCGCGGCTTTATAAAGGCTGCATGCCTGCGTACTTGTCGCTGGTTAACTTTGCTCTGCATGGTGTGCACGTGCCTCACATGCAGCAACCAGTTTGCCATTTTTGTTGACCCTCCAATGCCGGGAATGATGTGTTGCTCACACAATTTTTTCACTGCACGTGTGTCTTGGACCCAAACAACTTGCCACAATGGTTCAATATTGTATATTCACCCTTTTCACCGAAAAATAGCCTTTCAAATTTTCGCGTTTTTTATGGAAGTCAGTATAGATAGTCATCTCAAATGGAAAGAACATTACAATTTAGTATGTAAGAAAGCAAATAACATCTTAGCTTTCTTATACAGGAATATCAATGACTGCCCCCAAAAGGTTAAAGACAACTGCTACAAAACACTGGTTGGACCAGTACTGGAATATGGTTGCTCAGTTTGGGATCCATACTATCTAAAGGACATTGATAACCTCGAAAAGATTCAGAAGAGAGCAGCATGCTTCGTAACAGGGAACCACATCAGAGAAAAGGGGAATACTAGGAAGAACATGATAAAATTAGAATGGAAACCCTTAGAAGAGAGAAGAGCTTTTATCAAACTTAACATCTTCTTCAAAGGCAGAGCTAAACTAATTGATATTCCAATGGAACAACTAGTATTGAATAAAAGTAGCACAAGGAGTGGCGGTCAATGTTATACCATACCTGCATCAAATATTGACAGCCACTTACATTCATTTTATCCTAGTTCTGTACAGCTGTGGAACTCACTGCCGGGTGCCATCAAGATTGCCACAAATGCAGTCTCATTTAAAAAACAAATTGATACGACAGTTTTCAGATCTGCATATTGACGATTTTCTATTTTAACTTCCCCAGATATTTTACTGTTATCTGGGCCTGAATTTGGCCATTGCTTTTAACTTCTTGAATATCGAGTGCGACCCCTTGTTGCCAAATTTGCTCCAGGGACCAACAGCCTGAGTCGCACTATTTTATGTTATTTTATTTTTACTTTTTAACATGCGCGCTGGTGACCTACTCGTTTTTGAGTGAACCAGTATTTTAGGAAGAAGAAGAAGAAGATTAGACGCCAAACATTGGCTAGCAGTTTCTGTGTGAGAGAGACCTAATAAAACTTGGAAGATTTCGTTCTCATCTTCGCCCACACCTTTTTTTTTTCTCTCTCTCTCTCTCAACATATCTTCATATTTTTCTTTCTTTTCAATTTTTTTCTTTTCTCTTTTTTTTTTTTCCTTCTCCCTTTTAATAAATTGAATTGAGCTCAAAGCAGAAGACTTCCGTCTATTCATCACGGCGTATCTTACGCAACACTTTATTTTATGTTGCTGTTGTTTTGGCATGATTTGATTTTAACAGAACGATTTACCAGCGTGCAGGACAGAGTAAATTCAGTCCATGTTTTAATAATCACCTTCAAAAACAAAATTGTTGGACACGCACAGATATTCTTTTTTTTTTTTTTCTGGGCTCTCCTTCCCTCTTTCATTTATTTTTCAGATTTCAGCTTTCAGATCGAGGGCTTTCCAGTGTACAGTGCCTGGCTTCAAGTGAGGTACCAGCCTGGTCTGGCATTCACGGTCGACCTGGTAATCAACAACGTCAACTGAATAGAGATGGATCCCCACCCCACCTCCTCAGTCTGAATTGTGTTTGTAGGCAGTGGAATTGCTTGGTCTTTGTTTTGACCCTTTTTCATTGTTCTGCCTCAGTGCGTAACAGGCATTGGATTCCCTGAACCAATGTTCCAAGGTCCGTAGTTTGAAGCCTGTGTATGGTCCGTGTGTGTGTGTGTGCATGTGTTTTATGTTGTCAGTACAACCATGAGTTAATCTTCAGTCAGTCAGTGTTACGAGTGTGTATGTGTCTCACTGTGCGAATGTGTGTGTTTGCAATTGTGTGTGGTCAGTTGTGTGCATGCGTGTGTGTGTCTGAGTGTATGCTTTGTGTGTGTACATGTCACACTGTGTGTGTGTGTGTGTGTGTGTGTGCGTGCGCACATGCGTGTGTGTGGCTTTGTTTTTAACTCTTCCCTTTCCACTTAAATGGTAGTCTGGACACTAATCTTTCAAAACAGACTTTAATATGGTGCCCTCTTTGCAATAACCTCTCTTCAGAAAGTCTGCTGTGCACTAACCTCTCTTCAGAAAGTCTGCTGTGCAATAATCTCTTTTCAGAAAGTCCGCTGTGCAGTAACCTCTCTTCAGAAAATCCGCTGCGCAATATCCTCTCTTTGGAAAATCCGCTGTGCAAAAACCTCTCTTCAGAAAATCTGCTGTGCAATAACTTCTCTTCAGAAAGTCTGCTGTGCACTAACCTCTCTTCAGAAAGTCTGCTGTGCAATAACTTCTCTTCAGAAAGTCTGCTGTGCACTAACCTCTCTTCAGAAAGTCTGCTGTGCAATAACTTCTCTTCAGAAAGTCTGCTGTGCACTAACCTCTCTTCAGAAAGTCTGCTGTGCACTAACCTCTCTTCATAAAGTCTCTTGTGCAATAACCTCTCTTCAGAAAGTCCACTGTGCAATAACCTCTCTTCAGAAAATAATTGGATTTATACATTTGTCGTTTTTTTTCTTTTATGGGCTTTTTATTTTATTTTTTTACTCCTCCTTCCCACCCTGATCAATCCATTTTAATTGTCTTTTTGATCAAGGGTTTTTCAATGTGAAGTCTCATTTTATGTGATTTCAACCTGGTCTGGCAATCACGGTCCACTTAGCCGTAAATAGCATTACCTGAAAAGAGATGCCCCCCCCCCCCCCCCTTCCTCATTATTCAGTTCTGTATGTATTAAATTGTTTCATCTTCATTTTGACCTTTTCTATTTTTCACTCTCAATGCCCCAAAAGTACCAAATTCCTTCATCAGTAAATCAGAGTTACAGAAATGTCCAAGCTTTATCATTTGAAACCTGGGCATTTTTTTCAGTCTCCCTTTTCCACTAGATGTTAGGTGGTGGTCTGGGTGCTAGTCTTTTTAAACTTGACCTCAAGACCTTCGTCCAAGAACTACTATTCAAAAAAAAAAAGTTGGTTTAAGCACATATTGTTTCTGTGGACTTGACTCTACCCTTTTTTTCTTATTTATTTATTCTTTTTTTTAAGCTGTCAGTTTTGGTCTGTTTCTGATCAAGACTTTCCGTTGCATAGCATCCTGTTTCATGTCCCTTAAAGCATGTAGGAACCCACCACAACAGGAAGTTAATTAGGAAATCCTACTGAACAGAAAAAAACAAGAGACCGGTAAAAAAATAAAAAATAAAAAATGGGGAATAAAACACAGCGACTTAGCAGCAGTGCATTGTCTCCACTGGTGGTTTGTATCACGATGACTTGATTATTGGCTGCCCTTGCATCTTGCCAGTGCTGTAACAGGACATGCCGCGGTGTGGCTGTGGATAGTGAGCCAGTAGGAGCGGGGGGAGGGGGGGCGGGGGGGGAAGAATGCTACTGAAGAGCCACAAAAGAGAGGACAAAAAAAAAAAAAAAAAACCCAACAACAACACATGATGATGCGCACACTGTCTCTTCGTTTCATGAAGATCTACCCAAATTGCATGCAAACAATAAAAAATCAACTGACAGTTGTTGCTGAGAAAACGGCGGAAACTGCTATGATCCATGCCGGTCTGTCCTGGCAATGGATGGAATCATCAACATGCCCTTAGTTTTCACCATCCACCTCTCTTCTTGGACTTTTTTTTTTTTCTCTTCTCAAAAAAAAAAAGCAAATGCAGTTGTGTGTGTGGCCCTGGTGCGTTTTGCAGTTTATAATGAAACTGACAGATTTCTTTCACACGGAAATTCAGTAGAAAGTGTTATGTAAAAGAACAATTTGTCTCTATTGCAGGTGAGGGAGGAATCACATCACCTTTACACATTTCACATCCCACTCTCTCTCCCCCTCAGCATTGGAACAAAACGAAAAGGAGGTCCACCAAACGTGTCTGGCATTCATGTTTTTCTTTTTCTTCTCTCTTTTGTTCCATTCTAACTGATTGCTTCCCCTACCTGTCTCACAGGAAAAGAAAACACAAACACACACAATTTTCGTCTGATCATTTTGTGCTTGTGCCGTGGTCTTGGCATAGGTGTATTAGGGTGTCTATGGACAGTTTGTTTACCTTTCTACACAGAAACATGTTTGTGTTATGTATTTTGACAACCCTTGTGTAGTTGACTGTGTATTTGTTATTTGTGACAGAGACAGAGACACAGAGAGAGAGAGTGTGTGTGTGTGTGTGTGTGTGTGTGTGTGTGTGTGTGTGTGCGTGTGTGTGTGTATGCACAAGCGCATGTGTGTGCGAGTGCACTTGCACACAGTGTACTCGCACAAATGCAGGAAAAGGCACTCTCCACAAACCAATCATCCAGCCACAACAAAGATGAAGCAACTACAATCGAACATTTATTCCTTCATGACGGGAGGAAGCATGGAGTATGGGGGAGGTGAGAGGCAAACCCCCACCCCACACTCCCACAGACGATGGAATTCACTTGGTGAGCTGTGAAGGTGGTGTGAAGAAACCTGCGCCTTGCTTGCTGGCTGCTCTCGACGGTGCCAGACCCAGCAGCTTCTGAATATTCTGCAACGATTAAAAAAAAAAAAAGAAATCAATGGTTTACTGCCCCACAAAGCTGTCATTTGGGTTTTCTGATGTTCAGTTACTCCTCTCTCTCCTCATCTCTAGCTGTGCTATTTTGATGTAGACAGAAAAAAAATGCTCTCTTCAGCCTTAGTTTCTCAAGAGTAACCAATCAAAAAGAGAAAAAAAAAATTAAAGACAACTGCACAACACTACAACCCTCATCAAAAGATTAGAAGTTTTACGGATTTTGCTGCATCCAAGACATTAAAAACCTGAGCTTACAGTCCTTACAGTTTTGCCAGATGCTCACTGATCTGACTGTCCCATGCAGCAAAGTTGCACAGAAAAATCTGCATTTATAAAGAGGCAGAACTTTTCTTCACAGGATTGACTGACTTTGAAAGTACAGCCAAATTTTCACAGATGTGACTCTGTAGGTGGGAATAGCGCCACCTGAAAAAAAAAAAAGGAAAAGGAAAAAAAAAAAAAAAAAGACTGAATTTTACAAAAAAAAAAGAAAATGACTCAAATGCCCTAACCTTCATAGCCTTCTGTTCTACACTGGGTGTGTACTAGGTATTACAAGAACAACAAAGAAAACCCAACCCACACAGGATCATGCTAAACGTTCTTTCGATCTGCGTTTTAACAGTAAAACCTGTTTCCAAATCAGATTGACAGAATTTAAGACATGCCCTCTTTAATCTGGGACATCCGGAATACAAACTTTTAGAAACAACATGAACTTCAACATCTATGAGCATAAAAATGATGGGACAACATCTGTTACAAGTGATTTTCACATCAATGTTGTTTGGAACATGCAGCGACTGGTCTACAGATTAAGAAGTAAAGTACAATTTACCATCTGCTACAGAACTCAAAATCTATTACAACCTGACCCTACTGTGACCAAGTCACATGGAAAAGTGGTGAAAGTGCAAAAACAACTCATTCTGTGGCAATGGTCAATTGTTCTATAGTCAAAGATCTCTAGCAAAACCTTTCCACCTCACACAAATAGTTTGTTGCCTGTGTCTTTAGTCATGTTTTTGCACAGGACTGGCAAGAACATGATCGTAATTATCCATGTCAAGGGAAACAACTGCATCATCTCAGTCTTTTTCAGTGCAAGACCTACTCCCCTTCCCTAAACTGTCACCGACAGAACTCCCCTGCACTCCATTCTGTTTCAAATGTTTTTAAACAAAACAAAGAAATACCTTATGGTTTGCTTTCTCCTATCAAAATTCTTTGCTGATTGACTTATAACTTCTGTCACAGTACTCATGCTTAACCTCTGTTGATTTGTTGCAGGACAGAGTTCCAACGGCACAACAAAGAGAATGACAACGACGACAATGACAATAATTCTCTATTTCACATCGGTAAAAGTATTGGCTTAGTTAGCCATTTTTCATACTTGCTGCTGCTATTCTATGAAGCTAGTACTAAACGACACAATCTAAGCACCAAAACATGATTATACAAACAACATTAACAATCCAAAACATGATTATACAAACAACATTAACAATCCAACCAAGCAACCAACAAACAATAAGAAGCACCACCAGGAAGCAAGTACTGACGAATAAAGAATGAAATGAGGTGCATGATCACCCCCCCCCCCCCCCCCCCCCCCCCCCCCCATGTCCCAGTCCCAGGTTAACCTCCACACAGACCTGCTGGTGGCTAAACCCCTTTCATGTGCACACGCACGCACAACATCAACTATGCGTGTTCAAGATCCTGCGACCCGTATCGGCCTTCACTGGGTTATAGGAAACACACACACTCACACACACACACACAAACACATACCCACACACACACAATATCAAATATGCATGTTCAAGATCCTGTGACCCATGTCAGCCTTCAGTGGGTTATAGGAAAGACACACACACAAATACACAAACACACACACAGTCACATACACACACACACAACACTCTCACACACACTCTCTCATACATACACAAATACTCAACAAGCACCTGGATAACTGGATATTAGACGAAGCATCCTAAAACATTCACCTTTGACCACCAACATGCTGCAATGAACACCATATTGAAAGAAGAAAAAAAGAGGCTGCAACATTGTTGTTCCTGTATCTCTCCTAATACCCTTACGATCCCTTTGTGATGGGATGGTATATCTCTGCATTTTTCTGCCATTCTCCGCTTCAAATCCCTGGTTTCCTATTGTTGAAAGTTCCACGATGTGAACATTCTTTTATTCCATCAGTACAGAAGATCACATTTGCTTTTCAGGATCTCAACAACACCAGACGTTTTCTTTCCTGGTGTCGTCCATCCCTCTAGCACATGATGACCGACTGTTTTACGAAGGACGAAACAGCCTTTAATGTACGCACAAGTTTGGTTTGCAAACTGGTTTCAATGTCAACCAAACCAGTTTGGAGGGGTTTGGAGTCTGCACAAATGTCAACTCCCCACACACAAAACCCCCAACCTGTCTCAAGACCCCAGGAACTGAACAGAGGACACTTGGTTCAAAGAAAACAATGCTTCCACCACAAGGCCAAGCAGGTTCACCCTTCGGAATGGAAAGATGCTGTTGGTGTACTGTTCAACAGAAACAAGTGTATTTTCTACAAAGAGTGTTACAAGATTTCAAATTTCTGTGAAAAGTGCTGTGGTGGAGGGACGTGAAGGAGGACATTTGTTTCCTGTTCACCTGCCATCACACTGCAAAAACCTCTCCCCAGTAGTGACCATCTGCCTGTGCATTCACTACGATATAACAGGTTCTTTCTGATGCAAATCACTCTCAAACTCGATTCATCAGCAGAATTCGGCCCTAGCTCATGCTCTCTCACCTTTTTCTTTTTTTCAATGTTTCAGGGCATGTCGTTGAAGACACAGACAGCCTGACGTGATTTCACGTGCAGAATTAGCAAGGGTTGTCCCTCTTTGGTCGAAGCCTCCGCCATGGTTAAATGCCGCAAATGTCATTAATAATCATGGTTTCTTATATAGCGCTTGATCAAACGAATTTCTCTAAGCGCTTTACAAAATCATACTACATTCACCCTTCTCATATACGATAGTACACCTTTCATCCAACTACAAATACTATTACTACAATAACTAACACATCCTAATCCTACACTCAAGAAACTTCATCTCCAGATTTTTTTTTTCCCCCCCGACACTTCCTGTACCACACATATGTACAGAATACAGCCAAATTTTATGGGTAAACATGTCTGCAGGAACCTCTTCATCAACTTTTGGGGGGGGGGGGGGGGGGGGGCAACAATGCCGGTGAGGCAGAGTGACAGTGGGGTGGGTTACCTGTCTGATGGACATGGTGCAGAGGATGTAGAGGAAGATGAAGGAGCAATGGGTGTAGTCCTCCCCGGGAGGTTGCGGTGGGAGATGCCCTGGATCAGGGAGATGGGGGTGAAGGGCAGGGTGGCCACCACTCGGCCGTCGAATCTGAAAGTCATCCCATACCTCGCAATTTAATCGCATCAATTAATAATCAACTTGAAATGAGGTCGGTGTTGCTTCAATACGCATCGAGTTTGATGTGAAACGTTCAACACTGAGCCATTCTCTTTTTCTTTTACTTTCTATCATTGTGCTAGCTAATCCATGCCTGACCTGTACAAATGAACTGCTTGAAAATATGCCTAGCGCACTCTAACATTCCCAATGTCGTAACATGATAAACAGCTCTTCTGTGACAAAGAGTGCACTCGTTCCCACTTCAGAAAAACAAACACTTCGGTCCCTGATGGTTCCACATTTATGAACGTTTTTTTTTTTTTACATTTCTGATCAAATACTTAAAAAAAAAAAAAAAAATCAGAAGACATCAAATGTGAGAATACAACTCTAGCATACACAACAATGATTTTCTAATGTTATCTGAAGTTTCAGGAACATTTTATTGAAAATAATGAGAAAAAAAAAAGAGTCTAAAGAGATACCAGTATATATCTACCCACTGGTTGTCTTTTTTTTGGTTTGTTTGTTACATTTCTTTGCATGAAGGAGGGGAGTGAGAGGAGTTATCATACTATGAAACTGCGAGTAAATGGAGCACTGACAATGTTTGTTTGTTTTCTTTTCAAGGATTTTGCAGATCAAAGACATGGTGCCAGAAGCACATATTCCCCAAAGTCACAGCTTGCTGTGTGACAGTCTGCATGTCTACCCCACACTGCGTCACCTTGCCCAAGACTTTACATGCTTAGTGACTGTCTACATTATGCTGTAATGTCGGTGTATGTAATCCCTTGCGATGCCACAGTTGACACCACTGTGATGTCAGCCCGAGTCGCAGCACGCTGAGTGACAATTTTCACCACTGTCCGCCTGTCCATGTCCATGTCCATGCCTGCTGAGTCCAGTCTGTCCATACTTAACATACACGGCAATGTCAGCATGGCCGAGTCTGCCGGCTGAGTGACGGTATGTTTATCGACACTAGCTTTTAATGCAAGTCTCTCAAACTCTCTGCCAATTCAGTGACAACCAGTCTATACACTACACTGTAATTCAGTGAAAGCCATCTCAAACTCTCTGCCAATTCAGTGACAACCAGTCTATACACTACACTGTAATTCAGTGACAGCCAGTCTATACACCACACTGTAATATCAGCCTGTCTATGTCTTTTCTTGCAAACAGATGATGAAAGACTCTCCAGTCAGGTGGACAGACAAGAAGGCAGGTAGATCATATGCCAAACGGGTCCTCGCCTGGGAGAGGAAGCTCATGTTTGACCTATACATTCAGTCACAGGGGAAGGCGTTCAGCCTGTGCGTTCCTGCCTCCTGCTATTCCTCTTTGCCCTTGCTGAGGGGCAGTCTATCTTCCTGTTTTACACTGTTAACCTAGAGCTGTCTGGGCAGCTGTGTGGAGCAGTACTCTGTGCTGTCATCAAGCCATTTGGCCTCACGTTTCACCTCTGGACAGCTGTGTGGAGCAGTACTCTGTGCTGTCATCAAGCCATTTGGCCTCACGTTTCACCTCTGGACAGCTGTGTGGAGCAGTACTCTGTGCTGTCATCAAGCCATTTGGCCTCACGTTTCACCTCTGGACAGCTGTGTGGAGCAGTACTCTGTGCTGTCATCAAGCCATTTGGCCTCACGTTTCACCTCTGGACAGCTGTGTGGAGCAGTACTCTGTGCTGTCATCAAGCCATTTGGCCTCACGTTTCACCTCTGGGCAGCTGTGTGGAGCAGTACTCTGTGCTGTCATCAAGCCATTTGGCCTCACGTTTCAGCTCTGGGCAGCTGTGTGGTGGAGTACTCTGTGCTGTCATCAAGCCAGTTGGCCTCACGTTTCAGCTCTGGGCAGCTGTGTGGTGGAGTACTCTGTGCTGTCATCAAGCCAGTTGGCCTCACGTTTCAGCTCTTCATAGAAAAAGAGAACGCTGACCAGTTCTGAAGACTTCCCTTGCTTTGAAGTGATCACTGAAAAGTTGCTCTTTTCTCCATTCCTACTTTCCCCGCCAACCTCCGCTCCTCCCCAAAAGATGATCGATGAGGAAAATGAAGACAGTGCTGTGAAGGTCTATTCAGGTCAAAGACTAACAGTGCGTCACATTTCCCCTCATGATAAATCCTGGTATCATCCAGGACTGAGAAATACAGACACCTGCAGTGTTAAGAAATTTAAACACTCTCGACACACACACATTCAACGGATGAAAGCCAAAGTGTGTGGTTCTAGTCTTTTGATTTGAATGCATAGCACACTCAATTTTGGCAAGGTGCTAGAAGAAACCAAAAACACCCATACCTAAATACCTCTGATTGACTTTAAACTCATGACTTCAAGTCTGCGACACATACCCCTGCACATCAGTTGGTAAACTGAACATGATGACTGATCACTCACACCAGGTGTTTACTTACATAGTGTTGAACATGCTGAGGAGAGCAGTGAACGCAAAGCCAATGGCAAACATGGACTTCATCTTCACCTGTAAAAATACAACTCATGAACACTGAATCTTGATATGGCAAAGCCAGAAAGAGGACCTAACATTCATACACATCACCGACAATTTCAGAAAGAATAACAGAGAAATGCACCCCAACAGAGAGCTCCAAGTACATGATCTTGTTATCCCACATTAGGATGGAGAGGACAAAATCTTCTTTGCAAATGTATGTGAACAGAGAAAACAAAAGCAAAAAGCAGGTGATTAGATGGTTAAGTTTGCTTAGATTGAAGTATTTGGTTCATTTCACTCTGCAGACTCATTTGTTAGCAAACTATCAGAAAACCAAAATGCTGATTTCACACAGAGAACTTTCAGAGTAAAATATCTTATTATCCATTTCAGACAAAACTTTGGACATTAAAAAAAAAAGAGCTACTCAATCGCTTTCTCTCTCGCATCTATGCATGCACGCACATGCACACCACATACACACACACTATGAGAACTGATGTCAGTGGAACAGTTTTTCTAAACTTTTATGTTTCTTAACTTTGATTCCTGTCCCACAGTTTGCACTGTAACTTCAGAGAACTTTGGAACCCACAACTAGTGTCAGCCCCCATCAATGAATCTCGAGACCACAGCCTTGACTAAACTGATTTTGTGCAGCAACAGTATAAGCTCTGTTTAAAAAAAATAAAAAAAAAAACCCTGTCTTACCCACAAATAAAATAGGTTTCGTCTTTAAAAAAGAAAAGAAAAGGAAAAACAAGAGTGGCGCCTTTTACTCCAGAGCACCAAGCAGGCTGAAAATGATGGCATTACCTTTAACCTCCCCACCTCTTCCTTCCAAGGATTATTCCTCCACAGCTCCATTCATCTACATTCAGCGCTTCTTAGGTGCAATAGCATTACCATAATTACTGCTGCCGCTGTACACCTCGGCTTAAGGCTGTGTCAGACCAGTTGACAGAGACTAGAGCACCAAGGCTACATCGAAATGTTGTTATGCTCTGCATAGTTATGCGGGGATTGTCTTCAGTCGTGACCAGCTCCTAGCATAACATTATCAGTCTCAAAAATCCCTCGAAAGTCGAAGTGTGACTGCCCATGTGGCAGGGTAATCAAAACCGGTCACACACGTCATGTTCTCATCCCTAGCTGATGCATTTGTACCACAGTGTTCAAGTACTTTGGCAGTTCAGATGATTCCTGGAGTCTTTCAGCCAGGGTACGACAACAACAACAACAACTACTGCCGCAATCAGCACCACCGTCACAGTCACTACTGTAGACCAACGCCAACACAAAGGAAAGCAACTCACCAGAGACAAATCTCGACTGTGATTCTTCAGCCTTTCCTCTTGTCTTTCTGCACAAACAACACACAACATGAATATGGTGAAACCACCTGTGCGTCCAGCGTTGCTTCGACAACAAAAATAAGCTCAGCAGCCTCCTTTTTGGGTCTCCTTCACTGACAAGACTGTACATAGATCCCAGCCTCCTGGTCTTATCAAAGATTTTCTTTATGGTGTTTCTTCTGTGAATGGTTGTCACAGATAAGTCTATAGTAGTCACTAGGCAATTTAGGATGGATCTATTTTTGTTTGTTTTAAGAAGGGTCTACTTTTGTTTGTTTCAGTTGCTATTCTGTCATTTAATGAATTTCATTGATTTCCTTGTTGTCTTTTTACCTCTTTCAAGGTTACAATCTCTTCTATTCATTTGTTTGTCTCTTTGTCAACACAGTTACCCCAAACTTCGGAACTGATTTCAACAAAGTGCGGTGAAAAGATGGAATGAGGCTCAAAGATGAACCCAAGCGCTGATGATGCAAATCCTAGAAGTGGACCTGGATAAAAGGGCGGATCTAGAATCCTCACCACCTTACCCAACAATCAGCGCCCTCCTGAACGCCCTTCTAGATATTGTACCATTTCAATTCTATTTCACTCAACATGGTAACAACACTCTTCCCTTTGAAACCCCTTCTGTATGGACAAACTGTCTGTTACTCAGCGTCGCTCACAACTCAAGTCCTTCAAATCTGACCTAAAGTTCCACCAATTCCAACAAGTGTAAATGCTTATAATATTAGCTTAATTTTCAGTTCAAATAAACTTCTTTGACATTACTGGTTGGTAAATATCTGCACTGTCTGTGGGCTTGGTGTGGTAAGATGGAGTGATGGCAGACAGGTGATGGGCATCTGGAGGAAAATAGAGGAAAGGGAAATCAAGGGAAGTGACCAACATTGCACTGTCAGACACTTTGAGCACATGTTCTGGGTGGGGAGGGGATGGGAACAGGGATAGGGGAAATGTGCCCTATAACTACCGATACTGCAAGTACTTTAGATTCCATGTGATGTCTATGTCTTGACCAAGAATTTGAAACTCTTCATAACCTTTATGTTTTCTAGTTCCAACTCTTGTGTCAACTTTCTGGATTAACGCCGAGACAAAACAGACCAATGGCTTAAACATGAAAACTGTTGTCATAATTGCTTAGATGTACGCCTTGGCTTAAGGCTGTGTCAGACCAATTGACATAGGCCAGAACACCAAGGCTACATCAAAATGTTGTTATGCTCTGCATAGTTATGTGGGGATTGTCTTCAGTCGTGACAAGCTCCTAGCATAACATTATCAGTCTCCCAAATCCCCCGAAGTCGGAGTGTGGCTGCCCATGTGGCGGGGTAATCAAAAACGGTCACACACGTAATGTTCTCATCCCCAGCTGATGCATTTGTGCCATAGTGTTCAAATACTTCGGCTGTTCGGATGATCCCTGGAGTCTTTTAGCCAGGGTATGACAACAACAACAACAACAACAACATTGCTTAGATGTAATCCTCAATGAAATAACGAAATCTTTTCTACCTTAATTCACATATATATGCAAAACTGTCACCAATGGTAAACCTCATCTAGCCCAGAACTAACAAAGAGGACAAAGCAGAAGGCCATCATGTCAGTGCAGTGGAGGAGGAGGATGCTTACCCAGTTTCTTCTTGGTGTTCCTGTCAGCATTTTCCCCTGCTTCCTTCTGCTTCTCCACTGAAAATGAAATGACAGACTCTGACATTCATCAAATAATCATTCCTGAAGTTAATGTACAGACTGTGTGAGACACTCATATTGCAATTAATTATCACTAATATCAAACATACACCGTGAGACACACATCAATTAGCAGGACTTAGTTAAAAAGAACAAAAAATTCTTAGACAAGTGCTCATCACTCAATTATGACCAGTAATACCACTGGAATCAAAGGACAGACCTTAAGACTAAGACATTCATCAATCAATCAATTATCACTGAAATCAAAGGACAGACCACAAGACTAATTATCAAAATCAAAAGGACAGACCATAAGACTAAGACTTACATCAATCAATTAATTATCACTGAAATCAAAGGGCAGACCACAAGACTAATTATCAAAATCAAAAGGACAGACCATAAGACTACGACTTACATCAACCAATTAATCATCACTGAAATCAAAGGACAGACCACAAGACTAATTATCAAAATCAAAGGACAGACCATAAGACTAAGACTTACAAGTTACATCAATCAATTAATTATCACTGAAATCAAAGGGCAGGCTGTGAGACAAGCATCATTCAGCTCAAAGGATAGATTCCAAGACACTAATGATTTCACTATTTCTGGAACTAAAGATCTGACTGCTTTACAGTCATGATATAATCATCACACGACATAAAGGGTAGATTCTGAGGCACTCATCATTTAATAAATAACCACTGAAATCAAAAGTTTTTGAAATGCTCATTATCTTACTGCTACTGAACAGACCACAAGATTTGTATTTGACAAACCCTGACTGCAATGTAAGACAGAAAGTTAATCACTCAGTATACAATTACCACTGTAATGAAAGTACTGATCATGCTAAACACTCCTTTTTTAATCATCACTGAAATAAAAGGACACTGATTATTGTGAAACACTCATCACACACACAACATAATAAGTGGACACATCTGTCGACAATCAATGCCAAAAAAATATAATGGAAACATGGTGAGCACAATGCAAAATGTACAGCCTCGCTACTTGGGTGCCAGAGAGAGACGAACATACACACTATTTATGCATTTACATTAATCTTTCACTGCACGTGTACACATAATTTGTGCAGACATACACAGCATGCACACGTATGCAAATTACAGAACTGTAAATTCAGTGCAACTTCTACAACAACAACAACAAAAACAACCACTCAAACTGTACACAATCCACATCTTGACACTTACATTTTTTACTCTGCTTTTCAACTTCTGCTTTCAGTTTTTGGTACTTTTCTGTCCTGTATACCATCACCCATGTCAGTCCTGATAAAAGAAAAAAATCGATGACATTATCAATGGGATGAGAAAATCAAGCACCTATGCCTGGCTACCTCACTTTCTCTCAAACAGAGAGAGAGAGAGAATAAAATTTGGCATTTCATAGGTTCAACTTTCTTAAGCCATACGGATAAAGTATAAAAAGATTTCATCTGTTTATAAACTGTACAAGGTATATGTACATGCAATCAAACCAGTCAACCAGAATCAAAGGCGGTGTACACAATAACCCATGTCAGTCCTTCACAAGCTGCAGATTCAAACTAATCAAAGCATCTTTAAATCAACAGATTATACTCTTACTACAAATAGTACTAGTAAAGTCTTTATTGAATACAGTCGTACCAACAAACGAAAATTCTGTTTTAGTAAGTTCCGTGTTGCACCTCTATGAAATATGTTGCCCACTTACATTAAATGTGCACAAGATATTAACACCTTCAAAGACCTAATTGACAAATGGCAGTACTTTGTTGATATCAAATATGATCATAATGATTAAAACCATCACTAAAGACTGAGCGATCACAAATGACCTTGTGTAACCAATATAATTTTTTTTTAATTCTTATCAAATGATAGGACAATTAAAAGCCTAGAAAGGCATGTGTTTAACACATGTCCTGAATCCTGAAAATATTGGCTCACTGCTTCTTGAGACAAGGACAACGCCCTGAAATGTATTGCCACATAAACCCCATACATATTATTACCAAGGAATCCTGCCAGAAGTATTTAATAAGACAATATCTTTATTGTTATGCAAATCCAACTTATGAAACAAGTTGGCGTATCTCAAATAATCAATTATATTTGACTGAAAGAAGCTCTTTCAAAGGGAGGTTATTTTCTTCATTATGGGGCTACTGTCGAACAGCATGAAAGACGATGGAATGACGGATGACTGGCTGTTTTCTCTTCACAATCAGATCTAGTTCAGCTACAAGCAAAGTTCCGATTTAAAAAGATCCATCGTGTACCTTCACCCAGAAGGGCTGTGCAAATGGAAATAAACACAATCAAAATGCAGTCACTCAACATCTTTCAGCTGTCGCACGTTTCGTCCCAGGCTCAAGCTAACGTTTCCTTGCGCGACTTTTCAGTGAAATCTTCAGTAAAAGTTATCTCTGTGTGTGTGTGTGTGTGTGTGTGTGTGTGTGCTGCATATATGCGTGTGGGTGTCGGCCTGTTGACAGGTCTTCCTCAGCTAGGGGACTTTAATGACAAGAACACACACACACACACACACACACACACACACATTACCGTCTGAAATCACTTTATGTGGGAAGACGTTAAATGGAAGAACAACACACACACACACACACACACACACACACAAACAAAGACGCAAAGGGCCATATCAGGGCTGTCACCACGTTGAAGTCAACTCTCGAGTCATATCATTTTTTTTTTTTTTTAATAAGAAAAAGACGCACATACAATACGCACAACTCACCTAAAACACGCTTCCTAAAATCTCGCCCGAAATTTGTTTTCTTTCTTCCGTTAAATCTTAGATCAGGTGAAAAAATGTTAATTTCTTTCAGCAATTCAAAAATGCTATCAAGGTATTCACGGGAGTCTGCGAGAGAGTTTTTATGTGTTACATCATACAGGTCCCAACACGCTATATAGCAACATGTTTTGTAGTGAGTGGTGCATGGCATGGGATCGCACCTGGGAGCTTCTTCACCTAAAAAAAATAAATAAATATATAAGAAAAATAAAAAATAAAAAAAAACATCACACACACACACACACACACACGAGAGTAAATGGAATGGCCTGTGTGCAAACAGCACAAGACTGTTTGTGCTGTACGTCCGCCATTGGAACGTGTCGAAAACTCTTTTAGGTTTGGACGGAGCTAGTCTGCGAGTTCCATTGCCCTTGTCAAAGGTGTCTAACACAATCCTGAGTTTTGGGGTTTCAGATCGGTGGGAGAGACTAGAGTCTGCTCAAGTCTTCCTTTCTGGCACTCTTGGCAAGTTGATCAACCACCTCATTGCCTCCAATGCCTACACGACCGGGAACCCAAGCAAAAACTATGGTGTATCCATCAGATTTCAGAGAGGTGTATAGTTCAAACAATTTACAGCAGTTGAGGATGCTTGAGGTTACGGTCAGCAATGGCCTCCAAAGCAGAAACGGGGTCTGACAAAATGCCGAAATCTTTCTTTCGATTTAGAGACGATGTGAAGAGCCAGGACCATGACTGTCAACTCAGCGGTATGGATGGAGCTGTCAGTGGGGATGTGTTTAGAACATCTCTGAGAAGGAGAGGTTGTGCAAAACGTAGCAGAGGCAACCCCCTCCTTGAATGTGGAGTCAGGAAATTTAGAACACACTTCGGTGAAAAATGACTTATACGCCAAGGAGCTGGTGATGTGTTTACGATACAAGGCTAAACCAAACCGGAGGTTCATGTTTGCATTGTTCAACTGGGAAAGAATACGAATTCCCAAGACTGGAATGGAACTGGGGTGGTCTTCAAATTTCTTTTGGAAGTTGGGGTCAAAGACAGGGTTCAGAAAAAAATATTCAAACAGTAGTTCAAGGAAAGATTCAGCTAACGATTAGAAAGGGATGGTTCTCCTTCCTCAGCATAGAGACTGTAAACAGGGGTGGTGCGGACTGTACCCAGGGAGAGTCATTTCTGTAAACCGTGGTTCCGAGTTCCGAGTTGGCCTCCTTCACAGCTGGAATGATGGATTTGTCCACACAAACTTCAGAATCAGCAAAGAGCTGACAAAAATGATTAAAAAAATGGATACACTGATTTTTTTGGTGCCCGAAAAGTAAACCCATTTTCCTCAGCCCACTAGCGGGCCTTGATGATGGATCGGATCTAGAGTTTTCAAGTAGGGAAGACTGGCAGAACCACACACCACACCGTGTAGTCAAGGTTGAAGCAGATCAAAGCCCTATAGGGCCTACAGGTTGAGAAGGGTTTTCTTACCAGCGTCCCAATCTATATGTGCCACAACTCACAGAATGTTCACTGCTTTCTGACATGGAGATTTTAAGTACTGTATGGGACTTCTGAAATTCAGTTTTGGATCAAAGAGAACTCCCGAAAATTTGGTTTCCTTCACAGCTGGAATGATGGGATTTGTCCACACAAACTTCAGAATCAGCAAAGAGCTGACGAAAATAATAAAAATGGATACACTGAGTTTTTGAGGCCCGAAAAGTAGACTCATTTTCCTCAGCCTGCTATCGGGTCTTTTCCACATAAAGATGGAGCCGACGTTGTATACTAGCATAGGTGGCTCCAACTACATAAAGTGCAAAGTCATCAAGAAACAGAGAAGACTCGGAACCACGGTTTACAGAACTGACAATATTGTTCATGCTGCAAAGTGAGACGACTGCAGGCGGAAATCTAAACAAATCTTAAATAAATGTTAGCGAACCGCCCAGAGAATCGTGGACAAACGAGTCACAAGACAAAACACAACGCGTTTCGACCTTTTAGGTCTTCTTCAGGCAAGACACAAACAAATAATACAACGAAAATGAACGAATTTGGTACTCAGCTTCGATCTCTTCACTCTTCAGCGCAAGGATGCCAGGTGTTGAATCATATTGTTCATGTTTGTGCTGACGAGAGCAACCGAAAGAATGCTCCCTTAGGGTACACCCAACTCCTGCCCGTGGATGTCAGACAGCGCGGTGCCAACACTGACTTGGGACCGCTGATCAGCCAGGGAGTCTTCAATGAAAGCAGGGAGATGATATTGAAAATCCAAACAAATCTTAAATAAATGATAGCGAACCGCCAAGAGAAACGTGGACAAACGAGTCACAAGACAAAACAGGACGCGTTTCGACCTCTTAAGTCTTCCTCAGGCCAGACCAAGATTTTTGAAGATCGAAAGGATTTCCAGATTTTCCTGTGTTGTTGTAAACCTTCCCTAGGTCGAAAAAGATAGCAACCACATATTGTTTGTTAATGAAGGCATTTTGGATGGTGGTTATAAGACGGACTAAATGGTTCACAGTAGAATGGTACTTCCGGAAACTTGCACTGTTCTATGGCCAAAGGACCATCGGTTTCCAGCTTCTACATCAGACAAGAACTGACCATCTTCTCCATTAGTATACAAAGACAGTTGGTCAGAGCTAAGGGGCGATAATTCGAAGGGTTAAGTCTTTTCCAGGCCTTATGAAAAGGAATGATGAGGCTTTCCTTCAGGAGGGCGGGGCTGTGGTCCTGATATGATTGTAGACTTACCAGCCACCGTGGCGAAGTGGTTAACGTCGCGGACTCCCGGCTGGGAGGTCGTGGGTTCGAATCCCATCAGAAGTCATGGGGTTTTTTCTGCCCTGACCGGCTCCTACCCAGAGTTGAGTTTGCTGCGGACTCAGTTGGGAAGACTGGGACCACACAGTCGAGTTTCATCCACTTAATGGATGCGTTTCTGAGAGTGTTGCTCAAATTTCATGACCAACACTGCAGGTGCCTGTATCTCTCGGGCCTGGTTGACGCCAGGATATATTATGAAAGGAAGCGTAGAGTACAGCCCTGTCATGTAGTCTCAGACCGAAATGGAAATCCGTAGCATCATCTTAATCATCCTCATTCCCATTGATCAGCATTAAAAAAAAAAAAAAAAAAAAAAAAATGATTATAGACTTATTATAAAAGGGTATCAAGTCCATGTGCAGAATAACTACAGGTTTGCAGAGTTCATTGATTCAAAATGGCAGATTGCAGACAAGATATTGTTCTAGAAAAGGTTAAAGGGTGATTTTGTTTTCAAGAAAGCAGCAGATTTAGTGGTGGAGGATGACTTTTTTTTTTTTTTCAATAGTGGAGGCGAAAAGATTGGCAACAGTTTGTCTGTTGGTAATCAGAGCATCTACAAGTTTCAGATGATGAATGGAAGGGTTAGTACTTTTAGTTTTTTTTCTTGTTTTGGTGACTTTTCAGACTTTTTTCTTCTATGTTTTTTAAGTTAGTGTGGAACAGAAGTCTCTCTAAGACTGGTCTTTTCTGATTTTAATAGTATGTCTTGGTTTGGCTCAGTTTTCATGGGCTGTAGCACAGGGCTTTGGTCTGTGATACATGCAACACTGAGACTTCTTCCACAGAGCGACCACAATCAACATTCTGATTCTTATGTCGCTATATTGAAAGGGGGCCCACCCAGTCAGCATTCGGTGTTTCAAAGAAAAAGAAAAAAAAAGAAAAATTCCCATTAGCATTGCCAGTCTTGCTGCCACCAAGACACACCACTCAGACTTTTGCCTTTGGAAGTCCCGGGCCCCTCTCACAGGATCCACTCCAGAGTTTTGCCTTGTGAAGTCCCCTCTCACAGGATCCACTCCAGAGTTTTGCCTTGTGAAGTCCCCTCTCACAGGATCCACTCCAGAGTTTTGCCTTTGGAAGTCCCCTCTCACAGTATCCACTCCAGACTTTTGCCTTGTGAAATCCCCCCTCACAGGATCCACTCTTCATTTGAGATCTTGCTTTTTGCCTTTTTCTTTCCTTTTCCGGCTATTCCCTTCCCTTTTTTTCTACGAGAGATTTGCTCCGCCATTTCATCTCCCCTGGGCCTCCCAGAGCTAATCCTCAGAATGACCCAGGCAGAGCCCTTAGGACTAAATTTTATGTATTTACATCCCCAACCCTCTCCCACACATTATCTACATATGAATCAAAACAGTTCTGCTGGCGGCCCCTAGCGAGACCATCCAGGACAGTGTCTTTCAGGCGTTTTTGAGACTGCATTTATTTGTAATGTTGGCAGACCCTGTTAAACCATGGTGTCTTAGGCGTTTGTAGTTTCATGGATGAATTTGGGATACTGTCATTCGCACACTTATAAATATACCTGTTAGGCTTTACGCAGCGTCCGGACTTGGCGGAGCTTCCTCTTCAATCAGTACTTTTCGGACATTTCCTGCAGAAAGGTCCCATTAACTGTCTGAAAATCGCGGTGTTCCAGGAAAGTGTACCTTTCTGTAGTGTTGCATTTCAAGACAATTGGAAAGTGATCAGCTAGTAATCTCTTCTTTCCCAGCATGCTACAAGCCATGACCTGTGATAAATGTCTGCTCCCTTCTCAGTCCTTAAACGTACATCAATGACCTCAAAGTATCTGACAATGCGTTGTTACAGACTTTTTCAGACTTACAGGAATTCCCTTTTTTTCCTATACACCATGAAGTGGAAATGCTTTTATTTTCCTTAGCATCATTAGCAGTCCTCAAGTGCCCTCCTCGGTCGGCTGGGCAATAAGTATCGCAACATGGCTTTGATTTTCTGTCACTCTCTTTCACTCTGCCCCTTTTTCACTTTTGTCTTACCATACTGTCGCCTACTGTTCTTCACATGGGGCCCCATTCTTCTGTCTGTGCTGTGGAAGGTCTCTGCACTTTCACAGTTTTAAAATTCACTTGCCAGCTTTTTGTACTCCCAGTTCTTAAAGAACAGGGAGTACTTTAGAATGGGAACGAAGAAATGCTGTTTGTGTGTGTGTGTGTGTCCGTGGTCAAAATGTGTTCCACTCGCTCCAGACAAAACTACTGGGCCGATCTTTCTGAAAATTTGTATGTTCACTATAGGTCAAGGATGATGCCCGATGTTCTAGTTTACCGTTACAGCCGTTACTAACGGCCCATAATGGTTTTCTTCTTTATGGAAAATCTCAGAAAGTTCTTGGCCTATCTTTCTGAAAATTTGTAAGTATGTTCATTTTAGGTCACAGACGATGGCCGATGTTTACCAGAATAGCCATTGCTAACGGTTACACCAGCCCAAGACGGTTTTTTCCTCTTTATGGAATATATCACGCGCGTATTCAGGATAAACTGGGAGTACGTTTATATGCTTTGCATCTTGTTTTCTTTTTCTTTTGTGATCTGTGAGCAAGTGGTAAGCATGTTCATCGAGAACACCAGTTGTCCATTCCGCGTGTCAGCTAGCCCACAGAGCCGTTTACTGTCAGCAAGGCTAAGTCTTCACCAGCACCTGTTGGTTGGTCTGTGTGTTAGTTAAAAATGAAGGGAGAAAAAAAACTTACTCAACCGATTTCAACAACATTTGGCTGAAAAGTCTGTGATCCAAGGACAAAGCCACAACATTTTGGTGGGGATCCACAAGTGAGGGATCTGAATCAAATGAGATCCAGGATCTGTTTCACCTTTCACTCCGAGTGCACTTCCGGTTTGAAAAAGGCATTTCTTGGTTACATTAAATGTCTTTCACTCGCTCCTTTTTCTTTTTTTGTTTGTTTGTTTTTTTTTGATTGTGGGTGAAACATGACGGGGAATGCTGGCTGCTGAGCAGGGCCTGGTTTGATTTGTGTTTGGGATGTCAATAGATGCGTCATGAAATTGATGAGCTGTTTCAAACAAACAGGATTTGTACAGTTTTTGTACAGTATTTGTTTTCTACAAGTCAGAACCCCCCCGCTCGATGTGTTGACATCCTGGAAAGGTTCCCGGTGTAGTTGACCGAGCCATGATGATAAAACTGAACTCAACTAAATGGCATAGAGCAGCAGTCATAGACACTGCCAGTGCTATCTGCAAGCAGATCCACAGGCCCTGCTCAACAATCTTTGCGAGGAAGCCACACCCAGTCTGCCGCCAAAGGCAGCGAAGCAGGACCTATGGATGCCCAACGGCGGCATCAGGCATCTTCACAGTAATGCAGCGCTTCATCGAGAACCAGGTGCTAAGATCACCACACCTGGGGCTTCATCAAGAACCAGGTGCTTAGGTCACCACATCTGGGGCTCTGGAGTGCTAGTGTGCTTGGGATGACACCCAGTGCTTTCCCTTGTTTGTAGGTGTAACTACCATTTCAATATCATGCTGTTTATAGCCTGGCCACAGGCGCTGTTTACAGCCTGGCCACAGGTGCTGTTTACAGCCTGGCCACAGGCGCTGTTTACAGCCTGACCACAGGGGGTGGGGGGCATTCCAAGGCTGTTACCATGTGAAAATCGATTCTTTACATCATGTGTCCCTCTGCATAAACGTGTCGCATAATGTCACTATTGCAACAGCCTCCTCCGAAATACAAACTCTTGCCCTGTGATAGAATATGTTGCCATCTTCTTCTTCTTGTTTGCTAAGACAGCGACTCCAGACGGGAGACAGTATGCATATATTGCCATTGTCACCTTTTTTTTTTTTAACAGTCAATTACAGTCCACCTATCTAGTGGGTTCTTTTTTTCTACAATTTGACCAGGAACCACTCCCTTTTACGTGCATACAGGTTGACAAACTCAAAATTCCATTACTTAAACATGTTATTTCGAGAAACTTCCATGACCACAGATCAGTTATTTCCACACACAAAATATATCCCTACTGTAACCAAAATGTCCGTTTCAGTAAATCTGCACCTGGCTAAATATTAACGGACACACATACCTTCACACCAAGCATGTGTATTTTTTGAAGGCTTAATTATTGATATTTCCATTAGTTTTTGATGACTTGGGACCATCATTCCACAACTTTCCAATCCTGGAAAATTCCTCTTAAAAAAGGAAAATGCCATGACTCTTGATGGCCTGTACGGACCCTGTCTGTTGCTGCTGGTTGTTTAGTGTGTCAAGTGTGTGCCTCACACCATGCCTCGGCTGACCTTGTTCATCTGAGAGACTGCACCGAGATGACCACTTCACAGGGGGCCAGAATAGCCCAGTTGGTAGAGCGCCGGACTCGTAATCCAAGGTTGCGGGTTCGAATCTCCGCCGGGCTGTTTCGGTACAAGGGGATTTTTCCCTCAGAGTTAACATTGGTTCTGACTCCATTTCCCATACAGTCCTTCGAATGATACTATAAACCAAGGTTCCGTGTGTGAATGCATGCATAACATCTTGCACACACGTAAAATCCTATCACCAACTTTCGGAAGAGAAGACCAGTTTGGCCGTTGGTATGGATGACATGTTACACATAGCATGCACCTTCCCCGAAGATGGAGTATGGCTGCCTTAATGGTGGGATTAAAAAACGGTCATGCACACAAAGCTCCACTCCCTTCATTGGGCAGATGGGATTAATACTTGCCTGTCTATACAGGGAGTGTCCGCAGGAGTATCAGCAGGCAGAAGAAGATGACCACTTCACATCGACTGTAGCAGAGGGGAAGGGGCAGGGAAGGGTGCTGGGGGTGCGCCTCTTGGGAGTGTGTAAGAAAACCAGCACTGTGCGGGACTTGAAACTACACATCCAGGATTTTCTCACTGCTAAGGTAAGTGATTTCTCTAGCTCATCTCTTCACTTGTCTACAGGTGCAAGCTGTTTATTCAGGCAGTACACTTTTGGCTTCGTATCATCTGTCACACGTCATCTACTATCGTTTCTCTGCTACACAGTACCTGCTGAACATTATCAGATGTTCCCAATATTGTTTGGTCTCCATCATGTACCAGTAGGTTGGACGTTTAATTTAGCTGAATCTCGTTATGTTACGTGCACTGTTACTCTGTGTGTGTGTGTGTGTGTGCGTGTGTGCGCGCGTGCGTGCGTGCGTGTGTGTGTGTGTGTGCATGCACGTACAGCAAACAATTAAAAATAGCACTGCTGTGTGTGTGTGTGTGTGTGTGTGTGTGTGTGTGTGTGTGTGTGTGTGTGTGTGTGTGAACAAGTGGTGATGAGCAAATAGATACTGAGGATATAAAGGATGCAGTGAGCAATGAACGACAGAGTCAGATCAGGAAGAGGAAAAGATCTCCAACACAGACTTTTGAATATTTCAATTGTCTTTATATTCAGTTCATATTCTTTTCATTCCACCATCATTACACACAACACTGACAAAGGAATATATTATTCATAACATTGTTCTAAAAAAAAAAAAGCAACAATAAAACACACAAACACACACTTTCATTCCACTGTACATCAAGTCAACAAAAATAATTTTTAAAAAAAAGCTAAGAATGCACATTTGATTTTTCATCTGCGTGGCTTACTAATCTTCTGTGCCATTGCTGCAATTATGTCATCACCCTGCTGCAACACTGCAATAACGACATCCCCATATTGAAATGCTGCACTGATGTTCCTCCCCCCCCCCCCCCCCCAACCCAATGCTGCACCTCATTCCCCTGTTGCAATGCTGCACCTCATTCCCCTGTTGCAATGCTGCACCTCATTCCCCTGTTGCAATGCTGCATTCATGTCCTCTCCCTATTGCAACGCTGCACTGATGTCTCCCCCCCCCCCCCCCCCCCAACCCAATGCAGCACCTCATTCCCCTGTTGCAATGCTGCACCTCATTCCCCTGTTGCAATGCTGCATTCATGTCCTCTCCCTATTGCAACGCTGCACTGATGTTTCTCCCCCCCCCCCCCCCCCCCCCCAACCCAATGCAGCACCTCATTCCCCTGTTGCAATGCTGCACTCAAGTCATTACCACAATGCTACACTTCACTTCTATGTCCTTCTCCTTGATGCTACACTTCACTTCTATGTCCTTCTCCTTGATGCTACACTTCACTTACATGTCCTTCTCCTTGATGCTACACTTCACTTCTATGTCCTTCTCCTTGATGCTACACTTCACTTATATGTCCTTCTCCTTGATGTTAAACTTCACTTACATGTCCTTCTCCTTGACGCTACACTTCACTTATATGTCATTCTCCTTGACGCTACACTTCACTTATATGTCATTCTCCTTGATGCTACACTTCACTTCTATGTCCTTCTCCTCGATGCTACACTTCACTTGTATGTCATTCTCCTCGATGCTACACTTCATTTACTCGATTCCCCCCACTGCTATATTCTGCACTGATCTCACTCCTTCATGGCAATGCCGTGCTGACGTCGTCCTTCCCACCTCCCCATCTCAACACAGTACCGACATTATTTCCACATCGCAGCACCCTGATGACGCCATTCTACCACAGCAGTGCTGTACCAAAGTCCTTCCCCAGTCACAAAACTCCCCCACTGTCCCTCCCTGACCACGATCATGACGCCCGTCTCATCGCAGCACTTTGCGGACAAACTCCTGAAGCAGGCGGAAAAAATGCTGATCTTGGCTCGTGGTGAAAGTGGTCTGCGACAGCGAGCGCGTCAAACCTGGACCTCCCGAGCTAGTGGTGGTGGCAGCGGCGGCGGTGGCGGTGGTGGCAGCGGCGCTCCCTCCCCCTGCCTGCGGGCTGCTGTGTACAGACTTGTCGCCAGGCGACCCGGGGGTGGCCCCCCTTCGGAAGTGACGCAGCATGCTGCTCAGGAAGGAGCTCTGTGGGGGAGGAAAATATTCAAAATAGGTCAGGGCACGCAAATGGACACAGGGAGGGTCCATTTCTATGGTGACGGGACCGTAAGCGGCACTGCGCACTAGTTTACATACTGGCAGAAAAAAACATACATGATGAACCCGCTACATCGTGAGCGCGAACATGCATGCACGCACGCACACGTACCAAAGTTTATACACAATTACAACGACTGAATGTGAATCAAGTCTGGTGACTTTTGGTTGTCTGGCATGCAGAAAAACAAATGAGTTTTATGTCAAATAATGAAGAAACTGTCAAAAAAAAAAAGAAAAGAAAAAAAACACCCCCACCAAACAAACAACTCCCGACAAGATATCATGCAGCATGTTATTTGTATCTTTTTCATTTTGGATTTCCATATTTTGTAAGTTTTCATAAATGAAAACCCCAAAAGCAGCTGATTATTAACTTCTCTCTCTCTCTGAGAGAGAAAATGACTATGAGCGAAATGAGAGAGAGAAAAAAAGAGGTGGGTATGGAGAAAGAAAATAATTTGGAAGAGAAACTCTTTGACAACGGTTGGAAAACAGAGAGAGAGAGAGGAAGGGAGGGGGGAGGGAAACAGTGGAGAGAGAGAGAGAGAGAGAGAGAGAGAGAGAGAGAGAGAGAGAGAGATGGAGCACACAGAGAAGACGAAACAGAAGAAAATCCTTTACATTTGTCAAGTAAAATGGAGAGACAGACAGAGAGGAGGGGGGGAGGAGGGGAACAGGATAAAAGAGAGAGACAGAGAGAGCGAAAGAGAGATGTAGAACAGAGAGGAAGAAACAGAAGAAAAATCCTAAATGTTTGTCAAGCAAAACGGAGAGACACAGAAAGGAGGAGAGGAGAGGACAGACAGTGAGATGGATGAGGGGAAAGAAAAAAAAGAGAGAGATGAGAGAGAAATAGAAAGAGAGAGAGATGAGAGAGAGCGAGCGAGAGAGAGAGAGAAGAGAGAGAGAGAGAGAGAGAGAGAGAGAGAGAAAGGAGAAAAGAGAAGAAAAGAGAGCGAGAGACGATGGAAGAATGGAGAGAAAAAAGTGACAGTTGTCAAAAATGAGAGAGAGAGAGGGAGAGACGACAGACAGAAAGAAAGAGCGGCCGTATACATCTGTTTATCTGCCCCTTTTCGGTGAAGGCCAGGGAAGACCAGGGAAGACCAGGGAAGGCCAGGGAAGACCAGGGAAGGCCAGGGAAGACCAGTGAAGGCCAGGGAAGACCAGTGAGGGCCAGGGAAGACCAGGGAAGGCCAGGGAAGACCAGTGAGGGCCAGGGAAGACCAGTGAAGACCAGTGAGGGCCAGGGAAGACCAGTGAAGGCCAGGGAAGACCAGTGAGGGCCAGGGAAGACCAGTGAAGGCCAGGGAAGACCAGTGAAGGCCAGGGAAGACCAGGGAAGGCCAGGGAAGACCAGTGAGGGCCAGGGAAGACCAGGGAAGGCCAGGGAAGACCAGTGAAGGCCAGGGAAGACCAGTGAGGGCCAGGGAAGACCAGGGAAGGCCAGGGAAGACCAGTGAAGGCCAGGGAAGACCAGGGAAGACCCAAAGCCTTACCAGCTCTGTGCCCAGCTCTCTCTTCAGGAAGTGTTTGTCTCGGGGCGGCAGGGACGGCTCACGCAGGTACCGACAGGCCTGGCTCATGGCCAACGTCAGAGAGTTCTCCATCACGTAGTGCAGCAACGACCTGCAGTGTTACACAGTGTAATGCAGCGCATCCCTATATTACACCATTCCATTCACATTACACAGTGTAATGCAGCGCATCCCTATATTACACCATTCCATTCACATTACACAGTGTAATGCAGCGCATCCCTATATTTCACCATTCCATTCACATTACTCAGTGTAATGCAGCGCATCCCTATATTACACCATTCCATTCACATTACACAGTGTAATGCAGCGCATCCCTATATTACACCATTCCATTCACATTACACAGTGTAATGCAGCACATCCCTATATTACACCATTCCATTCACATTACACAGTGTAATGCAGCGCATCCCTATATTTCACCATTCCATTCACATTACACATTGGCCCGACTCGATATAATGCAATAAAGCCCTGTGGTGACACTGTCCACTTCCCGTAACACGTTCAATTTACTACAGTAAATGAAATGCAACAAAGCCCTGTGTTAACACCCTTTCACTCACACTCCTTAATAACTTGTATCACAACTGATGTCGCAACATCCTGCTTCACACCATTTCATCTACATTAGGTAACTTGAGTTAGTAGGAAGAAACTCTGGGAAGACCTTGACAGCAAAAAAGTCCTAAGAAAAGACCCCCTCCCCCTCCCTCCCCCTCTGACAACTGTTTGGCCTTTGAACTCCTTACACTCCAAGAGGCTGGGGGCACCAGGTCATCATTCACAGATGCCCTTCGGATGTCAGATTTTTTCCCCTGGCACTGCTGGGATTTGAACCTGCACCTTCTGGATGGGTGGGCACCTAAGGCACTGCCTCTTAGAACGATGTCTCACCCACATTGCCACAGAACATTTAAGTTGGTAAATTTGAGCCTTGTGACATTCACTTTTGGTCCTCCTCCACCAGAACAGAGCTCTTCGGCTGCCTCAGCCCTTGCCTTTCAGATTCTGGTCTTTATTAGAAACTGATGCCTGTTGTATGAGATCACTGACTGAAGAGCCTACAATCTGCTTGCTCCAACCTCCATGGCGAGGACACTGGCTTAGAGGACAGATTCCCTCAGCTACAGGCTAGACTGGCGTACTTCCCAGTCTGTTGATGTGAACTAGCTCCATTCTGCTGTCATTATGGCTCTGTGAATTCAATCAGAATCCCTTGTTTAAATGAACCTGAATGGAGTGCATCATCAGGTCTGGTGCCACTCTTCCCAATGGTCTCTGGATGGTTCTCCCATACTGGACGGTCTGTTCCGCTCTCCTAGCCACCCACCCCATCCAGTAAACCCTAATTCAATGTTCCTGAGGCTGCAGCTGCTGTTCCAGACCGTACTTTGTGGCCTTGTGCCATGTAGGTCATAGCTTCAGCTTCTGGTGGTGCAATGTTTTCTCTGGCAATGCTCAGTGAATGAGCCGTCTCCTTAACCATGTGGTGGTGTCTCAAAGTGAACCTTCATGGGGAAACTGTGGTTTTACATGAACTCAGGGCGTGCTCTGTTATTCATTTGCCCTGACAGACAGGACACAAAGGGTCATCCGATTTCCCAAAATTTCAACAGGTTCAAAGGCTGGAGGTCATATATATATATATATATATATATATATATATATTTTTTTTTAAATCTATGATGCCTTTGACCACCACTTCATTTCTGTTGATCCCAGTCTGCTGGTTTGTGTGCATCCTGTTATTTCCCTGATGCCGAGGCTTTCCTTGGGCACATCCACCTCCTCCTGAACTTGCCATTCTCTGCCTCTTTACCTTGGGCTGGTCTGATCTCACCATTCTCTGCCTTCTTTACCTTGGGCTGGTCTGATCTCACCATTCTCTGCCTTCTTTACCTTGGGCTGGTCTGATCTCACCATTCTCTGCCTTCTTTACCTTGGGCTGGTCTGATCTCACCATTCTCTGCCTTCTTTACCTTGGGCTGGTCTGATCTCACCATCTTATCCCTGGATTCCTCAAGCACGGCTTACAGCCTTGGTTTACCCACTCTGCACTCCACTCGGGTGGACTTCATTGGAAGCTTCTGCTGCGTGTGGTGGCAGTACAGCACAGCGTCACTGAAACCTGCTGGGGAACCAATCCGTTTCCTTCTGTATTTATTGACTCAGGCCTCCATGGATTCCTCTGTGACAGTGCTGGTATTGGGCATCAGTAGAGGCCAGTGGAACTTCAGGATCAGCATCAACTGCTATCAGCAGGCCTTGTGTTTGTCGGAAATCCCACTCTGGTCTATTATCTGCAGGCTTTCTTCTGCCATGGGCTTAGTTTCAAGTCCAAGGAGCCATACACCATCTTCCTAGGCCAGAGCCTGGAATTGCATGGGGGAAAAAAAAGAGAAAAGTCCCTACCTTTGAGGACGCAAACCACCAAGTCGAGGGCGTGTAGCACCTGAAGCTGCTAGGGGGATTCCGGGGCATAGCCCCCCGGAAAATTTAGAAATTTAATTTTTAAAAATCTGTGCAGTCCGAGACATTCTGATGGCAAAATGAAAAGTATCAGATGTACTGGGATTTCCTCCAATTTTACCTTAATTTAGCATTAACGCTGCAATATGCCTTTCTTAAAATGAAAAATCTCTTGCCAGTGTGTAAGAACAGGAAACACTGTGTGTGTGTGTGTGTGTGTGTGTGTGTGTGTGTGTGTGTGTGTGTGTGTGTGTGTGTGTGTGTGTGTGGTGTGTGTGTGAGTTGGGGGGAGGGCTTGCAAATCCACAGCTAAGACAGATAAACAGATACACATTTTCAAACTTAACACTCTAAAAGAAAAGTTTGAGAATGATCCTTTGCTAAAGTTTTTCTATGGTTATTCTTGACACTTTTCATCAGAAGATACTTTACAAGATAAGATAATGTTGCTTATAGCCCAGCCGACCGCAAAGGGCCACATCAGGGAGATACTTTACAAAAAACAACAACAAAAACAACTGAAAATGCCATGAGCACACACACACGAAAACATGTGACAAAAGCATAAAAACACTAATTCAAGGAGATAAATGGAACACAGGAAATTTGTATACACATACACAAACTTTCTACGATTGTCTACAAAGTGCCTCTTTTTGCACTTTGTGGTCTTGAAGTGGTCTTTCATGGCGATCCGACCTCTCATGTTACAAATGATCTTGCAGCGACACAGATCGCAAAACGCGATTCCACACACATCTATCTCATGGATGTGTTGCGTAAGCCTCTCTTCATCCAGCACCGTCTCCATCCAGCTCCATTTCCACAAATTTTTTACTGTGGAATCGTTGAAAGCCTCTCCATGAAGTAGTATTTGTTTATCCGCCATCTTGCAAAGGGCCGCTACTCTTTGACCACGGCGAGAATTATGCCCCACTCCACTGAGAAAGTCAAAACAAGCGCTCTGCTTGCAGTGCTGTGGGATTTTAGAGAATTTTCATTCGATTTTTTTTTTCCAGCGAAAACTTTTTTTCCCCGCCGATTTTACAACTGTGGTTGTGTGAAAATTCGCATAACAGCTGAAAATTCCAGACCCCTGTAGACTCTTGACCGATTCCTCCGTTACTGTTGGAATAGTGTGGTTGGCCAGAGTGAACTCAACTGTTTCAGCTTATTTACCTGAACATCCATACCCACCACACAGACGCAGACACAGACACTCACTTTGGCACATGGGGCTCTGACGAAGTGGGAGGTCGCGGTGACTTTCTGTGCGGTGACTGCACCCGGTGAGGCGACGGTGACTTGTGCTCCTGATACACAAACTGTCGAGTTGTAACGTCAACCTTTTTGCCTGTTCCCTCTTCTCACACAAAGCATTCCAATCACCTGCATTCCAACCACTTTCTTTTTGTAATCTACCACTCCACCATAGATAATCATTATCTGACAAGACAAAAACAGGCACAATCTTGTAAGTCCTACACATTGTATGATATATTATAAAAAATAAAAAAAAAAGGGAAAAAAAAAGGGGGCAGTTAGATGGTTAATGAAAAATAAAGAAAACCTACATTCGAACATAGAATTTCTTTCGCTGTTGGTTTTTTCCCCCCTATTTTTCAAAAAGAAATCTTTTCAGTCGCATGCTGACTTTCAGAGAATACAACAAACAAAAAAACCCCAGGATACTGACATCTGCTTTGACACGCTATTCCCTGTCATGTGCCATTATGTGTGTGTTGAGAGGGGAAGGTAGGGGAAAGGCAAAAGGTGTAAATGAACTCGCAAATACCTGGCCCTTTGTGCTTTTGCTTTCCATTGCAACAATTTCACTCCAAGACCTCCAAACATTTTTTGTGTGCTCAATGTAACCTGGTACTGAAAATACATGTGACCCATATGTTAATGAAGGTATACATGACCCTCATGGTCTTGGGATAACCTACCTTGTGCAGACGCCGCAGACAGAAAAAAACAACAACCCCACATAACCCATAGGTTAATGAATGTATACATGACCCTCATGGTTGTGGTGGGGGGGGGGGGGGGGGGGGGGGGGTAACTCACCTTGTGCAGACGCCGCAGACAGGCGGTGACGCAGGAGATGAGGGAGCCGAAGGTGAGGGGCGACTCCTGGTCGACGGAGGGCGTGCTGAAGCCCAGGTCTACCAGGGGCTCGTACTCACACATGTCCATGCTCTGCAACACATGTAGTGTGTCGGCCGCGTTAGCTCTGTCAACGTCATCATCATTATCGACAGGGGGAGTTAGTACAAATAAAAGGCATTATCTTACTGATCTTCATCTAAGTAGATACACTATCTTGTTGCCGTCACTCCCACATTATTTGCCACTGTCATCATTATCTAACAACGGCAGTTTTAATGTGATATCCCCACAGGGATTCAGTGCAACTAAAAGGTGTCAGCTTTCTAATCCAAACAACGGCAGCTTTAATGTGTTAGATGTCAGATGGGCGACAACAATGATAACACAAATGTTCACTTTCTGGGGAAGCGTTTGCGACCAAGCGCTGTACGACATGTCACTGGGTGACATTAATACTGTGAACTTTCACCTTTCTGGTACAGCCTTTGTGACCAAGCACCATCAGAACAGGCAGCCACGTATCTCCAAAATGACTGACTACACAAATTCCCTATCACTGTCATCATTATCCAAACACAGGCATGAGACATACTCCCCCCCCCCCCCCTCCCCCACTTCTCATCCCCCCACACAACCCCCAAGCTCTCTCACTCCTCCTCAATCATGCCTCTTTTCATCACTGCTGTTGAAAATTTATGTGTCAAACTCTCAAGTAAGAAAATTTTTAAAACTTTACCTCCAGCTTCTTACACTGAAAAATGTCTGTGACCTGTCTATGCACACAATGCACGAAGTGGTGAATCCCATTTGAAGCGGATGATGACATTCACTGATATTCATACTCTCTACACATCCTTCAGCGTCCTTGTCTTTGTCACAATCATCATCATCAAAACGGGGGCTCACTAACTGGGCCAAGCATATGTGGTTAGCATACACATAGAAGGTAAGCTGCTATTTCATTGATAATGATCATGTTTCTGGCCAACACATACACACCATCATTTTGCTGTGTACATCTCTTAGGCTCCTTTCCTTTGTGGTTGTTAATCTGATAAACACTCATGCTCCTGACCTGTGCACACAACGACGACACCTGCAGAGTGAACCTACCTGGTCCAGCAACACCTGGCACAGGTCAGGACTGAAGCTCCTCAGCACCGCCATACACTTGCCGATGATGCGTAACATGCTGTCAACACACCGCAAACACAAAACGTCTTTTTACTGGGTCATGACCACATAAAGAGACTGGCACACCCATCGGCACACAGGTAAACAGAGCTGTCCATCCTCAGCCATGCTGAAGTGTAGTGAGGCGCAATGTGCCTATCTCGTACAGAGATAGAGTGGTATCCCTTACATTTCAAGCATCATTAGGTCTTTCAAGGGAGAGAATTTACAGGATGGTCACTGCAGCACAAACCATGACAAAAAAAATGTTTCAGAAAACAAAACAAAACTTGTAAAAGAGGCATTTAAAGGAAAGCGTCGATGAAGTATTCTGAAACACACAAGAAACAGGAAAAACCAGGAACTTTTCTTTTTGATTTCAAGTTCCTCTGTAACCAAAACAAACTGTGACCGTTAGGTTCGTGCCAGAATTCATTTTGATTGCAATCACAGCGAAAACGGATAGTGGTACTTCCTTTAGCGGCCAAGTCTCCTGGATTTCCCATTTCTTTTTTATTTCCACATTTCTGAAGTTTCAAACCAATAAACCACTCAGAAACAAATGAATTTTTTGCCTTCAGATACTGTATTTAACCAAAAGATCCTTGTGTACAAGATATCGATTGTATATTCAGTGTGACAATGGCACTTAGCAATACATACAACATGATAATGGCTTATGAAATTCAGTCGGCCACTCAATGAACACAACAGCCATAAGCTGAAGTCATTGCTTCTGCCTGTCAACAACTGTGACATGGAAATCCCAGCTTGGGAAGCACGCAGAATTCTTTAATCACACATGTGAGTTTCAATCCAAGGGAAGGTATTCACGCTATGAGCTTGATGACTTAAATATATGCATCTCTTTCCCACAGACTGAACAGGTCAGTTTTCTCTCTGATCAAGTTGTTTGGAGATAGGTCAGACATGGTTCTGAACAGGACAGTTTTCTCTCTGATCCAAGTTGTTTTGAGATAGGTCAGACATGGTTCTGAACAGGACAGTTTTCTGTCCGATACAGTTGTTTTCAGACATGTCAGACATGGTTCTGAACAGGACAGTTTTCTGTCCGATACAGTTGTTTTCAGACATGAGAGACAACGCTCTTTCTCCACGACAAAATGGCGGAATGAAGGCATCTCTCGTTTCGAGAGGCAAAAGGATCCTGATTCCCTCCACCTTCATGTGAGTTTTCATCAGAAAAAATCACAACCAGTTAACAGGTCAGCAGCTGTATCAACTGCTGTTTGTACATTCGTACTTTGTACATCAAAGGCACCAGAAGTATATAGCAGACCTGTTTACGCCAAATTCGTGTATCTGTAATATCTCAGACAAAAACCTTTAAATTGAAAAAAAAAAGTAATCTTTTTAATCGCAATACTTTCGCAACTTTTGAAGATTTGAAAGATCCGGCCGTTGGCGCGTAAGACTGCTTCATTGCCATCTTTGACAAGGTAAAGACGCAAGACACGCTGGGAAATGTCTTCTTACTGCTTTTGACCAAAACGGTAGCAGATGAAACTTCGCATTCAACAATTTTCTTTCTTTGTTTTTTTTTCCCCCCGTGAACTTGAACTTTGTTTTGGGGGGGGGGGGCCGTAATTTCAATTTTTTTTCTGTAAAAATTACGGCTAAATCGTAAGGGTAAACAGGTCTGTATATAGTTATGGTGTAGTACTAAAATACCTAGAGGTGTAGTACTTAACCCAATGCCTACCGGATCGACCGCGAGATTTCCTCCTTCTGAATACCGGATCGACCGAGATCGACCGCTGAATACTCGGTCAACGACTTTCGCTTTCACCATCGCATATCCCAGAATGCAATTGGGACAGAAGAGTCTTCCGGTACTTCCGTTTCTGGACGCCATTTTGGTTTTTGTTGCATGAGTTTTGGTGGAGTAGTTTCGCTGCTGTGAATTTTCAAAGTTCGGCTTTTTTTCGCGAAGATTTTCTGGGAAAATGGCGGATCAAGTAACTATGCAACTTGCAGAATTCATTTTCTGAAGTGATATTGATGAAGAGAGCGTATTTGCGGGCTACACTCTTAAAGAAGATTTGAAGCAAGACGATTCGGACGTCAATCTTGACCTAGTTATGAATAAAGATCGACTGCTGACTGATTTTGAGGCCGGAATCAATAATGATTCAGGCGATGATAATGACGATGTCGAATAGCCCATTGCTGCTGGGCCCAGACCCTCCAAAAAAGAAAATTCGAAAAACAAAACTTGCTAGAGATTCTTTAATTCTTGACTGGAGTGGTTGGCTACAAGAAGTGAAGCCCCCCAAAAGTTTCCCTTGTTCTGATAGCCATGAAACCGGGTCAGTCAGTGGGTGTGTCCCACGATTTGCCTGTAGGAGCATCACCTTTAGCTTTTTGATTTCTGAAGAATTTTGGCAGACTTTTAACGAGAAACAAATTTATTTGCTGCACAAAGGCAAGCAGAAAAGGATGAACATAAACTCTGGCCTGAAATAAAAACTGCCTGTTTATCAAAAAGCAAAGAGGAGCTGGACAAGAGGTACATCATCACCACAGTGTGTGTGTGTTGGGGGGGGGGGGGGGGGGGGTGGTTGCTCAGTGCACTTGTGCAAAAGCACATTTTTGTTGAATTCCATCACAATCTAAAGCCCAGTATTCAGTAATCTGTTCTTGTTATTTTTTCCCCTCAGTAGTTAGAAGACAAATCTTCTTGTAGGCCTATGTGATGCCTTCAGTTTAACAAAATTGTTGAAGTTTGGGTTGTTGTTTTTTGCTTCACAATAAAAGTTGATTATTTAGTGTGCATACCATACAGAATGACTTTATTTTGTTCCTGAAGGTTTCAGTACTTTGTTTAGACTTGGAAAATCACTCTGTGCTCCTAATCCATGATGTTCTGTGGGTACAGTGAATTTAGGGAAAATTGTTTTAGCACTGAGAATACCGAAGTACAGTTAGTCTGTTCGTTTGTTTTTTTTTCCTCGTGTACCAGTTCACTATATGTGGGGGGAAATGGCTGTTTTGGATGGAGTGATGTCTTTGAATTTTTTTCATTACTTTTACAGAATAGATAAGTTAAAAACAAATTTTCTATTGAGGTTTCTTTATGGCAAGTGTGTATGTGTTGCGGAGTTACCTCTCTTGGCATGGTATTCTCATGGTCATATAGCACAAAGTCATGCGGTAGGCAGAGGGTTAAACACCTAAAGGGTCTGTTCGCCTGTGGACTCTGCGGTTGTCAATTTGAATCCCTCATCGGGTTTGATCTTTAACTCTTGTAAAACTTCTGTCTAACCAGTAGTAAATGGTTACACGACTGTAGTTTGGACAAGCTAAGGCAGCGGAAGGAGTGGACACGCCCTGCCTTCCGTTATGCTGTGCCCCCGACACAGTGAACCTGTAACAGTTTGGACGCCCTGTGGCTGTTAGGCGATGGCACTTGACCTTTGACATCAAAGACAGAAGGGGAAGTAAGTGAGTCACCTGTTCTCTGTGACGATCAGTTGTGAGGTGGGGTGGTCCACGTCATCCGTGGAGGTTTGGTGCTGCAGCAAGGGAGACGACTGCAACGCCCGCTTCCCCTTGTCCCCGCTCTCCCTGCCCCGCTGTTAGTAGTGACAGACCCACAGAGCAACAATCACTGTCACCACCACCATCATCAATGTCACCACCAACATCATCAATGTCACCACCATCATCGTCAACAGAAAACGATTATCATTTTGCCAATACCCTTTTTGTGAAACTGGAATTGGTCTTCAGCAACAAAAAGTCACATACCCATTCTCACAGTATATTATCAACATAAACAACTGGAGGTCAGGTAAGAATGTCCATCGGTAAAACAACGTACAGATTTGCATGGCCAATGAGAGTTGATAGAACAAAGAAATAAAGAAAATGAAAAAAAAATACAAAAATAAAAAAAAGTAGGGAAAACGAAAGAATCTGAAAATGTGGGGGGGGAAAAAAATTAGAGTTTGGAGGACAAAACACCCCCCCCCCCCAAAAAAAAAGAAAGAAAAAAACTGGGAGTGAGGTGAACCCTTCAAAACAACAGCAGAGGTTTAAGACGATACAAGAGGTTGATGGTTACAGAAAATGGAAGCTGCTGAGACGACAGAAGGGAAAAAGAGTGTGTACCTCCAGCACGTGTTGCAGATAGCGTGGGCGGATCAGCAGAGACACACAAAGGTCTGCACCGTGTTCAGCATGGAATTCTGTACACCAGCATGACGCAGTCAGTGCACACAGTACACAGCACCACACGCACATCTTTACCAGCCACATTACATGTTACCACACATCTGAATCAACCACATTACACATCACCACACACCTGAATCATGCCACATTACACATCACCACACATCTGAATCAGCTATAATACACATCACCACACATCTAAATCAGACGCAGTACACATCACCACACATCTAAATCAGCCACATTACACATCACCACACATCTAATTTGGCGACAGTACACATCACTACACAATATAATTGGGCCACAGTACACATCACTACACATCTCTGCCTTGGCTTAAGGCTGTGTCAGGCTAATTGACATAGGCTAGAACACCAAGGCTACATCAAAATGTTGTTATGCTCTGCATAGTTATGCGGGGATTGTCTTCAGTTGTGACAAGCTCCTAGCATAAAATTATCAGTCTCTAAAATCCCCCGAAGTCGGAGTGTGGCTGCCCATGTGGCGGGGTAATCAAAAACGGTCACACACGTAATGTTCTCATCCCCAGCTGATGCATTTGTACCATAGTGTTCAAGTACTTCGGCTGTTTGGATGATCCCGGAGTCTTTTAGCCAGGGTACGACAACAACAACAACAACTACACATCTGAATCAGCTACAGTACACATCACCACACATCTAAATCAGCCACATTACACATCACCACACATCTGATCAGCTATAATACACATCACCACACATCTAAATCAGACGCAGTACACATCACCACACATCTAAATCAGCCACATTACACATCACCACACATCTAATTTGGCGACAGTACACATCACTACACATATTAATTGGGCCACAGTACACATCACTACACATCTGAATCAGCTACAGTACACATCACCACACATCTAAATCAGCCACATTACACATCAACACACATCTAAATCAGCTACAGTACACATCACCAACATCTAAATCAGCCACATTACACATCAACATACATCTAAATCAGCTACAGTACACATCACCACACATCTAAATCAGCTACATTACACATCACCACACACCTAAATCAGCCACATTACACATCACTACACATCTAAATCAGCCACATTGCACATCAACACACATCTAATTCAGCTACAGTACACATCACCACACATCTAAATCAGCCACATTGCACATCAACACACATCTAATTCAGCTACAGTACACATCACCACACATCTAAATCAGCCACATTACACATCAACACACATCTAAATCAGCTACAGTACACATCACCACACATCTAAATCAGCCACATTACACATCACCACACATCTAAATCAGCTACATTACACATCAACACACATCTAAATCAGCTACAGTACACATCACCACACATCTAAATCAGCACATTACACATCACCACACATCTAAATCAGACACAGTACATATCGCTACACATCTACATCAGCACATTACACATCACCACACATCTAAATCAGACACTGTAAACATCACCACACATCTAAATCAGCCACATTACACATCACCACACATCTGAATCAGCCACATTACACATCACCACACATTTAATTTGGCGACAGTACACATCACCACACATCTAAATCAGCCACAGTACACATCACCACACATCTAAATCAGACGCAGTACACATCACCACAGATCTAAATCAGCCACAGTACACATCACCACATATCTAAATCAGATGCAGTAAGCATCAAAACATTATCAGTACCCATACAACACATCACCACAAAGCGTTCATCAACTACGGTACACATCACCACATTACACATCATAGCATAACCATTACATATCACCAAACAACCAACTCCATCATTAAACAACATAATCGTAACACATTACACACACACACACACACACACACACACACACACACACACACAACACACTTACACACACACACACAGAGTAAAACCCAAACTCCAACGGACCAGCAGTGTCAGCATGGTGTGAGGCAAGTGCAGACGCCACTGTCGCCGGTACAACGCCATCTGGTGCAGAAAATTACAGGTGCACTCCGCCTCCGTCATGGCCGCTTCCATCAAGGTGAGACGAGCCAGCTCCAGTGACTGTCACACAAGTTGTGTACACTGACCAGTGATGATCACTTTTGAAATGTTCAGGGGGTCATAAAAACATTTAGGGGGGGGGGGGGGGGGGGGGGGGTCACCGTTTATAACCGCCTATGAATATGGTGAAATACACACATGCTCTCATTGGCTTACACACATAAATCCACAAAAAGAGGCAGACATAGATAAGCAAAGAGGTGCTAATAATAAATTCAAGAAACATGTACAACTGACAGTATATTTGATTTTATTATATAATGTTTGCCAAACAGCATAAATGTAAGTGTATATGTTAGAAAAGTGCCCACCCACAGAAGCAGCCGAATAAAAGGTACAAAATAAAACAATATAATGCAAAGATTAATGATAAAATTTCTATGTTTACTACTGAGTGGATCTTTTATACATCTATGCTTGTCACTGTGCAATAGATACATGTGTCAAATCATCTCTTGTCAGACTAAGTTGAAATGTTGTGTGCTTCATACCTACACTTTTTAGCCACCATTTTTTTTTTCCCCCAACTTGACAGTCGTGTGGTTATTTGTCCTTGTTGTTATCATTGTGACGCAATCATTATCAGTATTACTGTTGTTGTTATTTTCAGGATTATGACAATCTTAGATGCTCCCCCTTCTTCCCACACCCACTCCCTCTTCCCCTCTCCCGTTCTCCCTTTCTTCTTCATTGATGTGCTCCTTCCCCTCTCCCCATTCTCCCTTTCTTCTTCATTGATGTGCTCCTTCCCCTCTCCCCATTCTCCCTTTCTTCTTCATTGATGTGCTCCTTCCCCTCTCCCCGTTCTCCCTTTCTTCTTCATTGATGTGCTCATGCTATAATTTACTTTTCAAACAAATGCAATAAAACAATTATTACCCACAACAAAAACCCCACACGCACAGCTGATATATTCCCCTCCCCTCCCCTCCCCTCTCTGTCTCATCTGTGCCACCTAGTGTCATTTCTCCCATGCCACTCATCCCCCCCCCCCCCCACCCCCACCCCCACACATATCCACATCCAGGGAACAATCAATCTCATGTCAAATTTCAAAAATTACTAATAAAGGTCCGCCAAAAAACGTACCCAAACGCTTATCTTGCGCTGAAGTGAATGAAGATAAGTGATTGCTCATTCATGTTCGTCGTCCTGAGTGTTGTGTATCTTGCCTGAAGAAGACCTGAGAGGTCGAAACGCGTCGTGTTTTGTCTTGTGATTCGTTTGTCTACTTTTTCTTTTCTTTTTCTTTGTTTTGTTGCGGAGCTCTATCAATAATTTTTCAAATTTGTTTAGATTTCCGCCTGCACAGTCGCCTCACTTTGCAAACAATATCAAGCCATCGTGAGGCAACTGGTCAGAGGAGACGCTGCACTGCTGCCGAGTCGTTTCGGTGGTGTTCTGTGGTGCCTGCTCTGATTTCACAAACGCAGGACACCACCTCCTACAGACGACAGCAACTGGTCAGAGGAGACGCTGCACTGCTGCCGAGTCGTTTCGGTGGTGTTCTGTGGTGCCTGCTCTGATTTCACAAACGCAGGACACCACCTCCTACAGACGACAGCAACTGGTCAGAGGAGACGCTGCACTGCTGCCGAGTCGTTTCGGTGGTGTTCTGTGGTGCCTGCTCTGATTTCACAAACGCAGGACACCACCTCCTACAGACGACAGCAACTGGTCAGAGGAGACGCTGCACTGCTGCCGAGTCGTTTCGGTGGTGTTCTGTGGTGCCTGCTCTGATTTCACAAACGCAGGACACCACCTCCTTCACACGACAGCAGCTGCTTCGTCACTGAGCTAGAGTGATGAGGGTCACTGTCTAGAGGTCACCGCCACGTCCATCCAATGACTGTCCTATCAACTGGACAACGCCAGCTACTTTACTCGAATTCACCAGACCACTTGATGAACCCTCAGCCCTGTAACAGCCAGTCTGCTTCATTCCCCTGTAACCAGTTTCTACCATTCCTTATTCACTGTGCATGTCATGAGCCACCAAGTGCTTCCTTCCCACACTGGCCATCTGGTTAGCTGTGAGCTGTATGACGCACCAGCCGAGGAGAACAGCTGCCCCATTTGCACAGGCCTTCAATTCCATTCCAAACAGTTTCAAAGTACTTTTCAGCTGGAGTGTGACTGTAAGTAACAGTGGTGTTACACCGTCGATGTAACACGACTGCAGACAGTTTAGCAGCCCAGGTGCTGCTAAATCTATGACAACCTCTATTTCGTAGCTTTGGCAATGTTCAAAAGAAGAGCAGGAATTCAAAGATTCAAGTAGCATTACCATCCTGTGAAAACAGTCGCCCTTGGTGGAAGAAATCGTGAGTGTGGAACATGACATCGTCAGGGACAAGGTAAATAAGATTCACAGCATGCACTGAATCTGAAGGCAGCTGGCAGTGTATGACAAGAAAATTCACCTGTTGCAGGTGAGGAGAACACTGACCTGTTGCAGACGATCCTGATGTGCACCGAGGAAGTTGAGGGCGTCGTCCAGGAAGGAAAAGCCCATCTGTTGCAGCATGAGGGTGTACAGTTCCACCGTCAGACAGTACACACCGTGCCACGTGCTGGTCCCCGACACTGACCCCTAGGTCACACACAACACGGAATGCCATAGTTCATCGTGTTCACGTCTCCATGTTCATGTGTTCAAGGTAAAAAAACTTGACTATATCTAAATTTCATAAGGAATTTAACGCAAATCTACCAGTTAATATGGACAAACAGATCACAAGACAAAACACGACGCGTTTTGACCTCTTAGGTCTTCTTCAGACAAGATAAACAACATTCAGGACAATGAAAACGAAAATGAGCGATCACATTTCAAATTTGTTTTAATTTCCGCCTGCAGTCATCTCACTTTCAAACTAAACTGGATTTCATCCGACAAAAAGCTCAGAAGAAGGGTGCAGATGCAAAATATTTACAGAATCTTTTAAATTGGGAGGGAGGGTGGGATGTGTATGTGAACAATCAAACCCAAAATAACCTACAAATGTTCATCTTCCTTTACGCATCATGAGGATAACATTCCTGGTGAAACCTACAAATGTTCATCTTCCTTTACGCATCATGAGGATAACATTCCAGGTGAAACCTACAAATGTTCATCTTCCTTTACGCATCATGAGGATAACATTCCAGGTGAAACCTACAAATGTTCATCTTCCTTTACGCATCATGAGGATAACATTCCAGGTGAAACCTACAAATGTTCATCTTCCTTTACGCATCATGAGGATAACATTCCAGGTGAAACCTACAAATGTTCATCTTCCTTTACGCATCATGAGGATAACATTCCAGGTGAAACCTACAAATGTTCATCTTCCTTTACGCATCATGAGGATAACATTCCAGGTGAAACCGACAAATGTTCATCTTCCTTTACGCATCATGAGGATAACATTCCAGGTGAAACCGACAAATGTTCATCTTCCTTTACGCATCATGAGGATAACATTCCAGGTGAAACCTACAAATGTTCATCTTCCTTTACGCATCATGAGGATAACATTCCAGGTGAAACCTACAAATGTTCATCTTCCTTTACGCATCATGAGGATAACATTCCAGGTGAAACCTACAAATGTTCATCTTCCTTTACGCATCATGAGGATAACATTCAAGGTGAAAGGCCATTCCTGAATAACTCCTTCACTGCTGTTTGTTCAGGCAGCTACTGCGCAGGCCACAACAAATGCCGCAGTACATCACAAACAGTTATGGGGCCAAAGAGTTTGTCCCTCTGTGGCATGTAGGAAAACCAGGTGTCTGCTCTCTGGCGCTGGTGTGTTGGACTGTCCTGGAAGAACTGTTCCATAGTCATGGGAAATGATCTGCCGGGGGGGGGGGGGGGGGAGGGGGGGGGCACTTCAGAATAACCAATGTGGTTTCAGTTTCATCAAGGAGGTGTTACTGCGTGCGGACTAGTCCATGTACACTACACCACATCCGCTAAGTTTTGAGACCACACTGCGCATGACTTAAAGCTGATGGATAAACGAATAAATGACTGAGATGAGAGGGTTTCAGAAGAGGGACTCCTGGCTACGACTTAGCAGATGTCTGACCTACGCATTAGCCCAATGCGCTGGTCAAACCTTGAGTACCTACCTAACACTGGTTGTGCCATTATCATCACTGTATGCATGTGTGGTGAGTGTACAAGTGTGTGTATGTCATGTGGGCATGGGCCTGCACGCGTGTGTACCAGTGTATGAGGTGCGCGAGCATGTGTGTGTGTGTGTGTGGTGTATGATGTGTGTGTATGCATATGATATGTGTGTATGCATATGATGTGTGTGTATGCGTGTGCATGCCCACGTGCGTACACAAGCTCCTGTGTATGAATGACCAATATGGAACTTTGTGAACATGATATCCGAGTCTGCAGTGTCGCATCCTTAGTCTCACAACGGTGGCTTGGTCTTCTCTGGGTGGGAGACTGTCACCATCTGAGCTGTCGTCTTGTGTGTGTTCTCGTCTTCTCATAAAGGATGACTGAACGACAAGTCCCTCATTCCACCTACATCATGACAAACCGACACGATAGAATCAGGTAAGACAATGCTGCTAACAGCCAAACCGACAGCAAACGGCTGTATCAGGGCTGTCACTGATGAAAGAACCGTGAATACCTTGGAGGTGAAGGCCGGGGTGGGGATCAGGTCGTCCTGCAGGTACAGGTGAACCACAGCCAGACAGGTGTGTGCTGTGAAGTCACTGCCGCTCAGCATGCTGGCTCCCTGTTCATCATCATCGCTGTCATCAACATCTGTCCTCGTCACTTTTCTCATTATCATCATCATCGTTGTCATTACCATCTGTCCTCGTCATTTTTCTCATTATCAATATCATCGTTGTCATTAACATCTCTCCTCGTCATTTTTCTCATTATCATTATCATCGTTGTCATTAACATCTATCCTCATCATTTTTCTGACAGTTATCATCATCATCATTTTCATTAACATCTATCCTCATCACTTTTCTCATTATCATCATCATTTTCATTAACATCTATCCTTGTCATTTTTGTCATTATTATCATCCTCTTTTTCATTAACATCAATCCACATCAAATTGCTCATTATTATCACTACAGACTCCCTGCCCATCATCATCATCGTCACTTTCATTAACATCTATCCTCATCATTTTTCTTATCATTATCACCATAACAATCATTACTTCAACCCCAGGTTCAACAACATGGCCCCTCCTTTGAACTAAGATTGTTATAAAATTTCAATTCAATTCATTGTTGGAATCACTATCTCAAATTTGCCACTGTTAAGTTTGTTACTACTATCATCACTGTCATTTGTACAACTAAAAGAGGTTAGTTCACCCTTCATGCAAGTCCCTCTACCTTCACATATAAAACAAGATGCAAAGCATATAAATGTACTCCCTGTAAGTAGTAGTACAACAAAAAGAAAAATAATATATATAAATCAGTCGCCATAGCACTTTCCCCCTTTTTGGTGGTAGAAATTTTGTATGTAAGAGAAAAAAAAAAGCTGCTCTCCCCGGCGGGGAAATGAACCTGGGTCTCCGGCGTGACAGGCGTGGACACTATCCACTATACTACCGAAGACTTACAAATCTTGGTTACACTTAAGTTTATAAACAGTTATTGCTTAAACTGTACATCACTAAATTATCATTTATAACTGTTAGCAACGGCTATTCTGGTAAACTAAAACATCGGGCATCATCCATGACCCATAATGAACATACCTACAAATTTTCAGAAAGATCGGACCAGCAGTTTTGTCTGGAGCAAGTGGAACACATTTTGACCACCGATGGACAGACAGACAGCATTTCTTCATTCCCATTGTAAAGTACTCCCTGTTCTATAAGAACTGGAAGTACAAAAACTGTCATGTTTTTGCCGAGCATACCTTCAACCCCAGACACACGACATACCTGCCACATTCTTTTCATGTGTCTTTACAACATTCCCTTTCTTGACATTTACAGTCGTCTACCATATACTTTGTTTTCCAACTGAACCGACGCTGGTCGCCAACGTCACATTGATGAAGCAGGTGAGACCGAGGCCGCAGGCTGTGCAGAAGTCGCGACACTTGGTGTGTGTGTGTGACCCTTACCTTGTGTGAGTTGGCCACAGCAGTCAGGAGAAGAAGAGTGGAATGCACGTAGGGCAGCCCCTGCTTGGCCTGCAAGGGAACCGCCAAAACATGTTGCCATTTTCTTTTCTGACATTTTAAACTTAGCACAATAATACAACAACAAAAAAAACAAAAAGAAGGAAAGCACATAAAAAAGAAGCAGACGATTACTGCGTCAAAAGGTACACCTTATCATTCTTGCCAATAACAGCACGGAGAAAAGGTTAACATAACACAAAAAAAAGAAAAGAAAAAAGGTCAAACCATAACTGGGTATGAAGAGGAAATCTTGACTGCAGGACTTGAAACAGGAGGAAACAGGGTCAAACTGACCTGAATATGGTAGCTGGTCCTTTGGGTGAGATTTTTTTAATCCTTTGGGTGAGATTTTTAATCCTTTGGGTGAGATTTTTAATCCTCTGGGTCAGATTTTTAATCCTTTGGGTGAGATTTTTAATCCTTTGGGTGAGATTTTTTGGGGATAAAAATCTCACCCAAAGGACCAGCTACCGCATTCAGGTCAGTCTGACCCTTTTTCCTCCATAATTGGGTACGTGTTCACCACCTTGAATATATTACAAATCTGGATCACACAGCATGCATACTCATAAACCAATGAGAAATTGCATGTCTTAGGCGATCCAGATGGAGACTTATCAATTCCATTGTAGGTCATGACAATGTTCGAACTATAAAATATTAGAGGTGACCACAGGCTGACCTCCCTTTTCGTTCTCTTTGGAACCTCCAGTAATGGCTCACAGATGTCCTTTGACATCAGTTCTCCATGTGTGTTTGTGTGTGTGATGGGGAAAGAAATGCAAGTCACAGACAAATACACACGAAAACACAGACACACAAACCCCCTCCCAAAATATTTCCGAATCACCAGTATTAACCTATGAATTCTTTCTTTCTTTATCAAAGAGTCCAATAAGTAAGCACTTACAGTTTCTTACATTCATGATCTCATAATTATGAGGTTACTTCTAAGTGAGTCAATCATTTACCTACAGTAAAGTACTACTAAATTTTCATAATATATACGAAAGGACCATCTTTATCCGTCCCCTACCTCTCACTGTTCTCTCCCATATCAAAACCATTTTGTAGTTTTCTAGCTTTATCATGAGGGGTTTCTTTGTTTGTTTGTCCGTTTGTTTTTGTCGATGTAGTTTTTTGTGTGTGGGTTCTTTTTGTTGTTGTTTTTTTTGTCTAACCAAATACTGACTGTTTTCATCCGTGAACAAGAAATAGGAAGGGGTTGGTGAACACTGTTAACCGGATGTGTCGGACGTCTTTTTGACAGCTGTGCACTTGATTAACTTATTTCAGTTAATTAAGCCAACGATCGGACACCAAGAATGCCACGAAGTTAACAGTGTATCTACGCCCACCCCCAAACCGAGTTTTGGAACTTTTGGTCAGCGTGATGTGGAGAAATCGGCGCTGAAATGACTGTCCGTGATGTTGACAGCGTGCAAGTTATGGCCCCGCCATAAGAAGAGAAAGCACGTACGCAGACTGGCGCAGGTTCGGGCTCTAGTTCCTCCAACAACTCAGTGTTGATAGTGGCAAAGACACCCCAAAAAAACAAAAAGGTGGAAACAAGTACTCCATTATCCAGCCAGTAAAGAGACTCTTTCGAAATTTGTTTTTCAACCGCAGAAAAACAAGATGGAGATAAGGGGAACGCTCTCTCCCAAGCCATCAAACGAGTTGGACGTTGTCATCTCCCCTACTCGCGATTCTCACCGGCAAGGGGAACCCCAGCGCTGTACGAATGCCGATCTGATGGCAAAACCGGCCCCAAAGGAGCTGAACTTCCCAAGCTGGCCCCATACGGTGGAGGACTGAGGGCTGCCCTGTTCTCAGTCCAGACTGAGAACGAGAAGCTTCGTCGAGAGCTGACCGACGCCCGGAAGCGAGAGCACAGAGGGCCACCCAGCTAGCTGAAGTACGGCACCTTGCAGAGCGGGCCGATCGTCGTTCCGGGGACGTTTCCGCATACGTACGGAGGAACAACCTGCGCATCTACGGGTGCAGGAAGGGGAGAGCGGGGCTGTCGAGACGGGGGTACAGTGCGGGGAGAAGGTGCTTTCCTCTGTTCAAACCGGAAGCTGAACATCGAGGTGAAGAGAGAAGACTTTGAGGCGTGCATAGGGTCGGATACAACAGGGTTCCAGTGCTTCCAAAAACTCTTGCCGCGGGATTATTGTTCGTTTGTTTCCCGTCGGATTGGGGAACTCTGTGCTCTACGCGCGCAAGAAGTTGAAAGGAACCGGGTCACTATGGTGGAAGATCTGACCCCACGGGCCTACCATCGCTATGTCAGTGCGGAACAGAGGGACATTGCCAGCAGGCGTGGACGAAAACGGGGGCAGGGTGGGGGAAGACTGTGACCGGAACGAATCTCGACTGGAAATCTCTTGCCGAATTCAGGCAACTGCATTAGATTGTTTCTTTCTTTTTTTGTGTGTCACGCCGTCACTTTCAACCTTTTGCTTTGGCATTGTGTCGCCGCTCGAACTGTAAGTAGAACCAAATTAAATTTAACCAGCGTGTGATTGTTTTCTGTTCAAAATCGTAAGTGTGAAGGCTTGAGAATTGTTTGTAATTTAGAAGCTATTTGATGAATTTGTATACTGTGCGTTTTTCTTGTAAATACCTTGGCGTTCCCCCCCCCCCCCCCCCGACTTTGTTTTTTTACATCTGGGGGAAGGTCTTTTGGGATTGGCAAGTCGGGGGAGCAGTCCTTGCGTCGAGGGTAGTTGGGGCAAGGAAGGGAAAGAAAACACAGCCTTGTGGCACAATTCTTTTTTCTTTCTATTTTTTTCTTTCTTTTTTTTTCTCTCTCCGTATTTAGTATTTGGTCTTTACTCACAGATAATGTGATTGTATGAAGGGATAGTAAATATTGATCACGGTTAGACAGTCATAGAAGATGATTATGACATGAGCTGTTCGAGGGGGGTTTTTTGTCATCGCGCTAGCTATTGTAGTAGTGGTTCTAGAAAGTAGTAGGCTTAAAAGCTTGTTGGAGTTGGGCGGGGGGCCCCTTATATAACAGTTGGTGTGTGTGTGTAAGTGCAGTTTTATGTCATTGCTTTGTAATTGGTCCTTATGTTGTACATTACCTTTTTCATTTTCTTCATATCAATGTGGCAGGCCTGTGTGTGAGAGTGAGATTGAAAACGGGGTCATGTAGGCCTACACTTTATTTGAGCATTTATAGGATGTTGATACTAATGAGGTTGTGAAAACTTGCTTATTATTACATTGGAAGGTTGAGGCCGAGGTAGTTTCTGTAAAACTTTGGGATGTGTGACATCACTGATATTTCAAAGGGTGTATCTTAATTTGTTACGCCATTTTTGGAGTATTTCTTACTTTTATTATCTGTTTACTATTTTAACCTTTCCTACCAAAACTCAAAATGGCACAAAATAGTTCATTTAAAATTTGTTCTTTGAATTGCAATGGTCTAAATAATAGTAAAAAAGGAAAGTGAAATTTGTTTTTTTGAGAAAAAAAGCAGCTAAAATTATTTCTTCAAGAGACACATTTAAAGGAAACACTGAAATTTTATCCGACCAGCTGGGGATATAATGTATGGCTGTGTGGTACAGAATCTAACAAGAATGGTGTGGCTTTTCTTTTTAATAATAACTTTGATACAAGATACATGATGTTATAAAGACAAGCAGGGTTTGTTACATTGCTATAAAAGTTCAATTCTTAAAAAAAAGGTTTACTTTGGTGAACTTAAAACGGGCCTAGTGGTGGTGATAGCCCCGAATTTTCGATAGTTTTGTGAACTCATTGAGAGCTTTGGCAACCAACATGTAATTATAACTGGAGACTGGAATTTTTCCCTTAATTTTAAAAATGAAGTTAGAAATTATACAATTTTCACCAATCGGCCAAGAACCCGAGCAAAAATCAATGATATAATGACTAAATACAATCTATTCGATGTTTACAGAAAATAACCCCAAAAAAGAAACTATACATGGCGGAAATTTAACTCTTTTAAACAGCAAGACTTGACTACTTTTTTGATCAGTGAAGAATTAATGATGGAAGTTAATGATGTTTGCATAGATCCTGGATAACGATCCGATCATTCTCTTGTCACATTGCTTTTAAAAAAAGATAATTTAAAACGTGACAGACCTTTTTGGAATTCAACAATAGTTATTAAGAAAATAAGCAATATGTTTCGGAAAATTTAAAAGAGACTAAACTGCGATATCAAGAAACAGAAATGAAAATTTACCTGTATACAACTTAGATAATATGCATAAAATTAGTAATGAAAACCTCTCTTTTCAAATTGCAGATCAGCTCTTTTTTGAGACATTAATGCTTGAAATAAGAGGCAAAACAATTTTTTATAGTATTTATAAAAAAAAATGGATACTCAAAGAGAACATGACCTAGAAACAAAAATAAAAAACATCGAACAGAAATTACAAAGAAGAAACTTTTCCCCAAATTTGGAAAACCTAAAAACAGAACTGCAAGAGATCAGGAATCACAGACTTGAAGGTATGGCAATGCGCTCGGGAAGTTCGCTGGCTAAGTCAAGGGGAAAAGTGAATAAAATATTTTTGAAATCTTGAAAATCGAAATTTTCTTGATAAATCTATCCCGTTTTTGGAAAAAGACGATGGTTCAGTTTTTTCTGGACAAAAAACTATCCTCCTTGAGATAAAAAATTTTATGAAAAATTTATACAGCTTTAAATTAACTGATATGAATATTCTGAAGAGCTTCCGATGCTCCAGTATTATCCGAGAGGAGAGCTCCTCTTTAGAGGGATTGATTACACTAGAAGAGGCAGCTACTGCTCTGAAACAGATAAAAATTTTAAGAGCCCTGGGCCCGAGGGGTTTTACAGTTGAATTTTATAAGTTTTTCTTTGCAGATATTGGAACTTTCCTTGTACGTTCAATTAATGATTTTTTGCTAAAGGCCAATAATCCACAAACCCACGACAGGAACCATAAAAAGTATCCCCAAGGAAGGGAAGCCGAAAAAAATTGTGAAAAACGGGCGCCCCATCTCTTTGTTGAACACCACAATATAAGAAAGCTTCGCTTGTGTTGCCAATCGATTGAAAAGTGTTCTTCCAAACATTATACATGAAGTAAAAGGGGTTTTTTAAAGGGGCAGATTTTTTGGGAGAGAATATAAGGTTGAGTATGACATGTTATTGTACACTGATAAGGAAAATATTCCGGGAAATGCCTTTTTAGTTGACTTTGAAAAGGGCGTTCGATAGCGTCTCATGGTCATTCTTACATAACTGCCTTAAATTTTTCAAGTTTGGACCTGACTTAATTAATGGAATAAGAACATTTATTCACAAATTCTACTTGTATTTCTGTAAATGGTCATAACTCCCCAGGGTTTCCGATGAGAGAGGGGTGGAGACAGGGGACCCTCATCCCCTTATCTATACCTAATTTGTGCTGGGGTTTCTGTCATTAATGATTCGCTCTAATGAGCATATTAAAGGAATTAAAGTTGTTAAAAGGAAACATTACTGTCACAATTTGCTGATGACACTAGTTTATGTCTAGATGGGTTCAGAAAGAATCTTTTAATGAGGCGTATCTGTCCTTACTAAATTTTTACAAATTTTAGGTTTAAAAATCAATTTTGACAAGTCACAAGTAGTTTGGTTGGGGAGCAGAAAGAAGGTGGGAAAAAGATTTATGAGGGACAAAAATTTTGTTTGGGACCAGGGACTTTCAAAATTCTTGGTGTCAAATCTCCACTAACACAAATAGTATTGACAAATAATTTTGAAGATAAACTTTTTGAAATAAAAAGAGTCCTAGCTTTTGGAAAAAAAGAAATAAAACTCCTTTTGGAAAAAAAACTGTTATTAAAACTTTGGCCCTTTCTAAATTGTCATTTATTGATTAACCTACCAGACCCCCCAGAGGATTTTATTGTTGCTTTTGAAAAAGAATTGCATAGTTTCTTAGGAATGGTAAAAAAAGTAAAATAAAAAAAATCTGTTGTTCAAAAGCATACTGTGAAGGGGATTAAAATGTTAAATGTAAAAAATTTTATTTCTTCGATGAAGATAATTGCTGAGAAGATTAATGTATGAGTCGGGTTGGCGAGAATTTACCATTAATATGTTCCCTAAGTTGGACAATATAAAAAACTTTGGTGTTGAATTTTCTAATGTTAAAAATGCAAGATGTCAATAAACCCCTTCTGGAATGATGTGATGAAACACTACAAGAAACTGGCGGAAAGTGCCGTCCGACACAGTACATGAATTCATGTCAGAGTGTATTCATTACAATGTTAAAATTTTAAGAGATAAAAAAGTTATTTTCATACAGGAATGGGTAATTATTGCATTTTCTTCATTAAACCCCTTTTATTAATGAAAATGGGCATTGGATTACCTTCCATGAATTTTTAAATAAAAATCAAGGTAAAAAGAACAATTTCTCTTATAGAAGGCAAAAATGAATGCCATTCGCAAATATTGCCAAAAACTTAATATTAACAAACAAACCAATAAAACTGTTAGACCAAAAAGCCTGGTTTTGCATTAAAAGAGGCAACAAATATGTACAAAAAAATTTTAAAAGAAAATAATGCCTCTCCTGCTCTAAATTTAAAAATGGAATAATCTTTTTTTTAAATCTTAATTGGAAAAAAAATATTCCTTCAAGTTATAAAGTTTCTACTGACGTCCAGCTTAGATGGTTCCAATGTCGACTTCTACATAATTGCGCCAACCCAGAAATACCTATATTTCAATGCAAAATTGTTTGATTCACCATTATGTAACTTTTGTGATCATGAACAACAACATAACACATATGCTTTTCGACTGCAATAATGTGCAGCGGTTTTGGAGAAATCTTCAAAACCTGCTAATGGATAAATGTCAGCACTGCGCTAATTTTGGTTCTTGAGAAAGAGTTAGTTCTGTTTGGAGTCAAACAAAATGTGGAAACTGACAAAGTTCTTAACTTTATTCTGCTGTTTGCTAAGTTTTATGTTAAAAAATGTAAACTGCAAAATAACCACCCAGACCTTCATTTTTTTCCTTACAACCTTAAGCTATAGATTTAAATTGGAAAAATACTTTGCCTTTCTGAACATGATTCAGATCAATTTGACAAAACCTGGTTTCCCTATTCCTCTAAACATTTCCTAGCTTTTTTTGTTTGCTTGTTTGTTTGTTGGGTGCTGTGCACATAGTCCCAACTTGATATCCCAACCTAGATAATGCTACATAGCTGAGAACGGAAACGTTAGTAGTAGTACTCCCAACATAACTAGCCACCAATGATCCATTCTCTTGCAGTAATTACCCATCTTTAAAATTTTTTTTTTTTTTCTCTCTCTCTCTCAGCCTCTCACCCCTGCCACCCCTTGGTATTTTCCTTGTTTTTGAGGTTATACATTTGTACATATATGAGAGTGTGTGTGTGTGTAAGTTTATGCATACCTGCTTCAATTCAGATGTTTTGTGCGTGTGTCTGCGATTTTTTTTTTTCGGGGGGGGGGGGGGGGGGGGGGTGTACTGTGTGTTTTGTTCTCTTAATGTGTCGGACTTCTTCCATGTTCTTGAACAAATTATTATGCTACATATGTCCTTTTTTTTTTTTTTGTGTGTGTGTGTGCTTGTTTTGTTTAAAACTGAAAAAATTTATAAAAAAAAAAACCCCTTTGCTATCTTTCCTACATGATTATATAATTCCAACATAAATACATGTTGTCGTTATGCCACTCATTCTTCCCCATTCATTCTTTTTAAATTTCAAGAACATAAAGACAAATGTCATAGATACTTTTTAACTGATCTCTTTAAATTTTAACAACTTATAAATTGTCATACATGAATTTGTTATTAATTTGTTTTAGTAAATACTTTTAATTTGTTGAGGGATTTAATGTGCAGAAAAGAAGAACTGTTAGTGGAGGGATGAGAGAGGTGAATTAAAAAAAAAAAAAAAAAAAAAAAAAAAAGGAAGACAGGTAACGCCCACCTTCAGGTACGTCTCCAAGACCAAGCTCGCCGTCGGACGCCATTTCCTGAGATGTGGTACCATGACGACACCTCCTGGACAGACCATCTCTTCACGACTGCACAGTGACTTGCAAATGAACAGACATCAGATAACTGATGATACAAGGTCGGATCACAGTGATCAGTTTCAACACGCACACACACCACATCACATTTCCACTCACCATCACTCACTCACATGCACACATACACATATTTACACACACATACATACACACCACACCACTTCAGGGCACCTTTTTTTACAACCTACCTTAAACCTTCTTTTGACCTGCTTTTGCAACAGTGAAGCAGCGGAACTTTCAGAGTCATCACCATATGGTAGAAAGGGCGATGTGAAACACACAGAATCGGAAAAAAATGAACAAAATCTTCAGACAGATTCCCTTGGCTCCTACACAAAACGTAAGACAAACGTCAGGCAGCAAGTCGGGAGACAGGACCATGAACTCCCTTCTCACAGCTTGAAATCCTACTGTCCACCACGCATAAAAAGAGCAATTCAGTCAGGGAAGGCCAAGGCAGCAGAAGGAGGAGGATGAATCGCGTTCATAATGCCGGGGGGCCCCAGACCCACAGAGAAACCTCTGACAGATCCACTGCTGTAACACATTGGACTTTACTTCAAACCTATTTCATCATTTCCTCCTTGCCCGACTAATTACTGTGTACAGGGAGGTGGACGTTATCTCTCCAGAACCCCCCTGTCCAAGACCATTCAACAGGAATGAGGTGGACATGTATCCTCCCCGTGACCCCTTCCAAGACCATCACTGGTAAGTGGAGGTGGCCCTTTATCTCCCATGACCCCTGTCCAAGACCATTTACAGGTACGTGGAGGGGACTGTAATCACCCCATGAAACTTTTCCAAGAATTCTACAGGGTACAGTGGAGGGGGGACATTAAACTCTCCATGACTCCCCGCCAAACATTCACAGGTAACAGTGGAGGTGGACTTTATCTCCCCATGACTCCCTGTCCAAGACCCATTCTCAGGGAACAGTGGGAGGGGACTGTATCTCTCCATGACCCCCCTGTCCAAGACCTTCTAAAGGTTACGTGAGGTGGACAAAGTATCTCCCCACAGACCTGTTTACCCCCAACATACCTTTCAGTATCATGATGACCTGTGTCAGTAGTTTGGGCTCAATCTGGCACTTCAGAGCCACCACTACTTCTCAAACATTTGATCTCTTTTCAATTTGGGGTCTGGGCATATGCGTTGATTGCCTTTGTGAATCGCTGCGAATGGCAAATTAGTTCCACCAAGAATTCGCATACAGTGCCTGACCGTGTCACCTCCAGCTCATCACGCTGCTGTGTAAGAAACCTTGCAGAGTGGATTGTTTTCCCCTTTGGCTCCCTCGAAATTTTTCGGTCTGGCACTTTTAATATGCTGAACAGTCGTTCTTTCCGCCATCCCCAGGGTGAAGTCCGTGTCACAAACAGTGCACCGCACATACGCTTCTCCCTTTTTCGATGCCTGTAAACAAGACCACTCCTGTGTATACTCCTTTCGAAAACGCTGTGCAGGAGGCAGCCTGGCTTTTTTCTTTGGTGGAGAGGTGCAAGGGTCAGCTGATTCACTGGCCTTTTCTTTTTCCCTTTTTGTTGACATTTTCGCGCGAATCGACTGAGCAGACTGGAGCAGACGAAAGAAACTAGCGCGCATGCGCATGGAAAATATCAGAATTATCTCCCTTCACTTACTTTAGTTTATGATTGTCGCTGACAGCTTTAGTGGCTGATTTTGTTTGTTTTGTTTTTTTTCTCCGTAGTTTGAGCCTGTGTGATCGTAGCACCGTAGCTGAGGACCTATTTTCGTAGAAACTACGGTGAATCCGTAGGGGTAAACAGGTCTGTCCCCATGACTCCCTGTCCAAGACCATTCCAAAGGGTACTGTGGAGGGTAGACATGTATCTCCCCACGACTCCCTGTCCAAGACCATTCTACAGGGTACAGTGGAGGGTAGACATGTATCTCCCCACGACTCCCTGTCCAAGACCATTCTACAGGGTACAGTGGAGGTGGACATGTATCTCCCCATGACTCCCTGTCCAAGACCATTCTACAGGGTACAGTGGAGGGTGGACATGTATCTCCCCACGACTCCCTGGCCAAGACCATTCTGCATGGTAAAATAAAAAAAGAAGAAGAAAATGATGTTATGTGTAACCATTTAAAATTAAATAAATTAAAAAAAACAACAACAATATAATGATGTTAAATGCAACCATTCGCAAAAAGAAAAAAGCCACAGTGAAGAACAGCCCACCATCAGCTTGGAACTGGACGACCCCTCTGTCTGCCGAGGTTCAGACTCTGACCCAGACGTGTCCATCTTGCTGTGCATCAGCTGGGCAGGGGCAGGCAACTGCCGCGTACTCTGCAGCAGCATGGAGGTCGTCACCGCACCAGGTGAGATGGCGGCCGGCGTCAGAGCTGTTTGGGAAATCCGAAGAAAAAGGAAGATAAGTTAGTCACTAAGGACACAAAAACACCAGCAGAAAAGTTAACCTGCTTTGTATGTACTCTCTAACGTCTGTTTGGGGTAATCATCCTCACATGGGAGAGAGAGAGAGAAATGAGAGAGAGAGAGATAGGATGGGGGGACACACACACACACACACACACACACAGAGGGATAGAGAGAGAGAATGTTGCTTAAAGCCCAACCAACCTCAATGAGCAATTTCAAAATCCTAACCTTCTTTCCACAAGTTAAATTTGACCTGGAAGTGAATGTGGATAAAACTGCATTTTGGGACATAGATCTGCTTACAGGTCAACTTTCAATTTAAAAAAAAAAATCTTACAGGGAGCTAACTGCTGCATGAATAAGGTATAAAATGAAAATGCATGTCACTTCTTCACACTGAGAAAGTCACTGCTTCACATTGGCTTGTCCTGATGAGTTTACCAAGCCTATGCATGCCGCCTTAATTCCTTGGCCGTTACTCAAACGTTCACTACAGACGAGATTTTCACAGTTTGTGACTCCCAACTCTTACAGGTACCAACAAAAAAAAAAATCACTCTGGAAAAAGCAACAACCAAACAATCAATGACAGGACGGCTAAACTGTGGACATCCTCATGACAGATGACAGTAGGCTAAGAGCACCAGCCAATCAAAAGGGGCTGAACCTATGACCTTCAGATCACGAGAACAATGCTTTACTTGCCAGGTCCAACCAGGTCCCACTCTACACGCATGCATCTTTCTTTCAATGTGTAATGTGTGGAGAGTGTGCATTTGCATGTCATGATGCTACATGTGTACTTTTGAGCGTATACAAGCAGACACACGAGTACAGAGGTTAGGACGATGACATACCAGCAGCGGGTCCCCTCTAGCTCGCTGGAGCAGCAGCGTCAGCGTGGCCAGCAGCCGATCTGAACGCCGGGGATCAGCGTTTCACTGCTCCGGCACGTCTCCTCCAAAGTGCCTCGCATACCCACCAAAATGGCTGTCGGTTTTCCCACACCACTGAACAATAATGGCAACAACAAAAAAAAAAAGAAAGAAAAAAATGATAAGGTAAGGCAATGTTGCTTATAGCCCAGCAGACCCCAAAGGCCGTATCAGGGCCATCACCACATTGGAGTCAACCCACTAGTCATTACTTAAAAGAAAAAAAAAACAACTTCCACACAACCCTTTAAAACACACTGGAAATTCGTTACAAATCTTTCCTCCGTAAAATCTTGGATCAAATGAAAAATGTTGATCTCTGTCAGAAACTCAAAGACCACATCAGGTGGGGCATCTCTGGACAAGGTTTTCATGGTGTCTGCTGTAAAGTGTTTATGTCTCACATCATTCAAGTCCTAAAGAAAAAAAAAAGGGGAAAAAATCAATCACACAATGGTCAGTGCTAACGTGACAAAACAACTGGTCAGCAAAAGCAATACACTCATGTATGCAGCATGTCAAACTGATTAATACATTTAGCTGGTTCTTCCCCGAAGATGGAGTATGGCTGCCTTAATGGCGGATAAAAAACGTCATACACACATACTCCACTGCCTGTCTATACAGGCAGTGTCCGCAGGAGTATCGCCTGCGTACACAGAAAGACAGAAAAGAAATTTAGCTGGTTTACACATGATCAAACTTGTTAACTCTACTAAAACGTTACGCTTTCATCTGCATTTGTCAGCCTGTCTGCAATGCAAACCCCCAAACCACTGAACCAGTCAGCCATGTAACCCCCAAACCACTGAACCACTCAGCCATGTAACCCCCAAACCACTGAACCACTCAGCAATGTAACCCCCAAACCACTGAACCACTCAGCAATGTAACCCCCAAACCACTCAGCAATGTAACCCCCAAACCACTGAACCAGTCAGCCAGTAACCCCCAAACCACTGAACCACTCAGCCATGTAACCCCCAAACCACTGAACCACTCAGCAATGTAACCCCCAAACCACTGAACCACTCAGCAATGTAACCCCCAAACCACTCAGCAATGTAACCCCCAACCACTGAACCAGTCAGCTATGTAACCCCAAACCACTGAACCAGTCAGCCATGTAACCCCCAAACCACTGAACCACTCAGCCAATGTAACCCCAAACCGCTCAACCAGTCAGCCATGTAACCCCCAAACCACTGAACCACTCAGCAATGTAACTCCCAAACCACTCAACCAGTCAGCCATGTAACCCCCAAACCACTGAACCACTCAGCAATGTAACCCCCAAACCACTGAACCAGTCAGCCATGTAACCCCCAAACCACTGAACCACTCAGCCATGTAACCCCCAAACCACTGAACCACTCAGCAATGTAACCCCCAAACCACTGAACCACTCAGCAATGTAACCCCCAAACCACTCAGCAATGTAACCCCCAACCACTGAACCAGTCAGCAATGTAACCCCCAAACCACTGAACCATCAGCCATGTAACCGCCAAACCACTGAACCACTCAGCCATGTAACCCCAAACCGCTCAACCAGTCAGCCATGTAACCCCCAAACCACTGAACCACTCAGCAATGTAACTCCCAAACCACTCAACCAGTCAGCCATGTAACCCCCAAACCACTCAGCAATGTAACCCCCAAACCACTCAGCAATGTAACCCCCAAACCACTGAACCACTCAGCAATGTAACTCCCAAACCACTGAACCAGTCAGCCATGTAACCCCCAAACCACTGAACCAGTCAGCCATGTAACCCCCAAACCACTGAACCAGTCAGCCATGTAACCCCCAAACCACTGAACCATCAGCCATGTAACTCCCAAATCACTGAACCAGTCAGCCATGTAACCCCCAACCAGTCAGCAATGTAACCCCAAACTACTGAACCAATTTAAACAAAACTGAATAGAAAGATGGAATGTGGGCCACGAACAAACCCAAGGTGTTGGAGCACATCCACATTAGAGCCCTGAACACACCCAATGGTGTTGAGCACATTCACATTACAGCCCTGAACACACCCAATGGTGTTGGAGCACATTCACATTACAGCCCTGAACACACCCAAGGTGTTGTGGGGCACATCCACATTACAGCCCTGAACACACCCAATGGTGTTGGAGCACATCCACCTTAGAGCCCTGAACACACCCAATGGTGTTGGAGCACATCCACATCAGAGCCCTGAACACACCCAATGGTGTTGGAGCACATTCACATTACAGCCCTGAACACACCCAATGGTGTTGGAGCACATTCACATTACAGCCCTGAACACACCCAATGGTGTTGGAGCACATCCACATTACAGCCCTGAACACACCCAATGGTGTTGGAGCACATCCACATTACAGCCCTGAACACACCCAAAGGTGTTGGAGCACATCCACCTTAGAGCCCTGAACACACCCAATGGTGTTGGAGCACATCCACATTACAGCCCTGAACACACCCAATGGTGTTGGAGCACATCCACCTTAGAGCCCTGAACACACCCAATGGTGTTGGAGCACATCCACATTACAGCCCTGAACACACCCAATGGTGTTGGAGCACATCCACCTTAGAGCCCTGATCAAGACTTCTTCAGCAAGCTGACACCATAACTATGGCCCGAGCCCATTTTGATGACACTGTTCTCTTGGTTTGCTGGTTTGTTTAGCTTTCATTTTCCATGCCACTGAAGGGGCACTGCACCCACGCCACTCACTCAAGCTCCCCCCCCCCCCCCCCCCCCCTCCTCCCCTTCCTCCTGTCCATCTTGCCAAAGTCCCAGATAAAAAAAAAAGAAGTGAAATGTGATTTAAAGCACAGTTTGCGTGAATGCAACAAACGTAACCACACACCTACAATTATGTAACTGCATGCATGTATACCTATACAGACCCACATGCATACACCTGCCGATATAAAAATACACATGCACTCTGATACCAACTTGCAGACATATTTATACACATAAACACAGATACTCTGATGTAGATGCATACACATTCATTTACACACAAGCCTACTCATTCACTGTTAACACTCACTCTCTCTTGCGTGCACACGCACACACACACACACACACACACACACACACACACACACACACACATATGCATTCTCACTCATTCATCCACACTAATATCAATTCTCTCACAGACATTCAAACTTACACCCCGCATGCACACACAGTGACATTTATATGCATTCTCTCTCACTCACACACAAGCCTCAACACTCTCACAGACATTCATACTTACACCCTCGCATGCACACACACACAGACACACACCTGCCCCAGGCTTTGAGAAGCGTGAAGTACAGGGCGGTGACGATGGCCGCCACCTTCATGTTGAGCACCGTCAGCTGTCCGCTAAACTGCACACCACACGATGTCATCATCAGATCATCCTCCCCAAACTACATCGTCGTCACATTATCCTCCCCAAACTACATCATCATCACATTATTCTCCCCAAACTACATCATCATCACATTATCCTCCCCAAACTACATCATCATCACATTATCCTCCCCAAACTACATCATCATCACATTATCCTCCACAAACTACATCATCGTCACATTATCCTCCCCAAACTACATCGTCGTCACATTATCCTCCCCAAACTACATCGTCGTCACATTAATCTCCCCAAACTACATTGTCGTCACATTATTCTCCCAAACTACATCATCGTCACATTATTCTCCCCAATGTCCTTTCGCCAAATTGACTCTGACCCCTTCCTGACTCCCTAGTGGTAAACGAGGAAGGCAGAACACAGCTGCAGCTATAAGCAGACTGCGAACAAGGTCTGGAATCAGAAGTAAACTTGATCATACTTTGTATTGTCCCCATTTTTTTTCATTTCAATAATCCAATATCGCTACATTTCCTATGTATACAGAGTTGTTAACGTTTCATCCTAAGCACAACAATCTGCCGCTGACATGGGCTTTTTGGATGTTGTCACTTACAAGACAAACTGTCCGATCCGTCTTTAAAAAACATCATCAATAAGCCTAGATGCAGCAACATTCTTTACCTATTTCTTCCGTTTTCAAGATAGTATGACATGAAATCTTCAAGACTGATTGCCTCCCTTGCAGAGAACAAAGTGTCGCACAGCCAGACCAGTCAAGGCTGACCATCCCAAAGGAAGCAAACAAAAGCCATCCGAACGAATCCCCACTACTGGTTCTTCACTCTCTTACCTGGTCACTGTCAACAGAATGGAAAGCAGGAGCATGCAATTTTTTTACACTACCTTTTTTTTTGGGGGGGGGGGGAAGAATCAATAATAAAAAAATAAAAAAAAATAAAAAAGCAAGCACTTACGTATTTCCGCATAGTTTTAACATCCTTGCACTGGTGAAGTTCATAGTAAGGGAGCTACGAAGGCAGGATGCAGATTTCAACACGACGGGATCAAGCATTAACAGAGTTGGGAAATCAGACAAGTTTCTACCTTTGATCGAAAAGAAGATAAGATATGCAAATTTAATTAGAACCCTACAGTCCATATCCGTTTTCAATGTCAAAATACTAGCATACTTCAGGAGAACAGCACAGCCAAATGTTTCCCTTAGCACACTGGGAAAGCTGAGTTGATAACTCTAAGACGACATCTACATGGTTGGCACCACAATCAGAACCTTTGTTGACATTCACACCTCACACCTCGAAGACCTTTGGGATGAAAATCCAATGCTGAAAAACTTGGCTTACATCGTCAACAAAAGAGGATGTAAAGAAAACAAAACAAAAAATCCTGAGACGATACATGGAAATAAGTGAGGACCAAAACCTGTGACTGAAATTTTCATGGAACGGGTATCAGCATCTGATGCTGTTCACAAAAACAAAAAGAAGAGAGAAGAAACAAAGAAAGAATGCAAGTGTTATTTTTTGTTTGAATCGAATCATCTTAAAAAAAGAAAAAAAAAAAGAAAAAGAAAAATAACTCGCATTACAAATATTGTGTAACCCTTTAACCAACTCAATGGTTTGGAGTTACACCATTCAATCCCCTCATGAACCGAGTTTGAACAGCTCACCAACTTGCCACTGAGCCAAAAGGCAAGTCGGCTTGTGCATTTCTGCCACCAAGCCAAAAGGCAAGTCGGCTTGTGCATTTCTGCCCCGAGCCAAAAGGCAAGTCGCTTGTGCATTTCTGCCACCGAGCCAAAAGGCAAGTCGGCTTGTGCATTTCTGCCACCAAGCCAAAAGGCAAGTCGGCTTGTGCATTTCTGCCACCGTGCCAAAAGGCAAGTCGCTTGTGCATTTCTGCCACCGTGCCAAAAGGCAAGTCGGCTTGTGCATATTAACTCAGTGAAAATGCATGCAATATCTTTTTTTTTTAATGTTCATGCATGTCACATGGTGATTTTGTTCTCGCACAACGTTAAACATTGAGCAAAACTCCCTGCTGAAGTCGTGTTCATTGAAGTGAAGCCAGAGGCGTCAGAATCCCAAAGCACTGCAGACAGACCAGGTGACTCACCTGAGCTTGCAGTCCCTCCAGGAGGTGAGCCATGATCTGCTCCTTCTTGCGTCCCACCACCTGCAGGTCCTCCCCACCTGGCACACCAACACACAGAGTTGTTGTTCTTCCCATCTTTTTACTGCACTTTCACCCCAATTCTGCTGGTCCACTGTTATCACTATTGTCTCCCTTACCCGACACAGTACCTACAGTCATTGTCCATCTTTTGACCGCACTTCCCCCCAACTCTGCCTATCCTCTGTCATCAGCTGTTGTTTCCCCACTTGACACAGTGCACACAACCACTGTCCAACCTTTCAACCATTCTTCCCTCTCAATTCTGCCAGTCCACTGTTATCAGCCAGCTGTTGTTCTAACCCTGTACTGCCTGTCCTGGGGACTCTCCATTTCATTCCCATTCAGATCATATGGGAAGCTCTGGCGAATGCTGAACGAGGACAGCGACCAAGACTTAGTTTTAAAGGCTACGACATCACAGATTTGCATAGAGTGAAGGGCAATGAGAGTGACCTAGATATCGACTTCGACAACATCGAAGTGTCACCTGTCGTACCTAACCAGTGCGCGACTGATTTTCAAGTCAATTTCAGCGTTTGAATTTTTGTGTGTGTGCAAGTAAATGTATCTCCACAATACTGAAATAATTTTTTTTAAAGTGTAGAGAAACATCTCAATAACACACATGAAAAAAAAAGAAGTAAAATATTGCTGGGTATTTTTTTATTTTTTATTTGTTGAGGCTACCCTATCGTTACAGAGTTGCTTCCCTTTCCGTAGGTTAGGAAGCGTTTCATGCCCTGAACGTCAGGAAACAATGATTGTTTAGACACGCTGTCTGAGACCAACTGATCTCATGACCATGTCCGCTTTCATCAGCCAACTGTGGCTCAAACCGTGTTCTGCCTGTCCCGGGTGACCCCCTGTTTCATTCCCACCAGATAAATTGGGAAAGCTTTGAGCATCAAGACACTCTGTCTGAAATACCTGCTCTCATGAAAGTGGACTTTTCAAACAGCTTCAAGCCCCCCCCCCCCCCCCAAAAATTTTTTAATTTTTTTTTTCAAGCTCTGTAGAGTGTGATAGTGAGTGAGGGTTGATAGAGGTCTGCGCACTGAACACGACAAGGGGCAGTTTATAGAGGCCCTGTTCCACCTTCAGAGGATAACAGAATCAGCTATAGCTACCATGTTTTTTCTTTTTTCAGCCAAAAGTCACACAGTTCAGGAGGAAGTTTCAGTTTGGACTGGAAAGCATCCCCCCCCCCCCCCCCCCCCCCCCCCAACATACTGCAGACAAGTGCTCCCCCCCTGGCACACCATTCAGCCAGTCTCCTCTGTGTCCTCTAAACAATTCGGGAGGAAAATCTGCGCATAAGTCAATCGATGGTGAAAAAAAAAAATGCAAAAAATACCTAACTCTTTTTGTTTTACTATGACTTTTTTCACCAAATATTCATGCAGCTAAACCAACTCAATTTCATATGCTAAACTTATGAGAGGTAACTGTTTTAAAAAAATAACGTTAAAAAAAACAACAAACAAACAAAAAAACCTTTGCAAACCCAAACTCTGGAAATTCTGTATGAAAACGGGTGAAGATGCAGTTTGCAGGCATGTGTCTTTCTGTGTGTTGTTGATGTTCATAGCCATCCACCACTTGCTTCTGAACATCTAGAATAAAAATAAAAATAAAAAAAAAAGTTGGGAGTAGAAGGGCATCTGGGAGTCATGACCTGGATGTGGCCCGGCCCCCTTTTGAGTGTAAGGAGTTTCAGGGCCTTGGAGTGTAAGGAGTTCAGGCCCTTAGATGTAAGGAAAGTTTAGGGCCGAAACACTTGTCTCGGGGGGTTTTTCTCTGAGGACCTTCTGCTGTCACGCTCTCCCTGGAGTTTCTCCCTACATCTGTAAAAGGCTTCCTCCCCACTCCATGGTCCTCTCACACACTACTACCACTGACACCTAAAGGGGTGCAGACACCCCTGTTCAAATCTGTACAGCTTCCTGAGCTGTTTTACCCACCCCACAACACCTGGGCGCTAAGCTGCCTCCGCGATCCTGCCACATGGACTGTTCCCTAATCCCCCATTCTCATCGTCAACACAAGCTGATCAATGTTCCGTCACCCCTGACGGCCAATACATTGGCGAATTTTGTAGTTGACCGATAACAGAGAACTGGTGGATTAATTTGGCACAAACTGATAAATGTTCGGTCATCCCTGAGGCCAATACAGGCAAATCTGTAGTGACCGATAACAGAAAACTGGTGGACTAGTAGGCAACGGGTCACATGCCCAAACATCATCACTGACTAAAACAGGGATTGCCAATTGGAAACCGACTTATGCAAAACATGCAATCATAAAAAGTCCTCTACTCAATGTGTACAATACATGCACACATATTCATTTTGACACACAGCACAGTGAGCAAGTTATATTTAGAATACACAACAGGTACTAGTCAAAAATCAATAAAAACATATAACGATTATCATTAAGGAAAGAGCGTGCGACAAATCACCAACACCGAGCGACACGTAAACACTGCAATGTGACATCACATGAAACAACACACAGCCATTTCTACCCACGGTCCTCACCTTGGATTTGCTGACGACGAGAAGAAAATTGCGCCACGCTTCAGCAAGAGGATTGTGGGATTGTCCTTCAGACTCTCATCGCTGGCGTCACCAGCGCCACTTTCCATGCGCAGACTGTTGCGTACACACTGTACACAGGGTAACACCATCATCATCATTAACATACTGCACACATGATAACATCATCATCATAGTTATTACTGACGACAAATACTTTTTGGTCATGTATACACTGTGGCAAACGGTCTTAATCCATTTTCTCATCTCTACCCATCATCAACACATTGCATACATGACAATACAAGCACCATAGTCATGAATGATGACAGGCACCTTTGGTCGTATATACACTGTAGCATACGGTCTTGTTCCACATCATTATCATCTCTACCATCACCATCAACGTTTTGATTCCCCACTTTGGTGGAAGGATACATACATCAGGATGTGAGTGCAAGTCATACGACTTGAGACGAAAAAAGCAAGTGAAGGAAGGAAAGAAGAAAGAGAGAGAGAAGGAAAGAAAAGCAAAAAAAGGAAACAGCAAGAGAAAGAGAGGAAGAGAAGGGGTGTAGAAGGGGAGAGAGAGAGAGGCAGAGAGACAGGGAGGAAGGGAGTGACAGAAAGAGACAATGACATAAGAGGGAGAGAGAAGGATAGAGAAGGGGTGTAGAAGGGGAAGAGAGAAGGCAGAGAGACAGGGAGGAAGGGAGTGACAGAAAGAGACAATGACATAAGAGGTAGAGAGAAGGATAGAGAAGGGGTGTAGAAGGGAGAGAGAGAGAGGCAGAGAGACAGGGAGAAGGGAGTGACAGAAAGAGACAATGACATAAGAGGTAGAGAGAAGGATAGAGAAGGGGTGTAGAAGGGGAGAGAGAGAGAGGCAGATAGACAGGGAGGAAGGGAGTGACAGAAAGAGACAATGACATAAAGGTAGAGAGAAGGATAGAGAAGGGTGTAAAGGGGAGAGAGAGAGAGGCAGAGAGACAGGGGAAGGGAGTGACAGAAAGAGACAATGACATAAGAAGGTAGAGAGAAGGATAGAGAAGGGTGTAGAAGGGGGAGAGAGAGAGGCAGAGAGACAGGGAGGAAGGGAGTGACAGAAAGAGACAATGACATAAAGGTAGAGAGAAGGATAGAGAAGGGGTGTAGAAGGGGAGAAAGAGAGAGCAGAGAGACAGGGAGGAAGGGAGTGACAGAAAGAGACAATGACATAAGAGGTAGAGAGAAGGATAGAGAAGGGTGTAGAAAGGGAGAGAGAGAGAGGCAGAGAGACGGAGGAAGGGAGTGACAGAAAGAGACAATGACATAAGGTAGAGAGAAGGATAGAGAAGCAAGACAAGACCTGAGTTATATGAAGAGAGAGAGAGAGAAAGAAAGAGAAGAGAGAGAGAGGGAGAGAGAGACAGACAGACAGACAGACAGACAGAGTTAAAGATAGAAACAGAGAGACAAACAGACAGACAGAGTTAAAGATAGAAACAGAGAGACAGAGACCGAGCGACAGAGAGAAGACAGAGGATAGTGGAAGCAAGGTGTCACACACACACACACACAATAACACAAACCCACAGAACACAGAGATAGAGACAGACAAAAGAGAGCAAGCGAGAGGAAGAAAAAGTAAAGCAGGGAGGCAGGCGGCCACAAGAACAGACACAGTACCTCCGACCAGTACACCAGACGATCCGCCTTGCCCAGGTCCTGCAGGCAGCTCTTCAGCTGGGGGTCCACCCTGCTCCTGCACATCATACAGCATCCCATGGAACCATGGGGTGACGTGTCCCAACGACCGCCACACAGCCACCCATGGAACCATGGGGGGACACATCCCAACGACCACCACACAGCGACCCATGGAACCATGGGGTGACACGTCCCAACGACCACCACACAGCGACCAGACCTGCCTACCTCATGTTGTGCTCATCAGTAATAACCACAGAGATTTTCAGTAATTTTGCATTTCCTTCAGTAATTCCACGGACGCGTAATACACGGCGTTTTTGAACAAATAATGTGTACAAAACTCCAACTACATTTTTAACATTGAACAAATAATGTGTACAAAACTCCAACTACATTTTTAACATTTTAACAAAAAATATAAACAGTAAAAAAAGGAACAAAAACAACAAAGCAGAATTAAAATACCTTGGGATGATGGCAGATGACGGACTCAGGACAGGAGTTTCAGGTCAATTCAAAGGTGATATACTTGACAGTTTGTAACTTACACAGCAGTCACCACAGATGACACCACTGATGAAGAACCTAATGTACAACCCCCCCCCCCCCCCCCCCCAAAAAAAAAAAAAAAAAAAAAAAATGTGTGTGTGTGTGTCCCTGAGCTGTGCTGACAAGATAGTGGCGAAAATGAAAAGGACCTTTTCATTTTCGCCACTATCTTGTCAGCACAGCTCAGGGACAAGTTGTTTTCGCAGATCAGCTCACACAACAGTCTTTCTGCGTTGGTGATCTTCCGTGTGTGGGTCTGACGGCTGCTCTCGCTGGATTTCGTAAACAACGATGTGATCTTCTGACTGGAGGCACTCGCAGCTGTCTCTTTGTGCATTTTCCCCGAGATATGGCGCTTGCAGTCATTTGCTCCCCCATGTCCGATGGAGAAGTCTGAATTGCACACCGAGCAGAAATGAGTATATACAAATCCAGGTCCATGACAAGGCCAAGTCCGCGTGTATTTACTTCGGAACACTTGCTTCTTCGCCTTCTTCCGTTGTGGCACAGTGGTTTTCGAACCCTCGTCATGGGTTTTTCATGAAAAACGTTTAGAAGATTTCTCCGCCATTTTCACAATCGCCGGGAAAAAATCGTTGAAACTTTGTCTTACAATGGCTGAACAAAAAGCTTCGAATGGCGCGCACAGATGTGATGGCGTGTCGTGTTGGCCCACAGCACCACACACTGACCAATCGCAAGTTCCGAACCATCTGTGGTTTCGGCTTGAGTCAAGGGAAGTTACTCTGCGGTCTCGGAAAGGTCTAGCAGTCGACAATTTTTCGAGTCTGAAACTTGCGTAGTTTTTCAATTTTCTTTTCCGTAATTTCGCACGGAAAATCGTACCTCCGTAATGGGGGGTTAATTTCCGTAAAATTACGGACGATTACGGAAGGGTAGGCAGGTCTGCAGCGACCCATAGAACCATGGGGGGACACGTCCCAACGACCGCCACACAGCCACCCATGGAATGATGGGGTGACACGTCCCAACGACCGCCACACAGCGACCCATGGAACCATGGGTGACACGTCCCAACGACCACCACACAGCGACCCATGGAACCATGGGGTGACGTGTCCCAACGACCGCCACACAGTGACCCATGGAACCATGGGGGGACACGTCCCAACGACCACCACACAGCGACCCATGGAACCATGGGGTGACACGTCCCAACGACCACCACACAGCGACCCATGGAACCATGGGGGACACGTCCCAACGACCACCACACAGCGACCCATGGAACCATGGGGTGACACGTCCCAACGACCACCACACAGCGACCCATGGAACCATGGGGGGACACGTCCCAACGACCACCACACAGCGACCCATGGAACCATGGGGGGACACGTCCCAACGACAGCCACACAGCCACCCATGGAACCATGGGGTGACACGTCCCAACGACCACCACACAGCGACCCATGGAACCATGGGGGGACACGTCCCAACAACCACCACACAGCGACCCATGGAACCATGGGGGGACACGTCCCAACGACCGCCACACAGTATCCCATGGAACCATGGGTGACACGTCCCAACGACCGCCACACAGTATCCCATGGAACCATGGGGTGACACGTCCCAACGACCGCCACACAGCCATCAGGGCACACAGAGGTACAGACACGAGTGGAAGACACAAGACACTCGGGTTTGACAGACACACCAAGAACAAGACAGACACACCAAGAACAAGACTGACAGACACACACACTTGCACACAAATTACATGTAACATGCACACAAGGTTCATGTCTGGCAGATACACAGAACAGAACTACTACAATCAAACGGATCTGTAAGTACACACACACACACACATGCACACACACACGCATGCACGCACGCACACACACACACACACACACACACGCACACGCACACACACACACACACACACACGCGCGCGCGCACACACACATGCACACGCGCGCACACACATGCACATGCGCGCACACACATGCATACACACACACACACACTCAAACAAACATGACAGACTGGACACAAAGAACATACTTGCCATACAATAAGAAAAACACAACAGAGAGCAGAATAACAACAAAGCGCACAATTCATGCATACACAAAGAGCAGGACAGAGAAGACACAAAGAAGAGGACTGACAGACACACAGAGAACGAGACGAGCAGACACACAGGACGAACACACACACAGAACAGGATGCACATGCAAAGACAGCAGGATGGAAAGACAAGAGTGGGACAGCAGCGGTTACCCCTCCACGGCATAGAGCTCCTGAGCCAGGATACGGAAGGAGAATGCCACAATCTTCACATCAGTCGGGTCCACCTGTCTCACACACACACACACACAAGCACATGCGCACACACACACACACACACACACACACACACGCACACCACACATACACGCACACGCACACATACAGGCACACACACATACACACACACACATACATACACACACACACATGCCCGCAAACACACACACACACACACACACATGCATACACACAAACATACAATAATTTTGCACTGCTTTAAAACCTCCATACGTGACCCGTTTAAAAGACCGTCCATAGACACTGACCACACACACACACACACACGCGCCCATGTGTGTACACACACACACACACACACACACACACACACACACACACACACACACGCACGCACACACATACACAGTCTGATTTTGCTCTGCAGTAAAGCCTCCATTGGTGACCCCTAACAGACAGTCCAGAGAAACTGCCTGTTAACCCTTTCGCTGTCAGCTTGCGCAAGTCCCTACTTTCATAGAGAAACTGCCTGTTAACCCTTTCACTGTCAGCTTGCGCAAGTCCCTGCTTTCATAGAGAAACTGCCTGCTAACCCTTTCACTGTCAGCTTGCGCAAGTCCCTGCTTTCATAGAGAAACTGCCTGCTAACCCTTTCACTGTCAGCTTGCGCAAGTCCCTGCTTTCTGAGAGAAACTGCCTGCTAACCCTTTCACTGTCAGCTTGCGCAAGTCCCTGCTTTCTGAGAGAAACTGCCTGCTAACCCTTTCACTGTCAGCTTGCGCAAGTCCCTGCTTTCGTGAGAGAAACTCTGCCTGTTAACCCTTTCACTGTCAGCTTGCGCAAGTCCCTGCTTTCATAGAGAAACTGCCTGTTAACCCTTTCACTGTCAGCTTGCGCAAGTCCCTGCTTTCTGAGAGAAACTGCCTGTTAACCCTTTCACTGTCAGCTTGCGCAAGTCCCTGCTTTCATAGAGAAACTGCCTGTTAACCCTTTCACTGTCAGATTGCGCAAGTCCCTGCTTCTGAGAAACTGCCTGTTAACCCTTTCACTGTCAGCTTGCGCAAGTCCCTGCTTTCTGAGAGAAACTGCCTGTTAACCCTTTCACTGTCAGCTTGCGCACGGCTGTTCCTTTCCTGCCAGACTAGACTATTTAGTACAACCCGCGTGACCCGCTGACCCTGACCGAGTTCAGCGATGCTAGCGGTGAGAGGCCCACACACTTCGGCGCTCTTTCTTCTGTGAGACGTGTAGCAGAGTGCTGTGCTTGTGACTGATTTTGTTTGTTTCCAAACTTCGGATACAACTAAATCCTTGAAGTTTTGTTTCATTATGGGTTGCCTGAGGATTATGTGAAGTCAACTTGTGTCTGTGTGTGTTTTATAACCTATTCAGAATCTTTAAAGTGTGGTTTTGTGTGTATAGTTTGACGTAAGTGACTTTTCAGTTTTTTCCTGCAATGGCGTCTCAACAGCAAGCAGTGGAGCGTGGAGTACCACGATTATAGTGTGCACTGTGCCAGACTGAATTCTATGTGTCGAGTTTGTGGAGAACGCGTGTTAAGAAAGGAGAAAGACAGAGGGTTTAGTGTGAAATTATGTAAAAGCTATGCCACAGAACTCTCACGTTGTTACAATTTAGACATTTTGAATGATGAAGAGGGCAAGCAGTCTACAGCCATCTGTATGAAATGTTACAAAAAACTCATGGGCTGAAACGCGCTAGCAACCTGTCCAACTTCAAAACTACGATCGACCGTGTTGCACTTGATATTCAGAAAATGTCAGAAATCTGGACAACTTTCGATCCAGAGCTGTCAATCAGTCAGTGCAAAGCATGCAGTCATTTTGAATCACAAACCAAAGGTGGTGGTCCCCCAAAACCGAGAGTAGGGGCCGTGAAGAGATCCGCACAACAAACTTTTTTATCCAGCCGACTTGCTAGTTGATGAAAGTGTGTCAACGTCATTTTGTCAGTCTACGTCAACCCCAGTTAAAAAACCAAAAACACTCTGCACACAAACATCACCAATCACACCGAAAACGCCACAAGTCAGTGATGTAGCCCCCTCTCGCCTTTCCGACATCGGAAAAATAAAGAGATCTATTTAGACTCAGATGATGAGGATATTGATAAACCACTCACTGATGAAGAAGAAAAATTACTGACATATCTTAGAAAACCATTGTGTTCCTTTCATCCGTCTTCATCATTTTGGACTGGCTCTGCATGGGGAACAAGGGCGCCAGAAACAAGGGGGTGAGGAAACACATGCAGTTATCAATCTGCTGAAGAGAAGGGTGTTGGGGTCTAAAAACAGAGCAGGAGAAATTGCGTGTCATGATGTCAGAACACATGGCTATTGTCTCCCCCCTTCTTCAAGGTCTGATGCCACTGGCCCCAGGGAAGCAGTGTAAAGTTAATAAACAGTAATAATGCTCCTGTTCACTGTACATGCACTCAGACAGTGTGTATACATGTGTGTGTGTGTGTGTGTTGTGTGTGTGTGTGTGTGTGTGTGTGTTTTGTGTGTGTGCGTGCGTGTGTGTGTGTGTGTGTGTGTGTGTGTGTGTGTGTGTGGTGTGTGTGTGTGTGTGTTTCACGTGCACGCCCGCCCCACCGGCTCCTAGTGTTTTTACATTTTCATAAACATTACTAGTTGTATTACAAAATATGATTCAAGTGTAAAGATTTTGAGGGTGCATATCACCAAGTTATTTAAATCTTATGTCAACTGATCATGGGCTGTTGATTTGGGGTGAGGAAGCACACAGACTCTACATATTAGGCAAACAAGCAGCAAAGGGTGCCCTTTGGGTAAAAGAGAAAAGTGACAGAATGGCCAAATAATGGGATAAGTGGACAATTGTGGCATGGGTGTATGATGAAGTCTCATGGCTTGGCCCAACATGAAGAATCCAAATTGAGTATTAGATGGTTGTGTGTGTGTGTGTGTGTGTGTGTGTGTGTGTGTGGTGTGTGTGTGGTGTGTGTCTGTGTCTGTGACTCTGTGTGTGTGTGGTGTGTGTGTGGTGTGGTGTGTGTGTGGGGGGTGGGGTGAGAGAGAGAGAGAGAGAGGGGAGAAAGGGAAGAGAGGAGAGGAGAGAGGAGAGGAGAGTAGGGGAAGAGAGGAGAGAGAGGGGTGTGTTGTGGTGTGTGTGTGTGTGTGCAAATTCTATAAATGTGTTCTGTTTCCTCAACTTTCACATAATTAATCTGTGTGCATGCAAATCCAAATCCTTTACATTTCTTCTGTTGTGTTTCTGTGCTCTCTCTCTCTCTCTCTCTCCCTCCCTCCCCCCTCCCTCCCTCCATCCCTCTCTCTCTTTGTGTGTGTGTGTGTGTGTGTGTGTGTGTGTGTGTGTGTGTTGTGTGTTTGTTTGTGGGTTTTATTGTAAGGTTTGTACCACAATGCATGTTGCATGCACATCAGATTTTTTACTGTTGACCACTGTATCAGTGTTAGAAATGAAGCATGTCATGCACATCATGTAAAAAGGCATGCTGCAGGCAAATCATGTTTTTGGCTAAGGAATGCCAGGATACGTTCCTGAGAGGCAGAACGAAACAGTGAGTATTGCATGTTTATTTATGTGTGCCTTTGTTGCTTTTGGGAAAAACAATTTGTGTGTGTGTGTGTGTGTGTGTGTGTGTGTGTGTGTGTGTGTGTGTGTGCGTCGTGCATGCGCGGGGGGCTTGCGTGCGTGCGTGCGCGCGCGTGTGGCACGCATATGTGTGTGGGTGTGTGTGTGTGTCTTTCTGTGTTATGTTTTCTTTCTAGTAAGAGAGTCTGTTTATATTTTAGTTTTTTTTAAATGAATTAAAGACAAGTAAATGAAATTTTTGTCCTGAGTTACATCTGCCAGCCCTCAAACCCCACTCTCCTCTCCTCTCACACAATATCATCCGCCGGGAAATCTCAACCCCCCCCCCCCCCCCCCCCCCCCCCCCAAAACACACACCTCCCTTCCCTTCATTTCCCGCCCCTTTCCATTCTTGCCAGAATAGCTAGCTGGTGAACTGAAACCTCAGGTTCCTATGTGAAATCTGACACGTTCTGTGTGGACAAGCAGCCGAAAATTTTATTTCGAGGGCCAGGGTCACCCAGCGAACTCTGTTTGCAGCTGGTTCAATGGTCTTCTCAGTGCGGGTACCGACGCGTTTGTGAGCCCGCTGGACATGTGTTATCTTTACGGCACATATGCTGTGTCTTCGCAGACAGGGCACAGGCACGTGTGTGTTCCATAGGTCAGCCGGGTGGCTTGGGGAAAATGCCCCATTACTTAATTTTCTTATGAGCACAGATTAAAACACCGTCTCCGATCTTTTGAAAAAGCAGGAATGCGTTCGCGTGTTCACACTCACACACGCTCTCATGCATGCACGCGCACGATTGCACATAAACACTCCACGCACGCGCCCACACACACACCCCACACCCCAAAATTTTTGCGGCGTATAGTCATACCCAGTGTGTAGACAGTTATTTGTGTGTGTGTGTGTGTGTGTGTGTGTGTGTGTGTGTGTGTGTGTGACGAAAAAGGGAAACAAAAGACTTTGATTGATTTTGTACTTTATTACAGGGAAAAAATACAGGGTTAGAATTGTTCCCAAAAAAGTTTCTAGTTTGATGCAAAACTTGAGACTTTGGTCATGTCATGTGCGTTTCGGCTGCCCAAGTTCAGCTGCAAAGAAACTGGCAATTGTCATTACATTACGCATTTTGGATCAAACAAGCTTTAAACGTTTCTGACCGGATTCTTTGTTGTTGTAGTTGAGCAGAGGTATGTATCAAACTTGTATACTAATCAATGAGGGAAAATCGTCTTGCCATTAAGCGCTGATGTGAGTTAGTTTTGATCGATTTGTGTGTATTGTCATTGTTTGTAATGTTGCCTAACCCCTTACGTACACAAAGTCATGCTGTTTCTTTTCTCTGCAGGAAAATAACCTGGTCGAGTTTTTGGTATCAAAAGAATTGTCTGCAATTCGCATTACAGTCGTCTCAGGAGCATATAAGTATTATATTCTTCACAAAAACAACGAATTGTCAAACTGCAGAGATGGGGTTTCATAATGTGAAAAAGGAGGAAAAAAGTGGCGGGGGTCTGGGGGCCGCTGAAAAGGCCCCAGTGGGGTCCCGGGGCAAGGCCCCTGGTTGGGGTTTAGGGGCCGAAGCCCCCCGAAGCTGAAGATTTTTTTTGAATTTAACCTGCAAAAATCAGCATCTGAGACACCAAAGTATTCAAAATTTTTAATAACCTTGATCCTACAAAAAAAAAGACTTTTCACCTTCGCCATTGATGTTTTGTCAGGAAATCATGAAGACCATTGATACAGGATTGGTGATTTTCCAGTTGCTAATAGTCACACAATTTTCCAGCAGTTGCAAGTCAGTTTCTCATTACTGTCCTTCACATCACATTTCAGCGAGCGTTTAGTTTCTAATAGTAATAGCCATGCTTCAAAATACTTATTAAAAAGTTTCTGAACACCAATCAAATAATTTTCTTATAGTTGTCCCTTTAAAATACCACGGAGGATTCTGATTCCTTTATAGATAATATAAGTGAGAGAGTTGACTAAGACTATTCAAAATGTGCAAATTGTGTGCCACAAGCAGTTTTTTTTTTTCTTTTCAATTGAAACCATCTCTATTACAATAAGAAAAAAAAACACTTTCAACTCTGATATCCTCAACATTAATGATTACTTGCTAAAACTAGTCACCAGAGTTTTAAGTATGCATGCATATTGCCTTCTGCTCGTGTATGAATGTGTGTAACTGAAATTTTTTCCCCCCAAAGATATCTAACCAGAAAAGAAAAAATTTTTTGACCGGTGGTTATAGTTAAAAAAACATTATTCTTATTATTATTACTACTACTACTACTACTTTTTCCGTACTATCGTCTGTTTGTTTACTTATGTTTTGTTTGCTTGTCTGTAGAATGTCATAACACCCTTGCAATTTTTTTGTTTTGATCTCTCTCTCACTAAATAGTTTGTTGTATGCTATTTATTATCGCAAAATATTGACTACACAATTGTGTATAGGTCCTACTGTGACATTGATGTAACCTATTTTTTCAAAGAGAACCTTCATTGCAAAATAATCAGCTTGATGATTGTGGGCATTACATCTATCTGGAGATAACCTGCAATATTATTAATATCATTACCTCAACAAAACAAATAGCATTACTCTTCACAGGAGAGAGAGAGAGAGAGAGAGGAGAGAGAGAGAGGAGAGAGAGAGAGAGAGAGAGAGGAGAGAGACGGGGTGGAGTGGGGGTGGTTGTGGGTAGACTCGCCGATGCTCCAAACGATCCAAGAGTCTCGTTTGTAAGACGATCTTTCACTCTTGCTAGGTGCTTTTCAGCAAAAACGTGTGTTGATCAATGCTGACTTGCCCCGTGAGCCATACTTGATCGCGTCATTACACCATGTGCAGACTGCTTGTCCTGGATAGGTGATTTTCCTCATGCAGTCTTTCAGTCTGAGAATCACACTGTGGCTGACGGCGCCTTTGGAACTGGTCAGCATCACTTTTGCGCTCACTTCCTCCTCAACCACTTCCAAGTCCATTTGTTTTTAACTGAAGCATCGACTTGCTTCGCAAGAACTTTCTCGCTTTCTGCTATCTGACGAAACATTCTGGTTTTCGCTACTCTCGTCAAACCGAAAGAAAATGGCGTCAGGAAAAAAATTCGCAAACAGTTTGCCGCGTTCTCAAACATCAACTTCCGCTTTGATGGTTTCGGTCAACCGCAGAATGAAAACAAAGACAGCAGTCTCGACCGCCCAAGCAGAAACCGGAAACATCCATTTGCGAACGGATCAATGAGAACACAAAATCGATCGACCTCTCGCCGTACATTAGCTTCATCACAAACCTACCTCTACCCCCCCCCCCCCCCCCCCCCCAATTTTCTCAACGGATTTACACTGATCTCAAAAACGACCCCTGGGGCCATCAAAAAGATGGAAATCCGCCAATCGGCGAAAAATCCCATCTCTGAACTGACAACTCCTTTTTTAACGGCCGCTCAGCAAGGCCGAAAACATGGACTGCTAGAACTCGTTCCGCGCACGCTGACAGGCCACGCTTGGTACAGCGCAGTTAGCCAGCCGGTAGGGAGCGGCCTGCAGTAAACGCTGCCTTCCCTGACCTTGGCTGCACAAGCAGCGGGAGAGGTGTTAGCTCCCTTGCTTCACTGAACACTAAAGAACTCGCTCTGAACAGCCGTGGGCGCAAGTCCCGCTTTCTGAGAGAAACTGCCTGTTAACCCTTTCACTGTCAGCTTGCGCAAGTCCCTGCTTTCTGAGAGAAACTGCCTGTTAACCCTTTCACTGTCAGCTTGCGCAAGTCCCTGCTTTCTGAGAGAAACTGCCTGTTAACCCTTTCACTGTCAGCTTGCACAAGTCCCTGCTTTCTGAGAGAAACGCTGCCTGTCTGCAGTGCACTACAATGCTGGCTACCTCAACACCATACTGCTAAGAGTTACTTCACTAAATCAGCTGTATCTGACTACCTCAACACCGTACTGCTAAGAGTTACTTCACTAAATCAGCTGTATCTGACTACCTCAACACCGTACTGCAAAGAGTGACTTCACTAAATCAGCTGTATCTGACTACCTCAACACTGTACTGCTAAGAGTTACTTCACTAAATCAGCTGTATCTGACTACCTCAACACCGTACTGCAAAGAGTGACTTCACTAAATCAGCTGTGTCTGACTACCTCAACACCGTACTGCTAAGAGTTACTTCACTAAATCAGCTGTATCTGACTACCTCAACACCGTACTGCTATGATTTACCTCACTAAAATCCGACTGCCTCAACACCCTATCGCTATGAGTTATTTGACTGCCTCAACACCACATTGCTATGAGTTATCTGACTGCCTCAACACCACATTGCTATGAGTTGCTTCACTAAAATCTGACTGCCTCAACACTGTATTGCTGCGAGTTACTTCAATAAAATCTGACTGCCTCAACACCGTACTGCTGTGAGTGACTTCACTACAATCCGACTGCCTCAACACCGTATTGCTGTGAGTGACTTCACTACAATCTGACTGCCTCAACACCGTACTGCTGTGAGTGACTTCACTACAATCCGACTGCCTCAACACCGTATTGCTGTGAGTGACTTCACTACAATCTGACTGCCTCAACACTGTATTGCTGTGTTAGTTCACTACAATCTGACTGCCTCAACACTGTATTGCTGGGTTAGTTCACTACAATCTGACTGCCTCAACACTGTATTGCTATGAGTTACTTCACTAAAATCTGACAGCATCAACACTGTATCGCTATGAGTTACTTCACTAAATCAGCTGTATCTGACTGACTAAACCACCAATTTTTGATAATTCAGCTTCCGCATTTATCAGAAATGGCTGGTCTAAACACCATTACATTTTTTTTTAAATGCATATCACAGCTGCCTCTTCCCAAATCAATCTATGAATAAAATTGCTTAGAAAACATGACAAACAATGAGCTTTCGTCTATAACCAACTGAGCCTGATGTCATGAATCACCACGTACAACATGACCAACCGTCTTTTACCTATATATGATAAACAAATTTAAAAAAAAAAAAAGAAGAAGAAAGAATATGCCAAAGTTATGAACCATTCTGGTTCATGATCATTGCATTTCCCAGTTTTTGGTAGTCACTACATAATCATGTTTATCAGAATCGCTGACCTAAACCTGATAAACAAATCTTGAAAAAAAACGACAACAGAAGAATGAATATGTCAAAGTTATGAACCATTCAGGCTCATGATCGTTGCATTTCTTGGTTTTTGGCAGTCACTATATATATATATGTGTGTTTATGTTTATCAGAATCACTGGCGGCAGCTTCCTACATTGTTGGGAGTTCATCGCCAAAGTTGGAACCTCTTAAACTACTCTCTTTTACAAGAAGAGCAGTCATCTCCTTGAAGCCCTCACTTCAACACCCATGTCAGCCCTTCCAAATAATTCAGCAGCACATTGTCCTGTAGGACTCACACTTGTCTCCATACACGACAATCAGAGTGGCCTGACCTTTGACCAGATTGTCCCCCCATGCTGGAGCCTTGTGAAGACGTCTCAGCTGCCCTGACCTATGATCCATTCTTCTCATTCACGTTATTTACATCACATTTCCAATGGCATCATACCATCAAACTTGGTATGCTGTCATTACAATTTTAAGCATAGTTGTCAAAGAACGTTTTATTTTCTTCCCCACTTACTTTAACAACATAGTGAGATTAAGCATTTTTCAACATTTTTATAAATTCATTAAAAAAAAGTATTACGATCCCCAAGAAAACAACACAGGCTCATCAAACAATTGTCATCTATACACGTGTAAGGTGTGGTAGAGATGTGAAATACAACTTGGATCCAGTCTGCACAATAACATTCATAAGATCAGAGGGTACGGGAGCTAGGGGAGGTAAGGACAGCTATGGAGAGTCTGACAGGGTCTTCACGCTTCAGGATGAGTCTGAGCTACAGCCTGTTTGAAGTGGGGACAATGTGACTGTTTGAAGTGGGGACAATAAGACTGTTTGAAGTGGGGACAATGAGACTGTTTGAAGTGTGGACAATGAGACTGTTTGAAGTGTGGACAATGAGGGCAGGTTTCACGGTATTTAGTCGTTTTATGGTCCATGAATTTTGAAAGCCAATTTCAATAGATTTGTGCGAAATAAAGATGTTGAATGAAACTGTATTGCATGATTATATCTTGAATAATAAAATGTATGAATACAATTCAGTTTGTGTGATTAATCCTGGAATTATATGCGTATGAATGGTGGCGATCGTGAGAAGAGCGACAGACTGCATTTACTCTTACCAAGCACTTCAACAAATTACGGTTTATTTCAAAGTTTTTCTTTTTTTTTAATCGAACATTTTGACCACAGAGTGGTAAACTACAGTGCGATTAACGATTACAGCAAGAAACCAGACATAAGGACGCGAAATTTATCACGTAAAAGGTTTCGGAAAAATTGAATCGAAAGTCGGACGTCATCTGTCGCTCGAACACTGGCGATCGCCTTTCCAAAATAATGATCATCTTTTTCTTGAAAGATACAGAATTTTATTCGTTTCTATGGGTTGAATTTATTAGTTTAAATACTTTTAGGTGAAAAATAAAATATCTGAAAGGTTGATTTCCTCGCGGAAAGCGTGTGCCAGGCTTCGATTCCTACCTTCGAGTCCGTCTGTCACCCGAGTCTAACAATCGCGACTTTCATTCTTTTAAACATTTCCCATAGTGCATTTCGTCTATTTATACTTCTACTGACGTCGTTTCCTCTTCCTACATGTGAATGGTTGTGGCGCGCCTCGAATGTTGGTAAAGAGTTTACGATTTTTGTATTTTTCGAATTTTTTTTTTGCGTCTGTCAACAAACGATCGCCATCATAGCGAGCGACACTGCTTCCACTGAGCTTGTTTTAAACCGATATTTTGTGGATTTAACACATAATTCACTTGATTTACGTACACAATAACACTCGGAAAACACTGATGATTGGTTGTTTACACCAGTTTCGACCACGTGTTGTTCGATTCAGTTATTTCAAACAAAAAAGAAACCGATGGGGCAGATTTTTGGCGATCGTTGGTTTGAGTGACAGATGTTAGTAGCGACCGTTGTTGACGCGGACAGACGAAACTGGCGATCGTTTGCAAATGGACAGACTGAACGTGGCGATCTTTTGTTTGCTGACAGATGTGAAACAATGACATTGTTAAAAAAAAAAATATAAAATAAATTGTCAAATGGGTGTCATTTTGGTTCAACCTCTATCTTAAAGCCATTAATAACATTACATACTTATATATAAAATTTCCTTGACATCATGAAATTGTAAGAAATGTGGACAAAATATGAAAAAGTATTTTTAAATGACTATGATCTCACAGATTGAAATGTGCTGCTATTTTACAAGTAAAATTTTTTTTCAATTGTTCATGAAAATTTATATGATTAAAAAAAAAGTTTTTCATAAAAATAACAAAGTGTGTTTCGATATGACTTAGAAAAAAGTCATAAGTTGAAAGAAGAAATAGAATTTTAAAAAAGGGGGAGGGGGAGTGAAAAAAAAGCGACATGATTAGAGAACATGTACTCACAAATAAAACTGCTCACAGTCTTCTCACATTTACGAGCAAAAGAAAATATGCATCTATTCTAGATTTTTTTTTTCTCACTTTATTTTGCTTAATAATAATAATAATAATAATAATATTAAATAATAATAATAATGAATACTTATATAGCGCCTATTCTCGGCTAGAGGCCAAGCTCTAAGCGCTTTACAATCCACACTGGTTTACACAACGGGCTGCCTACCTGGGTAGATCTTCCCCAGCATCAACAACGCATCCATCTCCAACTCCACCATCAGTGCCAAGAAAAGATTTTTTTTCTTCACTGCATCAAGATCTTGTTGCATCAAAGAGAATTGGCTTCAGAAATTTTCATGCATGTGCCAGGGAGTGCATTCGCAAAGCAGAGGTCTACCCCTTGCATTTTCCAGCCGTTGAACCATGCCGGTCATGTGGACTTCGAACAGAGAGGATATGAGGCAGATCCAATCCCAGTTTTGGATCGCCAACCATTTTGTACCCCTTGTCAAGGGGGTGGACAGTGAAGCACCATCTTCTGTGACAGGAGAACAAGAGGACAGGGCACCACGGGTTGGAGACTATGTGTCTGTGGTATACTATTTTGGAAAGAAAAAATTACCCAGACGATTTTATGGGATGATTGTTCCTGTACCATTGCACGTCTCAACATTAGAAGGACAGTGTGTTGTAAAATTCTTCCAGAAATCCAGCCTGGGGAACTATTATGTCCTTGAAGACAAAGAGTATGTAGTTTGCATCTTTGAAGACAAAGTGACTGTAGTTCCTCCACCAACTAGGAACAACAGAGGCCACTATATATTCATGGACTAGGTTCCAGTGACTGATATGTGTGCGTGTCCTGAGTGTGTGCGTGCATAATCCTGCTTGATCTATATGGATTTTTTTTTTAAATTGATATATTTCAGTATTAGATTTTAAGATTAGTCATGTTTAAGCATTGTAAGAAAGCACCAGCTCAAAGAAGTTTGCATTCAAACAGCTTGACTTCTGAGACTCAAAACTGAGTTACTGTCCTTACCTTTCAGGACACAGGTCATGTTTGTATCAAAATAAGGCTTAAAGCCCAAATTACAGCAGTTTAATTCCTTACACAAAATGTCCTGTAAATGTCTTTTGATAATTATCACAGCTGTTTTAACAAAGTTTTTTTTATAAAAAAGGATCAAACGCATTTTTTCACTTTTTGCGTTCACCAAAAATTAGGGGGGTGGGATAGCATTTTTTCTTTTAAATCAAGAATTCTTGTTAAATACTGTAGAAACAGAATTATTTTTGTGTACAAATGTTGTTTCCATCTTTTTGTATTATTTTTAATGTGGTTCTTGATTTGCAGAAGTGTGTAACAAATTTTGAGGGTAAGTTTTAAGTGAAAAATTGTTTTGTCAAATACATGACCACATAAATCATCAGAAAACCCCCTTAACATATGTTTATGTGTTTTAAAATATCTTGCTTATTCATATATATTATAGACTGTGTGAATTGGAGCATCTAATGAATTCTAAGTGTTGAAAAACCATGCTTCTAGTCTTAAAGATGATTTTTCATCGTCTGAAGGGGTATGTACTTTGGGCTTGAATTTCTCACGAAAACAAGCCTTGGTTATAATTGTTTTGGTTGATATATTCAGCAAAGGGTTCAAACTAATGAAAAATAACCTCAGTAACAGTTCATGTCAGCATTTGGTTTTTCATGTATGTGCCTGTAGACAGTAAAGTACAGTGTCCAAAACCGTGAAACCTGCCTGAGACTGTTTGAAGTGGGACAATGAGACTGTTTGAAGTGGGGACAATGAGACTGTTTGAAGTGGGGACAATTTGACCATGGTGAATAGCCAAGAAACTGAGCAAGAGACTGTTTGAAGTGGGGACAATTAGACTGTTTGAAGCGGGGACAATGAGACTGTTGAAGTGGGGACAATAAAACTGTTTGAAGTGGGGACAATAAGACCGTTTGAAGTGGGGACAATAAGACTGTTTGAAGTGGGGACAATGAGACTGTTTGAAGTGGGGACAATGAGACTGTTTGAAGTGGGGACAATGAGACTGTTTGAAGTGGGGACAATGAGACTGTTTGAAGTGGGGGACAATGAGACTGTTTGAAGTGGGGAGAATGAGACTGTTTGAAGTGGGGACAATGAGACTGTTTGAAGTGGGGACAATGAGACTGTTTGAAGTGGGGACAATGAGACTGTGGGGACAATAAGACTGTCTGAAGTGGGGACAATGAGACTGTTTGAAGTGGGGACAATGAGACTGTTTGAAGTGGGAACAATGAGACTGTTTGAAGTGGGGACAATGAGACTGTGGGGACAATAAGACTGTTTGAAGTGGGGACAATAAGCCTGTTTGAAGTGGGGACAATGAGACTGTTTGAAGTGGGGACAATGTGACCATGGTGAAGACAGGGGACAATGTGACCATGGTGAAGACAGGGGACAATGTGACCATGGTGAAGACAGGGGACAATGTGACCATGGTGAAGACAGGGGAAGACCTATGCTCTCCACAGTGACCTCCTAATTGTCTTCCAGTCTTCTGTCACCTTGGCAACTACAGACCTCGCCATTCCACTGTTTCCAGACACTGACTTTATAAACCATCCTGTGACATTTTGATGTCAATCCTCGAAACGTTTTCCAGATTTACTTTGGAAGTAGGCAGACAAAAGACAGGACTGAAAAATACCTGGCTTCATAGTGCTGCACTCACACACACAAACACACACACACACACGCACTGTACAAACACACACACACACACTGTATACACAACGCGCACACACACTGAATACACACACGCGAACGCGCACACACACACTGTACACGCACACATCCACATGCGCGCACACACACTCACACATTCCTCACCTCCATCTCAGTATCTGAATCCCCATCCGAAGGCAAGAAGCCACGCTTCAATGGCGCCGTCACACTGGCCCAAAACGACTGTCTGTAAACACGCACGCAGTTCATTAACTCACATAAGATAAGATAAGATAATGTTGCTTATAGCCCAGCCGACCGCAGAGGGCCACATCAGGGCTGTCACCACGTTAAAATCAACTCACCAGTCCTTTAAAAAAAAAAAAAAAAAAAAAAAAAAAAACTTTCACACATCTCGTTAATGACATCGTCTACAAACGCACCAGAAACTTTGTTAAAAATCTTTCTGTCGTAAAATCTTAAATCAGATGAAAATGTTAATCTCTCTCAAAAACTCAAGGATCACGTCAGGCGGGACATCCCTGAACAGGATCTTCATGGACTCCGCTGTAAAATGTTTGTGTCTCACATCGTGCAAGTCCCAACACTCCAAAAGAACATGTTTCATTGTGAGTGGCGCATGACATGGAATGCACCACGGAGCTTCTTCACTCTTTAAAAGGTAAAAATGGGTAAAATACGAATGGCCGGTGTGCAGCCGGCACAGAACCGTTTCCTCTTTACGACCACCCGACGTAGATGGGAGGAAGTCCTTAAGGTTTGGACGGATCTGAAAGAGTTTGTTATTCGTCTGTGTGTTCCAATCCTCCTGCCAGAGGTCTCTCACATAATCGTTAATTTTGGGTTTCACATCTGAGCAGGGGATATAAGTGTTGGACAGTTTCTCTCTTGTGGCGTTCTTGGCTAAACGATCAACCATTTCGTTCCCGCCGATACCAACATGACCAGGAACCCAAGCAAGAGTAATGTTGTAACCGTCCGCCTTCAACTTGCTAAAAAGTTCAAAGAAATGCAAAAGTTCTGGATGCTGAAGTTTGCGGCCAGCTATGGCTTCCAAAGCTGACAGCGAATCCGACAGAACCAGAAAGTCCCTCTTTGAAGAATGTGAGATTATCTTCAAAGCCAGAACCAGAGCAGTAAGTTCAGCAGAATAGACAGAAGCATCTGAATGGATATGTTCCAACATTATCTGAGAAGGAGCCCCAGGGCAGTAGGCTGCACAGGCCACTCCATCTTCAGACTTGGAACCGTCAGTGAAAACTTTTTGACAGGATGGGAATTTCGAACAGAGCTCAGCATACAATGCCTTGTACGCCAGAGAGCTGGTAGACTCTTTACGAAAAGCTGCAAGATCGAAACGAATCTCTGGTGTGAAAAAGGTCCACGGAGGTTGATCCGGAAACTTGGAAAAATCGGAAACTACTCCCAGGTCTAGACCTGCATTCCGCACGTGAGGCTGCAGACGAAGACCAAACGGCGGAATACATTTAGGGTTGTTTTCAAACTTACTTTGGAACGGAGGGTCAAAGACACAGTCATAGGCAGGATTCTGCGGTTCTGAAAACAGTCGGATATAATAATTCAGAGACAGTTTCAGCCTGCGATTGGACAGTGAAGGTTCACCCGCCTCTGCGTACAGGCTGTACACAGGGGTGGTGCGGAACGCTCCAAGACAGAGACGAAGCCCTTGATGGTGGATAGGGTCCAAGAGTTTGAGGTAAGATGATCTTGCGGAGCCGTACACAGCACAACCGTAGTCCAGTTTGGAACGGACCAGGGCTCTGTAGAGGTGCAACAAAGTTTTCTTATCAGCGCCCCAGTCGGTGTGTGCTACGACCCGCAGAATATTCAGTGCCTTTTGGCAAGCAGTTTTGAGGTTTTTAATATGGCTGAGAAAGTTAAGTTTTTGGTCAAAAATGACTCCCAGAAATTTGGCCTCTTTAACAGCTGGAATGGGAGATTTCCCTACTTGAAGTTCCAGATCTGGAAAAAACTGACGGAAATTATGGAAGTGAATACACTGGGTTTTTTGTAGCAGAAAAGGTGAAACCGTTTTCATCCGCCCACCGATGGATTTTATCTACGCAAAGCTGGAGCCTGCGCTGGACACTCGGGTACAGGCTTCCAGTTGCGTAGACAGCAAAATCATCCACAAACAATGAGCAGTCTGAACCCTGCTGAACTGATTGAACAATGTTGTTGATCTTAATACTAAAGAGGGCAGGAGATAGTATGCTCCCCTGTGGAACACCCAACTCCTGCTCGTGGACATCAGAGAGAGTGGTGCCAACCCGGACCTGAAACTGTCGTTCTGCCAAAAAATTTTGAGTAAAAAGCGGAAGATGACCTCGAAAACCCAGATCGTGGAGATCATGAAGTATCCCCGACTTCCAGGTGGTATCGTAGGCCTTCTCCAAGTCAAAGAAAATTGCCACTGCATGCTGTTTGTTCAGAAAGGCGTTCCGAAGTGTAGATTCCAGACGAATCAAATGGTCAACGGTAGTCCGATGTTTGCGGAAACCACACTGTTCTTTCGCCAAAAGGCCATCGGTTTCAAGTTTCCACATGAGCCTAGCATTGACCATTTTTTCCATCAATTTACAAACACAGCTGGTCAAAGCTATGGGACGGTAATTTGAAGGATTAGAAAGATCTTTTCCAGGTTTGGGGATGGGAATAATGAGGGCTTTTCGCCAAGAGGGTGGAAAAAAACCTGTAGTCCACACATGGTTGTAGACCTGTAGCAGTATGTTCAGACCTTCTAGCGGAAGATGTTTCAACAGCTGATAATGGATTTCATCTATACCTGGAGAGGAATCGCTGCAAGAAAGCAAGGCAGATTTCAGCTCGTTTAACGTGAAAGGAAGATTGTAGTCTTCCATGTTGTCGGACGAAAAGTTGCAGGGTGATTTTTCTTTTAGGGCTTTGTTTTTGACAAAAGTGGCTGATTTATTAGAAGAGGAGGAATTCTTTTCAATGGTTGAAGCAAGCAGATTAGCAACTGCTTTCTTCTCTGTTATTAAAGAATCCGAAAACTTGAGATGGTTCACAGTGGGACAGGTGTTCTTCCCTTTGATTTTCTTAATGATGTTCCACACTTTTTTCTTGGAAGTTTTTGATGTCAGCCTGGAGCAGAAGCTTCTCCAGGACCGACGTTTACTGATTTTAAAAGTGTGTCTAGATTTAGCACGGAGTTTTTGATGGGCTCGAGCGTTGGGACCCGAAGGTCGTTGGTACACCTGACGCTGAGCCCGTTTTCTAACTTTGGAAATTTGTTGGCAGTCTGAATCAAACCAGGGTGTTTTTGGCATTTGAAGTTTATCGGAAGACACTGGAATACAAGCTTTAGCACACTTGATCACAGTGTTAGTCAGTGATTCAGCTGGGTCCGGACTCTGAAGAAAATCAGTGTCCTGGAATTCTTTAGAAATAGTGGTTGCAAATAGATCCCAGTTTGCTTTCTTGTAATTTAGATGTTGAGAGACAGAGACGTGTTCAGTTATGACGGGTTGTAGTAAGACAGGGAAATGGTCACTTCCGTGCAGATCGTCATGGACAGACCACTCATAGTCCAGGACCAGCGAGGGGTCACAAACCGACAAATCTAAACACGAAAGTGAACCTGTGGAAGAGTGGAGGTAAGTTGCAGATCCGTCGTTCAGACAACACAAATCCAAATCCGAAAGGACATCCTCAATTAGCAGACCTCTGGATGACGTATGGACACTACCCCAAAGAGGATTGTGACCGTTAAAGTCACCCAACAGCAAAAAAGGTCGAGGAAGTTCTTCTATCAGATTGACAAGGTCCTGACGACAAACCGGGACAGAAGGAGGTAAATAAAGAGAACAGATTGTCACAGTCTTGTGGAGAGTGACTCTCGCAGCTACAGCCTGAAGGGAGGCAGACAAAGTGACAGGACTATACAACAAAGTTTTATGTAGGAGAAGGGCAACACCGCCCGACAGTCCCAACGTGGATGGTTGTGCAGGTTTTGAAAGAATATTAAAGCCAGAAAGAGTAAAGGTCTTCTGGCTTTGAATTTGAGTTTCCTGAAGAGCCACGACGGAAGGTTTTATAGATCGACACAGAAGCTGCAGCTCCTCGAAGTTGGAATTTAGTCCACGGATATTCCAATGGAATATTGTACTATCCATGGTGCAGAGGGTGAAAAGGAGAGAGATCAGGTCATCTCCTCATCAACGTCTGCCTCCAATGGAGCGAATTGTTATTCAGCTTCACTGGAGTGTGTTGGTCTACAGACCTGCTGGCAGACTTGCCAACAGGCAAAGAAGGTCTGGATTTGGGAGATGGTGGAGGTTTCTTCCTTATCTCCACCATCTCCACACTGGGTTGAACTCCCTTGCCCGCACGGGCACTGGACTGAGGAGTTCGAGGTTGGGGTGCTGGCTTTTTAATTTGCCCAGCAGCAGATGTTGTAGACTGCTGGGCAGTCTGAGGGGGGGCGGATTTTTTGCCTCCACCAGGGGCATTCATTTTGGGTTGGAAGGTGGTGGACCTGCTACCACCAGAACTGACAGATTTTACTTGTAATGTCTTTGAAAACATGAATTCATCAGTCTGGCAGCAGACTGACCTAGTAGAAACTGTGGGAATTTTCTTTACAGCCGAAGCATAGGAAGAAGCTGTGGGCGTCTGACTGCCCACAACCTGTTTCCGGGCTTCAAAAAATGAGATCTTCTTTTCCGTTTTGACACGTTGGATAGCAGATTCTTGAATCCAAAGAGGACAGTTTCGTGAAGAGGAGGGATGGTCGCCACCGCAGTTAGCACAATGTGCCGGATCTTTGCACGGCCCATCATGGGTTGCCTTGCAGCAAATACCACACACCTCCTGCCCAGAACAGCGGTCCCTGACATGGCCAAACCTCTGGCACCTAAAACACCTCAACGGGGATGGCACATATAGTTGAACCCGAACATTCAGGTAGCCGACTTTGATGACCGGAGGCAGCACAGGGTTGCAGAATGTCAGAAAGAGGGTATTGGTGGCCACTCTTTCTGCACCCTTCTTTACTGTCACCCTGCGCACCTCCGTCACACCCTGGGACGCCAGCTCCAATTTGATCTCTGCTTCTGTGACACCAGATAAATCCCGGCAGCGAATCACGCCTTTCGATGAATTTAGCTGTTTGTGGGGAGTTACCTTGATCTCCCTGTCCACAAGTTTCGTTGCCTTCAGCAGCTGTTCAGACTGTTTTTTTGTTCTACATTGAATGAGGAATGAGCCATTTCGCAATCTTTTGATGGATTGAGGGTCACCTGCTAAACCCTGAAAGCCCTTCTGGATAGCAAAAGGGCTCAGAGCTGAAAGGGGTCTTTCCTGCTCCGTCCCTTCCATTACGAGCCAGGAAGCCCAGAATCCTGTCCTTGTCGTACCTCAGTATCTGAATCACTGTCACCTTCGAAATCCCCTGAAACAGGGGATGCTGCCTTCCTCTTCCTTTTGGGGGGGATATTTTTTAAAGAAGCCATATTTAGTTTATTGTAATTCATCCCTCCCTTACCCACCCACCTTGGAGTCCAACTAAGGGGCCAGGGCCAAGAAACCAATGTCTTGACCCCTTCCAGGCTTCGGGAGAGATATACGACAAACAGAAAACCACCAACCCTATCCCCCCTGATCATGCTCAACTCCCGGGGACAGAGAGCTGAGCACTGCAGGGGTTCACATGGCCAGCAGGGGGACTGCCTGTCTTGACCCAGCCCCAAGAAGGGGAGCCGATTAGTACACCCGGGCCAAAGTGTACTCCCTGTCTAGGAGAGGTCCGAGCCAAAGTGATGTGTTGAGAGCGCTGGCTCTCTCAACCACCAGGATCTCATTCCCCTCCGACACAGGTCGCACCGCAACGGCAAACGCGGCGGATCTTAAGGAGACCACAGAGAGAAAAGGAGTGTGTAAAAGAAGACTTGAAGGGGAGACGAAGATAGAAAAGGGCCAAATAAGGAGGCAGAAAACAAGAAAAGGAGAAAGGCGGGTTACTCTTAGTCAGGATCCTCACCCTTAGCCTATCTGACATGGGAAGCCCTACCAGGGCATCAACTTCTTACCACGTTTCGCTTAGGCCATACAGCATCTTCACCTCTCAGGCCTACAAGCAGTGTGAAAAAACCAGCCTATCTCCCAAGTATTGATGCCCCCGTCAGCATAGCCTAAAGGATCACTGGACCACGCAAACCCTCCGACCACGACAAGGTCGCAACCCCCCGGAGGGCATTAACTCACATGTCCCAAAGACAAAAACATCAACAAGAACATGGCAGGTGGCTGGTAACGTCACATCCCCTGAGATTTGGGCTGACACACCCACACACTATCATGACACTGAACAATTACTATGGATTAACCCGTTCCCTGCCTGGAACGTGTAACGCACGTCCAGAAAGCCACAGAAAACAGAAAACCGCTACGCCACGAACGTGAGTGTCACGTCCTAACTTCGTAACAGAAAGCAGAAAAATCTACTTGGGAGACGACCCTCTAAAATGTTCTCACCTCTTCTACTGGTGTCAAGGAACAGCCCCTTTCCCTTCTCGCGAGCAGCCAGCTGACCACATGTTAAGCAAATTGCGAGTTGAGAGGTCACAGCTGATAAGCAAGTCAAGATGGCTGCTCAACCTAGCACTACGTCGACGGTTCCCGTTTCCAACGTCACACTGCCCATGATATTTTAGATACGTTAAAAGTATCAGAGAGTGATGAAGAGAGACCTTAGGATCGGATCCTGATACTAGCGATGAGAGGAGACGATTGGAATCAGCACTATCCACTTTTATTCGATATACCTTTGCTGGTGATGACGTGGCTACACTGTTCTGTTCACAACACATCAGTAAATAGAAAGCGCCGTCAATTTGGGCGACGAAGCGGAAATTGTCCGAACGCGTGCCTGAACGAGCACGCAACCCCCCTCCTTTCTTGACGAACTGGTGGTGGACATGGACGGTTAAAGAACGACGGAATGAAGGTCCGTGAAGCGCCGGGGGCGTGGTCAGCAACAGCTGATCAAAGAATGGCATTGTTTTGACTGGGAATTCTGGTCTGCAAGTCAACTGTGCCAATTTTCAGCTGTACAAAGTTCCATCTTCAGTTCCTTCAATGCCAGAACTGGTTTCAGGCAAGTAGCTCTTTTTTCTTTTGTTGGTTTGTTTTGTTTTGTTTTGGGTTTTTACTACATGATTCTTCATTCCTGACTAACCCTTTTCTGTATATCTCTCTTTGGCCCCACTAATACTGAATACAATTATGGCAAATAATGACTGTATGGATCGCTGGGACTGTGTTGTGTGAGTGTGTGTGTGTGTGTTGTGTAAAGTGTGTGTGGGTGTGTGTGTGTGTGTGTGTGTTGTGTTGTGTGTGTGTTTGTGTGTGTGTGTGTGCACGCACGTGCCTAATGATTATTTATTTCTGTATGCAAGTTTTCCATATAAGTTTTGTTCATTTTGTATAACACAGAAGCACTTCATCCACAGCAGTTTTTTTTTTGGGGGTTTTGGGTATTCTTGGGGGTGTGTGTTTTTATTCATGTTGTATTTGATGACAGTGTTAGTGTGTGTTTTTGATGCATATAGTTAATTGTGTTTTGTTGTGTGTGTGTGTGGTGTTTTGTGTGTGTGTGTTGTGTGTGTGTGGTGTTGTGTTGTGATGGAAGCTGTTTTGTGTGTTTATGCATGTGTTGTAGTGGTTTTGTGTGTATGATGTGTGTTGTGTGTGTGTGTGTTTTGTGTGTGTGTGTGTGTGTGTCAACTGTGGTCCTGCTTACTCCTGTGTGTGTGTGTGTGTGTGTGTGTGTGTGTGTGTGTGTGTGGTGTGTGTGTGTGTGTATGTATGTGTGTGTGTGTGTGTGTGTGTGTGTGTGTGGAAACTGTTTGTATGTATGCGTGTGTTGTGTGTGGTGTGTGTGTGTGTGTGTGTGTGTGTGTTGTGTGTGTGTGTGTTGTGTGTGTTGTGTTCTATCACATGTTATTAGTGTGAACCATCATCATAACAAACAAAACCAATATAGAATGTTTGTGAAATTGTAGACAAGAGTATAAGTAAGTAATCCACAAAAAAATCTAACAAATAACTCAACAAATGGTGAATAATGTACATGTTAGTGAACATACCATGAAAAGCATGATTTATGCCCCTTCTTACCCAACAAATAGTACCCCCAATTATGAGCAGATTGTCATCAAGAACAACATTTCTTGGGATTTATAAAGACTGTCATGTGTTAGTGCTGATGTTGAACAATTAGTCACATCACTTTTTCATTGTTTACACTGATTTTATATGGTGCAATTTGTTTATGTATACCTGAAAACTGTTCTTTTTGTTAAAACCACCAATATAGTATCCCTGTCCATCCCTAATGGCTCACAAAACTACATTATTGTTTATATAGCATCACAAAGTTTGTAAAAAATAAGGAAAGAGAAGCCATAAAATCTAAGTCATATGTAAAGAAATACATAAGCAGTAATTGAGGTACTGAGCCTACCCCAAAATAGTAAAATTATGCCCTTATTCTAGGAGAATTTGGGTACCCCCAGTAAAAAGACAGATTGTTACACAGAGGGAATTTATTGACAACAATATGAATCCCTGTTGTTTGTAATGTTGTTGAGCTAACACCAAAAGTATTTTTGTTGTGTTTAGTGGGTTTTTATATGCTCAATTATTCTAAAACTCTCACATTGAAAACAAAACAAAAACTGTTTTATACACAGTTATTAGTGTGAACCATCATCATAACCAACAAACCAATATTGAATGATGTGAAATTGTAGACAAGGGTATAAGTAAGTAATCCCCCCAAAAAATCTAACAAATAACCAACAAATAAATGAGTAACGTACATGTTAGTAAACATCCCGCGAAAAGCCCTGATTATGCCCCTTTTTTCCTAAAAAATTAGTACCCCCAATTATGAGCAGATATTATCATCAAGAACAACATTCCTTGGGATTTATATGACTTTCATGTGTTAGTGCTGATATTCATAAGTAGTAAGACCACTTTTTCAGTGTTTTGACTCAAATTTGTTTGGCGCAATGTGTTTGTGTACACTCGAAAACTGTTATTTTTGGTAATTTTTTATAATATGTCAATTTCTGCTATACTAATTATCAACATAATCAAGCCATTTTGATAGAACATTGTAGACAAATGCATAACAACAAAACATGCAAAAATCAAGAGATTTGTCAAGAAATAAGTGAGCAGTAACTATTTCATTTGAACCTACCCCAAAAAAGCTCAATTTAACCACGGCAGACAGATTTTCAAATGTGCTATTATACTGTGGCAGTGAAGGGGTTAAGAACAATTACTACGGATTAAGAACAATTACTATGAATTAAGAACAATTACTATGAATTAAGAACAGACACGAGTCAGGTTGTGAATGATTCAACACTAAATGACAACTGACAACAAATGTTTCAAATGATTTTCATCACAAAATACAAAATGATTAAACTATTCGAATAAAAATTGCTAATGGCCGGAGTTTTTTTAAACCCATGCGGAAAAAAAAATCCTTGTCAATGATTACTGACACTTAAACCTCTTCACGAATGTAACTGAAAAAAAAGTACTAATGAGCGTCATAACACAGACTGAATGAAAACACAAATGACAATGCGAACAAACAGAAAACACTGTGTACAAGTCTCCGCATATCACACATCATCCACAACAGACTCTGAGTTGTACTGCATCGTTCTGTGTACACCACCATCTCCGACATATTACACATCATCCACAACAGACTCTGAGTTGTACTGCATCGTTCTGTGTACACCACCATCTCCGACATATTACACATCATCCACAACAGACTCTGAGTTGTACTGCATCGTTCTGTGTACACCACCATCTCCGACATATTACACATCATCCACAACAGACTCTGAGTTGTACTGCATCGTTCTGTGTACACCACCATCTCCGACATATTACACATCATCCACAACAGACTCTGAGTTGTACTGCATCGTTCTGTGTACACCACCATCTCCGACATATTACACATCATCCACAACAGACTCTGAGTTGTACTGCATCGTTCTGTGTACACCACCATCTCCGACATATTACACATCATCCACAACAGACTCTGAGTTGTACTGCATCGTTCTGTGTACACCACCATCATCATAACAGATTTCTCCCCATGAGCTTCATGTCGCTCTCTCCTGGGACAGGACCACAGCTGCAGTACAGCCCCGCCCTGTCTGCTCTTCTGGCTGTGTATATTCCTGTTGACTGAACAGGAAACTGAACCATTTCCACACCACTTGCCTCAGAAGACTCATGGGCGTTAAGTAAACAAACGAATCACAAGACAAAACATGATGCGTTTCGACCTGCAAGGTCTTCTTCAGAAAAGACAAGGAAAATGAACGAGCAATCCACTTATCTTCACCCACTTCAGCGCAAGATGGGCGTTGAAAAGAAAAGAAGACAAGACAGAAATGAGGCAAATAAAACCACACGACAAAATGTCGCGAAAAAAGCCAACTATGAAGAGAGAAAATGCAGCAACAGAGAAAGAATGAATATGAACGCAAATCAATTTGCATTAAAACTCATATAAAATGCTCATTTGTTTGAGAAAAATCTTCCTCTTTTCAAATGTTTGCTCAGAAATCATCCTGTCATCTTAATCCAGTAAGCTGTTTTTGTTTCAAAACGGAGTGACTGAAGGCGGAAAATGAAGCAAACTTTAGAAAGAGAGGCGGTCACACCCCCCCCCCCCCCTTAACTATTTCCTCTCCCATGATCCCTCCTGGGTGGCCTTGTTTCTGTCCGGTGGCAAATTTGGTCGCGCGGTGAACACGAGAAGATAAGTGGTTTCTTGTTCTTCGTTTTCACTGTCGTAAATGTTATTTGTTTTTGCCTGAAGAAGACCAAGAGGTCGAAATGCATTGTGTTTTGTCCTGTACTTTGTCTGTCTATGTCCTTGGCGGTAACTGTGTTTTTGTGTTTCTAAAGTCCCTGTCTCTCCCCTACCTGTCACACTTGTTCAGAGAAATCAATCAACTGAAGACTGTATGGTAATATTCTAGAATGGCCCATATAGATGAACAGGCTACAAACACATAAATCAACACAACCCACAAATAACAAGCTTTACATTTATATGCTTTCAACCAAGTTTAGAAGGCGAGGAGCCACCAGAGACTTCAACACACACACCACAAAGGCTTACACACACACACACACACACACACAGACTTACACACACACACATACAGAGACTGACACACACACATACAGAGACTGACACACACACACTTACACACACACACACACACACACACACACACACACACACACACACACACACACACAGAGAACATACTTAGATCGCAGAGCCTCCATGGCAGTCTCGCGACGACCTCGCCACAAGGAATGGACAAGGTCAAGGCCAGCTCTCAGGAGGTCAGGGGGGCAGTGGTATGTCGTCTGTTTCTGAACGTCCATAAGCGTGAGCAGCGTCTGCAGGCAACTGCTTCGTCCCAGCTCCAGGCCCTGATACATACATCACAGCCTTGTGCTACCTCATCATATTGATATATACATCACAGCCTTGTGTTACCTGATCATATTGATATATACATCACAGTCTTGGGTACCTCATCATATTGATATATACATCACAGCCTTGTGTTACCTGATATTTTTGATATATACATCACAGTTTTGTGATACCTCATCATATTGATATATACATCACAGTCTTGTGTTACCTCATCACATTGATGTATACATCACAGCCTTGTGTTACCTGATCATACGTATCACCTGTCAGCATAAAAACGTATCTTTACCCTTTCCTGAAAAAAGTTTACAATGATATACTAGTGCCCTTCTCTAATTTGACATGATGGACTGAAACATTTACCAATGAGAAGCCTTCACCCAGACAAAAACTCGGTCTGGCTTGGCGTGGCATCGTCTGCTACTCCGTCAAGCATGCATGGTGAAAGAAACACTACAAATTGCCGTTACAATGTGACTGAAGCCCTTGAACTGTTGAAAACAGCTGCATAATTTCAGGGCATAAAACCAGTTATTGTAAATTTTTGTTCATAGAGTGCGTACCACTCCTATTTTTACATGACACGCAAAATCTCATTTTCTTTGTCATGCATACTGTATTACTACATAGACAGAAAAATAACTTTGCTATATTGTCTGTGGTTAGGATAAGATAAGATAATGTTGCTTATAGCCCAGCCGACCGCAAAGGGCCACATCAGGGCTGTATTTACTGAATCATTTATAAACATGACTTGAAAAAAATCACAAGTCTGTGTCTATTCATTTTCTTAAAATGATTTTTTTTATTAAATATATACAGAAATGGTCAGTTTCTGGGGGAAGTAAGGGGAGAATAGCTAGTATAGAATGAGTTAAAAGTGCTCAGAAATGGAAAGGGGACATTACACAAGGAACTCAAGGGGGGGGGGGGGGGGGGGGGGGGGCGGCAGAGGAAGAGTTGAGACTGGGTTTAGGTCTCTTCCATTTTGCTGAGTTGGGGCTTCCTAACTCACCTATGCCAGGTAGTTAAAAAAAGAGCAAATCTTACTGGCTGTACAGAAAATCTTACTGGCAGACAGCTTGATGGTGTGCTGTAGTTGTCACTGTCACTCTCAGCATGTCAACCCTCAACTGCCACAACTCCCAGAGAGACATGAAAGACGCTTGGAGTGACCTACCTTTTTCCCATCAGCGGACTCGCTGGGCCCCACCTGGACGTCAAAGAAGATCTCGATCAGCCCAGGCTGCGTCTCCACACACACCGACAGCAGCTCCAGGATGGCCACCTTCAGACGGAGGTCCTGCCCATACGTGTACACATGAACACACTTTATTTCTTCGTCTTCTTCTTCTGCGTACGCAGGCTGATACTCCTGCAGACACTCCCTATATGGACAGGCAAGTATTAATCCCATCTACCCAACAAAGGGAGTGGAGTTTTGTGTGTATGACCGTTTTTTATCCGCCGTTAAGGCAGCCATACTCCAGCTTCAGGGAAACCTTTGACATATGATAAGCTTTTAATTCATGCACTGGATACAGACAGTCATTAAGTAAAATTCTAACAGACACTCGTTAGAAAAAATTCCAATGTATTTTCAAAGGATAGATTTGAACATTTCAAAGAGTGATGAATGGACTTAAGAGGCTAAAGTACTTCTTGTTCACCTTTAAAAAAAAAAAAAAGCAACAACAAAGAAACATTCAAGAAAGCAAAATTTACTTTCAGGCCACTTTAGCCAGTGCAGCTTCCTTATGATTCCAAGCTTCTCACTATATCCCTTGAATTTCTTGGGACGCTTGGCTTCCTTTCAATAGGATTCACATACAGGTATATTCTTTCTTTCAGAGATTTAAAGCAGATTTTTTTTTCCTTCAATGTCCATCATACTCATGAAAAAAAGTGTTCAAAGTCTTTCCAGGACCAGCAAAAGCTGCTTTTAACTCACTCCATGCCACGAGTTTTTTCCCTGGCTAAACCCTGAAAACCCAGGGTTTATATAGGGTAGGAAAAAAATTTTCATCATTATAAATGAGCAAACAGAACTTGAAATTTAGTGAGCGCATGCAATGCATATTAGTGTATATTTGAACAAAAAATCTCTGTTCTTGAGTTTCGTACCCGATATGTCACTCGGACAGCGCAAATTTTCAAAATCTGGATCTGCATATGCGGACATTGGCATCGTACGCCTCGTCGTACGATATCCGCATTTGTGGACAAAAGAAGCAAATGACTTCAGGTTTTCCTGGAGACCGCCTTAAAGACGGTCAAGTTCTTCCATTTTCAAAGGGATTCAAAGCCCAAGTGGGAAACTCGAGCAGTTTCAAGGAAATTCAAGGAACGTAAGAGCCCCATAAAAAAAATTTTTTGTTTCCTGTCCAATATATGTGCGTTATAAAAGTTTAATACACAGGTGTATTAAAACATGTCATGCAGGTACACAATACACTTTTTTTTTAACTTATACATGCATAGATTTCAGTTGCACTTCTTACACATGACAGATACACATGTAATTACAAACAACAACAAAATCAGTAAAAGCATGGTCTAATTCCGACACAAGAACAAACTGTTATCAGAAATTATGACTGAGAATAAAGACTTTCTGAAATCATATCAGAGAGAGAGAGAGAGAGAGAGAGAGAGAGAGAGAGAGAGAGAGAGAGAGAGAGAGAGAGAGGAGAGAGAGAGACACACACACACACACACAGAAAGAGAGAGACAGAGCGAGAGCGAGACAGACCGAGAAACTGAGAGACAGCATTCACTTCATCATAAGAAGAAGAATACCCAGTTCCGCTTCTGCACGTCCATCCCTGAGATTCCTGCTTTCA